>OY748332.1:11210000-12410000 GCA_963556525.1 Cochlearia excelsa
GGTACCCAGCTCAGAAATGCCCTCAAAAGCCTCCTACCATTCACACAATCTATCCCACTTACTATTGAGTACTTAAACACTGCCTCCTTTGGTCCCAAGAAAGACTATCAAATCAACAGGTAAGAATCCATCTCCACCACCATCTTAACAAATGTTTCAAGTTGTTTCTCTTTCTCGAGAGATCTTCTATAATTTGTTGTTTGTCACTCAGATTGGTGCCTGGAGTGCTACAAATAGCTGACGGGACGCACTTGACATTGGACGAAACAGAGTTGCAGCCAGGAACCTTGAACTCTGTCGGAGTTGGGAATGCAAAGCTGCTTAAGAACCTCGTGGAGTATCAGAAGGTAAAAACATTGTCTTTTATTCACTTGTAATCATATTAAAAAGTATGAACATGGAGTCTGCTTGTATCTCAGGTGGAGTATGATTTCCAATATTATCAAATGGAGATGGCTACTGATGTTCAGATGCTCATCTTCTCTGAAGGGAAATCAAACATAATGCCTGCCGATTTGGTTATACCTTTTCAACCTTCACAAGTGAACTCATCAGAAGCCATCACAGAAGAAACAGCAGAAGCTTGGAGGTGCTACTTAGCTACTTGCAAGTCTTTATCTCACACCATTGGGCAAGAGTTGCAACAGGTAGTGGAGAATGATTTGGTTGCTGCAAGACAAATAGATCGTAGTTTAGGCAGCCAAGACTTGAGCAGGTACTTAAATAAAGCTTGTCTTATGGTTTATTCTTCATGAAATATGGTCAAATTTTTTATGTTTTTTGTTGGTTTATGCAGATTGTTGACAATGGCTCGCATGATGTCTGTGAGTTATGGTGAGACTAATCTTTCACTAGAGCATTGGCAAATGGTGTTGGAGCTAGAAAGACTTAGAAAAGAAAGGGTCAAGTAAACCATTATTAAGCAAGAAACGATGAAGTTTAGTTTATGATTGTTTGGGTATTGTAATCTACACTACACTGAGTTATGATTAAGCAGAACAATCGTTTATTAAACCCTAAACACCATTACTAGAAAGTAGAAACACATTTGTTACTTTAAGCAGATCAAATCTTCATGTCTTCTGCATTGTCTTCACCAATGGCAATGGAACAGTGATTTTCTGTGTAATAAAAGGATGGTTCAAGAGCTCAGCCGCGGTGGCCCTGTCCTGATATTTCATATGTTGGCACTGCCTCAAAAAGTCTTTAGCCACAGGAGAGATTTCTTCAAACAAAAACCACTCATAATACTCTTCGAAAATCTCTTGGTAATGTTTACCTCCAAGCATCTTATAAACCACACACCCTAATGAATATATATCATAACAAGGTAGGATAGTTCCTTCTGGCCAGTACACAAAAGATTCTGCTGACATGTATTCAGTCGTGCCGCGGCAGAAACATTCAGAAACCTTTTTATTAGGTTCCTTGGATGAGCCTAAATCAGTAAGCTTGAGATCCCATGGCTCTCCAGGAGTTGTGGAAGGGAAGACAAGAACGTTCCATGGCGTGAGGTTACAATGAACATAGCCTTGTGAGTGAAGAGCATCGAGTCCTTGTAAGATCATACGAGCAGCGCTTTGGATCATATGTTCAGGTAATGGTTTGTTATTGTAACTTGAGATGATATTGGAGAGAGTGCCTTGTGAAGCGTACTCCATGTACATGTAACAACATCCTTGAGGATCTTTTGTTGTTGTTGTTGTGTAAACATGGTCGCTCAAGGCTTGGACTATGCGAGGATGGTTGCGAAAGTGAAGCATGATCCTTAGTTCCTTTTCTAGAATCTCCTTGAGATCCATTGAAGCTGTCCTTTTCGCGCAGAAGAAGCCATGGCTTGGATGCTCTTCTAGAGAGACAGAACCTGAGTATCCTTTGCCAAGAACACAGATGGTTTTTAGTGAAGTTTCATCAACATACAAAGGTTTTCCTACCATTGTAATGGTTCTGTTTTGTTTACAGAGAATTTGTGAGTTATGTGCTGTCTATTTATAAGATTGAAGAATGTGGTTAATACAATTCCTTTTCCTTTTTTACTTAAGAATAAAACTCTGGATTATTATCTTACGAAATATTTTTAATATTTTTATTTAAACCATGTTAATACATTATTATTTCCTTTTTTTTTGTCAACACATTATTATTTCCTTATTTCTATCATCTGCTTATAAAATTTCCTTTTCTTATTTACGAAAAATAAAATTTTATTTTGATATAATTATCTGAGCGATGAGAAAACAAAATATCTTCAACAATAAGAGATCAGGTTGTTTTTTCCTTATTTGAATTATATATCTGCTTGCAATTTTCCTTTTTGCATTTTATTAAATTTCCAAATATCGATTACTTAAATACAGCAAAAGACACTGCTAGATACAAGAAAACTTTCTTTATGACCAAATTTAAAACATAACAGACAATAACACAAAGCTCTCATAACATAAAACACACAAATATCAAATGCTTGATTTGTGTGGAGTTTTGAGGATTTAAGCTGAAGAGGGAGACTTTTAAGCTTTTTGTAGAATCTCTTTTGCTTTGTTTATCCAGACGCTATAAATATCGTCCGCGAACAAAACAAAATGCACCTTTATGAAAGTATAACAATACAAGATTGTTAAAAAAATGTCTCAGCTAATGCATTGAATCAATGGAAGTTTTAACAATATGGCCAAAACAAAAGAAAGAACCATTGTTTACCTCTTTAAAGTCATTGGCGAACTCTTTGATCGTTGATATACCTATCGAAGCAGCTTCATCAAAAGGATATCTAACAACAACAAAAACAATACATTGTGTGGCATAAGGATTCCCTTATAACAAACAAAAACAATACATTAGGAATTAAGTCTATGGTTACGACGACAAGTTTACCCGTAAACCCCACAAGATATGGCAGGAAATGCAATGTACTTGATGTTGTTTTCCTTTGCAATTCTTAGACTGTTTCTGTAGCAAACAGAAAGAAGAAGAAGAACTGTTTGTTAAGACAAAACAAGCCAAGTACAGTTAAAACAAGAGAAACCCATGTTTTACTCTACCTGTAAGCATTTGCAAGGGAGACTTTAGGGTTAACATCTGAGTCATAGATAGGTCCAACGGTGTGAATCACACGGGAAGCAGGCAAGTTAAACCCACTGTTCCAAACAAATGTCAAAATCCAATATGTTAAGTAATCAACAACGACCATAAACTCAGAATATCGCAATATACATGAGAAGAGAAAGAGTGTAACAGACGGAGTAATTCTTGCTTCACCGGCAGGACAACGAACTCCAGGACGAACCTCAGGGACTTCATAGCATGCTGCTCTGAGCTGTGGACCAGCAGCTCTATGTACAGCTGCAACACATACATAGTCTTAGACTTGACATCAAACCTAAAGATTGGTCACAACAACACAATGGATATGGTTTCGAAGAGAATCGAAAGAGGGACAAAGAAACATTAAAGCTTTACCTCCATCAGCACCACCACCACCTAACATTCTCTCATTTGCTGGATTCACCTAAAGAATCAAAATTTCTTAAAATCAAAAGTAACCCATGAAGCAAATATCATCAAAACAAAGGGAGATCCCTAGCCAATCAACGATTCTGATTCGTCTAAGACTAGCCCTAGAGTTTGAAATTGATTTCGGAGAGACTTACAATAGCATCAGAAGAAGAATCAACGGACCATTTGGTGATGTCTCCTTTAAGGATTTTGAGAAGGCTAGAATCAGATAAATCGAAATCAGCTCCAGAAGCCGCCATGGATGATACGGTAGCTACCACTCGTGAAGTAGAAGAGGGAATAGACGACGAAGACGGAGTAATCAGCCCTCTCCGATGCCGTAACGTCGCGGCGTGGAAAGTTTTGACGGCGAAAGCGGCGGAGATCGGAGTAGAAGTGGTCGAGTGTAGTTTAGGGAGGAGACTCGAGGCACAGTTAAACCAAAGTCGTCGTCTCATTTTGTGTTTCTTTTCTTTGGGCCCTAAAAGGAAGGTAATGATTAAAAATTGTTGCTAATGGGCCTTTATTATATGGGCCTATAATATTCATACACGTTGGGTTCAAAGCTTTGCTTTGTCTTTGTTTGTAATGAATTAGGCCTAATAATTAATATAAGTTCCGATTTATTAATTTCATTTTTATTTTGGTATGCTAAAAGCGATCTTTTAGAGTACAAATTTTTTTAAAAACATGCCAAAATAAATTCAATAAGAACATTGCAAAAACAACTATAAAAAAAATCTTGTTTTTTTTTGTATAAACGATGAAGACAATCATTGAAAGCAACAATTCGTAGATAAAAAAAAAGTAAAAAAAAAAAAGAGAGGCTAAAATCTAGCGGGTGCTTACGAGCCACCTCAGCAATACGCAGCCACGTCAGCACCCAAACAAAACACATATATAGAGAGAGAGACAGACGATGATGACGTGGACATATCAAAACTGACCGCCTTGGAAGGTTTGACCGAACTGCCAATTAGAAGGAGCCACGTCATTAGCAACGACTGTACGGCCATCACTTGTGGTGACCTGGAAAGAGAGGCTTTGGTCGTTGAGGTAAGAGTTGCTCTGCCAGTTTTGTCCCCAGTTTCTAGACATGGCTTGCCACGACCCTGTTTTCGAGCCTTTTATCGACACCGCGTGGACGTCACCGGCTCCTCCCACGTTCGATATCAGGACAAGGTTGAAGTAAGAGTGTCCGTTTATCGTAAACCTTATCCCTCCTTGCTTCATACACGGTACTCTACATATTACACAACAACGTAAACGCATAAATATGTGAAATTTGATTAATTAACTAAGCTATTCGACATTATCATTCACCTAATGAAAATAAGACTTATACATAGTCAAATATGAAAAACAAATGCAGAAATTAGCGCGTAAACTACAATAAAATTTGGGAGAATCTCAAAACTACACCATTTGAATTACATTTCACAAAACTACACCATTTCCAAAATACTTCACAAAATTACACCTAAACACTCAAAATTAAATTCAAATAAACTCTACCCAAACAATCTTACCCTTAATACTATACCCTAAACACTAATTAGCGAACCCAAATGAAAAAAAATTAATTTTGGTAATTTTTTAAAGGTTAAATCAAACTTTTAAAATTTTGAAAGGGTGTAAATATGTGAAAATATTAAATTAGGAGTAGTTTTGTAAAGAAGGGGTTGAAAGGGTGTAGATTTGTGAATTCCTCTTATAATTTTACTACTATTAAACATATAACAAAATATAGATATACAAAGTATATGATGAGTCAATTACTTATTAAATGCGTAACCTATATATACCTTCTAAAAGAGACAGGGACAATGCCGGCGCGATACTGAGCGATTTGGAGAAAAGCTGGCTCGGCTAGGTCGAAATGTTCAAGAGGAGGGTTGCACCATCCACCATTATCATTAGATAGGCCAGGGTTTGGTGGGCAAAAGTTAGTAGCTGTGACCGTAATAGTGGACCCGACACACCATCTAGGGTCATCGTTGCATTTCATCTCATAGCACGCGCCGCAAGTGAGTCCGTTGTTGAACAAAGCCGTGCTTAGAGCCGCCGTGTTCGTCCCGTAACCTTGGCTATTCAAGTTTCCATAACCACAAGCTCCACCTAAAATATTTATGGGTATGACATGTGTTGGCTTAATTATAACATAGGCATGTATAAAAGGTATATTAAATTAGCTAACATACGCATGTTATGTCATACCCATGGTGCCGGAAGCGTCGCCGCCACCGTAGAATGTGGCGTGACCACCTTGCCAACCTCCGTAGTCTCCATGAGCTTCACGGGGGAGCAATAATATGGTGAGTATGGATAATATTGAGATTACAGAATATTTGGAGGTTGGTTTAGTAGACATTTTTGAATATATTTTGGAGGGTGTTAGTTAAATATTCAGTTTGAGACTTGAGTATCTGATTTTTTTTTTGCTAGAATCTTGAGAATGATATGGAATCAAAGTGTGGAGGGATTAGGTATATATAGGAGTTTGGACTTTAATAGTGGCAAAAGATAATATACTTTTAAATGTTTTACGTACTTAGACCATGTTCAATGGAGAATTTCTAGATGCACAATCTCCTAGGTTAGTTTTTCTTTATTTATTTAAAAAAAAAAAAAAAAAAAAAGAGTGAACCAATCACGGGCTGCCGCATGTCAGTGGGGCCGCGAAACTCTCAAGAACCGGATCTGAAACAAGAGGTGGAAGAGACAAAATCTTATTTTTTTGTGGACCCTACTCTTAAGAGTCCAGTTAAAACTCCCCAATAATTATGCTCTTACTAAATAAAATTGTGTCTCTTCTTTCATCTTTTTGGGCATTTATATTTTATATAGATAACTAGATAAGTCAAGTGTATTCTGGCCAATTTGCGTGTGAATTATGCCTAATATTTCTCTTGAAGTCCCAAATCCCAGTGTATCTCCTTACCATAATTCATACAATATACATATAGTTTATTTTCGTAAGAAATTAAGCATAAAATTCAGGATGGCTAAATGGATAACTTGTTTGGATAAGTAAAAGTAAAGTCAATAATGTATGCCACCGTTTATCTTGAGAAGAGACCGAAATTTTGTTTTATCTATTGGTGGTCAAAATTATATTTGTATTGTTTAATATATTGTGTTTAGTTCTTTATTTAGTGTGTGTGGTTCTTGAAAATCAAATTGAAACCGATGCTATTTTCTTGAATTATATATACTCTTGTGATAAGTTAGAACTTTGAAAGTTTGAAATTGTGTTAATTAAGAACAAATTTTCGGTATGCATATATCTTCCAAATTTAATCTTGGTCGGATAACCTAAATTAAAATAAAAAAACTTGTGGACATTAAACTATTAGGAAAATAAAAGCAAATGTATAGTGTAATTAATGATATAATAAGATGATCCACATGCAAATGTTGCGGTTAGACCAACTTCGATTCTTAATCAATTGGCCCCTACTTGCACATGCCTCATTACACTTGGTCTTTATTATTTTGTCTTTGGATATATGATCATATTTGTCTTTAATTTCTTTTTATAATATGATCATATATATCTCTAGTTTGTGTTGATGTATAGGTTACTTTCTTCTAAAATATTTGTGCTGAAAGTTATATCAAAGAAGAACGTATCAAATTATTGAACTAACGGAATATTATAGGTTGACTATAATGGTATATATAAGATAACATTATATATTTCATCAAATCAATGCATGTTATATATAATTCATATGGCACATATTCGATTTTATGGATATTTGATATGAAACTGATCAACTACCATAGTTATATTTCTTATGTGTATATTGGTCCTACCATGTTACAAGCACATGAGAGAGGCCCTCGACGTGTGACGCTACTCTCATGCATTTTCTTTTTCTCATACGTCATTTTCGTGGACCTTTGGTTAGTTATACTCTTTCTATATATATATATTTAAAATGTAATCAGCTTAACCTAATTACCAAATATAGTTAATGTTAATTAACCAGGTTGCTTTCTGATGTTTGCTGATAATGTTTTGATTTTTAACATAAAACTATAATTTTAGAAAAGTCATCTAAATCTTTCTACAAAAGTTGGATAGATCAAGAATGAGACTGAAACAAAAAGAGAAAGTATTGAATTGTATCCAAAATTGTAGCAAAAGAAAAAGCAAAAGGGACCACATTATTAAGTAAGCATCACAAGGAGTTTGTCTCTTTAGTTGCCCCAAAACTGTTGGGATTGGTCACAAGTCATAACTACGTGCCTGAAGAATTGTTATTGTCCATAGAGAACTTCATTATCAACGACCCAACTTCTGAGCCGACACAAGATATGTATAAACTTAAAGTCTAGTTATAAGCTTGTGATCTAAAGATATATAGTTCATGTGAGTATTTACTTTTGTTGTTTGGTAGTTAAGGGACAGTCTAAGTTGTCTAAACATGACTAGTTTGGCTTATGCGATATATCTGTTTTGACTTGGTTCACTACATAACCTGCTTTAGCTTCTAAGCTTAAGTGCGCTTATTCAAAATAACCATATGAGCTTTTAATTGTTGAATTTGAATCCTAGTGAGCTTTAGATAAAAGTGATTTCAGACTCCTATGGGAGTTTTCAGAAACTTGTGCTTGAAGCAAAATAGAGCTTTCTACAAATTTAGCCCAAACAAAAGAACATAAATGTAGTGTAAAGACCTGCAAAATCAAAACTAGTTTCTTGTCTAGTTTAAGGTAAATCCGAATCCAAATCCAACAACAACTTACAAGAATGATTAAAGAAGCAACTAGTAAAGCAAGAGTACATAAAGATTCGACTCCCGAAAGAACAAGATGAATCAGGAAACAGAGAAATCAGACAAGTTAAAAACACTTGTGGTCTCTAAGTTGAAACCCCAAGAAAGAAAAACCAGTTATACAGAAGGATAAAAATTGAATGAGACGGTTATGAAGATGTTACCTTTTTAAATCTAAAGATTTCAAAGGGAGAGCAAAAGAATATGTTTATCGACAAAGCTGAATCTTGAAATCACATGGTGCTACTGCTTTCGCCAACATTGTCAGACCTACCAAAGTTTGATCCTCTTCCACAGCTACTAATGTCAAGCCCCTGTAACCGACCAAGATGGTCTTCGTGCATTGCCTCTGAAAACGAATGAGATTGAGCCGAGGGATTATGATGCATAAGCTGATGAGGAGAGGAAGCGTTAGGGCGAGAGGAGGACGATGAAGATGTCATGTTCTGGTTTTGGTTGTTGTTTGGCTGGAAAAGTTGAAACTGATGAGTCATCTGTTGTAGGTTTTGAGCATCGGTTTGTTGCTGCTGATGATGATGGTGTTGAAAGAAAGATTGTTGTTGTGGTTGTTGATGTTGATGTTGAGAGTATTGCATGTGTGACATTCCGAGGCTATAAGCATCAGCCTGAGAGACTTCTCCCGTGGCGAATTTCAGCCTCTCGACTTCCTTTTTCAGCTGATCGTTAAGTGCTGCGTAAAGGAAGAGTCGTGACCTTAACAAACCCGAAACAATCATTATTTAAAAGGAGTGACGTGACTTATTTTTAACATACCGTCTCGTAACTTAGCTTGTTGTTCCATGACCTGTAAACGAAGCTTGAGCTCTGTATTCTCAGACGACAAACCAGTCGTGTCTCTCTGTAATGAAGCAAGTTATTAGCCAATAGATGAGAAGCTGAGTGCTATTTGCAAAGTAAAGTTTCAAGTTAGTGAGAAATGAAAGTATTGAAGTTTGTAAATGAGTAACCTGAAACAAAGACAGTTGTGCTGAAAGGGTAGTAGCTTCGGTTTGCAAAGTTTGAACTTTCCTCTCGAGCTCCAAGATATACCGCGCTTTCCTCTCTTTTGAACGAGCAGCGGACTGTCGATTAGCAATTATCCTGCATAGAGTGTAAGCGGTGAGTAAAGACAATTAATAGAAATGCTAATGTTCCCACTCATATTGAAGAGAGAACACCATAGAGAATGCTTTTTGAACCAAAGACACTCTAAACTAAAACTTTCAATTCTAATAGTTGACTAGTAAAGGAGAATGTGAAAAAGGATCATATGGAATGTTTGAATATAAGTTAAAGTTATATTCAATCCATACAAGAAGTATCATACACACACAGAATCATCATCATACAACAAGCTTGAAGCGACCAATCAAAACAAAAAGCTAGTAAAGAAAACATAGCAAGGGGCCATCACAACATCATGAAAGAGACACATTGCCATTGATATTCTACTTAGGATTTAGTCACAAAAAAGCATACTGATGGGGTCCCTCATGGTCTCTCTTAGCACAAAAGACATACAAAAGCAGCATAGTAGAAAGCTAACTAAAAATTCCAGTTAAAATCAGTTATCACCGTTAAGAATCAAGAATCAAAGTCAAAAGAAAGGTAATGTAAACCTAACACACGTACGCAATAAAAAAAAAAAAGGAAAACAAAATATCTCAAAAAGGAACACACACAATGAACATCAACATCAAGTCATCAAAAACAGCAAAAAAACAGTCATAAAGATGAATTATAAAAGCAAAAAGGCATAAACTTGTTGTTACCACCGATATAACAGAACCTAGATTTCATTAGATTATGTCCTATAACATAACTGCAAGATATAAAAATGTTGACTTTTTGTTGTTGTAAAAGGGTGTGTGGGGAAAGATGAAACCTTTTAGCTCTCTTAGGGTCAACGACCCAAAGCTCAGCGAGTTTATCAGGAGCCATAGCTTTCTTAGCCTCTATAGATTCCAACGTCGAAGACCCATCAACGGAGAGGCTGTGTCTATGTCTAGGCCTAGAATTCCCACCATCATCGCCTCCTCCTCCTCCTCCGTTAGGGTTATCGGATCTAAAAGCGGATGGTCCAGCGGAATCGGATCCGGATCCGAGTTTCTCAATGTCCATGTAAGAGCAGAAGAGATCATCTTCGGATCCAAGCTCGTCGAACCCTCCGAATGGTTCAGAGAAATCTAGATCTTCAGGGAGACGAAATTGAACCTCTGAATGTGCTCGACGATGGTACGGACCGCGAAATGGAGATGATGTGTTGTTGTTGTTGTTGTTGTTGGATGGTAATGGTAATGGTTGTGGGCATTGGTTTGATTTCGCGTTTGAAGAATCTTCCATGTCTTCCTTTGATCTGTGTCTGTGTTTTTCGCGCGTTCTCTTCTTCTTCTTCTTCTTCTTCTTCTGTTTTGTCTATCTGTCGGAATCGGACAGCGAAGGGGAGATTCAGATTTCACGTTTGTCTGTCCCTCTAAGGTGATGGCCAATAACAACAAATAAAAAATGAATAACTCGAAACGCGTCGTTTTGTACTTTTAAAGAGTTTCTTCTTATGCAACTTTTAATGTTAATCATACGAAATTATTGAAATATGCATAGCACATAAATATCTTTAGTCAGCTTAGTTATATGCTAATCAATCTATTTATCTTGTTCTTGCTAATCAATTTTTCATGGTCTGCATATCTCTATATATTCTTAAATCGCTAATCAATCTATTACCAGTTTAGATAATTAATTGAATTAGAAACGTGGAATACGGGACAATTTAACGATTTAAGAGTTTAATGTTAAAAAGTTAATAACTTGAATATTTTAGGTCATGATTTTGATTATAAAAATAATCGTAACGTAAATATGTTTATGGCAATTTATGTATTATTTTAGACTATATGATTGAATCAAATTAATGTAATAAAAATATATGATTTAATCAAATTTTCTAATTCATAAAATTATTTATATAAATTTTAATACAATGAGAATTTAATAAAATTTGGAAGTGTGGGATAAATTGTGTATGGACTAAATAATTGAAGAATTTGGTGAAGGAGAAGCACACTTTACTAATCAGGCAATTAATTATCTAAACCGGTAAATTATCTAAAATGCAATTAAGACAATAGAGCCCTACTTGTTGTCTGAAGAATATAAAAGGCTCGAAGGTGAGCGGCGGAAAACGCGAGGAAGCCCTCTCCTTTATAACACAAAATCCCAATTCACTTGCCCAATTTCAAATTCAAAATCAATTTCTTCTTCCTTTCTCTCTTCATCGATTCAATCCTCAAGAACTCTTCTCTGTAATCTCACTCACTCAACACAATCACTTCTTTCGAATCTCACTTTCTTCTCTTTTCGTCTTCGTTGTTCTCTGTGTTGACTCTTTCTCTGTGTTTGGGCACTTGGGTATTTGTAAAAGAGATCTCTTTCTTGGTGTGAAAATGGAGGAACAGAGACGAATCACCTCTGGTGTTTTGTCGGAACCCGCATCGATTTCTGGGGTTTAGTTCTTTTAAGCATCTTCTTTGTCAAAAAAATTTTTTATCCGATTATTGCGATTTTGTTAACGATCTGTGCTCTTCTCTTTCCCTAAATTTTGCAGATTTCTGGGGAGAAGCGTAACGGAAATGGATCAGAAGAGAAATATGAATTAGGACCTAAACGTGTCAAAGTGCGAGATCTGGTTTCTGGTAATTTCTTTTAAATCGAATATTCTCAAATTCATATTTATTTAGAATCGATTTAGTCACTTAATTTTCGGATGATTTGTTAAAATTTTCCTAAATTTTTTGTTTTGTGCTTATGCTACAGATACTAAAACCAATCTACAATCTGATGAGAACATTGGGATTATTCAGAAACCAAATCTAAGTAGTGAACATATGTCTGAAACTATTGTGTCTCCTGATGCTGATGGTTTAGGAGGAAGAACAGTCATAGAGAAACAAGTTTTGGCTAAATGTGTAAAATCTTCCACAGATAATGATAAACGTGTCGGTAGCTCTACGAAACAGGCTTTGCTTGAGACTCAAACTGTTGGAAATGATAGTAGTAACTGCGAGTCACGAGGAGGACAAGGACAAGTTGATGTTGTGTCGAAAAATAGCAAACCCGGGGAGGCTTCTGAATCTGTTGTAAGCTCACAAGATCCTTCGCTTGCAGCAGCGGGTAAGTCAGATTCGATGAGGAGATGGATGGAGATGAAGCGAAACGGTTTTCTCTCTGGACCTTTAGGTGGAGTAGCAGCACCGACTCCTCCTGCAGTGTCTACCGCTCCTGTTGAGATAATACCTCCTCAGAAGCCGCAGAAGAATAAACGGAGAAGCGATGCTTTGAAGAAGAGAAACGATGTCCCTAAGAAGGAACCAGTACAACAACCACCACCACCACAGGTAGATAAGTTCTCGAACGTTTCCGCGCCAAGTGGGTTGCTGACGAAATTGAACCCGGGGATAATTAACCATGTCAGGAGTAGGAAACAGGTTTGCTCAATCATTGAAGCTCTAATTCAAAATGCTTCCTCAGGAGAAAGAGGTACCGGTCATTCTCATTGTCCACTTTAAGATGTCACATTAGCCAATTCAGACCAGAGACGAGAACTTTGAAAACTTTGATGTCTGACCACTCTGTTTACCCTGGATTTTCAGAGTCTGTTAGAGAAGATATGGCATTAACCTTTAAGTTACCGTCCACCGAGGTATCTGATAATGCCAATTTCATTGCGAATCCGGAACAAGCCACGTCTCTTGCTGTTCAAGGTCAGTGTTTTTTATCTGAAGGATACATGTTAGGTTCTGGATGTGCATGATGATTAACTTATTGCAGAAATGGAAGTGGAAAGATATCCTTAAAAGGGAAATGTTTGTTTGCTTTTTAGCTGCTACAGTAGCTTCCCAATGGTTGGAGTTTCTTCATCAAGACCTTTGCGGGCGGCTTTCAGGTGCGTTGTTACTTATATTCTTGAGATACTGTAGAAGTAGTGATCTGAGTGAGATCTTATGATGTTGTTGTTGCAGCTGTGCAGGAAAGTAGAAGCAGAGTTCAAATGGTTTTGACTTCCGAGTTACCACTTCTCGTCTCATCAAGAGAATCAAACCAAGAAAGCACTCTTCGATGACGAATACGAATACTTCTTCTGATAAAACAGTATCAGAGACGCACCAGATGAAGTGGTCTGCGAAATTTTATCAGCTTAACAAAGCGCTTTATGATGAAGAGAAAGATTTGGTGAGTATATATATATCCACTGCCTTCAAGTTAGAATGATTATAGCCAGTGTTCTTAAGCTTGACGCGGTGTTTAATGCATTAACAAATGGTTGTTAAAATTTGCAGGAACGTTCGTTAAACCAAGTGAAGGAGATGCAGTCACGATGCAACGAAGGTCTACGGCAAATGAATGAGTACTCGCCTTTTAGTTCTCAATCATCAGATTCAAGGTGAGCATATTAGACCAAACCGGTCACATAGAAGCATATGAAAAGATCATTTGAACCAGTTTTTCTTGTTCGCAGTTTTGGGGGCAGCAATATGGAGACTAGTATGGCGGTTCAGGCAGCTGCAGCTTCCATTTTTTCGACCTGCAGTTTTCTTCTGTCGATGATGAAGCCGCCGCCTACAAGTTCTTAGTCCTTTTTTGGTTTTTCTGTTAACAGGGACTCTTGACTCCATAGCCTATTCTCTTCTATGTAAGCACTTTTTGATGGTTATTATCTATAGTGTAAATAACAGGCGATTGATTGTCATGTCACTCGTGTATGTAACATTATCAAATACAATGCTGCAAAGTTACACATGTCTGTTCTCTGAGATCAAAGCTTCCTTTTAGTAAAAACACTGGACTTAAACACAGAACCATTGTTGTCTTGTTGCTTGTATCTATGAGCTAGGTAGCCAAGAAGGTGCCGTTTCAGCCACTGTTATCGAAGAAAGTGAATTGTTTATAATCTTTGCAAGTGAGCAATGTTGTAACTTAATAGACTCTCCATTGTCCACAGTCTTCACAACATACCTGAAATAGAAAAACCCATTTTGTTAGCAAGAGCGTTAGAATCTACTCAATGGATAAGATGAGTGCAAAGATTTAGCAGAAAGGAAGACGACTTAACCATCCATTTAAGCAATGTGTCATTATAACAGCCTTGCGTCCCACAAACCGTGGAGGCGTCCTTTTGTTTCCCTAAGCAATAAGGAGGTTTTGTTTGTTATACAAGATTTGAAGTAGTATTTTCAAGAGCGTTATACAAGTATGACGGAAGATCTCTAACCTCTATGATAACTCCGTCTCCGATGGAGAAAGGAAACTGTATGCCTCTACTACTACTCTTATGACTTTCTGCGATGTTTGGGATACAGAAAGTTCTCTTGTCTTGCACTCTTATCGGACTTTCTGCGATGTTTGGGATACGAGAAAGAAAAACTCGCTTATCGGTTTCTCATTGCAAACTAGGCTACGCAGTTTACATATGTAATGAAAACAAATCTGATCCGAGTTCTCTTTCCTTCGCTTCAACGAGTGAGTATGATCTGATTCTTCTTCTTGACGGAAAGCGTGAATTACAACTCTAAGAGCTGAATAAGAGAAACGATGTTATGTCAGTCTTGAGATTTGTACCGAATCTACTAATAACATTAAACTCACACAGATTTGGCTTATCTGATCCTTCAGAAGTAGGCCGTGAACACGTAAAACATGCTTTCTGACAACACAAATGCGACAAAGATGGGTTATCAAGATTCACATATGACAAACAAAAACAAGAGATGTGAATCATTTACCATCCTCATAACTTCTTTTAACCCTCCAGCTCCAAAAGAATGTCCACAAGACAGTATTGTAGCATCACTCATCAAGGCTCCGCTATCAAAAAGCAAAGCAACACACACAGATTAAAGAAAAAACCATCTCCGCCGCGAATGTTAACAAGAAGTAGCCTTTAAACTACATTAAATCATAATCATCATCAGAGTGTACATTAACATTGATCCAAGATAACACTTACGTGACAGGATCAGAGAGGATGGCTTTCAAAGACTCCCTAGAGCTGACATTAGTGACTCTCTCCTTCCCCACATAAGCAAAATTTCGCTTTGCCTGCGTGTTATGGTGGGAGCTAGTAATCCTCACATTATAATCCATTTCGTGGCCATCTACACATGGTTTCTCCTCCTCATTGTCTCTCACAGAAACTGAACCTGAGTAAGAAAGCTGAGTATATCAACAATTCAAAGACAATAAAGTATGAACTAGTATGGATTTTTACTTTCTCTGTTTGTTTCTGTAGCTACGATTGTTGTTAGTGGAATCAATACCAGGCTGAATTAGAGAGCCACGTCTTCCGACAAAACTGTCTTCCTCTTCATCATCATCATCTCCATCAGAGTCCATAGTTTCTTCCTTGTTGAAGAAACCTTGCGGGATCTCCGAAATTTCGAAACGGCGATCGCCGACGATTTCGAGCTCCTTGCTCTTAGAAGCGACGCGGAATCTCGGAGATTCGTCTTCCACGTTGAATAAGTACGGAGGATCAACACTCTCATTAACGGACATTGCCTTCTTCCGCCGGAAAAATATCACAAGAGACGGAGGAAGCAGCGGAGTTATAAAGTAAGTAGACGGAGAGAACTTTGAAACGACGCTGTTGGGTTTTGTCGTTATAAATTCATCTTCCGTAAATCAACAGATCAAAATCGAAATGACGACAAGAAGAGAAACCATAAGATTTGATGATACTAACGAGACGATAATGAGATGAGGAGATGAAGAAACAGGAACGAACTCGAATCATATACACTCTCTTCGTTACACATCTTCTCATCTTTCTCTCGAATCCACGCTAAGACAAAAACGAGAGAGTACTCGTGACTAAAAGCTACGAACAAGTCGGTACGCGAAGAAAGAATAATTCGGGTCGACCCGGAAACCCGTTTGTAAAGGCTCCGTTTAATTTGGTTCTAATAGTAGTATTGTAATAGCATAAGAAGATGAAGAAAACATAGACTAAAGCAAAGTCATTTATTGTGGTATCAATTTAACCACAATCCATACCATTAACAATGTGTAGTCAAATGTGTAATGTAGGGTTGATCATATGGCAATAAAAACGGATATGAGTAAGGCATATGATAGAGTAGAATTGCCTTTCACTGGAAGCGTATATACTGAAACTAGGTTTTAGTATCACCAGGTAAAATGGATTATGTGGTGTGTTAGTTGTCTCATATCAAGTCTTGATTAATGGTCGGCCCAGAGGGTTGATCACACCGAACGCGGTGCGAGACGGGGGATCCAATGTCCCCATATTTGTTTATCCTATGTACGGAGGTGTTAATTTCTTTAATCAAGAAAGCGAGAGGGACTCTCACATCTCGGGCATTAAAGTGGCAAGGAATAGTCTGCGGTGTCCCATTTATTATTTGCCGATGACAGCTTTTTCTTCTGTAAGGCGGACGAAAGAGAGTGCGGGGAAAATCTTGGGGATATTAGAGATATATGGAAGAGCATCGGGGCAGGAAATTAATCTTTCAAAATCATCGGTAATGTTTGGACACAATGTGGATATAGGGACTAAGAAGGATATGAAAAATATTCTAGGCATTCAAAAGATGGAGGTATGGGTGCATACTTGGGAATCCCGGAAAGTTTAGGTGGAGCAAAGAGTAAAATATTCAGTTATGTTCAAGAACGGTTAAATGAAAGGATCAATGGTTGGACATCCAAGTTGTTATCTCGAGGAGGGAAGGAAACACTAATCAAATCAGTGGCCTTAGCCCTACCTCTATATGTTATGTCATGCTTCGAATTGCCCCAGACGTTAACGAAAAAGTTAACCAGCGCGATTTCCAAATTCTGGTGGATCTCCAATGGAAGAAACTGCGGTATCCATTGGGTAGCATGGGAAAAAATGTGTGAGTCCAAACACGAAGGTGGCATGGGCTTTCGATCGTTACAAGAGTTTAATAAGGCTTTATTAGCAAAACAATTTTGGCGTCTCTCTCAATTCCCAGAATCTCTGGTAGCAAGAGTGTTAAAGGGGAGATATTTCTCGAGGGTACACCCTTTTATGGCGAAGACACCACGCGCTCCATCCTTTGGATGGAGGAGCATCTATTCCTCAAGGGATCTGTTGATGAGAGGTTTGAGGATAATGCCCGAGAAATCAAGCAAAATATCGGTCTGGGAGGATACATGGATTCCGGATACGGATCCAAGACCGGCGCAAGGAAGGGGCAGTCTGTTATTTCCTGAGTTGAAAGTTAAGGATTTAATTAATCCTCATACACTAGAGTGGGATAATGAAGTCTTAGCGACCTTAGTCACCAGAAATGATAAGGTTTTAATCCGGGGATTACCGATCAGTAAAAGATCTGCTTCGGATAGATGGACATGGCACTACACACAATCAGGAAAATATACGGTAAAATCAGACTTTAATTTGTTGCAAAAAATCAAAAAAGAGAGTATTTCAGCTAATCAATGGGGATCTAATATAAATGCGTTAATAACAAAAGTGTGGGATACACAATGCCCACAAAAATTGAGGCATTTTTTTGGCAAATATTATCGGGAAGTATGGCAGTTAGAGAAAGATTAAACTCTCGAGGTATACAATGTGATCCGGTTTGCCCACGATGCGAGAAAGAGATTGAGACAATAAATCATGTGTTTTTTGAATGTACCCATTCACTTTACACATGGGGTGTCTCACCAGTCTCAATCAATCAGGACTTTCCACAAGGAGGTGTGTATTCAAACATGGATTATTTGCTATCCAAGTTAAAAGTAGTAGAGAGTCAACATCATGAAAAAGATTGTTATCCTTGGATATTATGGTATATTTGGAAATCAAGGAATAGAAAGGTCTTTGAGGATGTGGAAATTGATCCACCCGATATAATTGAGATGGCAATAAAAGAATCAAAAGCTTGGGCGGAAGCCCAAAATGTGGAGGAAGAGGTAGATAACAGGATAAGTTTCTTTGCGCTAGAAGAATCGCAAAACGTGGTTTCAGGATTAGTTTGTCAAGTAGATGGATCATGGAAAAATACAGATGTGTTTGAAGGATTAGGATGGATTTGTATCAATGGGGATGGCTCAAGTCATCTAATGGGAACAAGCCGTAGAAGAAGGGGTTTATCTCCTCTACACACCGAGTTTGGAGCCTTATTATGGGCTATGGAAGTTATCAAAGCACGGAACATCTCCTGTCAGACATTCGAATAAGACAGTACGACATTGGTGGCAATCTTGCAGAGTCCCACAGAGTGGCCTGCGTTTAAGACAATGATCGAGGAGTTTGAGACGTTGCTCGAGTACTTTACGGACTACAGAATAAAAAATATTCCAAGGGGCAGAAACGCAAAAGCAGACAAATTGGCGCGTTCGGGAAGAGTTCATCCGCTTGCTTCCATGTATGTCAGCGAGTCTACACCGAGTTGGGTTTTAGAAAACCAATTCTAACAAGTCGAAAAATTCGATTGAAAACATGAGTTTAACTTATAGATTCGTTCGGTTAAAAAAAAACCAATTATGCAACAAGTTTTCGAAAAATAGAATTCATGAGAAAGATTCAAGGTTATTATGAGTTTTACGGATTCTTCAAAGACTTGACCGGCTTCCCTAACGAGAATCGATAACGGCCTTGACTTTACCATGATACCTTTGTTCTTTCTTCATGTGAATAGTTATAGCTGGGATATCTTTCATCAACAGTCTTTCTCCGAGGATCTTACCGATCTTTGAAGCAGCAGCGACGTCGCGTGTGATGTCCATTGTTTCTCTCAACGCTTTCTCCTGTGAGCTGGCCGAGCGCTCGTGGCGGTTGGGGAGTGGATTACTTGGGCGTGAACGAATTTGTTTGTGAAGTGCATTTTCAAGACGTATGGTTTGAGGTAGTCGAAGAGACGCGGTGGTCTCACTGCTTAGGTGGAATCACCATCTCTCTCCTCTCGTCTAAAAGTCTGTAAAAGAGAAACGAAACAACAAGAGAGACTTTAAGAAACATTATAAAGGCTATGAAAGGGCTAAGACAAACTTTCACTAAGCATCAACAGCAAATGAAGCAAGCAAGCAATAACATGTATCTTCATTGCAATGTAGTTGAATACAGAAAAATCACATAAGCAAAGGCCAATATTCAAACCTATAAGCTGTAAATGACACAAGCAAAAAGTAACATGAATCTGCATTACAGTGAAGTCGAATACAATAGAAGTCAGATAAGCAAAGGCAGCTCCAATGGATAATCACATTATATCAAGAACTTCTTGTCCTATCTTAAGAAAAAAACTTTTACTTTCAAATAATAGCAAGACAAACACTAGAAGCAATTGGTGAATACAAAGCAATCCTATGAAAAAATCAAGATTCAACGTTTTTTGCTCTTGGATTATAACCGAAGAACAACATTTGATTTCGTTCAGACATTTCATCAAACAGTTGGTAGGTATCAATTTTCTGTCTTAATAATTGTACAAAAACTCATCTTAACAAAAATTCTCATATCCAGACAAGAAATAAGTTTTGAATAAGAAAAAAAAGATACAAAAGAAGAAACCTTTCTATATACCCATAAGTTTCTCTTTAGCGACGATGGTTATGGTTTTTGAGGAAAGTGCGATATGATGAGAAAGAAGAAGAAGTAGATCGAAGATGACAGAGGCAGCCAAAATTCAAAATCGGTGCTTTAGGTCAATAAGGACCGATTTGCACTCGTTGCCCCTTACTTTAAAATAATTTATATTTTGGGCGTATAATTTATATATATATATATATATATTGTTTAAAACAAACAACAAATTCGATGTCGTCCAGCGGTTAGGATATCCGCTTTCACCCGGAGACCGTTTTCGATTCCGGCATCGGAGTTTTTTTTAATTTATTTTTATCCAAACCCACAATACTTCGTTATTGTCTAAATTAGCATACACATCTCCAAAGTTCTTAACAGTAATTGTCATAAACTCAACCACACGTGACACAAAGTTGCAACTATAGAGTTTTGAATGCTTTTTTTCTAGGGCATGAAAAGCGGGTTGAGTTTAATTATAACTCAATGTGGATTATTCATTAATCAGAAGGAAAGGTAATACTAGAAGCTATCCACGATTCAAATAGGCATGATCAAGACAAAAACACACGTTATTGTATGAACAAAAGTAGTCTCTTGGGACAACGTTTAGGTTAATCAAAATAATTAATGTTAGACACATTTTAAGTCAAGAAACGCAAGATCTTCTTGCTAAACTATAACATATACAAGATCGTTTTTAAATAAACGTTATTTTCTTATCTTTACTCGCAAGAATGAAATTATAGTGGGATATGTTATATGTATGGCTTGTAAGCAAAATGTACCTAAGATGATGCGCTTGAGCATTGTAGGGCCCATTTTCTTAAAGAAGAAAGCTAAAATGGGCCGTAATGGTCTTAATGGGCCGATTCATGTGACGATTTTGTGAGCCAAATATAAAACCCCGCGTGGCTTCTCGTTCTCTTCTCTTCCGTAGCTTCTCGTTCTCTTCTCTTCCGTAGCCGCCGCCGCACTTTGCTTTGCTTCTCCCTCTTCCTCAGGTAAACCAAATCACTTTTTAATTCATCGTCTTCTCTCTTCGATTTTCATAGCTTTTACTTATGCCATCTTTGATTATTTGTAAGGAAACATTGATTCGAATGTATCAGATTGTTCGGCTGATGATTAAGGCAGAAATTTGAGTGTTATAATAGTGAATCTATGGTTTGGGCAAAACCTATGTCTCTTTGGGCAAAACCTATGTCTCTTATAATCACATTATGTCAAGAACTTTTTGTCCTATCTTAAGAAAAAAACTTTTACTTTCAAATAATAGCAAAGGCAAACAATAGAAGCGATTGGTGAACACAAATCAATCCTATGAAAAAAATCAAGATCCAACGTTTTTTCTCTTGGATTATAACCGAAAGAACATCATTTGATTTCGTTCAGACATTTCATCAAACAGTTGGTAGGTATCAATTTTCTGTTTTAATAATTGTACAAAAATTCATCTTAAAAAAATTACTCAAATCTGTAAAATTCTCATATCCAGACAAGAAATGAGTTTTTTTGAATCATGACGCAACTAAGATCCAGTGAGATAAAACGTTACAGATTCTCCGATTCCTATAAAACTAATCTACAATATGAACAGCTAAGAAGACTTCCCGTAATTTCAAAATCTAAACCCAGACAAGGAAAATGAAAAAAATTGAAAACTCGCCTTGTGTTAGAGACTAGCTGGACAATGACGACGACGGCGATGACTGCGGCGAGGATTTATCGTCGGAAGAGGAAGAGCAAGGTTATGGTTTTGTTTACAGCTTATTATTTCTTTCTTTTTGTAAATTTCAGTATCAATAATTAAATAAATTGCAAAGCCAATAATAACGTTGATTCGGCCAAATAGATCTCAGGTTGATATTATATCTATGACCAAACGGTCCGTTTAGTTATCGAAATTCGCGAAACTACGCTATTCCAATTTTATAGGCAATAATTTAAAGATTGGAATAGCGTAGTTTCGTGAATTTCGATAACTAAACGGACCGTTTGGTCATAAATATAATATCAACCTGAGATCTATTGGGCCGAATTAACGTTATTATTGAGCTTTGCAATTTATTTAATTATTGATACTGAAATTTACAAAAATAAAGAAAGAATAAGATGTAAACAAAACCATAACCTTCCTCTTCCGACGATAAATCCTCGCCGCCGTCGTCGTCGTCATTGTCCGGCTAGTCTCTAACACAAGGCGAGTTTTCAATTTTTTCATTTTCCTTGTCCAGGTTTAGATTTTGAAATTACGGAAGTCTTCTTAGCCGTTCATATTGTAGATTAGTTTTATAGGAATCGGAGAATCCGTAACGTGTTATCTCACCTGGATCTTAGTTGCGTCGTGATTCAAAACTCATTTCTTGTCCGGATATGAGAATTTTTACGATTTGAGTAATTTCGTTAAGATGAGTTTTTCTACAATTATTAAGACAGAAAATTGATACCTACCAACTGTTTGATGAAATGTCTGAACGAAATCAAATGTTGTTCTTCGGTTATAATCCAAGAGCAAAAAACGTTGGATCTTGATTTTTTTCATAGGATTGCTTTGTGTTCACCAATTGCTTCTAGTATTTGCCTTGCTATTATTTGAAAGTAAAAGTTTTTTCTTAAGATAGGACAAGAAGTTCTTGATATAATGTGATTATCCATTGGAGCTGCCTTTGCTTATCGACTTCTATTGTATTCGACTTCACTATAATGCAGATTCATGTTACACTTTGCTTGTGTCATTTACAGCTTATATGTTTGAATATTGGCCTTTGCTTATGTGATTTTTCTGTATTCAACTACACTGCAATGAAGATACATGTTACTGCTTGCTTCATTTGCTGTTGATGCTTAGTGAAAGTTTGTCTTAGCCTTTATAATGTTTCTTAAAGTCTCTCTTGTTGTTTCGTTTCTCTTTTACAGACTTTTAGAGAGGGAGAGAGATGGTGATTCCACCGGCAGTGAGACCACCGCGTCTCTTCGACTACCTCAAACCATATGTCTTGAAAATGCACTTCACAAACAAATTCGTTCACGCCCAAGTAATCCACTCCCCAACCGCCACAGTAGCCTGCTCAGCCAGCTCACAGGAGAAAGCGTTGAGAGAAACAATGGACATCACACGCGACGTCGCTGCTGCTTCAAAGATCGGTAAGATCCTCGGAGAAAGACTGTTGATGAAAGATATCCCAGCTATAACTATTCACATGAAGAAAGAACAAAGGTATCATGGTAAAGTCAAGGCCGTTATCGATTCTGTTAGGGAAGCCGGCGTCAAGCTCCTTTGAAGATACATCCTATAAAACTCATAATAACCGAATCTTTCTCATGTTTTCAATGGAATTTTTCGACTTGTTAGAATTGGTTTTCTTGTTTCTTTGACAACACATTGTTAATGGTATGGATTGTGGTTAAATTGATACCACAATAAATGACTTTGCTTTAGTCTATGTTTTCTTCATCTTCTTATGCTATTACAATACTACTATTAGAACCAAACTAAACGGAGTCTTTACAAACGGGTTTCCGGGTCGACCCGAATTATTCTTTCTTCGCAGACCAGACTTGTTCAGAGCTTTTAGTCACGAGTACTCGAGTCATCTCCTCATATATCCCTTTTTAAGAGTATTAAAATCTCTTATACCTTTATTAATCTCTTATGCCTTTGCTGATTGTAAATGACTATTTTGCTTTTGTCACTATATATTAAAAAAAATGAAATAATAGATGGTTTGGTTTTCGGTTTAATTATCTGGTTTGGTTGTTGGGTTTTGTAATATTGGTTAGGTTTTGGCAAAAAAAAATTAGGAAAAAAAACAAAGCATATTGATCTCTTCTTCCTCCGTCTTCTTCGATTCGAAGATCTCCTTTCCCGCTGTTACTCCTCGTCTTCTCCGGCGACCTCTTCTTGCTTTTTCAGAACTTATCGCCGAGCATTCTCGCGGGACTGGTCGTCCATTCTCATCAATGCAGGTTAATCGAATTAGGAATTAAGGTTATAATTTGATTTCAATAGAGTAATTTGTTTTGATGTAGATTGATGCAATTCAAGAATATGGTTTATTAATCATATGAGATTGAATTGAATTGTATTACGCAAAGAAGGGAATCTCGGTATCCATTCAATCATTCGTTCCCAAATCGGAGAATTGTAATTTACTATGTAAAACTCGGAAAAATTGCAAAAAAAAACCCAGGGTTTCAATTTTTCGACAGAAAAAACCTGACAAATATTCAGGTGTAAAAAAAAACCTTAACTTTTTTATTTCACATTTTAAAACATAAAGTTTGTTTTTTTAGCAAAACGAACCCTATCCGAAAAATCGGTTAAATTTTAGCAGAGATAAACGACATATTTCACATAAAATTAAAACGGGTTTGATTTATCATCGTATACCAAAGAGAATATGAAGAAAAAACGAGAAAAACAAAAAAAACACAAACAAAAATGATATTACTTGTCCTAAAATCCATAACTTCAGTCTTTGATAAAGTGTTCAAAATCACAAAACTTTTTTTTGTTTATCTCGTTTTTTCTTATATCCATTTTGTATACGATGGTGAAACAATCACATTTTCATTTAAGTGAAACGAATAATTTTTTTTCCGCTAAAATTTAACTGATTTTTGGCTAGGGTTTGTTTTGCTAAAAAAACAAACCTTAGGTTTTAAAATGTGAAATAAAAAAGTTAAGGTTTTTTTACACCCGAATATTTGTCGGTTTTTTTCGTCGAAAACTTGAAACCCTTGGTTTTTTTTTGCAATTTTTCATGTAAAACTCAGTATAACTAGTATAACCGTATATAACCGTTAATTGTAATATATTATGTAAAACGTTGTATAACTAGTATAACTAATAGTTGTAATACAATATGTAAAACTTTGTATAACTGTAGATAACTACGTAGAGAAGCGAGAAGACGTGATTTAACTAGACTTTTATATTGTTGTTTTTGCAGGACACAACGACGAAACACGTGAGTTTATATTTCAAGTTCAAAGGGTGCATGTATAGTGTAATCTTGAAGACAACGGTTGATGATATAAGTTTGACAGTGATGGAAGAAAGGTTACATAAAAAGCTTGCGTTGGATGAAAGCAAAATGGTGGTGGGATGTGAGGAGCAGCCAAATATTTCTGATGATGAGGATTTGATTGTGTTTGATTTTATGAACTTTGTAAAACATTGCTTTGATTTTGATTGTGTTTTGAACTTATCAAATATTTTGATTGTGGTGTTGAACTTTTGTAATACTGTGGAATACTACGGATTAGTGCTACTTTCCGATTTCGTTGATTTAGTATATGAAAGCAAATAAGTATAAAACTTGTAATATAACAATTTTGTTAATATAGTTGAATGTAAACATCGCTTAAAAACTAACATTCAAAAAAACATGTAAAAACACACTTTTTTGAAATTCTATTGTACATTCCATGTTCTTTATACAAACACTTTCTTAGTGAGAACACTTCTAAAATGAACTTTTCCACAAAACGTTGATTCCGAACATATTATTGCAATAACCACATATTATTACATTGTAATGCCGATTTTTAAAAAGTAAAACTACTTTCACAAATTAATTTTATGAGTAAAACTAAAAAAACATGAAATGATGAAAAGTAGAACTATGAAGAACTTTTGTAAAACCATAAACTCACGTAAAACTATGTGTATTTTTTTGGAGGGAAACTAAATTTCGTTTTGGCGCCTAATTTTCATTTTGGTCAAAAATGAGTCAAAAAGCTGATTTTGTCATAATATTCTCCCTAGATTCTAGGGTCATGTCTACCCAACTCGAATCTCCTTTATTTAACTCATTTTCTTAACTCATTTACATTCCTCTCTCTTGTTCGACTATTTCCTTCGAAATCTTCTCTCTTGTTCAATTTTATCCCTCTCTCTTGTTATTGTATATTCGGATCTATGTTTATGTTAAGTGTTAAACTTTTATTTTTCGGATTGGATTTTATGTTTAGTTTTGAAAATTACCATAAAAAATCTAAAAGTAATATAAACATCCATAAGTACCATAAACATCCGAAAATACCATAAAAAATTCAAAAGTAACACAAACATCTGAAAATACCATAAAAATATCCAAAAGTAACAGAAACATCCGAAATACAATAAAAACATCCAAAAGTACCATTACAATTCCAAAAAGTAACATCAAAAACAAAAGCACCACATATCAACGAATCACTTCTTCGAGCCTGGGCCACTCTTCGTTTGCGCGCAAACGACACTTCAATTGCGTTTGTTATGAAACACCTTGTCCCTATCTTGATTTGTTTATTGTATTCGGATGGAGGAAAATACATTTTTGATGGTTTGATTCCCTCAGGATCCTGCAAGACAATAAAATACACTTCATAACATTAACACAATAATCTTCAGTAATCCTAAGTTTTTTTATCACTACACCAAATGTTACTCAATGTTTTACCCAGTAATCCCAAGTTTTACTAGTATTACACGGAATATTACTAGTGTAACACCAAATTCTCCTAAATGTATTGTCCAATATTCCTTAGTTTTCTTAGTCTCACCATCTTCTTCTACCTTTTCTTTGTCTTTTACTTTCTCACCTTTGTCTTGCATCTCTTCATCGGAGATTGTTTTTTCCGATTCATGACTATCTACATCGCATGCACTCGCCCCAACCGATTTATCTGGTAATACACTTGTTTCAGCGTCAAATGACTCTGCATTTATCGGCTCAGATATATCAGCGAGAGCAGCGGTCTTGTCTGTTACGGTGGCAGTCGCGTTTGAAAACGGAGATGATTTCATTCTTACAAATTGAATATGCTTCGTTATCTTCATCCTTTTTTTCTTTTCCTCACTAATTTTGTAATGAGTCATCAGCGTATCTTCATCTAAATTTAAAGAGATTTTCGGAAAAGGATTCCTTTTATCCTGTTTATCCTTCTTTTTATCCTCACAATAGCTTACAGATTTTGAAATGCAATAGATGATTACAATTTTCGATTTAAAGAGATTTTGAGAGAATTAGAGTTTTTGTTCTTCGTCGCGGCGATTTTGAGAGATAATTGATTTTTGAGATTTTGTCAAAAACAGTAGTTTGACAGTTTTACTTAGTTTTACAGTTTTACTTAGATTTGGTTCAATTTAGTTTTGGTTTATGTTAATCGGTTAATTCGGTATGCACTTAACCGATTTGATTTACAAATTAAACGGGTCGGATCAGATTTGTCGGATCGGGTGGGTATTACCCGGGTTTGACTCGTAAATAATGAAGTCAAACTGCCCCTTTTCTGTCATTTAATAAAAAAAACCTTTAAACAAAAATCAAAAATAAAATAGAAAATTAAGTGTCTTTCTAAGATTATGTTTTAAAAGAAAGAGACGATGCCTCCGAGTACTCTCTGTTTTTGTCTTAGCGTGGATTCGAGAGAAAGATGAGAAGATGTGTAACGAAGAGAGTGTATCTGATTCAGAGTCCGTTCCTGTTTCTTCATCTCCTCATCTCATTATCTCATTATCGTCTGGTTAGTATCATCAAATCTTAGGGTTTCTCTTCTTGTCGTCATTTCGATTTTGATCTGTTGATTTTCGGAAGATGAATTTATAACGACAAAACCTAACAGCGTTGTTTCAAAGTTCTCTCCGTCTACTTACTTTGTAACTCCGCTGCTTCCTCCGTCTCTTGTGATATTTTTCCGGCGGAAGAAGGCAATGTCCGTTAATGAGAGTGTTGATCCTCCGTACTTATTCAACGTGGAAGACGAATCTCCGAGATTCCGCGTCGCTTCTAAGAGCAAGGAGCTCGAAATCGTCGACGATCGCCGTTTCAAAATTTCGGAGATCCCGCAAGGTTTCTTCAACAAGGAAGAAACTATGGACTCTGATGGAGATGATGATGATGAAGAGGAAGACAGTTTTGTCGGAAGACGTGGCTCTCTAATTCAGCCTGGTTTTGATTCCACTAACAATAATCGTAGCTTTGTAGCTACAGAAACAAACAGAGAAAGTTTGTCTTAGCCCTTTCATAGCCTTTATAATGTTTCTTAAAGTCTCTCTTGTTGTTTCGTTTCTCTTTTACAGACTTTTAGACAGAGAGAGAAGGAGAAAGATGGTGATTCCACCGGCAGTGAGACCATCGCGTCTCTTCGACTACCTCAAACCATACGTCTTGAAAATGCACTTCACAAACAAATTCGTTCACGCCCAAGTAATCCACTCCCCAACCGCCACAGTAGCCTGCTCGGCCAGCTCACAGGAGAAAGCGTTGAGAGAAACAATGGACATCACACGCGACGTCGCTGCTGCTTCAAAGATCGGTAAGATCCTCGGAGAAAGACTGTTGATGAAAGATATCCCAGCTAGAACTATTCACATGAAGAAAGAACAAAGGTATCATGGTAAAGTCAAGGCCGTTATCGATTCTGTTAGGGAAGCCGGCGTCAAGCTGCTTTGAAGAATCATATAAAACTCATAATAACCGAATCTTTCTCATGTTTTCAATGGAATTTTTCGACTTGTTAGAATTGGTTTTCTTGTTGCTTTGACTACACATTGTTAATGTTATGGATTGTGGTTAAATTGATACCACAATAAATGACTTTGCTTTAGTCTATGTTTTCTTCATCTTCTTATGCTATTACAATACTACTATTAGAACCAAATTAAACGGAGCCTTTACAAACGGGTTTCCGGGTCGACCCGAATTATTCTTTCTTCGCAGACCAGACTTGTTCAGAGCTTTTAGTCACGAGTACTCTCTGTTTTTGTCTTAGCGTGGATTCGAGAGAAAGATGAGAAGATGTGTAACGAAGAGAGTGTATCCGATTCGAGTTCGTTCTGTTTCTTCATCTCCTCATCTCATTATCGTCTGGTTAGTATCATCAAATCTTATGGTTTCTCTTCTTGTCGTCATTTCGATTTTGATCTGTTGATTTATGAAAGATGAATTTATAACGACAAAACCCAACAACGTCGTTTCAAAGTTCTCTCCGTCTACTTACTTTATAACTCCGCTGCTTCCTCCGTCTCTTGTGATATTTTTCCGGCGGAAGAAGGCAATGTCCGTTAATGAGAGTGTTGATCCTCCGTACTTATTCAACGTGGAAGACGAATCTCCGAGATTCCGCGTCGCTTCTAAGAGCAAGGAGCTCGAAATCGTCGGCGATCGCCGTTTCGAAATTTCGGAGATCCCGCAAGGTTTCTTCAACAAGGAAGAAACTATGGACTCTGATGGAGATGATGATGATGAAGAGGAAGACAGTTTTGTCGGAAGACGTGGCTCTCTAATTCAGCCTGGTATTGATTCCACTTACAACAATCGTAGCTTTGTAGCTACAGAAACAAACAGAGAAAGTAAAAATCCATACTAGTTCATACTTTATTGTCTTTGAATTGTTGATATACTCAGCTTTCTTACTCAGGTTCAGTTTCTGTGAGAGACAATGAGGAGGAGAAACCATGTGTAGATGGCCACGAAATGGATTATAATGTGAGGATTACTAGCTCCCACCATAACACGCAGGCAAAGCGAGATTTTGCTTATGTGGGGAAGGAGAGAGTCACTAATGTCAGCTCTAGGGAGTCTTTGAAAGCCATCCTCTCTGATCCTGTCACGTAAGTGTTATCTTGGATCAATGTTAATGTACACTCTGATGATGATTATGATTTAATGTAGTTTAAAGGCTACTTCTTGTTAACATTCGCGGCGGAGATGGTTTTTTCTTTAATCTGTGTGTGTTGCTTTGCTTTTTGATAGCGGAGCCTTGATGAGTGATGCTACAATACTGTCTTGTGGACATTCTTTTGGAGCTGGAGGGTTAAAAGAAGTTATGAGGATGGTAAATGATTCACATCTCTTGTGTGTGTTTGTCATATGTGAATCTTGATAACCCATCTTTGTCGGTTTTGTGTTGTCAGAAAGCATGTTTTACATGTTCACAACCTACTTCTGAAGGATCAGATAAGCCAAATATGTGTGAGTTTAATGTTATTAGTAGAATTCGGTACAAATCGCAAGACTGACATAACATCGTTTCTCTTATTCAGCTCTTAGAGTTGTAATTCACGCTTTCCGTCAAGAAGAAGAATCAGATCATACTCACTCGCCGAAAGCGAAGGAAGAGAGCTCGGATCGGGTTTGTTTTCATTACATATGTAAAGCTGCGTAGCCTAGTTTGCAATGAGAAACCGGATAAAGCGAGTTTTTCTTTCTTCTGATATGCAGCACAAGAGAACTTTTTGTATCCCAAACATCGCAGAAAGTCATAAGAGTAGTAGTAGAGGCATACAGTTTCCTTTCTCCATCGGAGACGGAGTTATCATAGAGGTTAGAGATCTTCCATCATACTTGTATCACGCTCTTGAAAATACTACTTCAAATCTTGTATAACAAACAAAAACTCCTTATTGCTTAGGAAACAAAAGGACGCCTCCACGGTTTGTGGGACGCAAGGTCGTTATAATGACACATTGCTTAAATGGATGGTTAAGTCGTCTTTGTCTTAGCGTGGATTCGAGAGAAAGATGAGAAGATGTGTAACGAAGAGAGTGTATCGATTCGAGTCCGTTCTGTTTCTTCATCTCCTCATCTCATTATCTCATTATCGTCTGGTTAGTATCATCAAATCTTATGGTTTATTGCCTTACTACTATCATATGCCTTACTCATATCCATTTTTATTGCTATATGATCAACCCTACATTACACATTTGACTACACATTGTTAATGGTATGGATTGTGGTTAAATTGATACCACAATAAATGACTTTCTTTAGTACTATGTTTTCTTCATCTTCTTATGCTATTACAATACTACTATTAACCAAATTAAACGGAGCCTTTACAAACGGGTTTTGGGTCGACCCGAATTATTCTTTCTTCGCAGACCAGACTTGTTCAGAGCTTTTAGTCACGAGTACTCTCTGTTTTTGTCTTAGCGTGGATTCGAGAGAAAGATGAGAAGATGTGTAACGAAGAGAGTGTATCTGATTCAGAGTCCGTTCCTGTTTCTTCATCTCCTCATCTCATTATCGTCTGGTTAGTATCATCAAATCTTATGGTTTCTCTTCTTGTCGTCATTTCGATTTTGATCTGTTGATTTACGGAAGATGAATTTATAACGACAAAACCCAAAGTTTCAAAGTTCATCTCAGAAGCCGCAGAAGAATAAACGGAGAAGCGATGCTTTGAAGAAGAGAAACGATGTCCCTAAGAAGGAACCAGTACAAGAACAACAACCACCACAGGTAGATAAGTTCTCGAACGTTACCGCGCCAAGTGGGTTGCTGACGAAATTGAACCCGGGGATAATTAACCATGTCAGGAGTAGGAAACAGGTTTGCTCAATCATTGAAGCTCTAATTCAAAATGCTTCCGCGGGAGAAAGAGGTACTGGTCATTCTCATTCTCCACTTTAAGATGTCACATTAGCCAATTCAGACCAAAGACAAGAACTTTGACAAATTTGATGTATGATTCGTGTGTTTACCCCTGGAATTTCAGAGTCAGTGAGAGAAGATATGGCATTAACCTTTAAGTTACCGTCCACCGCTCTACCTGATAATGCCAATTTCATTGCGAATCCGGAACAAGCCACGTCTCTTGCTGTTCAAGGTCAGTTTTTTTTGTCTGAAGGATACATGTTAGGAAGTGCATGATGATTAATTTATTGCAGAAATGGAAGTGGAAAGATATCCTTAAAAGGGAAATGTTTGTTTGCTTTTTAGCTGCTACAGTAGCTTCCCAATGGTTGGAGTTTCTTCATCAAGACCTTTGCGGGCGGCTTTCAGGTGCGTTGTTACTTATATTCTTGAGATACTGTAGAAGTAGTGATCTGAGTGAGATCTTATGATGTTGTTGTTGCAGCTGTGCAGGAAAGTAGAAGCAGAGTTCAAATGGTTTTGACTTCCGAGTTACCACTTCTCGTCTCATCAAGAGAATCAAACCAAGAAAGCACTCTTCTGATGACGAATACGAATACTTCTTCTGATAAAACAGTATCAGAGACGCACCAGATGAAGTGGTCTGCGAAATTTTATCAGCTTAACAAAGCGCTTTATGATGAAGAGAAAGATTTGGTGAGTATATATATATCCACTGCCTTCAAGTTAGAATGATTATAGCCAGTGTTCTTAAGCTTGACGCGGTGTTTAATGCATTAACAAATGGTTGTTAAAATTTGCAGGAACGTTCGTTAAACCAAGTGAAGGAGATGCAGTCACGATGCAACGAAGGTCTACGGCAAATGAATGAGTACTCGCCTTTTAGTTCTCAATCATCAGATTCAAGGTGAGCATATTAGACCAAACCGGTCACATAGAAGCATATGAAAAGATCATTTGAACCAGTTTTTCTTGTTCGCAGTTTTGGGGGCAGCAATATGGAGACTAGTATGGCGGTTCAGGCAGCTGCAGCTTCCATTTTTTCGACCTGCAGTTTTCTTCTGTCGATGATGAAGCCGCCGCCTACAAGTTCTTAGTCCTTTTTTGGTTTTTCTGTTAACAGGGACTCTTGACTCCATAGCCTATTCTCTTCTATGTAAGCACTTTTTGATGGTTATTATCTATAGTGTAAATAACAGGCGATTGATTGTCATGTCACTCGTGTATGTAACATTATCAAATACAATGCTGCAAAGTTACACATGTCTGTTCTCTGAGATCAAAGCTTCCTTTTAGTAAAAACACTGGACTTAAACACAGAACCATTGTTGTCTTGTTGCTTGTATCTATGAGCTAGGTAGCCAAGAAGGTGCCGTTTCAGCCACTGTTATCGAAGAAAGTGAATTGTTTATAATCTTTGCAAGTGAGCAATGTTGTAACTTAATAGACTCTCCATTGTCCACAGTCTTCACAACATACCTGAAATAGAAAAACCCATTTTGTTAGCAAGAGCGTTAGAATCTACTCAATGGATAAGATGAGTGCAAAGATTTAGCAGAAAGGAAGACGACTTAACCATCCATTTAAGCAATGTGTCATTATAACAGCCTTGCGTCCCACAAACCGTGGAGGCGTCCTTTTGTTTCCCTAAGCAATAAGGAGGTTTTGTTTGTTATACAAGATTTGAAGTAGTATTTTCAAGAGCGTTATACAAGTATGACGGAAGATCTCTAACCTCTATGATAACTCCGTCTCCGATGGAGAAAGGAAACTGTATGCCTCTACTACTACTCTTATGACTTTCTGCGATGTTTGGGATACAGAAAGTTCTCTTGTGCTGCATATCAGAAGAAAGAAAAACTCTGCTTATCTGGTTTCTCATTGCAAACTAGGCTACGCAGTTTACATATGTAATGAAAACAAATCTGATCCGAGTTCTCTTTCCTTCGCTTCAACGAGTGAGTATGATCTGATTCTTCTTCTTGACGGAAAGCGTGAATTACAACTCTAAGAGCTGAATAAGAGAAACGATGTTATGTCAGTCTTGAGATTTGTACCGAATCTACTAATAACATTAAACTCACACAGATTTGGCTTATCTGATCCTTCAGAAGTAGGCCGTGAACACGTAAAACATGCTTTCTGACAACACAAATGCGACAAAGATGGGTTATCAAGATTCACATATGACAAACAAAAACAAGAGATGTGAATCATTTACCATCCTCATAACTTCTTTTAACCCTCCAGCTCCAAAAGAATGTCCACAAGACAGTATTGTAGCATCACTCATCAAGGCTCCGCTATCAAAAAGCAAAGCAACACACACAGATTAAAGAAAAAACCATCTCCGCCGCGAATGTTAACAAGAAGTAGCCTTTAAACTACATTAAATCATAATCATCATCAGAGTGTACATTAACATTGATCCAAGATAACACTTACGTGACAGGATCAGAGAGGATGGCTTTCAAAGACTCCCTAGAGCTGACATTAGTGACTCTCTCCTTCCCCACATAAGCAAAATTTCGCTTTGCCTGCGTGTTATGGTGGGAGCTAGTAATCCTCACATTATAATCCATTTCGTGGCCATCTACACATGGTTTCTCCTCCTCATTGTCTCTCACGAAACCGAACTCGAGTAAGAAAGCTGAGTATATCAACAATTCAAAGACAATAAAGTATGAACTAGTATGGATTTTTACTTTCTCTGTTTGTTTCTGTAGCTACGATTGTTGTTAGTGGAATCAATACCAGGCTGAATTAGAGAGCCACGTCTTCCGACAAAACTGTCTTCCTCTTCATCATCATCATCTCCATCAGAGTCCATAGTTTCTTCCTTGTTGAAGAAACCTTGCGGGATCTCCGAAATTTCGAAACGGCGATCGCCGACGATTTCGAGCTCCTTGCTCTTAGAAGCGACGCGGAATCTCGGAGATTCGTCTTCCACGTTGAATAAGTACGGAGGATCAACACTCTCATTAACGGACATTGCCTTCTTCCGCCGGAAAAATATCACAAGAGACGGAGGAAGCAGCGGAGTTATAAAGTAAGTAGACGGAGAGAACTTTGAAACGACGCTGTTGGGTTTTGTCGTTATAAATTCATCTTCCGTAAATCAACAGATCAAAATCGAAATGACGACAAGAAGAGAAACCATAAGATTTGATGATACTAACGAGACGATAATGAGATGAGGAGATGAAGAAACAGGAACGAACTCTGAATCATATACACTCTCTTCGTTACACATCTTCTCATCTTTCTCTCGAATCCACGCTAAGACAAAAACAGAGAGTACTCGTGACTAAAAGCTCTGAACAAGTCTGGTCTGCGAAGAAAGAATAATTCGGGTCGACCCGGAAACCCGTTTGTAAAGGCTCCGTTTAATTTGGTTCTAATAGTAGTATTGTAATAGCATAAGAAGATGAAGAAAACATAGACTAAAGCAAAGTCATTTATTGTGGTATCAATTTAACCACAATCCATACCATTAACAATGTGTAGTCAAATGTGTAATGTAGGGTTGATCATATGGCAATAAAAACGGATATGAGTAAGGCATATGATAGAGTAGAATTGCCTTTCCTGGAAGCAGTATTACTGAAACTAGGTTTTAGTATCACCTGGGTAAAATGGATTATGTGGTGTGTTAGTTCTGTCTCATATCAAGTCTTGATTAATGGTCAGCCCAGAGGGTTGATCACACCGGAACGCGGTCTGAGACAGGGGGATCCAATGTCCCCATATTTGTTTATCCTATGTACGGAGGTGTTAATTTCTTTAATCAAGAAAGCAGAGAGGGACTCTCACATCTCAGGCATTAAAGTGGCAAGGAATAGTCCTGCGGTGTCCCATTTATTATTTGCCGATGACAGCTTTTTCTTCTGTAAGGCGGACGAAAGAGAGTGCAGGAAAATCTTGGGGATATTAGAGATATATGGAAGAGCATCGGGGCAGGAAATTAATCTTTCAAAATCATCGGTAATGTTTGGACACAATGTGGATATAGGGACTAAGAAGGATATGAAAAATATTCTAGGCATTCAAAAAGATGGAGGTATGGGTGCATACTTGGGAATCCCGGAAAGTTTAGGTGGAGCAAAGAGTAAAATATTCAGTTATGTTCAAGAACGGTTAAATGAAAGGATCAATGGTTGGACATCCAAGTTGTTATCTCGAGGAGGGAAGGAAACACTAATCAAATCAGTGGCCTTAGCCCTACCTCTATATGTTATGTCATGCTTCGAATTGCCCCAGACGTTAACGAAAAAGTTAACCGCGATTTCCAAATTCTGGTGGATCTCCAATGGAAGAAACTGCGGTATCCATTGGGTAGCATGGGAAAAAATGTGTGAGTCCAAACACGAAGGTGGCATGGGCTTTCGATCGTTACAAGAGTTTAATAAGGCTTTATTAGCAAAACAATTTTGGCGTCTCTCTCAATTCCCGAATCTCTCGGTAGCAAGAGTGTTAAAGGGAGATATTTCTCGAGGGTACACCCTTTTATGGCGAAGACACCACGCGCTCCATCCTTTGGATGGAGGAGCATCTATTCCTCAAGGATCCGTTGATGAGAGGTTTGAGGATAATGCCCGAGAAATCAAGCAAAATATCGGTCTGGGAGGATACATGGATTCCGGATACGGATCCAAGACCGGCGCAAGGAAGGGGCAGTCTGTTATTTCCTGAGTTGAAAGTTAAGGATTTAATTAATCCTCATACACTAGAGTGGGATAATGAAGTCTTAGCGACCTTAGTCACCAGAAATGATAAGGTTTTAATCCAGGGATTACCGATCAGTAAAAGATCTGCTTCGGATAGATGGACATGGCACTACACACAATCAGGAAAATATACGGTAAAATCAGACTTTAACCTGTTGCAAAAAATCAAAAAAGAGAGTATTTCAGCTAATCAATGGGGATCTAATATAAATGCGTTAATAACAAAAGTGTGGGATACACAATGCCCACAAAAATTGAGGCATTTTTTTGGCAAATATTATCGGGAAGTATGGCAGTTAGAGAAAGATTAAACTCTCGAGGTATACAATGTGATCCGGTTTGCCCACGATGCGAGAAAGAGATTGAGACAATAAATCATGTGTTTTTTGAATGTACCCATTCACTTTACACATGGGGTGTCTCACCAGTCTCAATCAATCAGGACTTTCCACAAGGAGGTGTGTATTCAAACATGGATTATTTGCTATCCAAGTTAAAAGTAGTAGAGAGTCAACATCATGAAAAAGATTGTTATCCTTGGATATTATGGTATATTTGGAAATCAAGGAATAGAAAGGTCTTTGAGGATGTGAAAATTGATCCACCCGATATAATTGAGATGGCAATAAAAGAATCAAAAGCTTGGGCGGAAGCCCAAAATGTGGAGGAAGAGGTAGATAACAGGATAAGTTTCTTTGCGCTAGAAGAATCGCAAAACGTGGTTTCAGGATTAGTTTGTCAAGTAGATGGATCATGGAAAAATACAGATGTGTTTGAAGGATTAGGATGGATTTGTATCAATGGGGATGGCTCAAGTCATCTAATGGGAACAAGCCGTAGAAGAAGGGGTTTATCTCCTCTACACACCGAGTTTGGAGCCTTATTATGGGCTATGGAAGTTATCAAAGCACGGAACATCTCCTGTCAGACATTCGAATAAGACAGTACGACATTGGTGGCAATCTTGCAGAGTCCCACAGAGTGGCCTGCGTTTAAGACAATGATCGAGGAGTTTGAGACGTTGCTCGAGTACTTTACGGACTACAGAATAAAAAATATTCCAAGGGGCAGAAACGCAAAAGCAGACAAATTGGCGCGTTCGGGAAGAGTTCATCCGCTTGCTTCCATGTATGTCAGCGAGTCTACACCGAGTTGGGTTTTCGACGGAGCTGTTTAACTTATAGTATTCGTTAACTGATGTAATAAAAAAAAAACAATGTGTAGTCAAAGCAACAAGAAAACCAATTCTAACAAGTCGAAAAATTCCATTGAAAACATGAGAAAGATTCGGTTATTATGAGTTTTATAGGATTCTTCAAAGCAGCTTGACGCCGGCTTCCCTAACAGAATCGATAACGGCCTTGACTTTACCATGATACCTTTGTTCTTTCTTCATGTGAATAGTTATAGCTGGGATATCTTTCATCAACAGTCTTTCTCCGAGGATCTTACCGATCTTTGAAGCAGCAGCGACGTCGCGTGTGATGTCCATTGTTTCTCTCAACGCTTTCTCCTGTGAGCTGGCCGAGCAGGCTACTGTGGCGGTTGGGGAGTGGATTACTTGGGCGTGAACGAATTTGTTTGTGAAGTGCATTTTCAAGACGTATGGTTTGAGGTAGTCGAAGAGACGCGGTGGTCTCACTGCCGGTGGAATCACCATCTCTCTCCCTCTCTGTCTAAAAGTCTGTAAAAGAGAAACGAAACAACAAGAGAGACTTTAAGAAACATTATAAAGGCTATGAAAGGGCTAAGACAAACTTTCACTAAGCATCAACAGCAAATGAAGCAAGCAAGCAATAACATGTATCTTCATTGCAATGTAGTTGAATACAGAAAAATCACATAAGCAAAGGCCAATATTCAAACCTATAAGCTGTAAATGACACAAGCAAAAAGTAACATGAATCTGCATTACAGTGAAGTCGAATACAATAGAAGTCGGATAAGCAAAGGCGGCTCAATGGATAATCACATTATATCAAGAACTTCTTGTCCTATCTTAAGAAAAAAACTTTTACTTTCAAATAATAGCAAGACAAACACTAAGCAATTGGTGAATACAAAGCAATCCTATGAAAAAATCAAGATTCAACGTTTTTTGCTCTTGGATTATAACCGAAGAACAACATTTGATTTCGTTCAGACATTTCATCAAACGGTTGGTAGGTATCAATTTTCTCGTCTTAATAATTGTACAAAAACTCATCTTAACAAAAATTCTCATATCCAGACAAGAAATAAGTTTTGAATAAGAAAAAAAAGATACAAAAGAAGAAACCTTTCTATATACCCATAAGTTTCTCTTTAGCGACGATGGTTATGGTTTTTGAGGAAAGTGCGATATGATGAGAGAAGAAGAAGTAGATCGAAGATGACAGAGGCAGCCAAAATTCAAAATCGGTGCTTTAGGTCAATAAGGACCGATTTGCACTCGTTGCCCCTTACTTTAAAATAATTTATATTTTGGGCGTATAATTTATATATATATATATATATATTGTTTAAAACAAACAACAAATTCGATGTCGTCCAGCGGTTAGGATATCTGGCTTTCACCCAGGAGACCCGTTTTCGATTCCCGGCATCGGAGTTTTTTTTAATTTATTTTTATCCAAACCCACAATACTTCGTTATTGTCTAAATTAGCATACACATCTCCAAAGTTCTTAACAGTAATTGTCATAAACTCAACCACACGTGACACAAAGTTGCAACTATAGAGTTTTGAATGCTTTTTTTCTAGGGCATGAAAAGCGGGTTGAGTTTAATTATAACTCAATGTGGATTATTCATTAATCAGAAGGAAAGGTAATACTAGAAGCTATCCACGATTCAAATAGGCATGATCAAGACAAAAACACACGTTATTGTATGAACAAAAGTAGTCTCTTGGGACAACGTTTAGGTTAATCAAAATAATTAATGTTAGACACATTTTAAGTCAAGAAACGCAAGATCTTCTTGCTAAACTATAACATATACAAGATCGTTTTTAAATAAACGTTATTTTCTTATCTTTACTCGCAAGAATGAAATTATAGTGGGATATGTTATATGTATGGCTTGTAAGCAAAATGTACCTAAGATGATGCGCTTGAGCATTGTAGGGCCCATTTTCTTAAAGAAGAAAGCTAAAATGGGCCGTAATGGTCTTAATGGGCCGATTCATGTGACGATTTTGTGAGCCAAATATAAAACCCCGCGTGGCTTCTCGTTCTCTTCTCTTCCGTAGCTTCTCGTTCTCTTCTCTTCCGTAGCCGCCGCCGCACTTTGCTTTGCTTCTCCCTCTTCCTCAGGTAAACCAAATCACTTTTTAATTCATCGTCTTCTCTCTTCGATTTTCATAGCTTTTACTTATGCCATCTTTGATTATTTGTAAGGAAACATTGATTCGAATGTATCAGATTGTTCGGCTGATGATTAAGGCAGAAATTTGAGTGTTATAATAGTGAATCTATGGTTTGGGCAAAACCTATGTCTCTTTGGGCAAAACCTATGTCTCTTATAATCACATTATGTCAAGAACTTTTTGTCCTATCTTAAGAAAAAAACTTTTACTTTCAAATAATAGCAAGGCAAACAATAGAAGCAATTGGTGAACACAAATCAATCCTATGAAAAAAAATCAAGATCCAACGTTTTTTGCTCTTGGATTATAACCGAAGAACATCATTTGATTTCGTTCAGACATTTCATCAAACAGTTGGTAGGTATCAATTTTCTGTTTTAATAATTGTACAAAAATTCATCTTAAAAAAATTACTCAAATCTGTAAAATTCTCATATCCAGACAAGAAATGAGTTTTTTTGAATCATGACGCAACTAAGATCCAGTGAGATAAAACGTTACAGATTCTCCGATTCCTATAAAACTAATCTACAATATGAACAGCTAAGAAGACTTCCCGTAATTTCAAAATCTAAACCCAGACAAGGAAAATGAAAAAAATTGAAAACTCGCCTTGTGTTAGAGACTAGCTGGACAATGACGACGACGGCGATGACTGCGGCGAGGATTTATCGTCGGAAGAGGAAGAGCAAGGTTATGGTTTTGTTTACAGCTTATTATTTCTTTCTTTTTGTAAATTTCAGTATCAATAATTAAATAAATTGCAAAGCCAATAATAACGTTGATTCGGCCAAATAGATCTCAGGTTGATATTATATCTATGACCAAACGGTCCGTTTAGTTATCGAAATTCGCGAAACTACGCTATTCCAATTTTATAGGCAATAATTTAAAGATTGGAATAGCGTAGTTTCGTGAATTTCGATAACTAAACGGACCGTTTGGTCATAAATATAATATCAACCTGAGATCTATTGGGCCGAATTAACGTTATTATTGAGCTTTGCAATTTATTTAATTATTGATACTGAAATTTACAAAAATAAAGAAAGAATAAGATGTAAACAAAACCATAACCTTCCTCTTCCGACGATAAATCCTCGCCGCCGTCGTCGTCGTCATTGTCCAGCTAGTCTCTAACACAAGGCGAGTTTTCAATTTTTTTCATTTTCCTTGTCTGGGTTTAGATTTTGAAATTACGGGAAGTCTTCTTAGCTGTTCATATTGTAGATTAGTTTTATAGGAATCGGAGAATCTGTAACGTGTTATCTCACTGGATCTTAGTTGCGTCGTGATTCAAAACTCATTTCTTGTCTGGATATGAGAATTTTTACAGATTTGAGTAATTTCGTTAAGATGAGTTTTTCTACAATTATTAAGACAGAAAATTGATACCTACCAACTGTTTGATGAAATGTCTGAACGAAATCAAATGTTGTTCTTCGGTTATAATCCAAGAGCAAAAAACGTTGGATCTTGATTTTTTTCATAGGATTGCTTTGTGTTCACCAATTGCTTCTAGTATTTGCCTTGCTATTATTTGAAAGTAAAAGTTTTTTTCTTAAGATAGGACAAGAAGTTCTTGATATAATGTGATTATCCATTGGAGCTGCCTTTGCTTATCTGACTTCTATTGTATTCGACTTCACTATAATGCAGATTCATGTTACACTTTGCTTGTGTCATTTACAGCTTATATGTTTGAATATTGGCCTTTGCTTATGTGATTTTTCTGTATTCAACTACACTGCAATGAAGATACATGTTACTGCTTGCTTCATTTGCTGTTGATGCTTAGTGAAAGTTTGTCTTAGCCTTTATAATGTTTCTTAAAGTCTCTCTTGTTGTTTCGTTTCTCTTTTACAGACTTTTAGAGAGGGAGAGAGATGGTGATTCCACCGGCAGTGAGACCACCGCGTCTCTTCGACTACCTCAAACCATATGTCTTGAAAATGCACTTCACAAACAAATTCGTTCACGCCCAAGTAATCCACTCCCCAACCGCCACGTAGCTGCTCACCACTCACAGAGAAAGCGTTGAGAGAAACAATGGACATCACACGCGACGTCGCTGCTGCTTCAAAGATCGGTAAGATCCTCGGAGAAAGACTGTTGATGAAAGATATCCCAGCTATAACTATTCACATGAAGAAAGAACAAAGGTATCATGGTAAAGTCAAGGCCGTTATCGATTTCGTTAGGGAAGCGGCGTCAAGCTCCTTTGAAGATACATCCTATAAAACTCATAATAACCGAATCTTTCTCATGTTTTCAATGGAATTTTTCGACTTGTTAGAATTGGTTTTCTTGTTTTTCGACAACACATTGTTAATGGTATGGATTGTGGTTAAATTGATACCACAATAAATGACTTTCTTTTACATGTTTTCTTCATCTTCTTATGCTATTACAATACTACTATTAGAACCAAACTAAACGAGTCTTTACAAACGGGTTTCCGGTCGACCCGAATTATTCTTTCTTCGCAGACCAGACTTGTTCAGAGCTTTTAGTCACGAGTACTCGAGTCATCTCCTCATATATCCCTTTTTAAGAGTATTAAAATCTCTTATACCTTTATTAATCTCTTATGCCTTTGCTGATTGTAAATGACTATTTTGCTTTTGTCACTATATATTAAAAAAAATGAAATAATAGATGGTTTGGTTTTCGGTTTAATTATCTGGTTTGGTTGTTGGGTTTTGTAATATTGGTTAGGTTTTGGCAAAAAAAAATTAGGAAAAAAACAAAGCATATTGATCTCTTCTTCCTCCGTCTTCTTCGATTCGAAGATCTCCTTTCCCGCCGTTACTCCTCGTCTTCTCCGCGACCTCTTCTTGCTTTTTCGTAACTTATCGCCGAGCATTCTCGCGGATCGGTCGTCCATTCTCATCAATGCAGGTTAATCGAATTAGGAATTAAGGTTATAATTTGATTTCAATAGAGTAATTTGTTTTGATGTAGATTGATGCAATTCAAGAATATGGTTTATTAATCATATGAGATTGAATTGAATTGTATTACGCAAAGAAGGGAATCTCGGTATCCATTCAATCATTCGTTCCCAAATCGGAGAATTGTAATTTACTATGTAAAACTCGGAAAAATTGCAAAAAAAAACACAGGGTTTCAATTTTTCGACAGAAAAAACCTGACAAATATTCAGGTGTAAAAAAAAACCTTAACTTTTTTATTTCACATTTTAAAACATAAAGTTTGTTTTTTTAGCAAAACGAACCCTATCCGAAAAATCGGTTAAATTTTAGCAGAGATAAACGACATATTTCACATAAAATTAAAACGGGTTTGATTTATCATCGTATACCAAAGAGAATATGAAGAAAAAACGAGAAAAACAAAAAAAACACAAACAAAAATGATATTACTTGTCCTAAAATCCATAACTTCAGTCTTTGATAAAGTGTTCAAAATCACAAAACTTTTTTTTGTTTATCTCGTTTTTTCTTATATCCATTTTGTATACGATGGTGAAACAATCACATTTTCATTTAAGTGAAACGAATAATTTTTTTTCCGCTAAAATTTAACTGATTTTTGGCTAGGGTTTGTTTTGCTAAAAAAACAAACCTTAGGTTTTAAAATGTGAAATAAAAAAGTTAAGGTTTTTTTTTACACCTGAATATTTGTCAGGTTTTTTCTGTCGAAAACTTGAAACCCTTGGTTTTTTTTTGCAATTTTTCATGTAAAACTCAGTATAACTAGTATAACCGTATATAACCGTTAATTGTAATATATTATGTAAAACGTTGTATAACTAGTATAACTAATAGTTGTAATACAATATGTAAAACTTTGTATAACTGTAGATAACTACGTAGAACTGAGAAGACGTGATTTAACTAGACTTTTATATTGTTGTTTTTGCAGGACACAACGACGAAACACGTGAGTTTATATTTCAAGTTCAAAGGGTGCATGTATAGTGTAATCTTGAAGACAACGGTTGATGATATAAGTTTGACAGTGATGGAAGAAAGGTTACATAAAAAGCTTGCGTTGGATGAAAGCAAAATGGTGGTGGGATGTGAGGAGCAGCCAAATATTTCTGATGATGAGGATTTGATTGTGTTTGATTTTATGAACTTTGTAAAACATTGCTTTGATTTTGATTGTGTTTTGAACTTATCAAATATTTTGATTGTGGTGTTGAACTTTTGTAATACTGTGGAATACTACGGATTAGTGCTACTTTCCGATTTCGTTGATTTAGTATATGAAAGCAAATAAGTATAAAACTTGTAATATAACAATTTTGTTAATATAGTTGAATGTAAACATCGCTTAAAAACTAACATTCAAAAAAACATGTAAAAACACACTTTTTTGAAATTCTATTGTACATTCCATGTTCTTTATACAAACACTTTCTTAGTGAGAACACTTCTAAAATGAACTTTTCCACAAAACGTTGATTCCGAACATATTATTGCAATAACCACATATTATTACATTGTAATGCCGATTTTTAAAAAGTAAAACTACTTTCACAAATTAATTTTATGAGTAAAACTAAAAAAACATGAAATGATGAAAAGTAGAACTATGAAGAACTTTTGTAAAACCATAAACTCACGTAAAACTATGTGTATTTTTTGGAGGGAAACTAAATTTCGTTTTGGCGCCTAATTTTCATTTTGGTCAAAAATGAGTCAAAAAGCCGATTTTGTCATAATATTCTCCCTAGATTCTGGGTCATGTCTACCCAACTCGAATCTCCTTTATTTAACTCATTTTCTTAACTCATTTACATTCCTCTCTCTTGTTCGACTATTTCCTTCGAAATCTTCTCTCTTGTTCAATTTTATCCCTCTCTCTTGTTATTGTCTATTCGGATCTATGTTTATGTTAAGTGTTAAACTTTTATTTTTCGGATTGGATTTTATGTTTAGTTTTGAAAATTACCATAAAAAATCTAAAAGTAATATAAACATCCATAAGTACCATAAACATCCGAAAATACCATAAAAAATTCAAAAGTAACACAAACATCTGAAAATACCATAAAAATATCCAAAAGTAACAGAAACATCCGAAATACAATAAAAACATCCAAAAGTACCATTACAATTCCAAAAAGTAACATCAAAAACAAAAGCACCACATATCAACGAATCACTTCTTCGAGCTCAGGCCACTCTTCGTTCGCGCGCAAACGACACTTCAATTGCGTTTGTTATGAAACACCTTGTCCCTATCTTGATTTGTTTATTGTATTCGGATGGAGGAAAATACATTTTTGATGGTTTGATTCCCTCAGATCCCGCAAGACAATAAAATACACTTCATAACATTAACACAAGTAATCTTCAAGTAATCCTAAGTTTTTTTATCACTACACCAAATGTTACTCAATGTTTTACCCAAGTAATCCCAAGTTTTACTAGTATTACACGGAATATTACTAGTGTAACACCAAATTCTCCTAAATGTATTGTCCAATATTCCTTAGTTTTCTTAGTCTCACCATCTTCTTCTACCTTTTCTTTGTCTTTTACTTTCTCACCTTTGTCTTGCATCTCTTCATCGGAGATTGTTTTTTCCGATTCATGACTATCTACATCGCATGCACTCGCCCCAACCGATTTATCTGGTAATACACTTGTTTCAGCGTCAAATGACTCTGCATTTATCGGCTCAGATATATCAGCGAGAGCAGCGGTCTTGTCTGTTACGGTGGCAGTCGCGTTTGAAAACGGAGATGATTTCATTCTTACAAATTGAATATGCTTCGTTATCTTCATCCTTTTTTTCTTTTCCTCACTAATTTTGTAATGAGTCATCGCCGTATCTTCATCTAAATTTAAAGAGATTTTCGGAAAAGGATTCCTTTTATCCCGTTTATCCTTCTTTTTATCCTCACAATAGCTTACAGATTTTGAAATGCAATAGATGATTACAATTTTCGATTTAAAGAGATTTTGAGAGAATTAGAGTTTTTGTTCTTCGTCGCGGCGATTTTGAGAGATAATTGATTTTTGAGATTTTGTCAAAAACAATAGTTTGACTTTACTTAGTTTTACGGTTTTACTTAGATTTGGTTCAATTTAGTTTTGGTTTATGTTAATCGGTTAATTCGGTATGCACTTAACCGATTTGATTTACAAATTAAACGGGTCGGATCGATTTGTCGGATCGGGTGGGTATTACCCGGTTTGACTCGTAAATAATGAAGTCAAACCGCCTTTTCGTCATTTAATAAAAAAAACCTTTAAACAAAAATCAAAAATAAAATAGAAAATTAAGTGTCTTTCTAAGATTATGTTTTAAAAGAAAGAGACGATGCCTCCGAGTACTCTCTCGTTTTTGTCTTAGCGTGGATTCGAGAGAAAGATGAGAAGATGTGTAACGAAGAGAGTGTATCTGATTCAGAGTCCGTTCCTGTTTCTTCATCTCCTCATCTCATTATCTCATTATCGTCTGGTTAGTATCATCAAATCTTAGGGTTTCTCTTCTTGTCGTCATTTCGATTTTGATCTGTTGATTTTCGGAAGATGAATTTATAACGACAAAACCTAACAGCGTTGTTTCAAAGTTCTCTCCGTCTACTTACTTTGTAACTCCGCTGCTTCCTCCGTCTCTTGTGATATTTTTCCGGCGGAAGAAGGCAATGTCCGTTAATGAGAGTGTTGATCCTCCGTACTTATTCAACGTGGAAGACGAATCTCCGAGATTCCGCGTCGCTTCTAAGAGCAAGGAGCTCGAAATCGTCGACGATCGCCGTTTCAAAATTTCGGAGATCCCGCAAGGTTTCTTCAACAAGGAAGAAACTATGGACTCTGATGGAGATGATGATGATGAAGAGGAAGACAGTTTTGTCGGAAGACGTGGCTCTCTAATTCAGCCTGGTTTTGATTCCACTAACAATAATCGTAGCTTTGTAGCTACAGAAACAAACAGAGAAAGTTTGTCTTAGCCCTTTCATAGCCTTTATAATGTTTCTTAAAGTCTCTCTTGTTGTTTCGTTTCTCTTTTACAGACTTTTAGACAGAGAGAGAAGGAGAAAGATGGTGATTCCACCGGCAGTGAGACCATCGCGTCTCTTCGACTACCTCAAACCATACGTCTTGAAAATGCACTTCACAAACAAATTCGTTCACGCCCAAGTAATCCACTCCCCAACCGCCACAAGTAGCCTGCTTCGGCCAGCTCACAGAGAAAGCGTTGAGAGAAACAATGGACATCACACGCGACGTCGCCGTCGCTTCAAAGATCGGTAAGATCCTCGGAGAAAGATCGTTGATGAAAGATATCCCGCTAGAACTATTCACATGAAGAAAGAACAAAGGTATCATGGTAAAGTCAAGGCCGTTATCGATTCTCGTTAGGGAGCCGGCGTCAAGTCGCTTTGAAGAATCATATAAAACTCATAAAAACCGAATCTTTCTCATGTTTTCAATGGAATTTTTCGACTTGTTAGAATTGGTTTTCTTGTTGCTTTGACTACACATTGTTAATGTTATGGATTGTGGTTAAATTGATACCACAATAAATGACTTTGCTTTAGTCTATGTTTTCTTCATCTTCTTATGCTATTACAATACTACTATTAGAACCAAATTAAACGGAGCCTTTACAAACGGGTTTCCGGTCGACCCGAATTATTCTTTCTTCGCAGACCAGACTTGTTCAGAGCTTTTAGTCACGAGTACTCTCTGTTTTTGTCTTAGCGTGGATTCGAGAGAAAGATGAGAAGATGTGTAACGAAGAGAGTGTATCGATTCGAGTTCGTTCCTCGTTTCTTCATCTCCTCATCTCATTATCGTCTGGTTAGTATCATCAAATCTTATGGTTTCTCTTCTTGTCGTCATTTCGATTTTGATCTGTTGATTTACGAAAGATGAATTTATAACGACAAAACCCAACAACGTCGTTTCAAAGTTCTCTCCGTCTACTTACTTTATAACTCCGCTGCTTCCTCCGTCTCTTGTGATATTTTTCCGGCGGAAGAAGGCAATGTCCGTTAATGAGAGTGTTGATCCTCCGTACTTATTCAACGTGGAAGACGAATCTCCGAGATTCCGCGTCGCTTCTAAGAGCAAGGAGCTCGAAATCGTCGGCGATCGCCGTTTCGAAATTTCGGAGATCCCGCAAGGTTTCTTCAACAAGGAAGAAACTATGGACTCTGATGGAGATGATGATGATGAAGAGGAAGACAGTTTTGTCGGAAGACGTGGCTCTCTAATTCAGCCTGGTATTGATTCCACTTACAACAATCGTAGCTTTGTAGCTACAGAAACAAACAGAGAAAGTAAAAATCCATACTAGTTCATACTTTATTGTCTTTGAATTGTTGATATACTCAGCTTTCTTACTCAGGTTCGGTTCGTGAGAGACAATGAGGAGGAGAAACCATGTGTAGATGGCCACGAAATGGATTATAATGTGAGGATTACTAGCTCCCACCATAACACGCAGGCAAAGCGAGATTTTGCTTATGTGGGGAAGGAGAGAGTCACTAATGTCGGCTCTCTAGAGTCTTTGAAAGCCATCCTCTCCGATCCTGTCACGTAAGTGTTATCTTGGATCAATGTTAATGTACACTCTGATGATGATTATGATTTAATGTAGTTTAAAGGCTACTTCTTGTTAACATTCGCGGCGGAGATGGTTTTTTCTTTAATCTGTGTGTGTTGCTTTGCTTTTTGATAGCGGAGCCTTGATGAGTGATGCTACAATACTGTCTTGTGGACATTCTTTTGGAGCTGGAGGGTTAAAAGAAGTTATGAGGATGGTAAATGATTCACATCTCTTGTGTGTGTTTGTCATATGTGAATCTTGATAACCCATCTTTGTCGGTTTTGTGTTGTCAGAAAGCATGTTTTACATGTTCACAACCTACTTCTGAAGGATCGATAAGCCAAATATGTGTGAGTTTAATGTTATTAGTAGAATTCGGTACAAATCGCAAGACTGACATAACATCGTTTCTCTTATTCAGCTCTTAGAGTTGTAATTCACGCTTTCCGTCAAGAAGAAGAATCAGATCATACTCACTCGCTGAAGCGAAGGAAAGAGAGCTCGGATCAGGTTTGTTTTCATTACATATGTAAACTGCGTAGCCTAGTTTGCAATGAGAAACCAGATAAGCAGAGTTTTTCTTTCTTCGATATGCAAGACAAGAGAACTTTTTGTATCCCAAACATCGCAAAGTCATAAGAGTAGTAGTAGAGGCATACAGTTTCCTTTCTCCATCGGAGACGGAGTTATCATAGAGGTTAGAGATCTTCCATCATACTTGTATCACGCTCTTGAAAATACTACTTCAAATCTTGTATAACAAACAAAAACTCCTTATTGCTTAGGGAAACAAAAGGACGCCTCCACGGTTTGTGGGACGCAAGGCTGTTATAATGACACATTGCTTAAATGGATGGTTAAGTCGTCTTTGTCTTAGCGTGGATTCGAGAGAAAGATGAGAAGATGTGTAACGAAGAGAGTGTATCTGATTCAGAGTCCGTTCCTGTTTCTTCATCTCCTCATCTCATTATCTCATTATCGTCTGGTTAGTATCATCAAATCTTATGGTTTATTGCCTTACTCTATCATATGCCTTACTCATATCCATTTTTATTGCCATATGATCAACCCTACATTACACATTTGACTACACATTGTTAATGGTATGGATTGTGGTTAAATTGATACCACAATAAATGACTTTGCTTTAGTCTATGTTTTCTTCATCTTCTTATGCTATTACAATACTACTATTTAACCAAATTAAACGGAGCCTTTACAAACGGGTTTCCGGCCGACCCGAATTATTCTTTCTTCGCACCGTACTTGTTCGAGCTTTTAGTCACGAGTACTCTCTGTTTTTGTCTTAGCGTGGATTCGAGAGAAAGATGAGAAGATGTGTAACGAAGAGAGTGTATCTGATTCAGAGTCCGTTCCTGTTTCTTCATCTCCTCATCTCATTATCGTCTGGTTAGTATCATCAAATCTTATGGTTTCTCTTCTTGTCGTCATTTCGATTTTGATCTGTTGATTTACGGAAGATGAATTTATAACGACAAAACCCAAAGTTTCAAAGTTCATCTCAGAAGCCGCAGAAGAATAAACGGAGAAGCGATGCTTTGAAGAAGAGAAACGATGTCCCTAAGAAGGAACCAGTACAAGAACAACAACCACCACAGGTAGATAAGTTCTCGAACGTTACCGCGCCAAGTGGGTTGCTGACGAAATTGAACCCGGGGATAATTAACCATGTCAGGAGTAGGAAACAGGTTTGCTCAATCATTGAAGCTCTAATTCAAAATGCTTCCGCGGGAGAAAGAGGTACTGGTCATTCTCATTCTCCACTTTAAGATGTCACATTAGCCAATTCAGACCAAAGACAAGAACTTTGACAAATTTGATGTATGATTCGTGTGTTTACCCCTGGAATTTCAGAGTCAGTGAGAGAAGATATGGCATTAACCTTTAAGTTACCGTCCACCGCTCTACCTGATAATGCCAATTTCATTGCGAATCCGGAACAAGCCACGTCTCTTGCTGTTCAAGGTCAGTTTTTTTTGTCTGAAGGATACATGTTAGGAAGTGCATGATGATTAATTTATTGCAGAAATGGAAGTGGAAAGATATCCTTAAAAGGGAAATGTTTGTTTGCTTTTTAGCTGCTACAGTAGCTTCCCAATGGTTGGAGTTTCTTCATCAAGACCTTTGCGGGCGGCTTTCAGGTGCGTTGTTACTTATATTCTTGAGATACTGTAGAAGTAGTGATCTGAGTGAGATCTTATGATGTTGTTGTTGCAGCTGTGCAGGAAAGTAGAAGCAGAGTTCAAATGGTTTTGACTTCCGAGTTACCACTTCTCGTCTCATCAAGAGAATCAAACCAAGAAAGCACTCTTCTGATGACGAATACGAATACTTCTTCTGATAAAACAGTATCAGAGACGCACCAGATGAAGTGGTCTGCGAAATTTTATCAGCTTAACAAAGCGCTTTATGATGAAGAGAAAGATTTGGTGAGTATATATATATCCACTGCCTTCAAGTTAGAATGATTATAGCCAGTGTTCTTAAGCTTGACGCGGTGTTTAATGCATTAACAAATGGTTGTTAAAATTTGCAGGAACGTTCGTTAAACCAAGTGAAGGAGATGCAGTCACGATGCAACGAAGGTCTACGGCAAATGAATGAGTACTCGCCTTTTAGTTCTCAATCATCAGATTCAAGGTGAGCATATTAGACCAAACCGGTCACATAGAAGCATATGAAAAGATCATTTGAACCAGTTTTTCTTGTTCGCAGTTTTGGGGGCAGCAATATGGAGACTAGTATGGCGGTTCAGGCAGCTGCAGCTTCCATTTTTTCGACCTGCAGTTTTCTTCTGTCGATGATGAAGCCGCCGCCTACAAGTTCTTAGTCCTTTTTTGGTTTTTCTGTTAACAGGGACTCTTGACTCCATAGCCTATTCTCTTCTATGTAAGCACTTTTTGATGGTTATTATCTATAGTGTAAATAACAGGCGATTGATTGTCATGTCACTCGTGTATGTAACATTATCAAATACAATGCTGCAAAGTTACACATGTCTGTTCTCTGAGATCAAAGCTTCCTTTTAGTAAAAACACTGGACTTAAACACAGAACCATTGTTGTCTTGTTGCTTGTATCTATGAGCTAGGTAGCCAAGAAGGTGCCGTTTCAGCCACTGTTATCGAAGAAAGTGAATTGTTTATAATCTTTGCAAGTGAGCAATGTTGTAACTTAATAGACTCTCCATTGTCCACAGTCTTCACAACATACCTGAAATAGAAAAACCCATTTTGTTAGCAAGAGCGTTAGAATCTACTCAATGGATAAGATGAGTGCAAAGATTTAGCAGAAAGGAAGACGACTTAACCATCCATTTAAGCAATGTGTCATTATAACAGCCTTGCGTCCCACAAACCGTGGAGGCTTCCTTTTGTTTCCCTAAGCAATAAGGAGTTTTTGTTTGTTATACAAGATTTGAAGTAGTATTTTCAAGAGCATTATACAAGTATGACGGAAGATCTCTAACCTCTATGATAACTCCGTCTCCGATGGAGAAAGGAAACTGTATGCCTCTACTACTACTCTTATGACTTTCTGCGATGTTTGGGATACAAAAAGTTCTCTTGTGCTGCATATCAGAAGAAAGAAAAACTCTGCTTATCTGGTTTCTCATTGCAAACTAGGCTACGCAGTTTACATATGTAATGAAAACAAACCTGATCCGAGCTCTCTTTCCTTCGCTTCAACGAGTGAGTATGATCTGATTCTTCTTCTTGACGGAAAGCGTGAATTACAACTCTAAGAGCTGAATAAGAGAAACGATGTTATGTCAGTCTTGAGATTTGTACCGAATCTACTAATAACATTAAACTCACACAGATTTGGCTTATCTGATCCTTCCAAAGTAGGCTGTGAACACGTAAAACATGCTTTCTGACAACACAAAACCGACAAAGATGGGTTATCAAGATTCACATATGACAAACAAAAACAAGAGATGTGAATCATTTACCATCCTCATAACTTCTTTTAACCCTCCAGCTCCAAAAGAATGTCCACAAGACAGTATTGTAGCATCACTCATCAAGGCTCCGCTATCAAAAACCAAAAGCAACACACACAGATTAAAGAGAAAAAACCCATCTCCGCCGCGAATGTTAACAAGAAGTAGCCTTTAAACTACATTAAATCATAATCATCATCAGAGTGTACATTAACATTGATCCAAGATAACACTTACGTGACAGGATCAGAGAGGATGGCTTTCAAAGACTCCCGAGAGCTGACATTAGTGACTCTCTCCTTCCCCACAGAAGCAAAATCTCGCTTTGCCTGCGTGTTATGGTGGGAGCAGCTAGTAATCCTCACATTATAATCCATTTCGTGGCCATCTACACATGGTTTCTCCTCCTCATTGTCTCTCACAGAAAATGAACCTGAGTAAGAAAGCAGAGTATATCAACAATTCAAAGACAATAAAGTATGAACTAGTATGGATTTTTACTTTCTCTGTTTGTTTCTGTAGCTACAAAGCTACGATTGTTGTTAGTGGAATCACTATAAGGCTGAATTAGAGAGCCACGTATTCCGACAAAACTGTCTTCCTCTTCATCATCATCATCTCCATCAGAGTCCATAGTTTCTTCCTTGTTGAAGAAACATTGCGGGATCTCCGAAATTTCGAAACGGCGATCACCGACGATTTCGAGCTCCTTGCTCTTAGTAGCGACGCGGAATCTCGGAGATTCGTCTTCCACGTTGAATAAGTATAGAGGATCAACACTTTCATTAACGGACATTGCCTTCTTCCGCCGGAAAAAGATCACAAGAGACAGAGGAAGAAGCGGAGTTATAAAGTAAGTAGACGGAGAGAACTTTAAAACGACGCCGTTGGGTTTGGATTTGAGAAGCACGCGCGTCGTGATGGTTAATGATTATTGTAAAACCGTATCATTACCCGGGGAAACTTTTGGCGGGTCCCATTAAAAAGTGATATCGCCACGTAAGCATCCGGTTTAGCCTATTACCAGATAATCAAAATCAGAATCTCTCTTGAACACAATTCCTGTCAGGTTTAGGACATACAATATTACAATGTATACAACAATATCCTTTTGGTTTACTGTGTTTTAGCCTCTTCTTAAGTTGTTGCTTATTTCAATGGTTTCATTCCAAGAGAGGCTCTTAATCTATTAGCTTCTGCAATCTCAGGATCTGGATGATCTGTTCCATCTTCCTTCATCTTCTTCTTCTTTGGTGGTTCCTCCCTACCCCTACTTCTGCTTCTACGCCTTGTCCTGTCTCTTCTGTCTCGTTCTCTATCTCTGCCTCTTTCCCTGTCTCTGTAGTGATCTCTGTCTCTCTCCCTATCTCTATCCCGGCCACGCCCACGTCCTCTTTCGTAGTCTCTGTCATAATCTCGATCCATAGCATAGTCACGATCCCTGCCAATAACAAAGCAATGGTCAAATTATAATTTATGAAACCAGTTACGGTTTCAACATCAATCATAATTACAATATGTAATATGTACGAACAACGATTGAACTAAAAAACTATGAAAAAAGCACAGAACTCTCTTGATTTAAAGATCTTTGTCATAATTGCCATATAACAAGGTATGAAATTGAAAGAATGTCTGATCCGTCATACTTTTCACTGTACACTGTCAGTACAGTAAAACCTGTTGGGATCATCATAGTCTTAATTTTGGAAGCTGTATGCAAACCGCTTATGGCTTGAGATGCCATAGAGGAAACACATATCACAAGACCTGATGCGTGAGCATTAGCCAGATCAAACAGCTTCCACAAGCATAAGCAACAAACAAATTACAAGGAAGATTTTTTAGTGATGGTATCTATCAAAAGGGCATAGATTCAGATACCTGTGTCTATGACTGTCGCGTCTTCTATCTCTGTCTCTTTCTCTTTCAGGACTCTTACGGTGATGATCCTGTTCAAATAAGAAGATGGTATCAACATAAAGCCGCGAAATAGATACATAAATCAAAAAAATACAAACTAAGCAGTGACCTTCTCATCTTCAGATCCATTAGCAATCCCTTCATTCTCTTCCTTTTCTTCTTCTTCTTCAAAGTCGTCTTCCAAGACACTTTTCCTTGCCTCTAAAGAACCCTTCTGTTCCAGTGTCCACCTATCAATCACATGAACATTAAACCATCTTACATAACTGCAGAAACCGCAAGTTAAGTTTCAGCTATAAGTCTACACTTCAATATAAAAGAACAAACCTTTTATTCAAGCGAGGCATTGCAATGTCACAAGAATAGTCCGTGGTTAAAAGCTCCTCGATGACTTCGTCCACATGTGTCAACGAAAACACTACACAAACCCAAAGAAACACAAATCAAGCAAAAGCTTAATACAACGGATCCAATTCAAGGAAAGTGAAAACACTTACTCCCATCAGAGAGTTGCTGCCTAACTTTTCGATAATCATTGTATAGAGGTTCAAGGTAGCGATAGACATCGACATCAGAACCAGTGAGACGGAGATAAAACGCACCAAGAACACGAACATATCTGCAAAAAAAAACCCAATAAAAACAGCATCTTGTCTAAGACTATAACACAACGAAGCAAAACACAAGAGATTTGATTATAAACCATACTTGTAATCATCGTTCTTTATGAATTCGACTACAATCTCCTTCTCAGGCTGTATTTGCAACATCTTCAATATAAGGCAAAGGAAAGGCGTGGGCTTGCGATTACCACCAAAAGTTCCACCGATATGATCAAGCTCCATAGCTTTGTCTACAAGCGTCTCCGCCGTGAGACCGAAACACTGCTCCTTCCAGAAACTGTGCTGATAGATCTTCGTCCTCACGATTTTCTCCACCAGATTCTGCGGATTCGTCCCTCTTATGTTCTTAGCTAACGGATCCGTCCTATTCGCCATTATCGATCACCAACAAGGAACCGAATCAACGTCTGATTTTAAACCCTAAATGCGACCAAGTCGCCGGAATCGATAAATCCGCCGTCGTAGAAGACGACAACGACGTTGTTAGGGCTTTTGGGGAATTGATATCTGAAAAAATTAATTCCCGTTTATTTTTATAATATCTTAAGCCCATAATGAGAAGAAAATTAAATGGGCCTTTATTGGCCCATTAGAAAGTGACCATTAGAAAGTGAGATAACGCCGTTAATTGGGATGTCCGTTAGGAACGTTATGTTAAGCCAAAAACCCTATCGAAGAAAAATTGCGAAGTGTGTAGCTTCGCTTTCATCGAAGAGCAGAGAAGAAGGAAGAGTGAAAATTGAGAGAGAAAAGCTTGAAGATGGATCCAAAGACGAAGAAGATGATCATATCATCTCTATGTAAACACTTCTCCGTGGATTCCGTAAGTGAAGAGAGATCTCATCTTTATAAGCTCTCACCTTTTTTCTTTCCGATCCTGCTTTGGTAGCTATCTTTTCGATTCTGTGTCTGAAAGTAGCTTTGATTCGTTTGCTTAGGAACCGTTTATGTCTGGGGATGGTGAGAATGATGTCAAGACGATGTATTGTAATGTTTTGAAGGCTTCTGGTAAAGAAGTGTCTGCACAAAACAACGAGGAGGTAAGATCTCTTAATGTTTTCACGTTTTTGAGAAAAGCTGTAATATTTTGTTTGGGTTTTAATGCAATGAAGCTTCTGGTGTAGTGTTAAATGATGAGATCTTAACATTTTTTTTTTTTTTTGACTTTCATTAATAGATTGTATCATTGTTTCACATTGTGCTTATTTTCCAGGTTTTGAAGTGGATGGAGTTTTCTGAAAGTCTTCCAGCGAATTCGAAGGATTGCTTTTCGGCGATTGAGAAGTTGAATGTGGAGTTAGTCGTCAAATCGGTTCTCTTGGGGAATGGATTGACGCCATCAGCAGCCGATGTTGCTGTCTTTTCGGCTTTGCATTCTTCTGTGGTATGACTCTTATGATGTTCTTGTTAATGTGTTTTAGTGGCATCTGTTTTGATTTTGTAAACAAGAGCCTATTTCATAAACTGTTCAGTAAAAGTGGAGTTTGAAGACTAAACTAAGTGTTATTTGTTGATTTTCTGTTCTCAGGTTGACCTCTCGGATTCAGACAAGGAGAAAATACCACATGTCCTAAGATGGATGAACTACATCCAGGTATGAATAGGGTTAATTCTCATTACTATTATTTGGTCATGGTAGTTTGCAAATGTATGGAGGAATACCGTCCGTGTGATTATGTATACGTAATTGGTGCTTGCTAATACTTTGACAGAATAAAGAAGAGTTGTTAACAATATTTGCACCGATTCCTGTGAAGTTGTCACAATTTGACTTCGAGGTGAGTTAGATTTTCATACCAAAGTATCGTTTAGATTTCGGACAAACATATCACATATTTCCGTATGTATGACACTTTCTTCCTCTCCTTTCAAATAGAGCAGATAGTTTTCTTATATTCTTCCTTTATTCTAAATGCAGGTGCCAAAAAGCGTCGTCAAGGTGGATGCAACTTCTAATACAAAAAAAGCTGCAGAAAATGCAAAGCTTGTTGATAAGTCAGAATCACAACCAAGCACAAAGAAAACTGAGCCTGAGGTACTGTTTTTAACTTTGAAGTAGGATTCATATTGTAAGAGATTCTGATGAGATTCATATTTTTTGGTTTAGGAACCGAAGAAAAAGGCTACAAAGGAGAAGGAACCTAAAAAGGAAAAGAAGAAAGCTGCTGAACCAGAACCAGCTAACAAAGAGATAGAGCTTAGTGTCAGTTTGCTAAATATCCAGGTCGGTCTAATTCGCAAAGCATGGAAACACCCATCGGCAGATAGGTTTGTGTTCAAACATTCCACTTGATGGCTTTTGTTAAATATTTCATTGCGCATCTGCTAATGTATGTGGAAAACTTGTTTTATGTATCGACAATACAGTTTGCTTGTTGAAGAGATAGATGTTGGCGAAGGTAAAGTGAGGCAAGTCGTTAGTGGCTTAGCAAAGTTCTGCAGCCCAGAGGATCTAACGGTATAGTTATGTCATTATATACCAATATAAACGTCGGGTTCTTGAAATCTAAAGCTTTACTTATCTATCCTTTCTTTTTTGTTGCATTGTGGTGATGAAGAACCGCCTTGTTGCACTCATTACTAATGTCAAACCTGGAAAGCTACGAGATGTAGCGTCTGAAGGACTGGTAAAACTCTGTTCTTCCTGCATCAATCTTATTCATTCTCGTGATTAAAATATTGCAAAACTCTCACGTTTGGTCTTGTCTATGTTGTTTATGTATTTGCGACAGGTTCTTTGTGCTTCAAGTGAAGATCACTCCGTGGTAGAACCGTTGCTACCACCTGTTGGGGCTAAACCGGGAGAGCGTGTTTCATTTTCAGGGTATACAATGTTAACAACAAACTTCTTTGATTGCTTTCAATACATGTTTCCCCTTCAGCCACTAAACTCAAGAACCGTCTTTTCATAACACTCTTGTGTAGGATCGAAGGTAAGCCAGAAGATGTACTGAACCCGAAAAAGAAGCAACTAGAGAAGATAACACCGGTATGTACCTCCACAAACCCTTAAAAACAAACCGAACATGCGAAAACTGTGTTTGCGTTAATCATTCACTAAAACTTTGTGTTAATCATTCACGCGTAATTTGCAGCATCTCTACACTGATGAAAGTGGTGTAGCCACATACAAAGGCATACCATTTATGACTTCTGCAGGACCTTGCACTTCAAAAATTCCCAAAGCTACCATCAAGTAGTAAAGTTTAGACTCTTTTTCTTTGGTAATTCACAAACTCTCTAAAAAGAAAAAGATGTTTTGTTGTTGTCACAATTTGGATTAGTCTCTACAACTTTTGTATGTTATCTCCACTCTCTTTCTTTCTCTAAAGCTTTTTGACAAAAAATAAGATTTGTTTTTAGTTAATATCTTTAAATCTTTTGATCAAAACTATGCAAGTACACACAAATGCATTCCATTTATTACAAGGATTCGAACTCAAATAAAATAATAATATAAATTTTGTAATATATTTAAGATTTTTTTTTTTGTAATTTTGTAATATATTTAAGATTTTATATTGTCAGCTTATGAGATCATTCAACAGATCCGTACGACTGTCACTGACACACATAAAGGTTTCTTTAAATAGTTTCTCAAAGAATCAGTCCTCTTTACCAAAACACATCTTCTTTCTAAAATTAAAACACATACAAAATCTTTCTTATTTTTTTTGAAAATACAAAATTATGATATTTTTGCCTCTTTATTATACGATTCCAAAATCATATCAAATCGGTTCTTGATATTATAGGAGGATTGTGTACCGAATTAAATATGTTTTCATATCACATTTCAGTCCCATACTTTGTAATAATACATTTAAAATTTTATCAATCAAAAGTGGTCCTAAAGAACATGTCTTTTAACAAACAAAAAGACAAATATACATGGAACTAAAACTCCTAAAAATTCTGACAAAAAAGAACTCATAAAAATAAGATATGTTTATTTTTTTGTCAAAATCCTAAAAATAAGATAACACGAGATATACGTGATATTATTTGATGCAAATCTCTTATTCCCCATGCTCTTGACTTTTTAATTTGAATTTTTAATTATGGTGGAATTAATTAGTTGGTAATAATAATGGAAAATTATATATTTTTATTCACCAACCAAAAAAATGAAAAAGAAACCATCATAAATACCATCCCCAAAGAGTCACATGATTCATACTACAATTCTGAATCTGTCACTTTCTTCTATACATATGTATGTTTAATTTGTCTTATTTTTGAAATTTTAATATCTTTTGTTAAAGGTGGTGGAGAATTAAAAGCAATTGTCTTCTTTTGTATTAATGCCCTCTCTATTCTTTTGCTTATAGACAAGTTGTTTTCTTTCTTATAGTTACTTGACATAAAAGCAAACAACACACAAAAGATGAATGTTGCACAAGGTTCTTGTTCATCTTTAATGAATGTTGCTTATGATCATGAAGAAGAGATTCATGTTTTAGCCGTAGATGATAATCTTATTGACCGTAAACTCGTAGAGAGATTGCTCAAGATCTCTTCTTGCAAAGGTACCATCTATTTTTATAAAAATTTAAAACACATTCTTTATCTTTGTACCATTGTTTCTTTTAATGTTTTGTTTGGTTTTGATTTTGTAGTTACAACAGCAGAGAATGCTATTAGTGCATTGGAGTATTTAACCAATAATGTTAGCAAAAATATAAATTTTACAAGATTTTTTGGATTTTTTATATATATATATATATAATGTATGTATGTTTTACAGGATTTGAAGGTAAATTTAATCATCACAGATTATTGTATGCCAGGAATGACAGGTTTCGAGCTACTCAAGAAATTGAAGGTAAGAAAAAACTTGTGATGGTATTTTAGGTATAAAATGTTAAAAAGATGGTATTTTGGAAATTGTGAAATTAACAATTTACTCTCTATGTGTTATGTAGCAGGAGTCATCAAATCTTAAAGAGGTTCCTGTTGTAATAATGTCTTCAGAGAACATACCAACTCGTATTAACAAGTACACAACATTTGATTAAGAAATTGTTTTATGTTATTTTTCTATAGAAGCAATTTAATTAAATAATTAATCATTTTTCTGTTTAATTAAAATGTGACAGATGTTTAGCGAGTGGAGCTCAAATGTTTATGCAGAAGCCTTTGAAATTATCTGATGTTGAGAAACTTAAATGTCATCTTATGAACTGTAGAAGCTGATTATTGAGATATTTATTGTAGACTTAACCATTTTCATTTTTCACATTTTCATGATTCTCAATTTTTGTTTACATGTTTTTTTCTTCTAAAAAATCAAGAAATATTTACACCAAATCTGTGTGAAGAGAAGGTTCTTGTCCTGCAAGAAAGGTTTTATATTTCAATTTTGAAACAAAACAACCAAAAATAATTAAATTGAATTTAAATAATTATAGCCAAAAACAAGAAATTATCGGGAGCTAATTAAAGCTGATACGTTACCAAAATATGGATAGTGAATCGTGTAATTAAATGTTCACCAAAAACTGACCTAACTTGTTTTTGAAAGATATTGAACTTAATTTGAGTGTAAGGTTGTTCAAATTAAACAATACAAAATGATTTGATATGAACCTAAAAAAGTGTTATCTTAAAAACTAAAATCTAACAGATTTTTCAGGCACATTCTATAAATTCTAAATTTTCACTTTTTTTCTGGTCACAAGACTTGAATGATATTTATTAAAATGTATACCGGCTAAAATTAAAAGACTAAGTTAGGCTTTTAAAAATTGTTAGGCCCAATTTAATTAAAGCCCAATAAATATACGGTGTCGTTTTTTAAATAGGCAAAACCCTTCTTGTAGTAATAATCTCCGTCGAGTTCTCAAAGACACAAAGCCATCAAACTTGTAGTTTGTTTTGTTCGAATCGAAGAGAAAGAAAGATGTCGAAGAGAACCCAACAAACGGCGAGAGGGACAAAGCAAGAAGTTAAAGATGGAAGCCAATCAAAGAACGGTTTTTTCGCTTCTTGTTCCTTCTCTTCACTTGGCTTAGATCCCAAACTCTCAGACCAGTTACAAGGTTCTGTCTTTTTTTTTGTTGTTGTCTCTGCCTATGTTTTAATTATGCTTAATGAGCTTAATAATGTTCATTAGTGTTAATTTTGAACAGAAAGGATGGGTTTTGAAGCTCCTACGCATGTACAAGCTCAATCTATACCTGTTATTCTCTCTGGTCGAGATGTGTATCCTTTTTTTTTTTTAATACTAATGTTGTGTGTGAATTTCTTTAATTATGATTAACATTGTTTTGTATTAAAGTTTGTATTTTTCTTAACATTAATGTAATATAGACTTGTTAATGCTGCAACGGGTACTGGCAAAACTATAGCTTATTTGGCACCAATCATACATCACTTGCAAGGCTATTCTCCTAAAGTTGATCGTTCTCATGGAACTTTTGGTATGTTTCTTTGTTGATTTTTAGCCTATGGACTAAAGTATTTAACTATCTTGGAGGTTTAGTGTTTTGAAATGATGTGTGGACTTGTTGTGTGTGTGGCAGCTTTGGTGATTGTGCCTACAAGGGAACTGTGTCTTCAGGTTTACGAAACCTTGGAGAAACTTCTGCATCGGTTTCATTGGATTGTTCCTGGTTATGTGATGGGAGGCGAGAAAAAGGCTAAAGAAAAGGCTAGGTTGAGGAAAGGTTCGATCTTTTTTTTGCTCGTTTTTACAATTTTTTTAGTTCTATTAGTTTAATGTGAGAAGAAAGATGATAGCTTTGAGTCCGGTCTAATCGTTTTGTTTCAGGGATAACTATTTTGATTGCAACACCGGGACGCCTTCTTGATCATTTAAAGAACACGGCTTCGTTCGTGCATAAAAATCTCCGTTGGGTTATTTTCGATGAAGCTGACTGGTATAAGTTCTAGACCCTGAATATCAATTCTCTATCCTTGATTTTGCGGTTAGTTTACTTAGTTCTTCCTTTCTGAATTATGACAGCATTTTAGAATTAGGTTATGGCAAGGAGATTGAACAGATAATCAAGCTTCTAGGTTCTGGACAAAACGATGAAGAAGAATCAGATGATATTGTTACAAAGGGAGTTCAGAAGCAGAACTTGTTATTGTCAGCAACGTTGAACGAAAAAGTAAACCACCTTGCAAAACTTAGTCTAGACGATCCGGTAATGATTGGTATCGACAGTAGCAAATTGCAACAAAATGTACCGATAGAGTCTCCCGACTCTCATGATTCTGATGAAGAGAATATGGTCATTCATGTAAACAAATCTGCAAACCCTTCGTCTGAGGACTACGGAATACCGTCACAGCTGGTGCAGAAATATGTTAAAGGTTACATTTATTTTCACTTATATTGTTCGATACTTCTTCTACTTTGTTTAAAAAATATTTGTTATATGCAGTGCCATGTGGTGTGCGGCTTGTGGCACTTCTTTCTGTTCTCAAAAATCTTTTCGAGAGAGAAGCTTCTCAAAAGGTAAACCTCAAACTAAACATAGCTGAAGTTCCCGTCATATAACAGTCTGTTTCTTTTCAAATTCTTGGTTTATTGTGATTCTTTCTTGCAGGTAGTTGTATTCTTTTCGACACGTGCCGCTGTAGATTTTCATTACTCACTTCTAAATGAATTCCAATGGCCACCAAAATCTGAAACACAAGAAGACCAGGAGACGAAAGAGTTGTTTCTTAAGTGCAAAACGTTTCGGTTACACGGGAGTATGGAGCAGGAAGATAGAAGATCTGCGTTCGGGACCTTTAAAGCAGAGAAACAGGCCCTTCTCTTGAGTACAGATGTTGCTGCTAGAGGCTTAGATTTCCCAAAAGTAAGATGTATTATACAATATGACTGTCCCGGGGAAGCTACTGAGTATGTGCATAGGTAAAAAAAACACTTGACGTTTTGACCATAAGAATATATAGTAGATTGATTTTACCGAGCTCATGAGTTTGGGATTCATGGTTGCAGAGTAGGTAGAACAGCTCGTATCGGTGAAAAAGGAGAAGCCTTATTGTTTCTACAACCGGTAGAAATAGACTATCTTAAGGACCTTAAGAAACACGGTGCATTACTTACAGAGTACCCTCTTCTAAAAGTAGTTGATAAGTTTCCGCTACCCGGTCATATGCCTCGTATCAAAAAGGTCATATCTCTAGAATCGCATCCGTGGGTCATATCTCTGCAGAGAGCTCTTGAATTCATTACTTACGGCGAGGTATGCTTGTCTCTTTTCATTTTCTCAAGCGGGGTGTTATCTAACTGTTTGTTGCGGTTTTATTCAGCCGAAGATGAAGAACCTGGCGAAGAATGCCTTTGTCTCTTGGGTTAGAGGATACGCAGCTCACAAGGGAGAGCTCAAGAGCATCTTTGTGGTAAAGAAGCTTCACTTGGGTCATGTCGCCAAGAGCTTTGCTTTGAAAGAGCAACCTTCGTTGGTCGGACAAGCGCATCATAAACAAACAATGAAGAGGAAGAGAGACGAACGTTCAAAAGGGCAACAACCAAGGAAGAGAAAGAAGATGACTGGAAACAAAAGCACAACATAAAAACTTTATCAAACCTGTTTCTCCAAATCAAACCATGGCATAGGTTTTGTAATGAATGAGCAGTTTTCTTCATTGAAAATTTTGAAATATCTAAAAAGTTCAGAACTTTACATCATATGATCTGTCAATATAGGTCTGCTTAGGCAAGATAATATTGTGAATTATGGTGTTTTTTACATCACTTCTACGACTCGGTAACACATAAGAAACACTTTTCTTAGCAGTGTTGTTATCTTCTTGTAAAAATATACGATCTTCTGGTTCTTCAAATGAATGATATTACAAATCAAATAAATTTGTTGGTTGCTTGGTTCAAACTCTTGAGTTACCTGAAATGCTTTAAAAAAATGTACAGTGTCTTCTCTTTCTAGTGTTCATCACATTCCAGACGAGGTTCGGTTAATGCGCTGAGCACCAAGTTTAGGAGCTGCAGGCTTGGCTGCTCGGCCACGACCAGAAGACAAAGGCTTTGCTCTGGTGGTTGGTGCTGGAGCAGCAATGGCAGCCCAAGGATCTTCATCATCAGACTGTACTGTCTTCTTCAAGTTCAGTGGTCTTGATGTCGTTGCAGGCGGTGGAGCAGCTATGGAACCCCACAAATCATCATCTTCGGATTTTGCAACTGCTTTTGCCGGGCTAATCTTCGGTCTAGAGCTTGTAGCTATAAAGAGCAAGGAAATTTTAACAGATCACCATATAAATTTTACGAGACTTGACAGGGTGTGTTGAAGCTAACCTGCAGGTCTAGAGGGTTGAGACACGGGACGCTTTTGAGCTGCTTGAATGTTTGAGAGAGTTGGAGAAGGTTTTGGTTCATCGAGAGGTTCGAGATCCCAACCGTCTTTGTCGCTTTCATGACCTTCACTAATACCATTCTCAACATCTCCCCAACCATCTGTTGATGTTGGGGATGGTTGTGCGGGTTGATCTGTGAAGTCTGAGTTGGAACGTGTATGGTTACTGGCTTTGACACTCGGAGCCTCTGTTGCTGACGTAACTTTTCAAGAAATAAACAGAATAAGAAATGAACAAGTAATGACTAGCTAAAAGGAACACGTGCCTATATCAGATCAACCCACAACATATAACCAAGGCAAACTCGAGTGTACCTGTGCTAGCAGCATTCGAGGCTGCAGAAGCTAGGGATGGTGCTGACGAAGAGGACGGAAGAGGGGATTGTTCTAATGGCTTACCCTTGATAGTCAAAGAACTCATAGCCCATCTACAACAATAAATATATTAGTCCAGTAAAGTACACTGACCACTGACAATGTTCATATTTGTAGTTAGTCTATTAAGATCTGATAAGACTATACTCACCCGATCAAACCAGCAGTTTCAGGTATAGCTGAGGCTCCTCCGGTGGCTCCTGTATCTCCAGCGTTTGTCTATTGAAACCCTCGAAAAAATTCAGTTATCTTCCATCCCAAAATGTCAATAAAAATAGCTCAAGGAAAGAGTTCGGTAGAGTCATTATGCTTACCTTCTCATAGTTCTGTTTTAGTATCTGAAGAAACTGTTCTACAGCTTGAAATGCTTTCAATCGAACATCACTATAAAGCAAAATGATAGAAAATTCTTTAGATTTAGTCGATGCGAAAATATTAGTTAAGAATAGGATCGACATGCATTTAAATAAGGAACCTGTCTTGATCAATAGTTAGCACAACAACATTTGGAAGAATCTTAGTTGCTATTTCCGTGTCGTCATAACTAGAACTGGTGGCACATAATGCAACAATACCTGCGGTTCAGTAAAAGTTAGCGAGATGATAACATCTGGACCGAATGAAAGGAAAATTAATATCAGACCACCAAAAGATTCTACAAAATTACGTAATCACTATGATCAAGAAATATTAAGCATTCACATACCTGCACCTCGAGCAGGTGGAAATGTATCACGCAATGCACGCACTGTAAAAGCATTAATCAAAACTCTTTTCCTTGTCTGCATCATTGTTTTATGGTTAGGCACTAACAAGGAATCAAAAGAACAACAAAGCTACTGAAGACTAACCCCTTCATTTAGGTAGGTGGCAATATTCCCGAGTAATATAGTCGTATTGGTTCTGATTGCAGGTTCTTCATCCACCTGAGGATAATATAAAATTTAAACAAAGATTGTGACTTAACTGCATCTACAACATACATGGCCTCTTAAATCCAGCTAAAATGATTGTCGTGAACAAAGATATCGTAAAGCCATATTGTTTTACTGAAACAATCAAATATGAGAAATAAATTGATCAAAGCTATTTAAGGTGATGGATGCAAACCTGTAATTTGGAAAGGTATTTCAAGAGGGATCCGGAAAGTGTACGCTGAGAAAGCTGTAGCCACACACAATGAAAGAACAGATATCTTTTAGATATTACTTGGTTCAGATGAGATGAAGCGACTTATAATAGGTTAGAAGCATATACCTTTGGAGCTAAAACGAGCATCGATTTCAGAGTCAACTCTCGGAGAAAAGCTGATGTGTCTGCAAATCCAGTTGCAACATGAGGGTATACCTAGTAAACACAAAGCCCGTTGTTAATTGTTAAAAGTATGCAATTAGACAGCACTGCTGCTGAGCACCCACACCCAAAAAACTGTTAGGCCTCAGAAGAGAAAAGGATGTTACTTGTTCATCAACAATTTGCCCTGACATTGATTCTCCAAATTGATCAACATGTTGCAAAAGAGACACTCTAATAGCACGATCATTGGAAGCAAAAAGCTTCACTATTGTTGGCAAAACCTAAAGTTATAGAAGAGAGTAACTTCAGAACACAACTGGAAAATATTCATATGCACGTCATATCTAGACCAATTGAGTTTTTTAGAGCGTTGTAACAGAGTAACATGACTGACCTTGACACTGAAATCTTCGGTTGATAACCATGAACCCATCTTAAATAAGGCAGTTAAAGCAGGCGCAGCAGCTGAACCAAATTCAAGGGAAGATGCCAATAAAGGAAGAAGCTGCATCAACCAAAAGGTTGAGTCAGATAGCACAACGTGAAGCTTTCAACTATAAAGGAAAATTGGTTCCTAGTACCCCAATAAGTTTCAGAGATGTACCTTTTTAAGCACGATCTCCCGAGGAAGCTGTTCAGCAACATTTGGAAGTTTGCGGAAGAACGTATCTTTTTCAACACTGTCTTTCAAGTTAAGAATGTCCATAAAATGTATGGTGTCCACCAGCTTATTTTGGAAATACTCTGCCAATTCAAGTATGTCAAAGTTAAGAATCAAAAGGGTGAGAGCTGGTTAAAGATAACTATGAGAGATGACATAGTTAAAAATATAAGAACCAAGACAATAAATTATTTAAGTTACAAAATCTGTAACCGCGACAGGAAAATTACCACCGTTTTCAAGAAGTTTTGATGTGTTCAATCTGCGAGAAGGCATGGAACTTAGGAGTCGCTGATAATCTGGAAGCAGAGACTGTGAGAAAAGAAACATTCAACTGAAATGAAAACCAGCTCTTAGAAATTTAATTCATACAAACTAATAGACAGGTACACATAAAAAAATTGGCAGAAAACAGTCTTTTCACAAAAAAAAAAATTGCCAGCATTTTCACTTCCAGAGGAACATAACATATAATACTCAAGAAAAGAAAGGGATGAGAACCAAACCTTAGGAATGCCGACAGTGTTACGCAGTTCTTCTGTTTTTCCCAGCTTAGATCCCGAGAAGAGTTCATAAATTAGACAACCTTCAAATAAGAAATAAAGGCTTATAATTGCAATTGAAAATAAACAAGATGTCGAGACTAGAATAGTATATTACCTAGTCCCCATGAATCAATGGCCCATGGAGAAGATTTTCTGATAGCAACCCAATCAGACTTCACCATTTCCATTGGTTTGTACTGTGTTCCCACTAGCCACTCAAATGGCTGAAACAAGAAATAAAATTAGGAAGGATAGAAAGGAAGCAAAAACTATGAGACTACTCCTGTGCTTGGCACAAAGAAGGACTGGGTAAAACACCCAAATAATACAATAGCGAATGAAGAGTACCAGCATAGGTCCAGTTGCAGATTCATTGCTCCCATCAAACTCTGATAGAACATCAAAAGCATGGAGTTTCCAGTCCAGAGTAGGTGTAACAACAACACTAGCCAGGCAGACATTTCCATGCACCTGTTGAGACAGTACAACTTAGGAGTTTCAATTGAATAACATGGAAGGAAAAAGACAAAAAATCTGAACTAGGTAAGGATACAAAATTTTGGCATCACAAATTTAAGATGATATCTACAATACCCAACGAGAATATCTAGATAGAAAACGGTTTTATATTCTAATATTTGAAATTTAGAAATCTAAGCAAATACTCACAAGTTTGCAGTCATTGTTCAGAAAGCTCACAGCTTTAGCTATCTGGTGTAGTCCCAATGCAAAATACTCATCCCTGAAGGAAAATATTCATAGACAAAAGAAAATTTGAGCGGTGATTAAAACTTAGAATGTCAAGAAAGGTCAAGTCTCAAGTGACAAAGCCAATATTCGGTGAAACAGACAAGCCTGGGGTAATTTTTTGGAATAGATTAAAAAGCTTGGCACATTAAATCCTTGTCCTATTTTCTGCCTAGATGCTCATAAGGAGAATTCATACCTCTGGGTGGCTTTCAAGCCTAGCTCCTTTATCTTATCTGACAGCGGCATTACAGGCTCAGTGACTATATAGATTGTAACCTTTGTCGACGCACCATCATGAGTTTCAACTTCTGTGCTGTGAAGAAATGAAAGTATGTTTGGATGCCTCACCTGTAGAAGAAAATAGTATATAAAAATCTAACATAAAGGCACGAATGCTACTGACAAGAAGAGAAATGAAGCAGGCGTGAGAAACTGATTATAAATTTCGTCGTGATTTCATAATTTCATACTTCTGTTACAGACAAAGAAAAGTACTTATCTTTTACCTCAAGAGAAATTGCCATCAGTGGTCATAGAAAAACCATATTGTTTGTACGAATCATGCTTAAACCATGTTATGAATTTTATGGGAACTTACGGTACGAAGGCGCTTGACACCATTACGCCCAGCAGCCAAATGCCCGTCTTGAGCATTGTTCCCAGAAAGAGAAAATATTGAAACTGGAGATCCATCATCCTAAAGAAAGCAACAGTACAATCTTTAAGATTGCATCCTAACTAAACAGTATTCTATAGTAAACCCACCACTAGAGTAGATAGAAAAAAGATTACAACTTTATATAAAAAAGCAAGTAACAACAATAGTGATCAAACGAACTAGATACACATTATCCAGAGACACATAAGGTAGCTATAGTGAGCCAAACCAATGCAAATCTCAAAACTCAAACCAAGAACAAAACTGACTCTAATGATCATTAGGCTCATTTATATATGAAACTTTCAAAACCCACAAATACTGGATCACGTTACATAGAGCAAAACAGTGTGACACAATATCCGATTATACAGCTAATCTGCATCATATACAAAACACGAGAGAAGAAGAAGAAGAAGAAGAAGAAGAAGAAGTAAGATTTATAGAGAGAGAGAATAACCTTGGAAGTGCCACGAAAGTGATTCCATGAGCCCCAAGCAGAAGGGTAAGGATCACCAATGTTGTAAGGCAGATCCTTGAGACCCGTCCCAGATCCAGCCACTACTCCTTTCAAAAACTTAAACATCTTCCACGACGTCTCTCTCTCTCTCTCTCTCAAATTTCAGCAATTGAACACAACGTTGTTGCTTTTTCGTTACGGATCTGATACTGAATCAGAAGAAAGTGGAAAGCTCTCTTCTTATGCTTCTTCTTCTTCGATAATCTGAATCTCTCTCGAGAGAGAGAAGATTTGTTGGATTTTGCTTCTTTTTTTTTTAACTCGTCGGAGTTGTGATCTGAACGGGACTGACTCCGTCGCCGTTTTCTTATTTCGTTTTTACAATTCGTGCCGTTTATATATTTACGAGACGCCGTGAAGTTTGATATTTGGGCTTTTTATATTATGGGCCGAGTTATAGCCCATAATTGATTAGAGTTTATTTGTTTTTAGGGGTTATTTGTTCTGAAACATTTCAGTAATCAGAAAATTTACACTTTTTTCAGTACAAGGTAAGTACATTGGTCTTGTGAATAAATATATATAGAAGAACTAATCATCAGTTTGTGACATTTACAATAAATCAAAATCAAGTGGAAAATGGTTTTTTTTTTTTTTTTTTTGTTTGTCTCTCTAGTACATTTTATCTATTCTCTTTCTAGAACGTTCGAAGCCGCTGAAACCAAATAGGGAGTGATTGACCAGTATAATGGAAGAAATCCTTCCTGCCACGTGCACTTCGTGCAAGTAGATCCGCTTTTTTGTTTCTATCCCTTGCTGCAAACCGTAGTATGAAGCCCGGGAAGAACATTTGCAGATCTCGTAGCGTCTCCAAATCCGTTGAAAAAGTAGGCCATTCGTGTGGTGTCGCCACCATACTCAGAAGATCTCTACAATCCGTATAGAATATATGACAATCCGACCTATAGCTCCGCAGACATTCCATGTCATAAATGAGACCATGTAATTCTGCATGTACCGAGGTTATGCTCCCACTGTAGCCTTCCAATCTCAGGAGCTCTATTCGACGCCCGGTCCTTTGGAGTACCCAACCTACCCCACTAGTTGCATCCCCATCCTTCCACGAGCCGTCTGTAAAGCAGGCCAACTCGCCCTCTCGTGGTTGTACCGTATTCATAACTTCCCCACCTTCCGTTATTATCTTGGGTGCCTGGGATAAAATGAGCTCTTGTGCCATACACCATGACTCAACTTCTCCTAATGCCAAATCTTTTGTGTCCATCGGATCACGGTCGATATTTCGGAAAAGCATATCATTTCGTGCCTTCCAAATATACCATGCCACCCATGGATACGCCGGGACTCTCGAGTCGGGACCCTTCCATCGGAAGAAAAGAAAGTCTAGATTAGATCCCAAACTATTCGTAGGAAATCTACTGTGTCCCGTTGGTACACCAGCTAGTGCCCAAGTCTGGACAGCTGGTGGACATTTGAAAAGCATGTGATTAATCGTTTCTTGTTGTCCACACCGAGGACATTCCACATCTCTCCCCATATGTCTATATAGCAATCTTTCATTAACCGATATATTTCCGGCCAATGCTTGCCATAGAAAGTGTTTCAATTTATTTGGAGACCTCAGTTTCCAGACAAACATTTTTAAAACCTTGAATGATGGTTCCTGTAAGAGGGTTTGAATCTCCTCATCATTTTTGTTTAAGTACAGAACCTGGTAACCTGACTTTACTGTGTAATTTCCGGATTTTGTATGATGCCAGCAGTAACTATCCTCCCTTAGTCTTGTCGGTGGATTGATACTCATAACTAGGGGAATATCTCTTGGGCTAACCATTTGCCTCAATAACGGAAAGTTCCATACATTTTGTCCATTTACCCGCAGGTTCGAGACCCTCAAGTCTGGATAATATTGTGCTCCGGGTCCTGTTGCCTGTCGAGGTACCTTATCCGGTATCCAGTTATCTTGCCAAACCCGTGTTTGTTCCCCTGAACTGATAATTCTTCTTACTTCGGAATTAAGTAGATCTCTCGACGACCAGATGCTTCTCCATCCAAATGATGGTCTATTTGGCCTCCTTGATTGGAAAGGGTGGACGTTCCGGAAGTACCGTCCCTTGAGGACCCTCGCCGCTAGGGAATTGGGGAAGCGATGTAATCTCCACAATTGTTTTGCTAGTAGGGCTTTGTTAAAGTCCATGAATGACTTAAAACCTAGGCCTCCATCTTCTTTCGAGATACACATCTTTTTCCATGACATCCAATGGATTCCTCTGGCGTTCTCGTTTGTTTTCCACCAAAAATCTGCCACAACACTTGTTAACTGGTCGCACAGTTTTTTGGGTAGCAGAAAACATGACATGACATAAGTAGGTATGGCTTGTGCCACCGACTTAATCATTATCTCCTTGCCTCCCTTGGACAGGAGCTTAGCATTATCTCCTTGCCTCCCTTGGAAAATGGTTATTTTGTAAGTATATAAAACCTATTGTCATGAACTTGTTGGTGTTTCTTACTTTTTGTTTGTTGTTGTCTTTTTCAGACTAATTAAAGAATCCAAATAATTAAACTTTATGTATTAAAAGTTACTTACGGTGTTAAATGTAAACGAATTTTCTAAAACTATCACATGTGAATATAGTTTAATATTTATGATGATAGTATTAAGATTACTTGAAACCGTGCACGTGAATAAATTTAGCAGTATACGTACATGCACGAAACATTATTTTTTGTTGGCTACTACCAAATTGTATGTTATAGCTAACTTTGATTAAATTTGATTTATATTTTGTATCAAAGCATTAAGTAATGCCCTAATGTGTACGGCGATATTTATGTAAGGACAACAAGAAAAAGACAAGCACATGACAGTTGCGAGATGCATTTGTCGACCTAAAATTTATTTTTTAGCACCAACATAAAAAAATCAAATAATAGAAAGGTAGAAAGAAAAGTATATATATATATCTCATATGGTGTTTTATATCAAACATACAAGGCATTACATTTCATTAAACATACTCAAAAAGAGAGAAAATATATATGAAGTGCTACAAGAGCCTAATTATGAATCATATATCAACCATTTATACAACATTTGTGCCTTCATAAGAACAATATGAGTCAAATAAGGAGGAAAATTGGTCATTGTCAAAGAAAGTGAATTGATGAGAAGTATTAGTACTAGTGTCACCATGATAATAATGATTTTGATGATCATGTTGATTTTGATTATGATCATCAAACATCATCACATCTTGCCAAACCAATGAAAACTCGCCATTCGCCAATGAACCCTCACAAATAGAGTATTTATTTTGATCAACATTAATACTCTCTTCTTCTTTCACTATCTTTGCACCTACCGTGACCACACTACTAATGTCTTTCTCTTGTCCTTGTCCTTGTCCATTGACATTTACATGGTTTTGATCAAAGGATGAAGCCAATTTGTTGTCGGAATTCATGATTATTTCGCGATTAAAAGACTCGGTATTGGCTTGCACTACAAGAAAACAGCGAATTGCCGACTACATATAGCGACTAAACAATTAGTCGCCAACTTTGATGACTATTTAACGACTATTATACGACTGTATAACGACTACATAGATATAGTCATATATCAGTCGTTATTTAACGACTACAAACGGTAATCGGTATTGTAGTCGTAATTTAACGACTGATATATGACTAATATCTTTATGAGAAAAATATTTTTGAATGAAGTCGGTAATTAGTCGCTAATTTGTGACTAATTCGAAAAGTCGTAAAATAGTCGGGTTTTTAGCGACTATATAACTACTCTTCCGGCGGGTCATTATATAGTCGGAAATCGCCGTCTTTTTAGGTGCAAAAAACACGTGTTTTGTTGGTAGGTATATTGGTTTTTGGCGACTACATAGTTTTAGTCGCTATGTAGTCGCTTAGTAGTTTCTTTATAAAGAAAGCTCAACCACTTCTCTTCCTCAACAACCCACAAACATCTCCTTCTCCAACATAAACAAAAACGTTTCTTATCATATAATTTGATATCTCAAATTCTCTTTTTCATATGATTGTATAATGTCGAGTCATTATAACAATTCTCGGGAGTGGATGTATCGGCGGATCGATGAAGATACCGGAAATTTTTCGAAGAGTTCAGATTAGGAGTGGAGCGAGTTCATGACGTTTGCAAATAGTCGGTCTCTAACACAAGATAACGGGGGTAAGTTTTTCGCCCTTGTAGTGTTTGCAAAAACGAAAAATTTCTCCCCGGACAAGAATTTGGAACCATCTTTATAGTAGAGGGTTTATGCCAGATTATTTTGTTTGGTATAAGCATGGGGAAGAAATCAATATCGATTTAGGAACTAGCTACATTGATCCTACATATATAAGTGGGAGCCATGTAGTTGAAGATAGGTATGTGGATATGGTTAATGATGCATTTCGTGAAAACATGGGCTTTGATGAAAATTATCATCAAGAAGGTAGTTATGCAAATGTAGAAGAACCAATATTTAACCATTCAAAGAAATTTTACAACTTGTTAGAAGGTGCAAAAGATCCACTATATGATGGTTGTCGTGAAGGTCACTCGCAGTTATCCTTAGCCGCTCGAGTCATGCAAAATAAGGCCGAATATAATATGAGTGAAAAGTTAGTAGATTCGGTTTGCGATTTATCGACGATTATTTACGAAGGAAATAAGTCTACGGTTCTCATTACGAAACCGAGAAGTTGATGCGTAATTTAGGTCTTCCGTATCATACAATTGATGTTTGTCTTAACAATTGTATGATATTTCGGAAAGAATACGAAAACGAAGAAAAATGTGTTTTTTGTGGTGCACAAAGATGGAAACCTAAGAACGACGGACGTAGAACGAAAGTTCCATATAGTCGTATGTGGTATTTACCGATTCTTGACAGATTGAAGAGAATGTATCGAGCCACAAGACTGCAGCGGCAATGAGATGGCATGCCGAGCACGAAGCAAATGAGGGAGTAATGAGTCATCCTTCCGATGCGGCGGAATGGAAATATTTTCAAAATCAACATCCTCGGTTTGTCGCTGAACCACGAAATGTTTACCTTGGATTGTGTACGGATGGGTTTAATCCATTTGGCATGTCTCGTAATCATTCATTGTGGCCTGTGATCTTGACACCATATAATTTACCCCCTGGTATGTGCATGAATGAAGAGTACTTGTTTCTTACTATTCCGAATTCTCGGGCCTAATCATCCGCGAGCTAGTCTTGATGTCTTTCTCCAACCTCTTATTGCCGAGTTAAAAGAGTTGTGGTCTACCGGAGTCGATGCATACGATGTGTCGTTAAATCAAAATTTTAATCTAAAAGCGTGCTTATGTGGACGATAAGCGACTTTCCAAGCATATGGCATGTTATCAGGATGGACAACCCATGGTAAATTGTCTTGTCCGGTTTGCATGGAAGATACAAAGTCTTTTTATCTACCAAATGGAAAGAAGACATGTTGGTTTGATTGTCATCGAAGATTTCTTCCTTATGGACATCCACTAAGAAGGAATAAAAAAGACATGTTGATTCACCAAATGGAAAGAAGACATGTTGATTCACCTCTTTAACTTTAACTTTGTTTTGTAACATTGTAGGAAGAGAAATTAGGAAGGCCGGTGTCTATTGGTGAGGTTTTCATTAAGACACACACAAAGCCGATGGTACATATGTGGATAAGAAAGCGGAGAAGATTGCGTCAAACTATGAGAAGAACTTGCAAGATAAATTGTCTCGCCTCGAAGAAGAGAACTCTGCCATTTCGGACGGTGCTTCGCGACCTCGTGAGCTCACACCTGATGACTATAACGCCATCTTTCTTGAGGTAAAATAAAACATTTTTCATAACCAACATTCATACACTTTATTTATTATTGGTTTTGTCTATTGTTTTGCTCTTTCTATTCACGATCTCTCGAAAAGGATTCACGTGGCAATATCTATGGACTTGGAAGCCTCAAGGACGGTCTTGGCATGAGCAACACACAAGGGGATTCTTCAATGTTTATGTCTATGCAAGAGCAGCTGAAGAGAGCACAACAACAAATCGAAGAACAAGCTCTTACTAATAAAAGGCGAAGCGAGCATCAAAAGCTTTGGAAGAACAACGAGCGAAGGTCGCACAATTGTCCTTGGTGGAGAAGTATTTGCGCAAAAACTGATCCAAAGCATTTCTTGACTTCATGGAGAATGAAGCAGACTCAAGACACCACCACACCTCGATCAAGTTCCCCTTCTTCTTAGGTTACTTAATCTCTTTTTCATGAACAAAACACTTTACTTTTTGGAACTTAATGTTAATTTTATTGTATGTGAATTATCTTTTATGTATGTTATTTGATGTTAATTATAAGTTATGATAACATTATCATTTTGATTACAAGCGGGTTAGTGAATAAATTAAAATGGCAATAACAAACAAAACAAATACCAAATGTACGAGTTTTTAACTAAATGAAGTCGCTAAATAGTCATTGATCAGTCGTTATGTAGTCGCCAAACTGTCGTTGAGTAGTCGCAAACTATTAACGTCTATTTTGCGACTAAATACAATAATTTTTTCCAAACAAATTAATCGTTACATGGTCGTAATTTAGTCACTAAAACTATACGACTATTTACCGACTATCTTAAGAAAAACATATTAATCTTAAATCGCCGCCAAATAGTCACTATATTTGACGACTACGTTACGACTATCAAATGGTTCGCTTATTCGTTTCTTTTAGTCGTTGTGTAGTCGTTAAATAGTCTTACTCTACGTTGACTATATTGCGATTGTTTGACGACAACTAGTAATAGTCGTATTGTAGTCGCCAAATGGCGACTACAATACGACTAATCTGTTTAGCGACTAAGGATTTCCGACTACCTGCTTTAGTCGCAAAACAGTCGCTTCGTGTTCTTTCACGACTAATAAACGACTAATCTAGCAGTCGTAAAATGCGTGTTTTCTTGTAGTGTTGTGTTTGGTTGCTTGCATTACATGTATGATGACCAATGTATGTGATTTGGAACATCTCAGGATCTTGCTCTTGTTTTTGAACTTGCTTTGTTGCTTTACACCCTTGTGTTGGCTTGTGTGTGCATCTAAAGTAACTTCTACAAAACATTAGAAACATACTGATTTAGACCACAACAAAATTTAGTACATAATGTTAATTGGCCATATGTATATATGTTATTGTGTTTATGTATGTACATTAATTAGACAAATATGTGGAGTAATTTAAGGACCTTGGAGATTGTGTATTAAGAATCTTCTTTTGTCCATATTTCCTCCAAGCATATCTGTCTATATCAATTTTTCTAGCTTCCACGGTCCAAGTATGCAATCTTTTCCTGCAAATAATAAGAAAGGAAATTAATAACTAATGGCTATAAATCAATTTCAACTAATGAAATTACATCAATAACTGAAATCAGATTAAATTCGTGTGTATTGATTTTCTAGGTCATATTAGTACAAAAACATTGATCGTGTATTTAACATACATTGGCATGTAATAATATATTATGAACAAATCCCAATATATCATATAGTTTTAACTTTTAACCTTTACGATAAGTCATTTCGATACGGGGTACTACCACAATATATGATGGAAATCCATAGAAAATAATAGCAAATTAAGAAAATTAAAATAATATTTAAAAATTTACATAAAAGTAGATATAAAATGCCTATAAATAATAAATCTATAAATGAATTAAATTTAATTAACTTACTTTCTTGTGTAGCATCCTCTTTTACCCTTATCCTTACCAACCCTTAACCTCTTCCTACTCTCACCCGAATCTCCACCGTTACAACTCGCCGGAGCCACCGAATCATCGCCGCATGAACCCTCGCCGGAGAAGTCGGCTGCTAAGTGGTCAAAAGAATCAAGAACCAATATGGTTTCTTGGAAAGAACTCAAGATAATTAGCCATGAGCTCATCAACGAGACCTGACCCGGAAACAAAACGGGTCTGAAGAATATGTTGTTGAGAGAAGAGAAGCTTAAGCTGAGTAGCGAACTCGTAACCTTCAACGAGTTTTGTCTTTATGTATTTAGTCTTGTTATTATTTGACTCCATGTTTTGTTTTTTTTTTGTTACAAACAATATAAATGATGTGTGAATATTTTTTATTGTTTAGGTTTGTTGGGTTATGATGATTTGAATGTGGTGTTATATAGTGTGGAGAGCAGAAAAATTTATATATATATATATATTATAAACTTACATTAATGGTGTGGTATAGTTGGTAAGTGGTAACAATGAATTATAATATGGTAAAACGAGAAAGTGGTATGATATATTTACTCACCCATTGGCTAACCAAAGTTTTGCTGATGTCACATCGTTGAGGTGGCATGACGTCACCCATCTCCTTAACACGTTTTATGGACTTGGTGGCTATTTTTTTATTTATCCGTTATTCTCGGATTTAATTATTTAATTCATGAAAGAAAACTATCTCAAACTAATAAAGTTGGCTAGGTTTTCAAAGTACATATTTGGAATATGCATTTTTAACTAATAATACTAAATGTTAAAAACAAATATATCACTTGTTGTGAGACCGCTTTGTTCGGATCTTAAAGTAGTAATCAAGGCTTAATCTCGATATAATTAAGCAACCTTGTTTTTATTTTTCTTTAGTATAGTTGTGTGAACTATACCACTCTTTAATAAAAATGTTTTGGATTATTTGTTACAAAGAGTTAACCTTAGAGGTATAAGGTATTGTAATTAATTTACATTTAATATTAATACCTTAGTTATGTCAGCCTACTACTTGCTTGGCCCTAAATGATTTTATAAATTTGATGAAACTGTCAAAACTTTTTTTATTTGATAGTTAACTGTCACGACTTTTCATAACTAAGAATTGGAATATTCGTATAACGTAACTTATCCCTTTTAAATTATAAAGTTTATTATATTGTCATATACTAAAGAGTTCATTTCGGTTTAGTTTATGGAATTATATTCATTTTTTACTAGTGCCTCTAAATAGCACTACAAGAAAAAGTTAGTTGAATTATTTTTTTTAGGTCATTAGGTTAATTAGTTTATTATTTTCTTGACTTAAAATTCATTTTATTTTTAATTTATAAAGTAAAACATTTGTTTGAATTATGATTTGGGAAAGATATATTGTGCCACTTATATTATAGTATCGGAGTCACAATAAATTCAGTCCACATTCGTGCATCCACTCTCTAATCAAACTCAACTAGTCAAATCAATTTGGTTGCTTTTAATTCTGTAGAGTTATCATAATTAACTCACTTGATTTTTTAATTAATTTAATCAAACAAACATTATTGACTTAATTAGCATAAAAAACATTATAGTACATGTCCCTTCTCTCTTTGAACGTACATATCCTAGCAACTTTGTTTTACTTCTTCGTTTTAGCTCATCCAAAATCCACCATGTGTTTTATATATTCAAATATTGATTAATCATTAAGAGATTGTCATTAACCCAAATACACAAATTTAGAAATTGTCAAACCTAGACACTAGTAGTATATTCAAATGTTTAAACTTTAAACTTCATTATAAAAAGGGCAATTCTTATGAATACCACCAAAACAAGTTTTTATAACACAAATAGCACATATTTTGAAAAGTTTTACAAATACCATTAAAAAGTTTTTTTCTCATAAATACCACAAATCTTAAATTTTCAAAATTACACCCAAAATCTCCAAAAAACTAAACCCTACCCCTTCTAAACTATACCCTAAACACTATATAGCGAACCCAAATGAAAAAATTTAAAATCTAAAAGTGTTAAAACTCGTTTTTTGAGTTTGTGGTATTTTTGTAAAATACTACTTTTTGATGGTATTTTTGTTATAAAAAACATTTTAATGGTATTTTTGTTATAAAAAACTTTTTAATGGTATTTTTAAAACAAAAACTTATTTTGATGGTATTTTAAGGAATTTCTCTTATAAAAACCAACTAAAATATTGTTTTATTTCCAGGATGTTGTGAGAAAGGTCGACGGTGATTAAGGAACATATATATGACAAATGGTTATAAATAATAATAATTTAATTATACTATATTTTAAAATTTGCCATGTTGTGCTTAATCTAATTAATCTTAAGCTGAGTTGTATTAGTTAATGAAGAGGCCTTGATTAAAGGACTGCTACTTATCATTAAACACCACTCTTTGGAATCTGGATAATGATCTGTCACGTAGTTTGTTTTTTAAAATGCAATTAATATGAAAACATTTAAGTTTTAATGTGTAAGTTGAAATATATTTTACGTAAATACCCAATAAGAGAATTCTTTTTTTTATAAATGAATTAAATAATCATCAAGTCAAAAGAAAAAATATATGATTGTAGCTTTGTAGGAGCCACTCCTAGCTTTGAAGAAAATAATTATATAATTTTAGATATTAAAATTCAACATCAACAAAAGTTAAAAGAATTATAAACCGGTCAATTAACAACTAGATATGGCTCTAACAATAATATCTATATATCAACTTGTTTAATTATGTAAACTATCGTGTCTACTTATGAATCCTAAAGGTCGTTAAATGGAAAAACACTTATAAATTACAAGACATTACTCCCAAAACATATACAAAAGCGTATGCTCGTTTATGTTAATCTCTTAACATTATATATCACATTTTCATAATTAAGTCTACCGATATATCTTTTGTATTTTCAAAGTAAACTTTTACTTCACGGTTTATATTTTAAATTTTGTTTCGAAATTTTAAATACCTATCTTTTTTAATAAACTAAATATATAACTTTTCTTCGAAGAGTGAGAAAGAGATGGGCAAAAATATGGTGGGCTATTATGTTTCTAGAAATTCGGTTTGGGCTTTAAGGCCTTGTAATATTAACAAAAACGGCAAGTTGTCCAAATGTATAAACATAAAACGGCACGTAGTTTACTAATGACGCTTGACTATTTGTTCAATGCCCTTATTAACAACAAAATATTCTCTCATTGATTATCGTCAAAGGATTTTTTTGTACGTATCGAATCGATTTTGATAGCGAAACAACGCGAGAGCTAAAGAGATCAAAGCAGTGAAAAATGGCAGGAGGTGGTGTGCTCAAGCTCGTGAAGCCAAAGATTCAGGCCATCGATATTCAATCAGCCGCAGCGTGGGGCGTCGCCGCCGCCGCCGGAGCAATCTGGGTCGTTCAAGTAAGCCATCTTCCTCCTTCTATATCGATCTATGGCCGTAGATTTATAGCTTATCTCTGGATTTTGAAATTGGGTTTTGTTGATTATGTTCTGGATCTAAGATCTACCCTTTTTGGCTTATGTTTATGTCTTTTTTTGTGAATTTGTTGGCTTGATATTTAAGCGATGATGATGATTCGTGAATAGTTATGAAAATGTGAGCTTGCATCGATTTTGTTACATGGTATACCTAAAGGCTGTAACTTTATGGGCACCCTATAGAAACTGCATCGTTGCATTTCACAAAAAGGCTTTGGTTCGATTTTGTCGAATAGCTTTACTTGGTCACATCTTTAGGAAGATAGATTGAGAATCTCTCACCTGTTTTTAAACAGAGATCATGAGCTAGTTTAGTTATTATACCTAAAGGCTGTAACTTTCTAGGGAGCCAATATAAACTGCATCTTTTGCATTTCATCAAAGGCTTGGTTCGATTTTTTCGAATAGCTTTACTTAGTCACATCTTTAGGAGGATAGATAGTGAATCTCACCCACTTTTAAACAGAGTTATGGGCTAGTTTAGTTATTGTTTAGATGTTTCTGTACAATGTTTGGGATTTACGAGTAAATGTTAAGCGTTGCATCGATTCTCTTTCGTTATTGACAGTTTGTAGTGTGCACAATCTGTGGTGTGGTGTTATGAAGAGATTAGTGTGATTTGAGCTTGTGACCATATTGTTTGACATTATGTTCTTTATTATCGCAGCCGTTTGATTGGATCAAGAAGACATTTATCGATAAACCAGTGCCTGAGGAGAAGTGAGAAATCAGCATGATACAATGACAATTTGAGAGTTTTGTTTTCATGTTTCTAAGTTTTATGAACGCATCTTTGGTGTGGAGCTGAATAAAATTTTGGTTCTTTTCTGGGGCTTTTGTTGTTTTCATGTCTTCAATGTAGACTTTGGTGTCTTCTCAAATTTTATAACACCAAGATAAAAGCATACACTCCAACATTATAAGAAAAGAGGATCCATTTTGCATTTTATCACATGTTGTTTACATATACATAAGGGATCATAAGGAGAGTTTACCTGCATGCATATAATGGCTGTTGTAAATACAATGGATAAATAAATCTAAAAAAACAAACTTCTTATTCCTTTCCTAAGCCTATCTAAAAGTTTGAGAGGTTAAGTATCCATAATTGAATCTAGACAACACAAGAGAATCAGTGTATTTTTGGACTACTTCTCTTTTCACTATCTCTAATGTTAATGTATACACAAGAAGAGGCTTCAACAACCATCAATTCGTCTATCTGCAACCTTGTTCATAATCATGATGGATTAGTAGTTGATGATGATGCATTGTATTCTTTCATTCTCCTCTCGGCGGCTCTGGCTGCAGCGACTGAGGGCGGTAGATCTCTCAGATCCCTCTGTCTGTCTCCCGGGTTTTCTTCTGTGTCTTCTGCTTCTGCTGCTGGTGAAGCAAACAGAGATTCAAGATCTCTTAGTGTCAGAAACTGTTGATCTTGATTCTTTGTAGTCCTGCTGGTGAATGAGCTTAAGTTTGTGTTCTTACTCCTGTTCAGCTTGTTAATGCTTTCTTCCACTGTGCCTGCAACCTAGTTTCCCCCCCAAAAAGAAAGGTCAAGAGAAAACTGAATCATCTAAGACAACATTTTGAAGCTGTATAATCCGGTGAAGCAGAAGTACGAACCAGAAAACGATGAACTAGAGTAGGCTTCTCTTGTCCAATCCGGTGAACACGCCCGACAGCTTGTGCTTCTGCAGCCGGATTTAGAAGCGGCTCAACCAGTATAACATGCTGTGCTTCTAGAAGATTAAGACCGTTGGCACCATGCTGCACCAAAAGCAATAGTACTTGGATCGAGTTTGGCTCTTTTATATGGGAGTTTGTCTTTTGTGTCGCGTTCTCGGTCCCCTTGAATTTGCTAATGGCTGTCTGTGATTTCCTGCATTTCTATGTAATCAACATTATATAACTACCTTAAGTAGCCTATGCAACATTTTCATGAATTTCCCGACTTGACATTACCTTCCTCCTTTCATCCGGATGAAAGTGATACCGTTGGCAGCAAAGGCATGTTCTAAGACATCAAGAACATCGTTCCAGCTGGAGAAAACAAGAACCTTTGCTTGTAGGTCACTTGACTTGATCCATAGGATTCTTCTAGTAACAGCTTCGATCTACCCGAAAACACTATATATAAGAAAAGAAGTACTTCTTGAGGACATCTTAGAAAGCAGTGAGAGCTAACCTTTGTTCCATATGAACCTTGGACGGCTAATGATGCTTCGTTTTCTTTGTGATCTTGATCTGACGAATAACCGTTTCGTCTATCATCAGCATAAGCGATATTTCTAACATCTGTATGCTGCCTGCATATTGGACACATCACCCACTTTCGCAGAGTTTCATGATGAACTGATCCACGCTCGGTCATGGCAAAGAAACCTGCGTGGATGAATACAAAGGTAAGGATATTGTAAACATTCTAAAGTCTTATGACCAAACAAGCAAAAGAGGTCAAGTCTTTACAGTTACAGCAAGTGCTGTGCCCACACTGAAAAACCATCTTCTGATTCCTTAGTTTCTCATGACAAATTGGGCATGCTTCCTCAGGCTTTAGAAGGTTTTTGTCTTTCTGTTCAACTGGAGCTGAAGCCTTAAACGTTTCTTGTATTGTTGAGGAATGGTTTGGAGTCTTTGGACTCTCGGATTCTTGTTTCTGTTTTGATTTTATCAAACCCTGAAAAGGAAAAAATTATTTGTACACTTCTAAGTATCAACTCAGACATTAATGACTTATATAAAGAGGAGGTAAGGCCAATAAAAACACTAAGGTCAAGTTTTACCTTCAAATATCGAAGTTTCCCTTTTATACTAAGCAATGAGGATTGAGCTGAAAATTTATCACTTGTATTCTGCACACTAGCAGCATCTAACTCATCCAAACTCAAAGCAGAAATCGACGTGTCATCTTCCGATTCTCTAAGCTGTAATCTCATTGTCGCCATCTTAATCTCATCATAGGCACGTAAGAGGTTAGCTTGAGCCCTAGCCAAGAGCCTCGCATGTGCATATTCCTTTCTCATTACCTTAATCAGATAAAACAAAAAGTGAAGGGTTAGTTTACCTTTACCGCCTTTCTCCATGTCCATAAAGGAGATCTCACTGTGGTAATACCTCAAGGGTTTGTAAATGTTTTGTGGCGGCCAACTTGCTTTCCTTGTCTAAATAAGTTTTGCAATGGTTTCTTATCACACCAAGAACTACTTCCGCCTCAGATGGAGATTTTGAAACCTATAAACCATAACAGAAAGGACCATCTGTATTAGACCGAGACCAATCACTGCAAAAATCATGTAATTCTACCTTTTGGAACAAAAATGTGTTAATGCTTTCTAATGAAGACTAAAACAAGTAACTCACAACAACGGCGTCACCAGCATTTCTTTTGTTAGGTTCCTCAGTATCACCATATGAAGGATTTAGATCCTTGTTTCTCGACGACAAACCAAAAAAGAATTGATTAAGGGCAGATCTCTTCTTCTGAAGATCTACTATCTCTTCAGCAGATGCAAGTTCCATTACTCCCCTCCGAGATTTTTTAAGACAGAATAGCCTAGCCTCGTATTCCTGAGGATATTTTTTCAATACATGATGATGATAGCTTATACTAATGTCATTAAAATTTCATAAAAGATGCAAACCTTGAATAGCTGATCTAGCTCACAGTGTATACATGTAGGGCCATCATCTTTCTTCTGACAAGACTTGCAGTTTCCGATACGCTCAATATCCTCCAATTTCGGTTTCTCCATAGTCTGGTCAATCTCTAGAAGCTTATCTATAACTGTCTTTCTAGAACTTTCCAGAGTATCCATACAAGTCTGCAAATGAAGTTTCATGCCATGTATGGTTCTAAAGCTGGAATAAAGGAACTTGACAAGTTAGTTGTTAACATACTCTGATTTATGTGCTCCTTAAAACTGTAAGCTTACAAAGCATGAAATATCAATGTTAATGCACTAACCGAGAAGTTGCTCTGGAGGAGCTCGAATTGTCTAGGCTTCCATGGATGGCCTCTTCAATCTTCCTGCTCAGCTCACTGGAAAATTCTGTATTCTGTTCAGCAATTTGCAAGACATCTAACCACCAAACTGAATGTTGTTTCCCCATACTGCTTAACGACTCGGAAACCTTGAAAGTTTTGATTTAGCATTGCATCAGAAAGTTTAAGATCCAGGAAAGTAAGCGATGTCTCAATTTGATGTGACTTTTTGGCAAGAGCAAGAGAAACATTGGGTGGAAACTTACCTGATTGTAAGATTTTATGAATTCTTGCTGTGCTGCAGAAAGCTTTGCGCTGAATGCCCATAAATACTTAACTTTCAATGTGTCACAAGCTATATCTAGAGTTTTGCACTCTTCATGATACTCTTCATCTTTCTTTAAATCATTGTCTGGAGCATTGGGTTCCTGCTGCTTTGCAGTTTCTGAAGAAACACGAGTGAAACTGTCGAGCTCAGTGATCCTTTGCCTTTTCGTTGCACGATGGTGATCGTCATCTTTCACATCAATTTTACTTTTAGGACTTCCTGATGCAGAACATTTTCCATTGTAGCTTTCGACCAGTGGTAGTATCTCGGCAAAATTGTGTAGAATATGAATATTCAACAATGGATCAAGACGAAAATCTTCGGCATGCTCTTCAGTTATATTCAATGCTTCCCTGTATAAAGTTAAAGCTTCGGAAAATTCTTGCTTAAGCATGGCAATAGCAGCGATCCCATTTAAAGCAACAATTAATATTCTAAGAGCTTCTTCTCCCTCGTTCTGAGTCTTTTTCACAAGGACCTAAGAAAAATATCAGTGAGCACAAATAACTAACGAAGAACGAAAAGCTAAATCTTGCAAACCAACCATCAAAATTTCTTCCATAGTCATTGGAGTTTGTTGCAATGAACGTAAACCAGAACTTCCTACTTGAGGGTGGCAGCAAGCTTGACGGAGTTTCAAGAGCGAGTTCAACAGTTTTGCAGCTTCGATGTGAGTGACTAAAGGATTATCAGAAGAATTATGACCTGCATAGTATCACAAGTGGGTTAACAAATTTGGCATCCATCACAGAAGGAAGCACTAAACTTATGAGATCGAATTTCAAAAGGCAAGTAAAGACAAAGGTGGAAAGTGCAGAAGACACTTTTCGAACCCCATGGTACCTCTTTTGAGAATATCAAGTTTCATAGTTTCTATAACTTCACGGGCATAACTCACACAAGTTTCATGCTGCCTGCTATAGAAGTGTTTTTCAATTGCAGAAAATTTGAGCAATGAGACGCATTCCTCTTGAGGTGGAAGTTGCAACTCATCTGCCACATGGAGTTTTGAAGAACGCCACATAACTTGTTTGCAAAACTTATGTGTAAACTCAATGGCCTTTGCGTCTCGTCTCTGAACAAAGCAAGAAGGTTGTCAGGCAGGAAAAACCATTAAAAAGTTACAAAAATGAACTATTTGTTCTGCTTAGACCTCATATGGGTCTCTTATAACTTCAGCCCACCATCTTGAAACCTCGAAAGGATTTGCTTTGAGGAACTTTAGTAGTCCAAATAAGTCATCAAGTTTGTGTTGTATTGGTGTTCCAGTGATACACCAACGGTGTTTTGTATGTAATCTCAATGCCATCTCTGTTGCAGCAGCTGCATTGCTCTCCACCATCTGAGCCTCATCCAAGCAAATCCTCCACCAAAATATTCTTGTGAGTGGAGTAGGAATAACAGGGTACCTATCACAATAAAACATCTTAACCCAATCTTTCCAAAAGCTTTTAGGAAATAAAACAAAAATCATATGAGATTAAATGTAGTTGTGTTCATCGTCTATGAAAAATGAGATGGATAAAAGAATCCAAAACATCACCACTCGCACCTTTTCTGGAATCTAAGACAGTGCCGATCACCATCATGCCTATCACAGTCATGTGTCAAGTCCTCTTTAAGGACATCATACGTAGTTAAAACGATGTCAGCATTAAGGAGCTCAGTGATATCGATCGTAGGTTCTTCAGAGAGTGAGGCATTTCTCACACCTTCATAAATATATGTTACTAGAGAACCTAAGCGTGTATGCCTACAAACAGAACATATGAAGGAGAAAAATATATCTAACATTAGATGATGGTGAGAAAAGATATACCGACTTGTAAAAGTTATCTTGTTAAGTGTTCCTCTTGTAGAAGCATAATAAAAGAAAGGAAACAGTAGGGAAGAATCTGATACCGTGTAATCTCAGAATGCCATTGCTGTAATATAGGAGCTGGACAGACGATAAGAGTGGCACCCGTAGAGATGGGAGAGGCAGTGACTTGTAGAAGCTCATAACACATTTGGCAAATATACTCACCTTGTCTTACAACAATTTCCGTTGCATCTTTTTTGCTCTTCTTCTTAGATACTTTCTCATCAACATCTTGCTTAACCTTCTTACCTTTCCCTTTAGGTGAATAACCTACACAGTCCGCATGTTGCCAAGCATCACACATGTCACACTGTACCCAAATTCCTTTGTATTTACGACTTTCACTGACAGCTCCACAAATGCACTCAATACGTTCTCTTTTCAATCTTTTCAAGCCAGTTTTTGAATCATTAGTAACTGATGACCCATTAGACCCCGATACTTCATCCTCGTCTGGTTTTCGATGGGAAAAGATGCAAGCAAGTAGTTCCACCGTCTTCCCCAATCCCATTTCATCTGCAACAAAAGCTAATGGCATGAGCACAAATATGAGAAGTATATTAGAAAAAGCCAAGTACACCATCAAGCTGATTTAAAGCCTAAAGTTCAGACATTATTCTTCTGTGAGCGGAATGTCCATACAAAATATTACTCGTAAACTGATTTCTGATTATAGTACAGGGAGGCAAAAAAAAGTTGCAAACTATTCTTACCAGCAAGGATACCGCCCGGTATTTTAGGTGAAAAATAATCTGGTGCCAATGAGATATTCCCACTAAAAACAACCAAAACACGGCAAATGGACAAAACTAAACTGAGTTCTTCTGCAAACAGTTGGAAATTAACTAAGAGAGACTTATACTATATGATGTACATTAAGAGGAACTAATGTAAAAACGAAATGGAACCAACCTGAATGGGTTAAAGAACATTTTTGAGACAGAGTCAAGGAATCCAACGGAGATAGACAAAGGTGAAATGAATTGGTCGTCTTCCCTGTCTCCCATTGTTATTGGATCTCCTCTCTCTCGTTGCACCATCCAATAAGCAGCACGTCGTTGGTACGACCTAAGTTCCGGAAGCAAATCGCTTATGCCATCTTCAAGCATTGCATCCGTCCTAAATCAACAATATGCTAATAATTTGAAAACATAATTTCATATGCAAAAATAAATACAAGCTTAGTAAGTTACTCACTTTGATGGCTTTATGGCTTCATAAAAGGCAGCAACATCAAATCTAGACTGCTTACTAGAATTCGAAGTTTCGGCTTGTGTCATCATCGATCTCTCAATTTCTATCGCGTTTAATTGTGGCCCATACTTAGCCTCTGATGTCATTACCTCTGGCCTCAACCAAGACATGACATGCACCATACTCTTTTTCCATATTTGTCTTGTACTCTCAAGAAGCGAATCACAAGCGTCAAAAGCATGTTGAAGCATCTCGACTCTAACTCTAGGATACAACAACCCTTGATTACCCGGTACAAGTCTTAAAGTCAAAAACTTCAAACTTGCTAAATGAGCAAGACCCGAAACCCCTTCACCAGGACCATCAAAACTTGCAGACCAAACCACTAACCCATCTTCCTCATCTTCAGACAACATTTTATCAACGAGTTCCAAAGTTATATCACTCGAGGACAACACCGGCCAGTGACCAAGCTTAATCCGATCAACAAAACCACTCACATTACACAGCCGAAACCGTAAAACACAATGAGAATCAATCTCAATCTCACCAGGTGTTAGTGTACTATTATTGAAGACACCTTCTCTTAAACTCAAATTCGTTAAAACAACTTCAGCTATATCAAACCGCTGCTTCTGCTCAGAAACTCGACTACTTGAACATAAGTTCACATAATACGGCTTATCGATATCTTCCACACTCTTTCCCGGAGAACCTTCCTCGTCTTTTTCGGGTAATTGCTTAGTATCTGATTCAGGACAAGCTTGTGTGACCAAACCCACAGAACGCTGAGGCTTGGATTGTTTTGTCCTGCCCATCACTACAAAACTAAAATAGAAACCATCCAAAATCTATAAAAACAAGATACACACAAAACCCAAAAAGAGAAACATCATATATATATATATATAAAAGCTATGACCTTTATGCAATTAACTTCTATAACCTTCACGATACAAATCAGCTATATAATTACATACAACAAAACTAGCTCAGGCTAATTAAGATTATAAAAAAAAGACGTAAAGTAAGAACCTGTGAAGAATCAGAGAAGGAGGAGTTAAATTCAGGCGACGGAGTAGAGTAACAGACTCGCCGCAATGTGTTCACTGTTAAAATAAACAAAATCTCCCGGTTTATCTCCGGTTTCACCGAGGTTGCTTGGTCAACGAAATGACAATAATACCCTCGAGTTATAACAAAATGACAATTTTACCCTTTTGATGAAAAGGCAACCGCAACACAACATAATCGTCTCTCTTAGGGAACTAATGCGATTCAAGCTTATTAAAACGGCACAAAACTTGCAAAACCCTAATCTCCGATACCGATTAAACGGCGCAAAGAGATGAACAGAGGAAGAAGGAATCTGAAACAAGCGGCTTCAGAGCAAGATTTCACGCTTGAGGAATGTCAAAGCATAGCTCAGGTCGTCTCTCTAAGAGGATCCAACCAAATTGAGGTATAAAAGTCTCCTCCTTGTATCATTTGGGTTTTCTCTCTTATATGCAATCTAGACTGTTCATAGCCTTTAGGTTTTGCTTAGCTTCTACTTGTTATGTATGTGTACCGATCAAAGTTTGGATTTTTTTCACTACCCTTGTTAAAAATAGATTATGGATGCTAAAGGAGAGAACTCGTTAGCTTTGTTTCCAGCAAAATTTCGTGAGAGCATGTGGATCAGACGAGGTATCTTTCCTTACCATGCCATGTTTCTCGCTCTGTTACATTGTTAACTATGATCTTGGAACTTTTGCTTTCTTGAATAGTTAAATTTGGTGAATGTTTATGTTGTTGTTGTTGCATTGATTTGCAGGAAGCTTTGTAGTGATTGATCATACGGGAAAGGAAAAGGCGCAAGAGTCTGGTCGCAAAGTTACGTCTATTGTATGTAAAGTTTTGTTCTTTGAGCAAATCCGTCTCCTTCAAAAGTCTCCTGAATGGTATAAAGCTTCGTTCTTTTCTTTGTTGACATCGAGTTTTGTTTGGTATAGCTTATGTAAGTTTCGATATGGTTTTGAGTGTAGGCCTGAGATCTTCAGAGATACTAAGCTGGTACCGGCTGAGGAAAGCTCGCAGATACCCATTGTGCAGAAAAGAGACGACGCTGAAGTTGGTTCGAGTGATGATGATGATGGTATGCCGCCATTGGAAGCAAACACGAATAGGTTGAGAATGTTTGGTGTACAATGTGATGCGGAGACAGATTCAGAGTCGGATTCTGATTCATAGAAACATCATCTCTTTTTTGCTAGCCTCGTCTTGTTTTTTGATGAGAGGGAATCTATAGTTGTTAAACTAGTATATCTTATTTTAAAAGTATGTAATGAGAAGCAGAGTTTTTCTGCTTTGGTTTGGAAGTTTTGCTTTTAAAACTAAATCGACTACAACAACAACTATATTATGACCAAACACACACATTAACTGTCTAAATAGCGACTTCAAAAGTCAACAATCTAAGCAAGAACAAACAACTAAAAGTATCCCAAAAACTTCATATCTCAAAAACCAGTTTCAGGCATCCATAACCGAAGACTACGGTCATAGAAAGAGCATGTCGCAACAACAATTTGCTTCCCATCTTTTCCTCTGTACCAATCTGCTCCATAAGCAAGTGATTCATGCTTCTTATAACTCTCCATTACTTCACCTTTCCCATCACCAACTTTCGCCACAGCGAAACCGTTATGCATACAAGCAGCCAATACAACACCGCTTAGACACGGATGGTGCTTGATTCTCCAAACCCCTCCACCTAGTGACACTGATGTTTCGTTCACAGGTCTAGAAACAGACCTAGTGTCCCAAACTCTCAAGGTTTCGTCATAGCTTCCGGTGTATACAGAATAAGGATCATGCGGGTTTGGTGATATACAACAAACACCCATTGTATGAGCTTTCGAGTTTTGAAAAACCCGATGGTCCCCCGGGTTATCTCTGATATCCCAACAGCTAAACTTACAATCATCTGATCCTGTATAGACCAAACTCGGATTGTTGAGATCGAACGAAGCTGTCCAAACCTCAAAATCATGTCCTTTCCACTCTAGGACTCTTTCTAAGTTAGAATCAGTGTATGATACAACAGAAGCAGAGCCATCTGATAAACCTACAACAATCGATGTCGAAGATTGATCCCAATCCAAACAAAGACACATTGATGAGCTGATTTTCTCACCAGAGACTTGTCTCAAAGAGTAACCTATGTAAAAAGAACAAAACTTTATTCAGATTCACCAAATAAGTTAACATTGTAACATAACAAAAACTTAAAGATACATCTCAAGAACAAACCAATTTTTGATTCAAAAGAGTTCTAATCAAAAAAGTTTGTACCTTTATCTTTGGTATCGTCTATTTTGTAAACTCTCAAGCATCCATCAGCATCAGCTTGAGCAAGCGACACGTTTCCGCCTCCGTCGCCACCGTGGCTCCACCGGATATCAAAAACTCCGGCGGTGTCAACTTTCTGGAGAAGGTTTAAGCCGATATCTTCAACGTCTCCGATGTCAAATAGATACACAGATCCTGATCGAGAAGGGAGATCTCCTTCTTCGAGTGTGTAAGTAGAAGCTGCAAGCAAATTTGCGTAAGGCTTGTGTGGACAGAACTCTACGGCGTCTGCGTTTCCTTCGAGATAGCAATGTGCTGCGTCCATGGCGATTCTCTCTCTCTCTCTCTGTGGCGGCTAACTAGAATTATATTGAAGAAGCTTATTTAGGTAACCGGGTCGGGTTTAGACCGTTTTAAGTAACCGGGTTTTGTTTGGTATCGGGTCTTCTTCTTGAACGAAGAAAACAGAGCACAACATAAAGGGCCCACAAAGTTCAAAACTCCAATGCCCACTACTATTTTGGTCGGTTTGCAGATTGACAGGTTGTCAGGGGTAATATCGTCATTTTTAAAATGTCTTTTTGTAATTACAAATTTTACTATATGTCGCATACCCACATATTATTTTGGTTGAATAAGATATAAACTTGATATTTTAGTTTATATTTGTGCATTGTTTCAACTATTTACAATAGGTTTTCCCTCTAAATTGATTAAGACATTTAAAGAGAAACACATGTGAATTGATATGTGTTGATGACTTCAATTATTAATTCTTTTTGTAAGTTGGAATGGTAACAACTAATTAAAACTTGTTATAATTAATAAATATTGTTTTAGTTTCTTCGTATTATTCCAATTGTTTAGGCCGTATGGACCGGTTTAAACTTTGTTTGAAGTCAAACATGTAACCATTTTATAAAAAAAATTATCAAAATGAAAGTTACAATAATATAATGACTCCATACCGAAGATGTACAACTTTGGAATCCTACACGAAATTATCTATAAAAAGGAATTTTTGTGTGTGTGAGATCTTGAATGCATAAAGATAACGATAATATTACTTATATATATTATACGCTAATAATCCCTATTGTACTATGATTATTGATTTGTAGCTACTATTATTTCATTTCTGGTCCACTCGTTAATTAATCTACATCTTAAATAAATAGACCAAAGACTTATTAAAAATTTATCTAAAAAAACATTATCTAAAATCTCAATTAAGCTCTTCCACCGCTCGTTAACTAAAAGAACCTTAAAAAGCTGGCTTCATGACCCTCTTAACTAATAGCTATCTCTCTCCCATCAAAAATTCACACACAACACAAAGTTACCACAAGTCACTTTCTCTCTCTCTCTCTCTCTCTTTCTTGAATGTAAGATATGGTGAGATATGAAGAAGAAACAGTTAATTAGCTTTCCCTGACTCCCACGAAGACAATGACTCATCATCATCATCACCATATCTTTTTGTTTCTGTCTCTTTTCTTTTAAACCACCCCTTGCTAGCTAAGGCCTAGCTAGCTACTAGCCTAGTGGCTACTTCTCCTTTCCCTTACGGTAGCTAGGGTTTTCAAAACAGCTCTTATAAAACCTGAAGTGGTGACACCTAAATTAGTATATATACATGTAAGGGCTCTCTTATCTTATCATCATCACATGATTCACATATATATATATATATATATATATATATAGTTATCACTTGCTTGAGATCTAATTTTCTAATTTCATATTTTAGGGTTTTTTTACCTTTGTGATATGATCTTCTTCTGATATCATTTTACTTCATATCTAATCTCTCTTCCTCCTGCCATAGAAAATAGTTAGGTTATTCACATCTTTAGGGTTTTTTCTTTCAGAAAATGATTTTTTTATAAGGCATATTATAGATATATTCAATTATACAAGATTGATGAAGAAACTTTGTCTAAATTCTCTAGAGTTTCTCTTCTTTTCACTAGCTATAAATCATTATCTTTTCTCTCATTTTTGGATCCAAACTCTTTCACAAACCCTCAAGAAATTGATGAGGAGCTCATGAGAAAATTGATTATCTCTTGGTACAAAGCTTGTATTTACTAAGTTATGTTTCCTTAATTAGTCTTTCTATATTTTTTTTTGTTAAAAGGATTCAGTCTTTCTATATTTCTGTAAAAAAAAAGCTAGTCTTTCTCTATATTTTCTTGTTTATATTTTTATGATATACAATATGACTATAGTGGAATCTTTTTCACACATGTGTTTGGACCGGTCTGCTTAATTATGTATATATATTTAAGTAATTACTAACGTTTATTATTATGGGACTGTTCATCAGCACAAGGCTTACCATCACTCACAAATACAATTTCAAAAATTTAAAGAAAAAAACATTATTAATATTTTTTATGATTTCAATGTTTGATGAACAGTTCAACATTTGTCTTTCTCTTGTTAGCCTCTTCCTGACAAGACCCATCACTGGTCTTTACTTACACAGTAAAGCTTGCTTGCTTGCTTCCTGTGAAGTTTCAACATAACTCTTCATTCAAATTAACCTTGTAAGTGAATTCATATACAAACATATACTTGTATTTGTATATATATATATATAATTATATACTTATATTAATTGATATTCTAGTAATCTAATTCATTATGCATGCAAATTATAACATTTCAAACTAGATGTTCAAAACATCAAATATAAAGATTTGGTCACACATATTTGTATTGTTATCATTCAATGGGTCCATTATAAGCAACTAGTGAATCAATGTGTCTTTAAAAACCATATCTCATGCATGCCTATCTATTGAAATCAAATTACTTTAGTGTGAAATCAAAAGTGTGAATATATATATGATTTTTGTAGACTAAAATAGAGATAGAGAAGGAGATTCTTTTAGTCCAATCGTTGATTAAAATTGAAGAGGGTAGAAATATCTGCCGAATCATCCATCCAAACACTATGTTTTGTATAACACACAAGAAATTATAAAACATATGTGACTGTGTGAATGATTGGGGAGATATTTTTCATCCTTCTTTGTCTGTGTTTGGACTGAAGGGAGCTCCTTCTTTATTTCTCTACATTTTTTTTGTTAATTAGTATACAATGATCATAGATTTGCATCTAATTATACACAAATTCATATGGTTTAAGACTATGGATCATACAATACAACTATGATAGTCTTTTCTTGAATAATGTTAGTGCTCTTGTTTTTTGGGAAATCATCTATATATTCACTTCCTGTATAGTACTTATTTTATATGTTAAGCGACCTTTATTTAATGTATATATATGTATAGGTCGTGTTCTTGCTTTGTCTAAGAGCATTAATGGTAGTTTCTTACCAAAATTTCTTAATTATAATATTAGTATTATTTATTATTTTTATATGTTTGAGTTTCTTAAGTGTGCTTAGATAAAAAAATTTAGGTTATTTTTCTAAGTTTTTAAGAAACTAATCATAATATCTTTTTCTTTTTTATTTTCTTTTTATGTTAAAAAATTCTTAACAAAGTTTAAGAAACCCTTAATGGAGATGGTCTTATGGTTTGCAAAATAAATAAGATCTTGTACTTGTAATTTTTGTATGTTCCCGATATTTTTGTTGAAAAATGTTATATTTACATTTAGACACGATTTTGTTAAGTATTATGGGATCCTTAAGTTCCTAAATCGATAATTTAATTAATAGGAAGTAACTCATGTTTCTTAGACCATGTTCAAAGGGCGAATCTCTTTGCCCAATTTCCTAAAAGTTTTATTTTTTTATTATTATTTTTTTTTAATTAAAAATAAATAAATTAAAGTGCACCAATAGTGGACCTATTCCGTAATTAAAAATAAATAAATTACGTGTGTCAATAGTCCGTAATTTCCCAAGAACCTATTCCCAAACAAGAGACGAAAGAACTTGTTTTTTGTATGGGTCCACTCTTTAAAACCCATTAAAACCTCCAATAATCATGTTTCTTAGATATTATTTAGGTTTCTTATAAGTTCCATTATGATCAAATTAAATATCCAGCCGACAATATTTAATTTCATATATAAAAAATATGATGCCTTTTCGGTTTATATATGTATATATTATAGTTATATCAAAAATATATAAATGGAATCAAGTCCTCGTGCACGAACTTAAGTCCTCTATTCCTCTTCACATGTATGGTTCATGTAATAATGGAGCTAGTGAAAAGGAGCTAGCAAGTGGACATATATATATATATGAATAATTAATTAATCAATTATCATCGTGTGGTCATTCAACTAATTATTATTTTTAATAGAGAAGGCATCAATTTTGTTTGAATGAATTCAAGTACTTTACAATATCAATATATATATATATATGGATTAGGGTTTAGAAAATACTAGTATTTTAGTTAAAGACGGTAGTTACCGACAAAATTAATGTCACATCTTTTTACGTGTAGCTCCAAAAACTGGTTTCAGTTTCCCTAGAGTTTTTCACAAAACCTAAGCTTCATGTAGATCGAGAGCTTTTAATTATATGCATGTAATATTATATACCATGCATTAAAAATAAATGAAATATTAATATTAGACTAGTTTAATTTCTTTTACCATAAAGAGGTTGAACTTTAACTCAAGTTTTTTTTATAGGAAACCGAGATTTTCTTTATCATATTGTAATGGTGGTGCCGGGTGCGCATTGAATAAAGTGTGTGTATAGTATTAGTATAGCCAAATCGCATTTTCGATCACCAAAAAAGAAAAAAAAATCACTTTTTCCAAATATGGATTATTTTGTCTACAAAAGTGTTTTTCCATTTTTGGAATAAAACAATAATTAGTTGGCACACTAAATATAAGACATTGATTTAATAAATTGGCTTTTCAAGGTCCTCAAGTAAGCCCATTAAGATATATAGTCCCGTGCAACCAATCAACTTTTATTAAACATAATTCAAACTAAATTAGCTTTTTTTTGGTTTTAAACTAAATTAGCTTTGTTTGGTCCAAAACAAAGCTATGGAAAAAAACTTATGATGCTTTTCTTGATTTATTTTTTTCATATATTTCTTTAAAAATTCTCTATTAACCTTTAGTTTATTTCCCTATTCTAGATAGTTTTACATTATCAAACTGTGCAATAATTATCTCTAGTAATATATAAATTTTTACCATTTATATTTATAGAGCATATTATTTTATTTTTTTAACAAATCAAGGCCACATTATATAAATATTAAGTATTCTTTAGGTCACCAAAATTTAATGAACAACAAAATATGGAATTTAAGTTTTCATGGAAACATAAATAAAAGCTAAAATCGATCACTTGTGTGTGACGATGACTCCATAAGCCCTAAGCTTGTCGTCGACAATCTTCCTTTTCGCTCTGATACGATCAATTTCAAATTTCATCACCGCGATACCGCACCAAAGGAATTCTCCGAAAACAATCAATCTTTTGTCCGTGTTTGAGCAATTTGTATAAAACGATTTCACGGATTTCAATATTGCGTTCGTCATGACTATTTTATCTAAATCAACTATTTATGAAAAAAAAACTATCTCCCGCACAAGAAATGAACAAGCGGATAAGTTGGCACGAGCTGGACGGACACTCTCATCTCCATTCGAGTACGTGAGCGAATTCACTCCGAGCTGGATATCTAACACCGACGACGAAACTTAGTTTTAATTATCAAATGATGTAAAAAAAAACAATGTCAAACCCTAGATAATTAGCATGATTAATCATGAATATTGAAACATGACCATTATATTATAATCGATTGAGAATATGCCTCCTTCTTTCTCAATTTTGTTTGAAATATGGCGATCGAGAACCGAGTCCACCGCGAAAATGCAGATCTCCTCGCCGAGATCGAGGCGGCCGGCTGAGGCATTTTCGTGGTCTTCACCAAGACCTAATTCGACTTAAGTACAAACCATATATAAACATTCCCGAGATGCAGATGGATGAAGAAGTTGATGAATTCTCGGCTAATTATACTGCTCGCAATGACTCAATAATTGTTGATGTTTAGGAAGTAAACATACCTAGAGGGTTGATTTATTAGACAAAATTCAAACACTCATACAAAATTAGCTTTGTTTGGTCCAAAACTATTTTTAATAGTATTCTATGGAAAAAATACTCATCTAGTTTATACTAATCATCTATATAAGTGTCTCATTTATGTGTTTTGCATCTCAAGTTAATACTAAAAGATTGACTTTTCAGATAATACATCCATGTTTATCAGATTGGGGACTTATTATCATATATCAAATACATATACGTAAGCCACAAATATCGAATCAAGGTTTTATGACTGTTAATATGGAGGATCGATTGAAATGGGAATACTTGGAAGAGGTAAGCTCGAAGGTAAGTCGAATCCTCCCGACATAAACTCGCTCCCATAATAAGCAGCTGCAGCTCCAATTATCCCACCAGCTCCCATCTTCGCCGCAGAAAAGCCTTGCCCTGTCCTTGCATACCCTCCTCCTCCTGATGATGATGATGATGATGATGATGCAATGTTCGTAACATTCTCTGATCTCTGCATATACGTAGGCAAGTAGCCTGTGTTCAAAGGTTGTGGTGGCGGCGGCGGCATTGGTGGAGGATAGTAAGGTTGTTGCATTTGTGGATTGGTATTGTTCATTGGAAAGTAATTAGGTATCGAGGAGTGGCTGTTATATTTCGGAATTGAGAACGGGTTTGAATTGTTCAATGGAGCAAATGGATGTTGCGATGAAGAACCGGTCATGTAGTTTTGCCCTGAAGTGCTGTAATCCGAGTTGTTCGAAAGCATGACTCCACCGAAATCTCCTGTTCAATAGAAGAAGAATGGGTAGTTAGTTATCTCTTTCAGACATAACAACACTAAAGAGGATCTTCGAAAAAACCAAACTTTGAGTTCAAAGATACACAAAAGTTAGTATCTTTCTTGCACATTGATTCCATTAAAACACATACCCATTTACATTTTGTACAGATTCTTGGTGACAAAAGGTTTAAACTTTAATCTAATGATTTAGGGCATGGTCTGATTCCTGATACTAAACCAAACATGAGTTCAAGATACACACAAAAGTTGGTTTCTTTGTACAGATTCTTGGTGACAAAAGGCTTATACTTTAATGTAAGCCTAAAGGGTGTATAGAAATTACCAGTGAATCCACCAAGATCCTCTCCTTGTGAAGATAAACGAATCGAAACATCGACAAAACCACGAGGCTTGCTTGAGTTAATCTTCCTAAGCTGATAACTTCCAGTTTCTTCAATCACAGATTTAGAAGAGCTCTGTTTCTTATACTTAAACACAAACTCTTTCAAAGAAACAGTAGCAGAGCCGTGAAGCTTCTTCCTTAAGAAGATTGGTTCTCTGCTATAAACCTCTACGTGGAGAGCCGCCGATGATGATTTCGAATCGTCATCGTCGAGTAAAGTTGCAAACTTTCTTCTCCAGAGAGGATTGTTTGATCTTGAAGCATCGATTGTTGTGCAGTACTTGTCTTCTTGATCTATCCAACCAACGGCGTACCATTGCTGTTTTAGTAGTGACGATCCGAGTCCGGTTCCGACACGAAGCCCTCGAGCTGATATCAGACAGATCTCGATTTGGATTTTGCCCATTGATTTTTGGAACTTTGTAAGAATCTTAGGTCGGAGTTATTGATTTTGATGATGGTATTGAAAGTGTGTAAGAATCTTAATAAATGTTTTATTTATTATTTTGTCATATTCTCTGAAGCTTTTACAAAATACTTTTGATTTGTATCCAAAATCATACCGGGTCCTATATGCGATTTTCCAATTGTATGATTCTTTTCATTACAATTTTTTTTCATTATTATTAATCTCAATTGTTAAATGAACCAAACACTGTTCTGTTATTACATCCAAGGAAACCTTAATTACAAATCTCACACTTACGAAAATCTTAAGTAGAAACAAAACTATAACCAATCAAATCATAAAATGCAAAACCACCTGAAATTAGTGATCATGCCAACAAAACACACAAAAATGTGCTTTCTGCCTAAAAAACTATGCAGCAAACACTTAAATCAGTAGAAAGAATCCAAATCTGAACTCACCACACGTAACAAACAAACAAATAAAACTCTAAATCGTCGCACTTAGGAATAGACTTCAAGACATTTGGTCTTAAAAATGTTACTCCTTTTGTTGTCAACTCAATCGTCTGGCCCAACCAGAGTGACCTGCATTATACTCATAAAGTGACTATGTTTTACAAAAGTGCAATATTGGATATTTTCGTGTTAAGTGTTAACTCACATTGCAATCATATGCGTATTTCCGAGAGAGAACTATGGCTGCGTTACGCTCTTGCTCTGACTCGAATGTTAGTAAGAAAGTTAGACCCTTTCTTGCTTGCCAGAACAATGCCTTTGCAGGAACATTAGCATTGCTTCTCACTCCACATAGCTGAAAATGTTACCCAAAACCATTTAAACTCGTAAGAAACAAAACTTACTTATATAAAGCCAAAGAAAGAGCCAAAAGAGTGAATACAACAACAATCATAGACTCTTGTTTTTACCTGCATGGAGGTTGAATATATTTCTCTGGCCTTTGTGATCCATCCTCGGGAAAGCTTTATCCTCGACTTTCCAACACTAAAGACGTGGGATCGCGATGAATGATCTTGCCCATTCATCTGTGATATAACCACCTGAGAACAAGAAGTGAACTATATAAAGTGTTATTAGAGCAAGAACTCAAGACATGTGGTAAAACAAGAATGTAACCATACGGTGAATTCGCTGCTAGATTTGCGCAAGAGTGATTCAACGCGTGACTGCAATCCAGAAGCTGTAGAAATTTCGACCAAATTAGCCAACTTTGTTTTGATGATTTTTGAAATAGTACTCGGAGATATCAAACGAATTCTCGTACAACCAACCGTTACTAATCGGACCATCGGTTGTAACAGTAAACTTCTTTCCATTAGAAAGAATGTCTGCTTGTATTACTCGCCCGATATCAAATGGTTCTGGAGCATATACCAATCCATTAGCACCTGAGATGAAATATATGAACTGCTCAAGCTAAAGATCATCATCACAAAAGCGAGAATTGATATGTTTTGAGAGCTTAATGATACTTGTTTTTGATATAATCCTCTATAACAAATTACGAAGGAAAGAGAGAATGTCTAATACCATATATAGCCTCTCTTCGACTAGACTCTGATGCAGCACGGTACCACTGGATTAAACAGTTGGAGATATCTAAAGCGATATCCGAGGAGGCACGGATTCTTAGACACGAGCCAAGACTTTGAGTTCCATCCAGAGCATACGGACATGACTTGGACCCCTCGGCTCTCTTGATTATTGCTATCTATATATGAATATTCAGCAAAATTATGAGAAAACGAAAAAATACGGTTTCTTGCTAAAGGAAGAACAATTAAGTGAGCAAGACCAGCTCTGGTGTGTATATACCTCTCTTTGGAGCTTGATAGAATATGCAGACTTCTCTTGGATTTGACTCTTTATTTCGTGAAGCTCGTGTTGCATACCCATAACCTATATTGTAACCGATAAAGAAGAGTAACAAACCTATGGATTCTAGTGTAACAATTCAATAACATAGAAACTCTCATAATAGACAGAAACAAAAAACAAAGAAATGTAGTTTGGACCTTGGTTGGTTGATGCATCCGTCTAATTCGTCTAGCTTCTTGAACTTCCTCAACCAATTTCTCAACATTCTTCGAAACGAAACATACATTACAAATGATTCAAGAACAAAATATATGAGAAGAAAGATTGAACTCAAAACTGATACATACCGGTCCCTGAGTTCGAGAAGCTTTAGAACAAAGCTCTTGTTTTTCAAATGCTCCTCCAAGTCTCATCACAAGAGACCGTGCACTCTCTATTTCGGCACAAGCAAACGACTTTTCCTGGTTTACTAACTTCTTTGCATCTTCTGAAGCCTGAGAACACACAATTACTCAGCCTTAGTTTCACTGTTAAAAAGAACTAGAAAAAAAGTTCGGCGAAAGTGAAAGAGACCTGCTTGAGAAAGTTTGCTAGTTTCTTCACTTCAAACTTTTCTTGAATTACTCCACCTTCATTTTGAGTTAACTTGACAGCCAAAGCCTCAACCTACAAGACCGAAAAACAAACCACACAGTAGAATCAAGGCATCCTAAAGGCGTAAAACCATATAGTTGCATAAAGATCAATGATAAGAAGGTAGTGAAACAATGTTTCATTCTACATAAATGGAAGAAACTATGCTAAAGAAAAACATTTCATCAAGAAGCTAACCATGGAGATAGCGTTTTCGACAGCTTCTTTGTTACGACCATCCATTCGACATCTCATGAATTCTAAAGCATCCCTAAGTTTCTTTAACATAACATGTCCTTCCAATGAACTCACCTCATTTAACTTTGCCTAAACAAACAACAATTACTTAACTCATAATAACATCAAGAAACACTAATAAACAATCTTTTTGTCACAAAACCTCTTGGACTAATTTAGCAACCGAAGCTACATTCTTGTCGAATTTGCAAGCAAGATCACGAACTGATAAACGCTTGTGTTGATCTGACAAATCTCTGGTCTCTTTATCAACAACATTTTTAACAGATGGAGATTTTTCATCTTCATAATTAGGCTCATCAAGAATATGATCATTAGGTCCTAATTTGTATAATGGGAATTGATTAGTAATAAAGCTCACATCTTCTGAAATTGGTTCTATTATTCTCTTTTCTTCTGTTTCAGGACATACTTTGTTCATTGTCAGGATCTGACCTGTTAATTAACACAAAGAAGAGTAAAACTAAAAAACTTAACATGTCTTCTTGTAATGAAATTACAGATTCAGAGTTTTCTAATTCATGCAACAGAAAGGGTATCAATTGAAACATGATATACAACAAAAACATAGACTTTTCAAAGAAGGGGAAAGAAATGGTAAAAATGAAAAGTAAAAGGACACACCTTTGGTTTTGTGATTCGTTAGTCTCTCTTCCCAAAAACCGATCATCATAACTTTCTCTCTCTAACTCTCTTCTTTCTTTTTCTCTCTCTCTCTTTCTCTCACGGCGTCATCGTTAAACAGTGCACAGAGAAGAAGAAGAAAGGAAACGTTTTTATAATTCGACACTCTCTCTGGTTGTTTTGTTGGAAAAGCGACGACGCGCTTTTTCTTCTCGTTTGTAACGCACGCGCCGTCGGGTCTCTTTTATGTGCTTCGCTGTTGTGGGTCCCATTGTCATCCACCTGGACTAAATTGGACCTATTTTCTTAATTTTCGATTAATTACCATTTATTTTCTCTCTGTTTATTTTTATTTAAATAAAGCAGAGAAAAAGACTATTTTTTATATAAAAAATAAAATAAAATTATTTTCTGTGTGTTATCAAATTATTTAAAGCTATTATATTCATAAGACATGTCAATTATTATTAAAATTATAAAATGGATTTTTCTATGGTGGGGAGATCATGTCCTTTTTTATTTTTCTTGATGAGAGTAAATCTTCTTTAATCCCATCAATCTTGTGTCCTAAAATTTAAAAACAATATTCATATAGTTTAATAGACACCAATTTAGATAGCCGTTAGAGCAAATGCCAAACATAATATAGTTTTAAAAATGTATATGAAGTGGAATATATATATTGATGATGAAATATAAGATATATAAATAGGTAGTTTGTAGAGGAATTCACAAAACTACACCCTTTCAACCCATCCTTCACAAAACTACACCTAATTTAATTTTTTCACATATTTACACCCTTTCAAAAATTTAAAAGTTTGATTTACCCTTTAAAAAATTATCAAAATTAAATTTTTTCCATTTGGGTTCGCTAATTAGTGTTTATGGTATAATATTAAGGGAGTATAATTGTGTGGGTAAGGTTTATTTGAATTTAATTTTAAGTGTTTAAGTGTAGTTTTGTGAATTATTTTTTAAATAGTGTAGTTTTGTGAAATGTAATTCAAATGGTGTAGTTTTGTAATTATTCCTTTCTATTTTGAAATATAGATTTATTACAAAATAAATTTACAAGGTTGGATGTTAATTTATTTTGTTGTGACAATAGAGTAATGGTTGGTAAACATAGACAAAAAACACTAAAGCTAAAAGTACTTGTTGCTTAGCGACCAAAGATAGAATTATTTTTTTGAATTGAAAGATGCACAATTATTTGTCAAGGAATTGGATTTATATAACAGGCATGTATTGGTTCTATTATTATTATTTAAGTATTAATTCCCTACATTGTCTTATCCATGGAATCTAACTTGGTAGGTTCAGAAAAAGAGACTTTTAATGAAAAAACTTTATGTTGATTAAATAGATAGTTGCAACTTACCAAACTTTCTTTTAACAACTTTATAATAAAACATCAATTTATTGTCCACGCATGTGATAAAGATGAGAAATCGAATTAATTAGTTTACTTGAACGGTTATATTTTGATCATTTCAAAATTATTGTTTTAAAGTGAGTTGTTTACTTTATTTTTTTTAACACCTTAATTCAAATTTTGGATAAAAACACAAAACTTAGTATATTTTTGACTTGAAGAGCCAATAATTTAGTTGAAAGGTCAAAAACACAAAATTAGTAAAAAATTTACCAAAAAGAGAAACTAACAATCAATGAGATGAACGTGAAGAAGACTTCTACTACTTCACTTCGTGTCGTTGTCCGAAATTTTTACATTAACCGTTCTTATTATTATTATTATTATTATTATTATTATTATTATTATTATTATTATTATTATTATTATTATTATTATTATTATTATTATTATTATTATTATTATTATTATTATTATTATTATTATTATTATTACCTGTTTTTGTTTTTATATTATTTTATATAAACATCAATATATGTGTCATATAGCTGAATAATAAAAGTAAAAAGTTTATGAATCAGTCCAATCCAGAAAACAAAACGCAACACACATGAGCTGTGTTTTTTTATTCACTTTTAAAGTAATTTAACATTTTCTTAACCCCCAAAATTTTAATTCCCGTTTAATCATTCATATCTCAAAAGGTTATTAGCCAACTGCTCATAAATATTTTGACTAATCGTTGGGCTAATTTCTATGGGTCCCAAATCAACAATTTGACTTACTTTTCATAATTTCTTAAAATCAAATCGGGTCCATTGATAAAAGCCCATTAAAGAAAGGTGACATCATCAGAAACCTCCTCTTAATAATTATGTTATCAAAAACAACACAATAAATGTATTAGTCTAATAAGCAGACACGTGGCATAGTGAGAGTAAAGACTGTATGTAACAGAGAATCTTCTAGAGTTCTTTCATCTACGTCTTCTTCCCCCAAATCCTCTCTCTCTCTCTCTCTCTCTCTCTCTCTAGGGTTTGTTTTCTTCTCTCTCTGTCTCTCTCAGATTCTCCTCTTCTTGGATCCATAACTATAAATGATGAGGTATTCTCCTGATTTTACTCTCGCATCTTTGAATCTTTATTCTTTATCTTCCTCATTATTATTCTCTCCTTGTGTGTGTGTGTGTGGATCACTTGATTAGCTTGCTATTTGATTTTAGTATAGAGATTGTAGCTAAAAAGGCCAAAGTTTATTGTGTTTGGTCTAATTAGTGTATAAGCAAACTCTGATGTTAACTTTCTAATTTTGTACATATATGTTTAAAAAGCTTGAATCTTTATTTGATCAAGTATGATTCTATTGCCTTGCTTTACCAATTTTGCAGGCTTATCACGGAGAATTGTCGAATAAGCTAAAATCTGCTTCCAAAAGGGTCTCAAGCAGAGGATTTCATTGGTTTGGTCTTGTTTTTGTCTTCACAGAAGGAAACAACAGTGAGAAAAGCTGAGGATGTCGACAGGTCGAAATACCCACTGGTGTCATCGATGCCAGAGAGCTGTTCGGCTTCACGGGCAAGAGCCCGTATGTTCTTATTGTGGAGGAGGATTCGTTGAAGAGCTTGATATGCCTCAAGCTAGCCCATTTGATATGTTTAGATCTCACAGGGATGTTTTTGAACGCGATCCCACTATCGATTTCATGGATGCATTCTCTGCTTTTATGAGGAACCGTTTATCCGAAAGGAGCCACGACAGAGAAACAAGAGGAAGATCTATCGGTTCGGCGGGTCCCGAAAACTTCCCTGGGTTGGCTCCTTTGTTGATCTTTGGTGGTCAGGTTCCTTATAGACTACCTGGAAACAATGCAGTAGAAGCGCTCGTCACTGGTGGCTCACCGGGTATTGGTATTACACGTGGTAACACGGGAGACTACTTCTTCGGTCCGGGTCTTGAAGAGTTGTTTGAGCAGCTTTCGACTGGGACTACTCGACGGGGACCACCACCAGCACCGAGATCTTCGATAGACGCGTTGCCAACAATCAAGATAGCGCAGAGGCATCTTAGGTCTTCGGACTCGAACTGTCCTGTGTGCAAAGACGAATTTGAATTGGGAGCAGAAGCGAAACAGATGCCTTGTAACCACATCTATCATACCGACTGCATAGTCCCGTGGCTGGTTCAGCATAACTCGTGCCCTGTCTGTCGTCAAGAGCTGCCATCGGCTAGAGGATCTTCAAGCAGTCAAAATAGAATCACCACCAGAAACTACAGAAGTAGTAGTAGTAATAGTCGCGACAATAGCAATGAGAGAAGGAATCCTTTCTCTTCCTTGTGGCCGTTTCGTTCATCGGGCTCAAGCTCGAGCTCGGCTCAAAACCGTGGAGGCACAAGAAACTCGGATACAACCGATGAGAACCATAGCTACCAGCAGCATCAACAGTCACATATGGGTTACAGTGGCTGGCCTTTTGATTACTAAACTGTGAGAGCTTTGGTCTCCACTATGTATGATGCTTGTAACATTGTGTCTCTGCCTTGTGCTGCCTACTCTCTCTCTTTATCTCTTATCAACATAAATAATGAGAAGTGTAATTGTTACAGTTTATCGTTTTATATATATATTTGGTAGCATAAGCAACACAACCAGCTTCTAAACAAAGAAAAGACATTAAGAAGCTAATCATTTTCACTCTTTTTAAGCACAATTTTTTTACCGTTAGAATCCATAAAAACAGGAGTTACAAATTACTTAACAGGAGCCTGATAGCTTTTTCATGGCTTCTATGGAGTGTGCAAGTTCCTTAGCTGCTCCACAACATCAAGAGTGTTACTTAGCTGATCATAATCCGATCGATGAAGTGCGTTTATTTGTCCCAAGTGTTTCGGTCTATCGTTGAAATGTTTCTTTGCACGAGGGCAGTGGCGCACACGGATCCTCTGGTTTCTTGTCTGAGTCGAGAACCTCCCGTGTACGATGACAACTAACGTGACTTCCTCGTCTCTTGCGTCTTCACACCATGAGTTCTGAGAAACACCGTCTACAAACTCTTCTACCGTTGGAAAGTCCTCGAGACGGACTGAAACCTCGGCTATTTGGTTTGGCTTGATTATTCCTGTTCCTGGAGACACCTATAATTTAAGAGTATAAGCATTTAGCGGATTCGGCTCCAAAGAGATTCTTGAAAGACCATAAAACTGAGACCATGAAAGAACAACTTACCTCAAGCCATTGAGGAAACCCGAAAGATGCTCTTGCTCGGTGACCATGTGCCTGACCGTCCTCCCCGATGCTAGATTGACCTTCGCAAATTATCTTGAAGAACGCGATGTTCTTCTCGCTCTTATTTGTGATGCGGAGAATCGTAGAATCGCGGTTTTGGAGGATTATATTATTAGTGCTGACAACTGTTTCTGGAACCTTGCTTAACTCTCCAAGCATGACCTTGATTTTCTTGTTCGTGTTTATGATGTTCCCAAATTCTTGTCTCCTGACTGATTCATCAACCCGGGCAACTTTGACACTAAATATACACCGCACGGGCTTGTGGTCACTGTCTGTCACATCCATGCAGGCATCATACCTTAAAAAGGGTCAACTGTTAGGCTTTATCTGTTATTGATCTAACAAAACATATGGTAGATTACGGTGATGCTGTCTTTAGTATGCTTTATAGTTTCCACTGATATATGACATGGAAGCTTACTCTGATATAGAAGACACCACTGGACAGTCCAAACTACAGTCAGCTCCCAAATGATTCTTGCTATCGCGATATAGAATCCTATCACACCAGGCAGGAATCCGCTTCTTTTCCCCAGAATCATATCCTGCCAAAACACAATTTCAATGTTACATATTCCGTTTCAGAACAGTAGCTTAAGAAATGATTCTCTAGGGAAACCGTATCAATTTGAGAACTCAGGAAGCGACAAAGAAAAAGCAAGTCACTGACCTGCTAGACCAGCTTGGTGCCTTTCAAACTTGTATGTTGGAGGGAACCTGATAACTGCTTCACGCATCCCTTGAAAGACATTCCCAGCTTCCATTTCAGCATGTAACTGATCCTTTTCTCTTAGCCAATCAAAGCATCTTTGAGAAATGAAATCCCTTGTTTCATCATATGTTATATCAGCCAAGCGGTAATTAAAATCTCCAAGAAATACGATCATGTCTGCCTCGGATAATTCAGGCCTTGCTTCAACTGTGTTGACACCCACTGCCTGTGAAAATATAGCTTTTAGACTTCTTGGAGAAATTACGAACTTAAGTTTCTGACAAAAAAAGATAGTAACTTTAACAATTAAAGGATACGTACAGTCCCACCACGAGGCACTGAAACACCAAATGAAGAACCAGCTGCAATGGAAGAAACCAGTAATAAGAGAGACCAATGAATAGGACAAAATTTATAAGCCAAGCAGGCAACACAGCATGATAGAAATATACCAGCTCCTGGATTGAGTGAACTAGACTGGCGTGAGAAGGCCATTGTACGATAAACATGGTCGAAGTCAGCATTTCGTCGATTAACAGCTTCTAGGTGGGCAGCAAAATGACAGTTTACAAAGCACAATACTCGATCATACATTCTGAATCGTACACCTACAGCTCCCTACAAAAACAGAAATTGGTCTGCCATTATAGTGATAAGATGATACTAAGGAAAAAAGACAAATAGCGATAAAAGATAACAAAATTTATGTTTGAGATTATCTAGTATTTTTATTGTTGATGATATTAGTGAGCAACTATTGCCAATATAACGTCGCACCTTATTACCAATTGCTCTTCCGAAACCACAAGGAACCGCCGCAGCATCAACATCTCCCACGTGAGGCTTAAGGTCATTTCTAACCCTGAAAAACGTATTTCCTCTATAAGTCTATAACGTACAAAGTTCCTCCAATATTGGCCTGAGAACTAGGAAAACAGATGCACCAAAGAGAAAGTATGCAGTATAGAAACTGAAAAACGAAAATTTCTCAAAGAGAAACACACACAGAATAAGTATACTTCAAAAATAAGCATTAACAATATGGAGTATGCTTCACAAATAAAGATAATTGTATCAATAAAAATGAACACATAAAGATTACATAATTAAAATACTAACCAAACACATATGAGCAAGCCTGCTAGCTGCCGAGAGCCAACACGAACAAAAGATGAACCTTCATCCAAAGTTTTCCCGATCATGTCCATCCACAACTGACCAAGTGGACTACCCTCAAGTCCCACCTGCATTTTTGAGGAAACAAAGTTAAAATATAAGAAATCAGTAAACAAAGTTTACACTCAGATTATAAAGTTTGGCCCCTTTACAAAAATTTGTAACCGGAAATATTAAAAAGAGGATGTTTGAGAGAGTGGACGGGCAGAAAAAATATTTACTCAAAATAACATGAACCCAAAACAAAGACCACGAGGACTGTGAAAAACGAAATTAAGGCAATTAGACAGATTATGTTCATGGTGTCTACTCTCCTCTGAAAGAAAGTCACTGCAGAACTTAAACAATCATTGGTGGTGCATCAGCCATAAAAGTGGCACACTTACACCTAGAAACACACCTTTACCGTGTAACAGTAGGTAAACGACAACTTACCGTTTCAAAAGCTGCGGACATTGCAAGAACTCCTGCTCCCATTTCAACTTCTTGCAATCCAACAACAACGATCTCAACTCCAGTTGCAGCACAGCCTAACCAAGATACAAGTGAGTCGGTTGATGCTCTACCCTCTCCAACATTCCATGTTCCAGCTAATATTTTCAGATTCTCAATCCTTGAATATAAAAATTCCTTCCCAGCCAGCTCAGCACGCAATACGTTGTCGAGGGGCCCTGGGGAAGTAACATTCCATCCTCGGATACCACCATGATTTGCAAGGGTAAATAAATAACCACAACCAATAGCCATTTTTATTACAGGACCACTATGAGCCACCCATCCTCCAAGCAGCTTTCCTTCAAGGTCCAATACCTGAACAGTTCCGTTGGAATAACCAACCCACAGCCGAGAACAAAAAGTGAACATGCAGACAATACCGGAGGACTGGAATGAGAACTCTTGCAAGCAATTACCATTTCCATCCCACCGCATAATTACACCATTTGCACTTCCAGTCCAAATCAGTCCATCAACAGATATGACAATGGCCTCAGTTCTCCTACTATCATCACAAAATCCTCCTTTTGCTGCTGCACGGCGAAAAGCATCAGCTGCTCCCATAAGGGCATTACGAGACCGCTGAAAGAAACCAAGAGAAGATTGAGTTTTCTCTTTCTTCACTTTTGCTTCTTCTTCAGACGCCAAATCAGGAAACACGGATATGTCATTTCGATTCTCGAGCTGCCCATCAATATTGAATACTTTGATCAAATCTCTTGTGCGAGCATCCCTGCCATGCAATAAACAAACAGACAAAGTTATACCTGTAAACTTAATGTTTGTGGCAGCAATTGAAAAACTGCAGATTCAATTGACAGAAGAAATGTTAAACATTGTAGAAAATCTCCATTAAGTTTATTGTACCAACGCTGCAGCATTCTGGAGATCATCCATAACCATCAAGATAAAAAAACGAGTATCCCTCTTACCACAAAGCAAACGTCAGGGGACTAGCACTCCACACTTTTGCCCTTGTGTGATCAGATACCAGGAAGGTAACATCTGATGTCAAAGTATTAGCAAACCCATTAACCGAAGTCTGGGTCCTGGGGTCAATATACGATCTCTCTACTGATAATGCAGCCATGTGCCTTTCTTCCAGTTTCAAAGAAAGAGACTTCTCAAGACTTTCCCAAGGCCAAACTTTAAGAGCGCCACCTTCAGACCCTGACCATATATCTCCTAGACAATTCATAACAAAATTTGTGTAATGAGACAAGGTTATATCATCGGCAGGGGTTCCATAGTTTCTATTGCACCAACTCCAACGAAAAAGGATGAAATAGAGGTGCCATGTACATGATTAACTATTCATCGAAGGAAGTGTCAAGACCAAAACTAGAACCCACCCTTCCCCCCCCCCCCCCCCCGAATTAGTAACTAACATTATAATGTGAAAACATGATAAACTGAACAAGAAGAATCATTACTATTTTGTAGACTCTGTAAGCTGCTTATAAAGTAGCAGCTATTAAATAAACACTCTAGCCAACTTGCCAAGTAAAACATTCAGAATCTAGCTAACTAAATATCATCAAAATTACTAATGTTGATCCTCAAGTCCACAATAATGTTCAACGTTCAAAACCATTAATCTTTCATCTTAAAAGGCTATGTTACTACTTCCCACCTACCTACAGACTCACCTAAACAAGCAAAACGGAAACACGACACTCACCGTAAGCCGAAATAGCAAGGGAGAGCACCGGACCGCGATGAGCTTGCCACGACAAGGCTTCTTCAACCCCATGTCCACCTCTCAGCTTCCAACATCTGATCCTCCCGTCTCTATGCCCACTCCAAACAACTCTACTACCTTCATCTCCTATCATACAAACAACAGAAGAAGAACCAATCTCTACCTCCACAGTCTCCTTATACGGCACCATATCCTCTACCTCAAATCCATGCCCACTTCCGTACAGTTCATCAAAATCCCATACTCTTAAAGCACCATCTTCACCACCAGCCCACAATTGCGTCTCGGTGCTCGTCATCGTCCTCAAGAACCGTCCGATTTGAGATTCTCTTAACGGATGTGATCTAACTTCGAGACTCGGGGGGCGATTCGGATGAACGGAAGATCTGATCGGAACTTTGTAAATCCCGGTTCCTCCACACTTTCCGACGAACTCCGGCAGAGAATCGGAGCAATCGGATTTCTCCGATGATCCGATCGGTTCGAGATTCCCGTCTTCGCTGAGTCTCCTGTCGAGAAATTGGATCATGTAGTCGATTCGTTTGTTGCTGTCGTCGACGGAAGGATCTGTACGGTGAGATTCGTCGCCGGAGGAAGATGAGGATGAGTAAGAGCAGCGATTGAAAAGCGTGGACGGTGTCGCCGCCGTCGTTGCGGGGAAGTCGGGATCGTTAGGAGCGGTGAATAAGGAGAAAACGTCTTCGTTTTCGTGATCTCCCATGACTTGGGAGTTTTACTTGGACAGACTTGAGTTGTGTAGTGGAGCTCAAAGTAATTGGAGCTTAAGAGATTCTGTAACGGAGATCCTTCTCCGATCTCCGGCGAGATTTGCCGGTGAATTGAGAGTAACTCTCTCCGGCGAGGTCTTTGTTGATTTATATTAAAGAGAGAGAATGAATGACTCGTGTTGAAAAATTGATGGTAGAGAGTGAATTAGCCAAACTAAAGGAAAGATATCTTCTTCCACTTCCACAAAAGGCCATTTGTTGATGTAAGGCCCAATTTTTGGTGCCAAAAAAGTATAAAAATTTTGGGTTTGGTTCGGATTCGGTTAGGTTAGTTAAAGTATGTATTTGTTTTATGTTGCTGACCAAAATAAAAATCCTTAGAGCATGTTTATCAAAGGTGCTTATGTAGAGTGCTTGTGTATTTTTTTGTGTATTTGAGTATTAAATTAAATTAAAACATGTATTATTAATAAGAACTCTACAAAAAGGGGAGCTTAAAATGCTTAATTAAGCACTTTTCATTATAGGTGCTTATTAATAATACATGTTTTGATTTAATTTAATACTCAAATACACAAAAAAATACACAAAAAAATACATAAACACTCTACATAAGCACCTTTGATAAACATGGTCTTAGTTTCCGGTGTAAATGACATAAACATAGACAAGAACGTAGCTTTTAGTTTTTTTGGTGTTGTTGTTTATTTTTATTTTAGCAAAACTGTTTGTTTTGTTTTAATTTTTGCTACGTAAAACGCGGGAAATCATGAAAGGCAAAATGGAAGAAAAGAGATAAATATAGGCATAAAAGAAAATAAATTTAGAGAGGAGGGAGGGGGTTGAAGAAGGAAGAAAGAAAAGGAAAAGAAGTGTTAATCGTTCGAGAGAGGGGATCGGAGTCTCAGGAAAAAAATACAGCTCAAGATTTTTTTCCGGTGACAGTGTCGGGTTTTCTCTGACGCTCCTCCCCCTGTTTTTTTGAATGCTTTCATCTGTATTCAGGGTTCGTTATGGTTTCTTGATTCCTCATGCTATCTTTCTCTTCTTGTTTATGAAGGTTCTTATGATCATCTTCTCCTTCTTCTTCTTCTTCTTCCTTTTCTTTTTCGCAGAAAATCGCGGCGATTCATGGTTTGGAGGAGCAAATACTTAAAGGGCATAATGGAATCAATCGAAGCAATGGACATACCATCTTGTGACTACTGTATATAGAGAGAGAGATCCCATCGATTTTTGTAGGTTTTGAAATCGAAGTTTTCGTTAGTTTTGTGTAAATATAATAGGTGAGATTAGCCAAAAGTTTTGGCATGAATTGCTTGGCTACGACCTTAATCATCGCCTGCAAGCCCACATTGTTCTCTGATATGGCCGTGGCTATCGATCCTTTCAGTGAAAAGTTCCCTTACTTTAAACGATCCTCGCAAAGATGCAGACTCCAATCCCTTGACTTCAACTTCCTTGAATCTAATAACATTGCGCAATCTTTCCATAGAAAAGCTGAAGATGACAACATACACCGAAGCGTCTCTTCTCCTTGCTTCTCCATAGCTGCCTCTGCTAATATGGAGGAAGATCTCAAAGCAACCGCTGCTCCACGGATTGACATTCTTGGTGGACAGAGAGTGCCCACCGTTCGCGCCCTTGTAGCTGAGGTCACCATGGCTATGGTTTCTGGAGCTCAGCCTTTGCTTTTACCAAGTGGCATGGGAGGTGCTTATCTCCTCCAAACCGATGAGGGTCATAATATCGCTGTGGCTAAACCGGTTGATGAAGAGCCTTTAGCCTTCAACAATCCTAAAAAATCTGGAAATCTGATGCTCGGGCAACCGGGAATGAAGCATTCTATTCCTGTTGGTGAAACCGGTATCAGAGAGTTGGCTGCTTACCTTTTGGATTACCAAGGCTTCTCTGGTGTTCCACCAACAGCTTTGGTTAGTATCTCGCATGTCCCGTTCCATGTCAGAGACGCCTTCTCATTCTCCTCCGTGCCCTCTAAAGTTGCTTCCTTGCAGCGATTTGTGGGTCATGATTTCGATGCAGGGGAATTAGGTCCAGGAAGCTTCACCGTTGACTCGGTTCATAGGATTGGTATACTTGATGTGAGAGTCCTGAACCTCGACAGACACGCCGCAAATATGCTAGTGAAGAGATGTGACCAAGACAAGGTTTATAATCAAGTTGGGACCGCTGAGCTCGTGCCTATAGATCACGGTCTCTGCCTCCCTGAATGCCTAGATGATCCTTACTTTGAATGGCTAAACTGGCCTCAAGCCTTGGTTCCATTTAACGACACCGAGCTGCAGTATATATCTAATCTGGATCCTTTCAAAGACGCAGAGCTTCTCAGAAATGAACTACAGTCTTTGCCGGAATCTGCCATACGGGTCCTCATCGTTTGCACGATATTCTTGAAACAAGCAGCAGCTGCAGGGCTCTGTCTTGCAGATATAGGTGAGAAGATGACTCGGGATTTCTCTAGAGGTGAAGATAGTTTCAGTTTGTTGGAGACCCTCTGCACCAAAGCGAAAATAACTTTAGTTGGGAAAACTTGTGAAGGTGTTGACTATAGTTACGAAAGAGATGAAGTGAATGCGGAGCCAGTGACTGGAATGGTTAAGTTTGAGGGTGGAGATACCCCATGCGAAGAGGTCTTACAGGTATCTAAACCACCTCTGGCTCCAAAAGGACCACGTGCAAACTCCATACCTGTCAATGTATCTGCTTATCTGTTGTCCTCAGAAAACCAGCGGATTACTCATCCCGAGAAACCTACTCTGAATGCAAAAGAAAACAAGAGAGGATGCACGACGAGAAGCATGAGCCCACCGATGTTTGTGAACCATGCTGAATCAGAAGGTGTTTTTTTCGGGGACATGAAAACAGTTGAATGGGATATGTTCCTGCAGAGCTTCCAGACACTTTTGCAAGATGCACTGACCAAAGGGTCAACCCCAAGATTAGGAAAACAATAAAAAAGAAGACAGGAAAATGACAACCAAAGAGATGAAATATCAGAAGGTTAACTTTCAGGTGTTTATAATAGAGGTACAAGTGTGCATTACTACCAATATAAACATAGTGCAGACTGTAGGCTAACTATAATTTACCTTAGAAAGCATATGGATCGTGAGACGAGCAGTCTAAGCCGTCCACTCCAATATACTTCTTATGTTTCTTCTTTCTCATCCCCTATTGTATCACATTAATCTAAAACATAAATTTTCTATATAAAATAAAATCAATTGTAATGTAACTGATGTAATCAGGAATGTATGCAATCGAATAATACTCACTTGTTTAGAAGATACCAATAGTTTATATGCAAAGATGTTGCATCCTGAATAATAATACTGTGTAAGAATTGGCTACTAGTAGATCCTTTCAGCTGTAGACACTGGCCTCAAGAAGACTACAATGACTGTGATGTTATCGCCACTACCACGCTCTGCTGCCTCAGTTGCTAATCTCTTGGAGCACATTGAAGGCTCTTTTACAGTATCCCTGATTATACCAATAACTTCTTCGTCGTTCATCACATCCCAGAGACCGTCACTCGCCATCACCTAACCATTTCGATCAATTATTTTCTCAACTGGTGAATAAACAATCAAAAGTCCGTAAGATGAAATTTACCAGGAACTCGTCGTCGGCTGATAGAATGGTCTCGCTAATCTCTGGTTCAGCGGTTACAGCTGGCTTCAGGTCATCGTCTCCTATTGACCGGGTAACCTGTTTCAAGGAAGGAAAAATTGAACTGCCAACGATTTTGGTAAGTCTGATATTTTTTAGCAAGTCTTTCAAATAGATAACGGGCGAACCTGAAGACCAGCAGGAGCTACTCTCCATGTGTCAACCAACAAATCAATACGTCCACCTTCTCTAATCACACGATTTCTTTCCTCAATACAGGTTGCAAGATGTGCCTGAATTCAAATGCAAGCAGGGCATCAATAAATATAAGTTAGCACACTTCAGCAACGATAGTCCCATCTCACCTTACTTAGGGGAAAAGAGTGGCCGCCACGACATAAAATTCCCCTGGAGTCACCAACGTTTGCAACAAAAAGCTTGTTGTCCACCAGGAGAGAGGCTATAGCAGTACAACCAGGATGCCAGTCTTTCTGACTAACCTTTATCGACTGACGATGGGTATCAAGTTCATGTCTGAAAGCTAAATCTGTCCTAACAAATGCTTGTGACAGTGCGTCTTCAGGGCTGAAATGAAACATAAAAATGAACATTTCGAACAAACCAAGCTGAATAGTAAGTAGAAAAGAACGAGCTGAGCATTGACCTTGTGGAAGATAAACTTTGAATTAATTCTGGCAAATATTGAGCAGAAAACTCAGCAGCTGCAGCACCTGCATGTCATTCATGATGCTATTATATACCCTATCTGGTGAGTAACTAAATAATTTTGAGTAAAAAGAGAAAGGACGTATAAAAATCTGGATTTTGATTCTTACTGAGTTTAAAATGGTTGTTGGTAAACATACCTCTATGACCATCAAAGATGGCAAATAAGTGGATGTTTTCCTCATTACACATGTGCGGCATGAGGAAGTGAGTATCTTCCATGGTTTCTCTTCTTCCACATGTTGCAAAAGACCCACAAGAAACTACAGGGACATATCTTGAAGAGTCATCTGTTGAACTAGACCATAATTTCAGACCAGGCACAGTGAATTTCGATGATTTCTTGGATAAACATTGCCCTTGACTGGACCAATTAATGTTCTCCCTGTAATCTATTGTACTTTTGATGGCAGCCCCGTCTTTACCACTTCTAGAAGTAGAAGCTTTCTCAAGGATTTGACCTTGCTGTATTTCTTTCTCATGTTCCAAAATTGATTCTAATTCAAAGACTACATTATCCAGAGAAGGTCGCTTTGAAGGATCAGCTTCCCAGCACTTTTCTATCAGAGACAACAAATTCTTCGGGACGTGCAATCCAATTTCAGCAAGAGCAGGTCGCAGACCAGAAGATACAATAGCAGCTGTAAGTTGCTGTTCTGTGTAATTCATCTCTAAAACAGTGTGAGCCTGCCATACAGATATGCACAAAGTACACAATTTGTCAAAGGAATGGTTTTCTATGTACATTCATCCCAAATATCGTAAAAATTGTGTCATCAAATTTTAGCAATATCTCTGAACAGCCAAATGATTGCAATTCAGACGCCTAAATATACAAAGGAAAGATATCTTAACCTGAGCTTCTCCACGAAGATCAGTGTATGGAACAACTCCAGTTAAAAGCTCACTGCAATGTAAAACATGGAATAATACTTCATTAGCAAAGGTCCTCAAGAAAGAAAGCTAAACACACCTCAAACAAGTTAAAGTATATGATGGAAAAATGCATGCAAGAAATTCTCCTCAGAGACAATTCTTACTTGATCAAAATCCCAAAGCTATAGATATCTGATTTCTCAGTATACATCTCTTTCCTTAGTAATTCAGGTGCCATGTAAATAAGTGTCCCGACCATATTCTTTTTGTGGAATCCACCAGTTGGCTTTCCAGACGATTTCCAGTTGTGTAGACTAACTTCGCGCAAATTCTCCTTGTATTCTGCTAAACCAAAGTCAGCCAGATACGGAGAAAGCTTCTCGTCAAGCTGCATCAACATAGAGCTCACCTAAGCTTCACATAACCATAAAAATAACACAAGGAACTATTCTCTATAAAATAAACATATAAGAAGATGAGAACAAAAGCATTACAAGAACATTCGCTGGTTTCACATCCCTATGAACAATTCCATTGTTATGAAGATACCGCAATGCCTTAGCTGAAACATAACACACACATGATTAGCTACTGAAATTAGCCAGAGACAAACACAATAGCCCAAAAAAAAGATGGTTCCTTGAGACAAGTAGATTAAGCCATACCCAGCTGAAGAATGATCATCAACACTTGATCGATACTCGGAGACCACTCCTCGACATGTAACTTCTCAGCCAAGGTCCCAGACTCATAAAACTCAAAGAAAAACATGTAATTTGGAGGTTTAGCGTGTGCCGCCACTAGCTTAGACACACCCTTATGATCTAAATTGCTTCACCAATACAAAGTAACCAAAATCAACATTGTGCAAAGTGGCAATGTCTTTAAGTAAGAAACTTTCTGAAAAATAGAGAGACCCATACCATAAGAGCTGCAAGTTCCTATGGAACTTGTCGATATCATCGGAAGTAGACAAGATAGGCTTCTTCGCAGCTACTTTTCGACCATCTAAAATAGCTTCGTAAACCACACTCTCTGTTCCTGAAATCAAAATCCCCCACGCAAATCGAATTAAAAACCAAACATAGAGAGAAGAATAAGGAGAAAACAGTACCTTTAGCGATTGGGGAGAGAAGGGTAAAGGAAGAAGGAGAGAGATGAAGAGGAATCGATTCACTGATGCAACATCCTCTAATGCAAGTGTTTGGCTCCACGATATCTATCGCCATTCTTAGACGAGACCCAGACGGCGATTAGTGACGACGAGACGAAGAAGAAGAGAGAGAGATCGAGAGTGATGATGACGACGACGACACAATGCACGCCGTTTTCGTGTGTTTGAAACGCTTTAAATTAAAAAGAAACCCTAACACATCGTGCCGTTTTTAGGTTTTCGTTATCTCTTTGACTTTTTTGGCTCGTCCGCTTAAATAAGGACACGTGTAAATATGTTCACCGACTTGTCACTTTCCCTCCTTTTATTCGCCAAGCAACAAAGATACCGACAAGAGTCATAAAGACCACAACTTGCGAATCTTATACAGCAAGAAATATTCTTATTAAAGAATGGAATCAAAAGGCTTTAGTTTTACATTCTTGATCATAACCATTCTTCTCTGTGTAACAACGATTTGATTAGGTTTTTGCATATCAAAAGAGATGAAGATGAAGCTAGGAGGCGTTCATGATATTCAAGGAAACCAAAACAGTGAAGATCTCGAGAGTCTTGCTAGATTCGCTGTCCAAGAACATAACAATCGAGAGGTTTTACTTTTAATTCCTCTGTTTTTTTTTTGTTACTATTTGATTTTATGATGAGCTAGTGATAAGAATCTTGTTGTCATTGCAGAACAAGGTTCTTGAGTTCAAGAAGATTGTGAAAGCAAGACAACAAGTCGTTGCAGGGACTATGTATCACTTGACACTAGAAGCAAACGAAGCTGGCCAGACCAAGAATTTCGACGCGAAAATTTGGGTTAAGCTATGGATGGATTTCAAGCAGTTGCAAGAGTTTAAAGAATCTTCCTCTTGAAGGTATATACCTTAAAAAAAATGTTTCTGTTAAAAGTTAAAAACTCTCTTGAGAATAATAAGTCAGAGATATACTTTGTTTCCAGACCAGTATGTGTGTGAAGTACTATTGTAATAGACGAAACTTGAAGTTAATGTAATCAAGAAACTTGTTCTGTTTTCTTGAAAAGTTGGTTACTTATGTGTGCTTGGCTTCTCATCAAAACGTTTTAAATGATAAGATCACAATGAAAACATGTCTACAAAACAACAACAACAAGAAAATCAAAAGCAGAAGAAGAAGAAGAAGAAGGTAGATCAGAGAGACATTTACATATCGAAAGGCACGCGTTTATAAAGTTCAGAAGGCAGCCTAGGCGTAGCAACGGCTTGAACAGGTATACGCATGTAAGTAACTAGTCCAGGGTTTTCAGACATATCAATCTCTTCCTCTTTAGTCCCTTGTCGCGGTGTCCAAACGAAATGGTGAAGCAAATGACTCAACATCGAGGTCACCAAGTTGATACCGAGCTGCGCACCGGGACAAACCCGTCTTCCTGCTCCAAAAGGAAGCAGCCTAAAATCATGACCTTTCATGTCAACATCTTCTTCCAAGAACCTCTCTGGTCTAAACTCTAATGGATTGTTCCACACCGTAGGGTCTCTAGCCACCGCCCAAACGTTTACATGTACGTTTGATCCTTTGGGAATGTCGTAGCCTCCGATTTTGACGTCTGCGCTTGATCGGTGAGGAAGCATTAGAGGCGTAGGCGGGTGTAGCCTGAAAGACTCTTTCACCACGCATTGTAGGTAAGGTAAGCGTGCGAAATCTTGCTCGGTTAAGACCCGGTCTAGTCCAACAACCCGGTCGAACTCTTCTTGTACTTTTTGTTGAACTCTTGGATTCTTGATCATCTCCGCCATGGCCCACTCCGCTGTGATCGCTGTCGTGTCCATCCCCGCCGTGATCATATCCTACACAATTTAACATAACGTGAGCAACAAGAAACCTACACAAAATATATCTATTCACTATCAAGTACTAAAACGCACCCATAAAAGACCGATGATTGTGTCTTCGCTAAGATCATACTGATCTTTCAAAGTAAGCAACGCATCGACGAAATGTTGCTTAGCTCCACTAGATTTTTCACGGGCTAAGGTGTGCTCTTCCATGATGGCTCGAGTAAGGATGTCGCGGCGAGCACCGTGCTTAGCAAAGGCCTTTTCATCGGCTGGAAACATCCACCGAAGCCAAGGGATGTGTTCAGCTATAGATAGTGAAGCGCCTAGCTTTAAACCGTTGGATACTATGGCCTTGAACTCGAGCCCTTGTTCATCTATCACACCTTCCGCGTTTTCGAAACGTTTCCCGAACGCTAGCCGCGTTATGTTGTTGAACGCAACCGCTCCTAAGTATTTCCTCAATTGCAAACCCTTCGTTCTGTTTTCTGAATATAAGATAAGATAACAAATCCTTTTTTTGTAATGTAAAAATTAAAACAAAGAAAATATAACATAACAACCAAGAAAACATAAATCAATGTCCGCTTCTTCAAAAAATTCGTATTATAAGAAAAAAATTGATTTTCTCTAACGCTTAAAGAGTAAAGGCAACGCGTGGCTTACATTACTTTGTACAAATCTGGCATAAATCTCGTTCTTTCCAAAGATACAAAAATTACGACTTTCCAAAAATAAAAAATTACGATTTTAAGTAAAATTTTCTCTCTTACCACTTTTGTATAAAATCGACTTATCTTTATAGTCAAACCATATTTCACACAAAATCTTATCTTATATTCTCTTTTATTTCCTACCTCTTATGAAAATTGAAAAAACTTTTCTTGGATATATAACTTTTTATACAAAAACGACGACGTACCAGGAAGATTACAATCTCTAAAGACAGATTCAACCATGGCAGTGACTTCATCTTCACGTATAGGTCTAAGCGACTCAAGCCGTTTAGGTGTAAACAGCTCAAGCGTACAAACTTTTCTAACCTTCACATAGTGAGGCCCGTAATCGGCCCATATCAAATCTTGACCGTTACGGCTAAACGCTTCCGTTGATCTGTTACGGTGCCTGTCGGCGAGTTTCTGGTCGTGTTCTTTGAGTACTTCTTTAGCTAACTCCGCGTTTGACACGACGACGTTTAGTGTCGAACCGATCCAAACCGATATGATTGGTCCGTATGTTTGTGCCCATTCGTAGTAGCATCTAAACCGGACCGGTTTTATGTCGTAGAGGTTACCGAATATTGGTTTGGGATGTGGACCCGGTGGAAGATTGAATCTTAGCCGTTGGATTAGCTTGTAGGATACGACGGCGGTGAGAATCGCCGCCGCTATAAGAAACCACGACATGGGATTTTTTAATTTATTTTATTTTAATTTTTGTTTTTTGGGGTTAATAATGTGAAAAAGGGGAAAAAAGCGTAAATTGAAATTCACTTATAGATAGGTGTGGTTGAGACTTTGATTTATATTGGGGAGGGGGTTGGTGAACCGATTTTATTTTGTTTTTCTAAATAATAAATTTGGGAAATATTGATTTTTTTTAGAAAAATTCACCATTTATGTCAAAATATATATGAAAATATGTAATTAAATTGCAAAGTTCACGGCGTAAATTAAAAAATGGATAATGTCGAGTATCGATGACGTTGGTGGAAAGTTGGCGAAGAAAAATGAAGTTGGAAATTTGGAATAATAATTAGTTTTGATTTGGTATTCTTCCATTATTATAAAAAATTTAAAATCACAAATCATTTTTTATATACCAAAATCTCAAAACACTTAAGTGATCCAACGGTAATAACATGTTTATTACTAATAATCTCTCTCCGCAATTAATAAATAAGACCGTGTGGTCACAAGCGGTTTGAATGCGAGTGTGGAAGCGTAAGAAGGTTTAGTTTGGGGTTGGTGTAAGTGACACGTCAGCTTTTATTACCAATCACATGAAGTAAAGTGGGTTCGGTAAAGACCCGACCAGACTAATATAATATTAATATTTTTGTTATATTTTAGTTATGGATTATTATTTTAGTGATAAAAATAAATAGAACCAATTATATTATAACTTTCGGCAAAAAACTCTTTAAAAACTTTGATAAAAATGCTAAAGTAAGGAAAGATTCTTACTTCTTTTCCATTTTTTATAATTTTCATTTTTTTTGTTATTAAGAAATTCTTTAATAACTCCCGTCGGAGATGCTCTTAGTGTCACTCGTATTACAAAACCTTAGTCTTTTTACCCCAATAAATTTTCTAAGAAATAATAATGAATTTTTACGAGAAATAGCCTGTTTTAACCTTAGAAAATTGCGAGTTTGACAAAAAAAAAACCTTAGAAAATTGAGATAAAAATCTGTTCAAAATTTGAAAGTGTAAAATTAGATAGTTTTTGTTGTATAAAAAAGAGACAATTATAAAACTACACATTTTAAATTGTATTTTACAAAACTACACCATTTTAAATTACACATAAACATTCTAAATTAAATCCACATAAAACATATTCACACAATCATATTTTTAATATTATATCCTAAATACTAAATATATAATCCAAATAAAAATATTTTAATTTTGGTAACTTTTTTTTTAAAAAGTAAATTAACCATTTAAATTTTTTAAAAAAATATAAATATACAAAAATACTGAATTATGTGTAGTTTTATAAATAAAATATTGAAAGAGATAGTTTTGTGAAATACTCAAAGAAAAAAGGTGTGGGAGAGTCGGTGTTGTATGTTGGGGTTAGTGGGACCAGACGGGTTAGGTACGTGGATGTGTTTGGTGAGACGTAAAACTTACTTATTTTTTTGGATTTTTTTTATATAATTTAGATATCTTCCGAAATCTCAATCATATCTTCTCAAACTTTGTTTGTATTTCATTAAAGGTGACAAGAGTTTGTTTATGTTTAAAAAATAATTTGATTAGGTTAAAAGAAAGAAAACCAATTATTAGGCATACAAAACATTGCATCACTCTATGTTATCACCAAACCTACTATCAAAAGTAGGTCAAAAGTGATTATGGTTCCATATATCTTCCTTATTAATTTATTTCTTAACTATTATAGTCAACAAATTTCATATGTGAAAGTTTGAGGCTTGGTAATTGTGTTAATGGGCTTTAACCCAATTTAATATTTAAAAACAAATTATTATCTTCTATATATACTTTGTATATTTAATAATTTAATCCCAAATATGCGAATTCTTAGCTATATTATATACTAAGAAATCCAAAATATAAATAAAATACATATAAAAGTACAAAATTTTTGAAACCATGGGAGGGAATTTCAAACTTACAAGTATCAAAAAAAGAAGTTACTACTCTTCTCCCAAATTAAACCTAACAAAACATCTAATTTAATTAGCATCTTGAAACGTTTTCCATATTTTCACTACAAGTCACCACCACAACAACCACCGATGATTCCTTCTCCGCCGCCACAACTTTCCCGATCTCTACATCCTCATCATCACCTTCGTCAATTTTCGGCATTTTCAAGACACTATTATCATCGCCAATACAACACTTAACAACTTCTAAAACATTAACTTCATGGTCTATTTCTACATTATCATCATCTACATGCTTGCCCCATAACAAAGCATAGACTCCCACGGTTAAAATAACCACTCCAATAACCCTGAAAATATAAAATTACGGTTTAAATTAATTAACACAATAAACCCTAGACTAAACCGGGTATTAATTCATGATTAACTAGGGTTTTTGTTAGCGTACCCTCCAAGGTAGATTCCTTGTCCGAGTACAAAGAAGCTCATGATGGAGACAATAACTACAACAAGAGGGTTAAAAGCTGTAACAAAGACAGGTCCTTTTCTTTGTATCATTAGTCCTTGAACGTAGTAAGCTATGCTCGACGACATTATTCCCTGTAACCATTACAAAACACACATAGATATATAAGTATTTTGTAATTAAATTGATTTTTTTTTAGTTATTATATAAGCATGGTTTTGAAATATAAAGAAAACAAGAACGTACCGCATAAGCAGAAGCAAGAAGGTTCATGTCGAAACCGATGTTCAAAGCAGAAGGATTGTGTTCCATTACAAAGGTTAAGGCTAAAGATTGTAACGTTCCAATGAAACACACCATGGTCGATAAAGAGAGACGGGCTGAATATTTCTTCAAAGCCGATGCCTAACAAAAATAAACATATATATAACAACACTTTTAGTAAAGTTTTAACAAACAAAAAAACACTTAGTAAAGTGACTTTACTTAGTTAAATCCATATATACATCTTTCTATGTACTATAAGAAAAATATACAAATAAATTAATACTATGAGAATTTTTCTGATATTTTTAGTCCAACGTTCTTTATCTTCGTTATGTTTTTCATATTTTAGTTAAACTATTTTTTATAAACTAACGCAATAAATCAAAAATAAATAATGTAATAGAAGAAAAAAATACAAAAATATATATACTATTAATATGTGTAACTACTTTATAGAACTGGATCATTAATTAGTACCTGAAGAATGAAAAATAAAGACCATGACAAGGAGGCGATGAGGAGGAAGACGGTGGCTTTAAGATAGTCTCCGTCCAGCGGCGAAGAGGCGGTGGTGGTGGCTATGTTAGATCGGAAAGAACTGATAAAAGGGCCTTTGTAAAAAATCATCAGAATGGATCCAACCACTGTCACTAAAGTCCCCACCACTTTTACTTGGCATCTTACTTTTCTCAACTCCGTTTTCTCCATCCTTTTTATAATTCAAAATATTTACATAAAACAAACACATTAGTATTTCATTATTTATATTATCTCCTCACATATTATTATTGATTGGTGCATAATATATCATGTGACAAATATAATTAAAGTTTGTTTTTATGTATCTAAACCTAATTTATGTACATACCTGAATAGAGTGGCGAGGATAAAAGTAATCGCCGGGACGATGTTGCTAACGGCGGTGGAAAACGTCGGAGATGTGAGTTTTAGACCAATGTAATATAAGTTCTGATCAATCACAGGCCTGTTTTGAATTAAAACCATAGTTATATATATTAGCCTTATAATTAATTATAACAATTTTACATAAGCTCAACAACACAAAATAATTATTAGGAGATGGTTACAAAAAAGACTAACCCGAGAAGTGCAAGAACAAATATGTGCATGAAAATTGGAAATGTCATTTTTGACCTCACTTTCCTACAAAAATTTGCAAACACATAAATATTTAAAATTATTTTGCCTTTAAAGATAGTTGGTTTTTTTAAAAATTATGAATTTTGTTGGTACCTTTCCGAGAGAAACGCGAAAGGCGCGATAGCGGCTGTGGCGAAAGCGTTACGGTATGTAACAAGAACGTAATGGCTCATACCACGGTCAAGAACGGTTTTAGTTACAAGGTTCATACCGGCATATCCGAATTGTAGACAGATCATTGCAAAGTAAGGTTTAGCTGATTCTGTCATCTTTAATCCCATCTTAATTTGATTTTTTAAAAGATTTTGAAGCAAAGAAAATTTAACAAAATTTTGGCCTTGAGGATACAAAAAATGTGAAATTAGTGTTTGAATTTAAGAGAATTTAGTTAGGAACCAAAGAGGAGAGAAACAACTTGGAAGAGATGTGTTGTCTTGTTGTCCTAAGAACAAAGTGGTGAGTGTTTCTTTGTATTTATAGCATATAATATATGATATTCTGATTTGTTAAGTATTCTCTGTATTCTTCCTTTGTTTTGCTTTTGTATATTTTTTAATTATTTTTTGTAATGACGTTAGCGTTAATTATTGGGGAAATTAGGTGTAGTGTCATTTTTTGAAAGTTAATTAAGTAAATAAATGAGATGTTCTATTCATAGGTAGAATTACTTTTGGGCCCCCAATCTAACAAAATGTGTTTTGATTGCAAATTATTTTGTTTATGGGGTTGCTGGAATTTTCTGACACAAGACCTCTCTCTCTCTCCTGTGAAGTCACTTTTGACGATTACACCTAATTATTATAGTTACAAATATATCATATGGAATATTTCTAAAATAATCATCTATTTATTATAGTTACAAATATATCATATGAACTACCACCTAAATAATACCTATAAACAAATTGTCACCTATAAATAGTCACCTATAAATAAATAATAGTTTGTTTATAAATACTCACCTATTTATTATAGTTACAAATATATCATATGAAATATTTCTAAAATAGTCATCTATTTATTATAGTTACAAATATATCATATAACTAGTCACCTAAATAAATACCTATAATTCCCACACCGTTTTTCTTTTGTTTTAACATTCACATGAAATTTCCCTTTGTGAAATTCGTGGTTTATAAATAATACCTATAAATAAATAATAGTTTGTTTATAAATACTCACCTATTTATTATAGTTACAAATATATCATATGAAATATTTCTAAAATAGCCATCTATTTATTATAGTTACAAATATATCATGTGAACTAGTCTATCATAAATAAATTTCCGTTCAAAATTGTGGTTTATAAATAGTAACCTATAAATAAATAATAGTTTGTTTATAAATACTCACCTATTTATTATAGTTACAAATATATCATATGGAATATTTCTAAAATAGTCATTTATTTCAACCGTATAGGGTAAAGGGTTTAGGGTATATTGTATATGGTATAGGGTTTAGGGTTTAGGTTTTAGGTTTTAGGGTTTAGAGTTTAGGGTTTAGGTTTTTGGTTTTGGGTTTACCTTTTAAAAATAATAATCACCTATTTAGTTCAAAATTGTGGTTTATAAATAGTCACCTATAAATAAATAATAGTTTGTTTATAAATAATCACTTATTTATTATAGTTAGAAAGATATCATATGAAATATTTCTAAAATCGTCATCAATCACTATCAATTTTTAAAATCTGGTTTTTAAATAGTCACATAAACGTTAAATAGTTGGTTTATAAATAGTCACCTATATTGTTCTAAATAGTCGTTTATCAAACTGCTTATGCTAAGTTTATTGGGAATAATTTATCAAGTTAATAATTTATCAAGTTAATAGATAAATATTATCAATTTATCAAATAACCAATATCTACTAGCTGTATTTTTCAGATTTTCGAATATTTTCATTGACAAAATAGATTGAGGGTAGTTTGGTATTAAAAAAAAATTATACTCTCTCTCTTACTATTTCACCTAATTAATCTATTACTTTGTCATTCCATCCAATTTTTACCTCAAAAGTTAATATTCACCTAAATCGTCCTTAATTATTCGGCATATCGATTGTGTGTCAAGAATTCATTCTCTCTAAAAGTAAGTGGATAAAACATTCTACAAATAATATATTCGGTTTATTATGACTTTATGAAACCAATCGTATTAGGTAAATCAAATTCGTGGCTACGAAATATCGAGATTATTAAGTGTAATTAATGGAAAAATGAACTGTCTAAGTTTAACCTAGCAAATTAGCGTATTTACGAATCAATGTCTGATATGCCACTTTTTGGCAAAAATTGATCCAATATGCCATTCCTTATTTTCTTTATTTTTATTTATTTATTTTTAAATCGTTTTTGATGCAAAAAGACCAAAATCATAAGTATATCTCTGATATTTACAACCCAACCAGTCAGATTCACCCATACCCAAACCCAAACCCGTGATCCGACCCAAACCCGAACCCAAACCCAAAAAACTGACCCAAACCCGTGATCCGACCCAAACCCGAACCCAAACCCAAAAAACTGACCCAAACCCGAGTCCAAACCCGAGCCCAAACATAATATCCACCCAAAATCAAAAATCAATCAATTAAATCATATTCTTTTTCATTCTTCTTCATTTTTCCTCATGAACCCTAATTCGATCTAAAATTAGCCCCTTTCTTTTTTTCGCTATTTCTTCCAAATTTTTTCAAAATCATTCCAAAATTATCATCAAAATCGTTTAATCTATAGTTCGCATAAAAATTGGAACCACATACTATGAATCAAATGTTTTGAAGAAAACTAAAAGACTTGAATCCGACAAAAACAAAGAAGAAAACGAAGAAGATAAGAACGAAGAAAAAGAGAATTCAGAGAACATAGAAGAATAGAATGAAAGAAAAGAAGAAGAGAACGAAGGAGGTTATGTAAGGAACGATGACTGTGGATCACACAATCGGAGGTTTGTCGTTCCTCCATTGAAGAAGTGGAGAATGAAGGAGAACAAGAAGAAGGAGAACGAGAAGAAAAAGTACAAGATGACAAAGAACAAAGAAGTTGTGAAGCGTAAGAAGAAGGAGAAAAAGAAGTTCGAAGGAAGCTTAATCATAAACACAAAAGAAACCAACAATTGTGTTCACACAGGAAGAGAAGAAGAAACAAAAACAAATTTAGGTTTATTGGATTGTTGTAACATGTAACTCTGTTTGAACTTTTGGAATTTTTGTTGTTTTTATTATTATGTTTTTTGGATATTAGATGTTAGGTTTGTTGGATTTTTCTTCTGTGCTTTGGTTGTCTGTCAAACAATTGAGTTTAATTAGGTACATCTATGTTTAGGTACATATGAGTTTTTGTAGTTTATTGTGTCGGTTTGGTACAATTGGTTAACAGATTGTACGAAAAACTGTATGAAAATACCAACAAAATTGAAACAAAAAATAGAGCATTCCACAAAACAAAGAACAGAGCATTCCACAAAACAAAAAGAAGATAAAAAGTCGTACAAATATACAAAGATTATACTACTACTTAGCTAGTAAATTCGTCATCTTTGCAATCTCTTCTTCTTGGTCGGATAATCGGTCATTCATTCGAGATATTTCTCTTCGCAACCCGTCCACCAAAGAGTAAATCAAATTTGTCTGCTCACCATCTTCGAGTTTAAGGATTGTAAGTTGTTCGTTGATTGCGTGATCCCACCACCGCCATCCTACGCATAAATTCATATAAATATGTTCATTCATGTGATACATTTGAAATGAATATACTTACCGAAGTGTCACGACATTTGAAGAAGATCGAAGAAGAAGAAGAACGAAGGAGAAGAAGATCGAAGAAGAAGAAAATCGAAAATCGTCGTCTAGGGTTTGGAAGAGCTGAGAGAGAGAAGAAGAGAGAAGAAGAGAGAAGGAAGAGAATAAAATTATTTTAGCTCTTATATAAATTAAATTAAATAAACAAATAAATAAATTTGATTAAATAAACAAAAAGTCAGGTTTTCTCGGTTTTGTCGTCAAATGTATAATACAAAGTTGGGAAAGTAGGACCCACATGTTTTTATCACCATAGTTAAGTTGTACCTAGATATCCAAGTGTATTTTCATCACCATAGTTGTATTTTCATGATTATTGTGTAATTGTAGTTGAACTTTATTATAAGAATTTAATTTCCAGTTGGACCATTCATTTTCGACTATTATTTACCATTTCAGAGGTATCCATGATAAAACTTTCCAATAATCATAAGTTTTACATTTCTAGACTTATAATTAGTGAACAATGACATTTTATTCCTTAACTTATAAGGGTTTGTTATGATTTTATAGGATTATTCTAAAAAAATTGATTTGGTTTTGTTTTGTTAAATATGATGTTTTTTGTATTGTTACATTGTTTTATAGGCAACATATTTATTAGTTATTATTTTTTGCGACGTAAAACATAACTTCATAAAATCGAAAATGTTAAAGTAGTTGTACATAATTGTCCAAGTTGGCCAACAGAGACATAAAATTGAAAATGTGTCCACATGCAACACAGGATTAAGTCCCTCTGTATCCACCGATGTTAGATAAACGTACACGTAAAATGTGTCTACATGCAAAATTGAAAATCTGTATACACAGCTTTGATTAGTCATAATCAATTCCATTCCTGATCTTCTGAATATTGCCTTCCATAGTCAAAATGTATGTTTGTGCGTTTGTTTTTCATAAATTCCTGCAACTAAAACAAAACAAAACATGTTACAAATTACCCAACAAAAACAGTGACACCAGTTGCACAAATTGTTCTATTATCTTATATATCAAATCAAGATTCAATCGATTTGGTGCTTAATTGACCTAAATTCAACAAGATTCAACAACTATGTTGAACGAAATCATAATGCAGATAGATAAATCGATAGAATAACATAATTATTAAATTTTCTTTGTTGAATAAACATACCCAGAATTCAATTTTCGAATCCTTTGATCGGAAACTATGTCTTCCACGGAGGAGCAACCAGTTCGAATGACGAAGACGAAAATAAATAATTCCCGACGAGATACCTTCAATGCTCAACGTGGGAAGAAGAAGAATGCCCAAAGTAAAAACGACGAACCTCCGAAGAAGAGAAGTTCGATTTGATTTTTCAGATCTGAAATATTATTTTTATTTTGAATTATTTTAATTATTAATTACTAAGGGTATAATCGAAATAACACAATATAGGTGGCAAATAGATTGAAATGTGGCATGCCAGATTAAAATTTCTGAGTTTGTGGCATGTGAGACGAACGCTCCGTATTTACTTTGTATTCATTTTTCTCTTTCATTAAAGTAAGTTAAATGTGTAATTTTTTGTTGGTTAGCGTAAGAATTTGACAAGTGGACCAACCAAACCACTCCAAAAGATAATATCATTGTAAAATGGAGTGTGACGCATATAGACACATATATCATAATTCATACACTGCATGGTCACAAATCATTCATCTTTATAAAGAGATTAAAGTCAATGAAGAAACACAAGTTGACATAGTGAAAATCCACGTGGCACCAACAAACAATTATATTGGGTTCAGTTCAAATTGTTCAATCCTATGTACGTTTGGGACCGACATATATATATATATATATCTTAAGAGTTAAGACCATTTTTATCTGAAATTGTGTTCTTCTGTTGGAAAATAATGTGGACAAAATATTTGTTAGACGTCTTGTACGTTGTCAATTTCGATTTCTTTCCAAAAAAATAAGATATTTTAAGGTCTAAACAAGAAAATAACACCAAAAGAAGTTATATAATACATGGTTACAAAAAAATAAGTTATACATGGTGAAAATGTATATAAGAGCATATATGATGTAATTTGTCTATATATATGTGAATATGTTATTGATTTCGCGTATAATTGCTTATTCGGAACGTAAGCCACATAATCATAAATAATTGTCTAAAGAAAAGTTATAACCACATCTCTATAACACATTTGTTAATTTATATCATTGTTATTATATGCCTAGATATTGCATCTTTTTGTCACTTTATATCTTAAACCCTCACGTATGTTATTATAATTTAGTTGAGGATCCATTATCTCTTCTAGAATATGAATTAATTAATGTCACTTTAAATAGTGGCTACTTTAATTGGTTGTGTGGAACGTAAATGTGGAGTTTGTATCTTAAATATAAAGTTGATAAATTGTACCCCATGAATTTTTCTAAAAGATATAAATATGTATGTGGTGAAAACATAGATGAATCATTCGTTTTAAAGTAATAAAAAAATATTCAATGATATGAACCGTAAGATATTTCGATATGCATATTGACCGACCTATATTACACAAGTAATATTATTGTTACGTGGCTATAAAAATTTAGCATCTTTGTGTGTAAAAAACTTTCGAGTTATTATAAAATAAAAGTTGCACTTTGTGATCATATGAATTCATATGGATGTGTGGATTCCACTTAAATCGTCTCTGGTGGTAGAGACAAGTGTCATTTTGTTACTATAATTACCGAATCGAATATAATACGTCTCTACGATTGGTAAATCATATGCTATAGACAAAATCTGGCACATGTATCATATCATGACAGTACGAGATCATTCGTAAATCTACTGAAAAATATTAATAATAATAATAATTAAATAACTTTTAGGTTTCAATACGATTCACATATTTCTACCAAATTCAAGCTGAACCATGCATAATGTATGGTGTATATCTCAACATCATTTTTATCTCTTTTTAAAATTTGTTTTAGTATATTAAATTCTTGTATAAGCATTGATTTGTAGAGACCGTAATGATTACCAACTAAGCATAGTCTTTTAATTAAGTTATGTTTGTGGAAGCTAAAATTGATGCTTTTTAATACACATTTAATAACTATATTTCATATTCAAATTATTACTACTTATTCGTTATTTGTATGAATTTAGTTTAGTACAAATATGAGAGTTATTTAAAAAATGTTTGGGCTTTCAATTCAATATATAATTTGTTATGATGTGAATGAATAGTAGACACACTTGTATATATTGGGAATATGTAGTTAATTACTCAAACATCAAATCGTTTGGATTATAAATCTACATAGAAACTTGTGCGTCTATATATGTATAGACATAAATATTATACTCAAGAAGTCATAAATGTTTAGGAGTGTTTTTAAAATAAACTGATTTGCTTTAAAAAATTAAGAAAGTAGTGGACATGGGTCAAAAAAGTGTGGAAAAGGAAGGAAACAAATCCAAATGGGTCATCTAATCACACTCCAGCAACTTCATTACCATACAAAAACACTTTTAACACATAATATTCTAATCTTTATAATATTTTTTTCTTTTATGATTTTTTTTTTATCAAAAACAACTAATTTTAATCCTAAACTAAATTTGGATTAAAGCTTGAAAAATGATTGAATCCTAACATAAATTTACATGGAAAATTCATAGCTCAAGTGTGATGTATGAAATGTACCAAACCGGATTCAACCAAGTCAATGTCTATACCCAAACCATTCAGCTAAATTTCTTCTTAAACTCTCAATTCTCAAAGACGGTTTAAGTGCAATCAAGATTAACCTCTAAAAATGAACTAAACCAAACCATACACAAATTAATTTCGATTAAATTAAGCTATAATTTGGTTAAAACTAAAACAAACCGGAGTAAACCGGAAAATAAACAGAATAACAATGATTTGTTTCTGAGATATTATTATTTCCTTTTCCTTTTTCCTCTTTTCTCTACATATTATATAAACTAATTTTTCTTCCGAATTCTTAAGGTTTTTTAGGTTTGATTTATTTGCTGAAAGTTTTGATTTTTAATTAAAAAAAACTTTGAGTCACAGAGATGAACAGAGGGAATCTGAGACAAGCGGTTTCAGGACATGATTTCAAGCTTAGAGAATGTTGTAATAGCGTTCCTCAAGCCGTCTCTCTTACAAGCTCCGAACAAATTAAGGTAAAAGCTTAAAACTTTCTTAGAATTTGGTTTCACTCCTTTTAACACAATCTCGTCAATTTCATAGTGTTTTGCTTAGGTTATGTTTTGTTCTCTCAAATAGGGTTTTAGTTTCACTTTTGTATGTTTATAAACTGATTTAGCTTTTACTGATTAAAAAGATTGAAACTTTTCTACTACCCTGTTTTTGTTTTGGTGTATATTTGAAGATAATGGATGCCGAATCAGACAACTCATTAGCATTGTACAAACCGAAGAGAAGAAGATCGAATCGTGCTAGTAACTTGCTTCTTATGGGTTCTTTCTTGGGAAAATTAGATATGTCTGAGATTCCTATGGATGTCCTGATCGAAATTCTGATCAGATTGCCACTCTACTCCCTGTCAAGGTTCAAGTGCGTCTCAAAGCAATGGTCATCTCTAATATCTTGTCGATATTTTTGCCAACGTTCGTTTAAACTCACAAGTCAACAACCATGCCTATACCTGTCTTTTGTGGAAAGCGGTGAAAAAGGGAAGCGCGGATTGCTGCCAATATCATCAGACAAAACTGGTTCTCTTGTGGTCGACCGAGATTTGAGCATCCTAGGGATTGGAGGCAAATTCGTGAACAGTCTCCATGGCTTCATTTGCTTGTATGTTGGAGAGAAGTTGCGTATCTATAACCCAAGAACCAAACAGCTCTTGACCTTACCCGATATAAAACCAGACATCATAGCTAAACGAGATCAATATAAGCAAATCGAGTACTGTTTTGGACACGACCCTGTTAGTGATCAATACAAACTAGTCTGCTCGATAGGTGTGTTCTCGTTACCTATGGCTAACCTCAAGTCAGAGCATTGGGTCTTTGTATTAAAAGAAGGCGGAGGTGGAGGTGGTGATTCTTGGAGAAAGGTTGTTGTTTCGAAAGATTATCAACCTCATTTCCCTGGGTCACTAGGAAGGTCTACTAGTGGGTATGGATCGGTAGTACGTTATATAGGTTGGTTTGATATGTATAAGTGTGCGGTTGTGAGTTTTGACGTTAGGTCTGAAGAGTTTACTATCAACCTTGTACCTAGGGATGCCGCGTGGTATGTGGCAGTGCCTGCACTTGAGATGATGGCGAATATTATAGAGTATGATGGGAAGATAGCGATTTTCGATTATTTCCATATGAGTGAAAAGGGTGAGGTGTATTTATGGGTATTCAAAGACGGGGAATGGTTCAGGGAGAGGATGGTTTTGCAGCATTCGCAAAGGGATCTAGTCCATGGCATTGACTATGTTGTAAAAGGTACAACTCCAGATGGCAAGGTCATCTTGGTACCGTGTGACTTTTCTTCTCGTCTCTTCTTTCTGTGTTACGACATGGTTAGTAATGATTTGAGAATGTTTGGTATCAAAGGCTTAGGACTTGATCCTTTTGAAACATACTATGCTCTTGACTTGAAGTTTATAGATGAGAGTGAGAGCTTCATCTACTTGGAAACATGACCAATACTGTCTTTTTTTGTTTTTGCTTTTTGGATTTGTTTTGTCTTTATAGCCTATTTAGAACACAATAATTTTATTGTATTTATCTTCTTGTTTCACAATAATAATATTGTTGCAAACATGATAAAAAGCATTGGTCATCTTCTTGTGTTGTTGAGGAATGAAACTCTGGGCTAATGGGAGTCATGGGACTCATGATTATGTTTGTTCATACTGCAAACACTAGAAGGACAAAGAGAGAAAGCAGAAACAAGCAAGAGACCCAAAGTCTGAAGAAACCAAGAAAGAGGGAAAAGTTTGACCATAAAACAAAACTAAAAACTTGTCATGGGCAGTAACAACACTAATGAGTTTCATGGACCTGCTTGTGTTCTTGTCCCCGGCTCATGACTTGAATTTTTATCTAACATAAAGGTCAACAAATCCTAGATCTTAATCTATAAATCAATCAATCAAGGCAGAGAGAGAGAGAGAGAGAGAGAGAGTCAGTCATAGCAAAAGGCTTGATAAAAGTCCTAATCATACATCTAAAAGAGACTCTTAAAGGAACACCTAACCATGAAAAAAGAAGAAGCAGTAAGATATTGTTTAATAGTTTTTGTAGGTGACCACAACTATTCATCAGGAAACTAAACCAAAAGCAGTGTAAGAGTGTGTTCACTTTTCAGGACAACCTGAATCACATTGTTTTTATGGTCAAGTTTTTGTCATATACAGAAATGACACTACCATTTTTATTCACAAGTGATGGAGACATGATCACTTCTTCTTGCCCGGTGGTGGAGGTTGGCTGTAGATGGTTTCGGCAACCCATGAAACTTTCGAGTTCTTGCTCCTTATGCTCTGAAACACACACACAAAAACAAGATCATAGATTAGAGTAAATTTCAAGGCATATATAGATATGTAGTCCAAAGCAGATAATGAGGGTTATATTTACCACATATCCATTGTCATTATCATCCCAGCCAAAATACGCCCATTTCTTGATGAGAAACTCATCGTATCTACCATACTCCTCCACTGACCATGTGTGCATAGTCAGGACATTAGGACGCGGTGGCAGATTTTGCACCGAGGAGGAACCGCCTTCAGATTTCGAGTGTTGAGCCACTTGCTTGCCTTTGCCTACACAATCTCAAGATATAGCAACAAACAAACTATGGCAAAAACTTGACTAGTATACAAATCTGTAGAGTTTGTATCACCAAAACCACCTCAAGTTTCAGATTCATAACATATGCCATATAATCCAAATCTGTACAAGTTCTATCACTAAAACAACCTAGGGTTTCATAATCGATTTACTACAACTTCGATTTCCTAGAATATCAGAATCGATTTCTTCATAGTTACCTGCGGATTTGGCGGCGCGATCCATGTCGTTCCATGTTGCGATTTTGGAGGATTGCATCATTGATCTCACAGGTACAGATCTGGAGGCTTCGTGCTTGAATTTCGTTGGGCTCTTCACTGTTCTTCCTTGTTTCTCTGCCAAAAACACAAGTATAAGTATAAGAAGAAGACGAAGACGACGGAGTATAAGAAGAAGACGACGAAGTATAGGAAGAAGACGAAGACGACGAATTATAAGAAGAAGACGAAGAAGACGAAGTATAAGAAGAAGACGAAGAAGAAGTATAAGAAGAAGACGACGAAGAAGATACCTCCGCCATTCTTCTTCTCTCTGCTTTTCTTTCCTGCCATCGATTTGAATTTCAAATGAATTTAGATGAATTACGGAATCTCTGTCAAGACTTATTATATAGGAAAACCTAAAATCTAAATATATATATATAACGAAATATATAACAAAAAATAGTCTCTTGCTATAGTGGTTATGACTTCTTCTTTGATTACACGTGAGTGTGCACGTTCGAATACTTGCAAGTAACAATTTAAACGTTTTGTTTTTAAATCCTATATATATTAGAATACATTTTGAAAATTTGAATGAAAATTAAAAAAACCCATAAAATATTCACTAGAAAACTTAATACATTGGCAAAAGAATATATTTTTTAAAGGACATGTTAGTTAAAACACTACTTATAAATAAGTTTTGAATTTTGAAAAATCAATGTTTTGCTCTATCATCATAATTGGTGTTAACCTACAATAGTTTAAATTTCAATTGGCATTGAACCGATTTGAAGAATTGGTCGATTGAAAACGGGTTAAAATTGATTAATCGGTTAAAAACAATTTCAAATTTATTTTAAATAATTATATACCGAAAATTATAAATATTAATGTATACATAATATATATGCTTATTAATTTATGTTACGCATTTGGCGCGAGTCAAAAATTCTAATATCATTTAAAATAGTGTTTTGCTTGGTTTAGTTGCTAGATTATTCTCCATAATTAGAGTCAGAGATACTCATTTCACAAACATATAAACGATGGTAATATTTAGTAATATAAAACATGTTAAAACGTCTAAAACAAAAATTATCTTTCATGGATACTAAAACTACTTAAATTACGTCCCCAATGCCTGCCATTTTCACGTTATTTTTATGTTTCCACAAGCATCAGATTTTTTCTTCGGTAGAAAAGCACATAAGCAGCACCTGACTTCACATCATCCTCATTTATATGTGATATGTGACTGTCATCGAAATTATACCACTTATTGTCATCCAAAAGCTGCATACAAAAATGCAAATAAATTAGTAAGAAACTCACAAAATCAACAATGGAAGCTTTCTTCTATAAACTGACCTTGATATGTGCTGTGTAGTGGCCGCTTCCCATACCACCGTAATGGTTGGTCAATGCATAGAGCTCATATAGTTGTGGCTGAGAGAGGTTTTTGTTGGCTACATACTTTGTTATATCCAAGTCATGAATCGGAAAGTTAACAAATGTTTCCAGCTTGTGCTTCATGGATCTGCTGTATGAGAATCTCTTTAGATGTATCACCAACACTTCAGGAAGCCTCCACAGATCAAGCTTTTTGCTTGCCTGTCTTCTTTCATTGCATTGTGGACAGAACCTTCGTAAACACGACGTAGTAGAGATTTAGCAATCAAGTAAAAGATAGCGACTAAAACCTACTGCAAGAACACAGACAACAAAATGAATCTGATGCACGAGGTATAAGGAGAAAACACTACTTACCACATTTCGTCAGGCACCAAAGGCTCTTCGCGTAGAAACGCTTCCAAGCATGCGTATAAAGAAAGAGGTTCTGAACGAGCCTTCTTGGTGGCAGGACCGTATTTGAGTACTTCGGGCAAACTCTCCAGGGGAGTTATATCATAAGTACCAGAAAGTTCTGTTGTCCAATCCAAATATACGGTTATCGTTGCCGATGATGGTAATTTAATAGCTTCTGCTTCATCCTGTGGCAGATTAACTGTTTTGTTATTTTCATCAATGACTTGCAGGGATAATTTAGATGCAGCCACTTCGGAGGAACTACTCTTCTTAGCCTTTTTCAATCCACTATTTTTATTGTCTTCCTCAGAATTGTTAAACCGGGCTGACCTTCTCTCGGGGATGATGGGATCAGAATTTCCTTTCTTGCCTATAGGTTCTTCTCTCCGGAAAGGGGAAAGCAAATTTTGGACTATGCATTTGATTTTTCCTTTGGTGAGCGCATTTTCACGTGAAACAGAAGAGAGAAGAGGTGTTCCATAGGGTTTCAATTGTACTGTATTTTCACGTTCTCCGGCTTTCCTGAAACATGGTACTCATGTTAGTAAGTGTTTACTGTAGTAACATTATTCAGCAACAATGAGATGACAAAGAAAAATGCAATATCGTTTATAAACGTAATCATTTTACTCTGACTGAAGAAGATCTGAAGAAATCAAGTGATCCCTAAAATAAGTTCACACAAGGTAGACTTACTGATCTTTTCGGCGGAGTACTAGTCTAAGGATAGTTGTATTTTCTGAAGACTTTGAAATTTTGTATCCAGCAAGGTGATCATCGTCTTTGATGGTGGTCAGTGGAATTAAAGGGTCGTCAAGCAATCTATGGATCAAATTATTGCGAATCTGCGAGAAATATTGAACTTACTTTAGGAAAAATCCAAAAGACTGACAATCTTACTAAAAAGAGTACTTGAAGCTACAAACCTCTGCAAGTTTCAGCTCTTCACTTTGCTTCAAAGAACAAGCACTAGTTATTGCCTGCATCAAGTCTCTGCAACGTCCCTGCTTTGAAACATTGACGGTGATTGTGGAAGGTAAAGCGGTTTTATCACAAGAAAAAACTGTGACTGTTATTGCTCGTGTTGTGTTGAACTGAAGCGGCAAAGATAGGTACATGAAGGGATCAAATGTTACAGAAACTTTCTTGCAGGCTGGACATACTAATGTTGACTTATATTGCCCCTGTGAAATGAGACAGAAGTAGGAGGATGAGATTCCTGCATTACTAAAAATTGAAACCAAAGAAAAGTAACAATATATCTCGTCTCTGAATCACAAGTTGAATACCAGTTAAAAAACAGAGTGAATGTTTAATAACAAAGCTAATATATGATGAGTGATATTAGCATCCATGCAACCAATATTAGCAAAAACTTTATGAAAAGTGATGTATCCAATTCAAATATCACAGCTCTATGAAAAGTTGCATCAAGTTTTTTTAAATAAATCAACCCACTAAGTATTATTACTTCCTACGGAGCCAAAAGTGTGGGATTTGTTAAAAGATGATGTACATCTTACCTGACAAACATCGACAATAATTGAGTCATTACGAGCAATATGATTAGCCCAGAACTCATCAGCAACTTCTTCATCAGGGCGACCATCTGCATCTCGAGAATTTATATATGGTTTGTGTTTAACACGATTTAGGTCTTCGTGAAGACCATCCAACAAAAACGCTAAAAGCTCCTGCAATGTAAGAGCTCCTTAATTCCTTGAGTTTCGATGCCAATAGAGCTAAAAGAAGATTTCTGGTTAGTCTGGCAAACCTGTGAATCATGTTGATTGTATCCACTGAATTGAGGAGCAAATCGGGCAAGTTTTCCTTTGAATGGACGGGGTGCAATTGGTGTGCGCCCAGGAGCCCATAACTTCCTAAGCAAATCACCAAAAGCAAGAGCTAATTCCCCCTGCGCATAGTGATTTATAAACAGTAAGTGATGATCTTGGATTAACTTTTTTCTAGAGGAATAAGCACACCCCTAAAGATTATTTACATGCATGATGCAACAGGGAAACACATGTGAATTGGTGATATTGAAGGATACCAATGCGCACACTTATGTATCCATTATTTTATGAGTAACAAGGAACTTCAAGAGGAACTTACAACCATGCCCAAAGGGTTTTGCCAATTTATCTCTTGATGATAATCTTCTTGAAAGTAACTAGCAAACTCAGGTGTATGAACCAGGCACTGTATTGCACTATTCATAAAACAGGTGTTCCCGAGATTCAGCAGTCCTGTCAAGCCAGCAGTGGATCCCCTTGTGGTGACACCAGTGCTACTGTATGTGCTATCAAAAGATTGTGAAACTTCTACACTGCCACTTCTGAATGCATTCCTGTTCGAAGAGAAACCTCCTGCAACTGACAAGCTCGATTTAGATGGATCAATGAGAATAGCAGTAGAGTCTTCATCCACCAATCCGTTCTCTTGAACAGATTGATTGTGAGCACTTGATGATGTACCATTGATGTCAAGAATCTCCACCAAAATCTGTTTTAAACGACAGATACAAAATTAGTGGGAAAACAAATGTGTCAGCACAAACACACACAAAAAATACTCTAATGACTTTTCAATTCTCTCCTCACAGAAATTGGCAAAAGATATAACAAACTTGGCATGACCAGAAACAATGTCAGAAAACTATGAAAAAGGTTCAACTAGCATATTCTAGTGCCCAGCTAACATATATGAAGCAAAAATAATGAACAGAACTCACATCCTGATCCATTTGTAGGTTAGCATCGTCCAGTGTCTTATCTAAGTCAGTCATCAAAGAATATTTTTGCTGGCCGTAATAATCCCAAATGCGTACCTACATGATGGAAAACGCACAGATAAGAAAAAGAAAAGAATATTAAAAGGATAACTGAAACGAAATGTTCGATAACATAGCGATATCAGGTTTTACATGTTCAGAGTTGAGGTCAAAAATTTCACAGGCCCTTCGATGTAGCTCTCTGATAGTTTCCTGCACGCCAAAATTTTATAGTAACAAAATATTATGAGTTCTGATTCCAAAGTAATGAACCAAAATAAGAACTGAACAGAGTATTAACCTTTTTGCTTATTCTTATGTCACTTTGGTCACTTTTTGGCATCAAAAGTAGCTGAAGACGTAAAGGGTATACTTCCACGGCCAACTCTGTTTGAGAGAGACCTGAGCTGATGACTCTACGCGCCAGGGTTGGACCACCCCCATACCTTATAAAACAGAAGCAATCATCACTTAAATTTTTTTGATAGAAAGAAAAAAAACATTATCTAGTGATGTAGTAAGTAAGAAAATCATGGGGACTGCATTATTAGTTTCGCAGTGGTCAGTACAAACTCAACATGAGAACCAATTTACAGCTACACATCAATCTTAATCTTAACACGAGAGATGTACAGTTTCAGATACATTCCATTCTTTTACCATTAAACTCACCATGAACACAGTTGGTTCCACACTTCTTGAGGGAGCAAAACATAATCGCGGCCTTCCTGAAGTGTATCAAGGATCTCACTGGCATTATTCGGGTCCTCGGACGCAGAATCATAGATCAAATCAGAGTTATCAATCATAGTAGGCTTCTTCAGAGTACTTGAGCCAGCAGAGTCACAATGCTCAGACAGTGAAGACCCATCATTAGATTGGTCTTGATTCACATATTCAATCCATTCTTGCCACCATCTAAATACAAAGAGTAACAACAGAGAAAATGCCTCTCAGGGATGAAACTAAGCAGAATCATCAATACCCATAAACATAAATCAATACTAGCAGTAAGATATTTATTCAAAATCTAATAAAGATAAACCTAATCCCTAACCCTAATAAACCACACTCATAAGTCATAACCAAGCCAAGCAAAGTAAAAAACGAAGAAGAATTAGATATAACTCTCTACAAATTCGATGAACCCATAAGCTAAAAAAAGGCTAATAAGCAAACGAAATCAAGCCTAATAATATATATACCTTTGAGTGATGAGATAAAACGTGTCTCCTTCTTTGCTGTTAGCTTCGGCAGCGATAGCAATGTCTCTAATGAAAAGTCGCTCCTCTTCAGGAGACAGATCCGTGCTGCTGCTACTGCTTCCCATCGATACCTCCGCCATGTGTTGACAGAGACCGTCGCGAGGTTTTTAAGGGAGGAATTTTTCAGGCAAAAGTTAGGTTTCGCGAATCCTGGGTCGGCGAATACGGAATCTAGCTGATACGACGCCGCGTGGTGATTACAGACCGATTAATCGAACTTAACCGTGCTTCGCCGTATGTCTCCGGCGAGAGAAAGGCGGTTGCTATGATATAAACCCTAACGGCTTTTTTCGAGAGGAGGAAGAAAGAAGAGTGAGCCGCTAACAAAAAAAAAAGTCGAGCCTCTTTTGTTTTCTACCAAACAGATCCTTGCTGGCTTGGCTCCAAAGTTGTTCCACAAAAAATTTCTGAATAATTATGTAAATAAATTAATTAATTATCAAAAAAAACATTTCTAAATAGTTTATTAAGTAAAAAGGCAATATATTTATGTATCTAGTAATAATATTTTAAGCTTTACTTAGTTGACAAAAAAAGATATGAATATGAATCTCTTGAAAGTTGGTATGGGAGATGGATTTAGCAAAACTCGACATCTTCACATGTGTAGACTTTGTTATGTAGACTTGTATATTACAATGGTTTAGAATAATCATTTTAGGAGATGCTTTTAAATCAATGTGTATATTAAACCCATTATTTAATGATTCATTAATATTTTGAGATTAATTTAGGCTGACAAAAAGAAACTACATAATGAGTTTTGTTCACAAATATGAGTTTCATGCTAATCTAATTTGCCACTTATATTTTGTTATGATAATGGGTTACGGCTAAAGCCCACAATAACCACTCTGGCCCATATTACAAACAAAGAGTTAAAAATCGTCTGTATAAACATCAAAAATATACACTAACATGACATTAATGACATTACTAAACCAGACGGAAAAAATGCAAATTACAAAGATAATCCACTAATCACAATTCCACATAAACCATAAACATAACCGATTCAACAAAAATTAAAAAAAAATAAAAGTCAAACTTTAATTAATTACCCTAAGGAAACAGCTTAAGAACCTTCCTACCATCATAATCTGAATCTTCATAACTCGTATTACGAATTTTCATATTCATCAAATACTCAGAATTAACCCTAACTGGAACCGGAGAGCTGGCGAATAACCGGTCCGTGGCCGAATCAGAAACGATGACGTGTCCTCCGTTACCGTTACGGTTACCGTTATTCACTTGCATTCTCCTTAAATAAAGACGGTATTTCTGGAGATGACTAGCAACGTTCTCTCTAGTCAAGCCTTGGACGCTCATAAGCTGCATTATCGTTTTAGGAACCGCGTTTTCGATACCTAAATGACTAACCGCGTCTACGAAACGTTTGTGCAGCTGCGGCGTCCACACTAAACGAGGTCGTTTCAAAGTCCTCGCTTGCTCTTCCCCGGTCGAATCTCCCCCGAGATCTGAGTTCATCAACATCGACGGCGGCGGAGGAAGAGGAGGAGGAGGAGGAGGAGTTGCGATTTGGAAAGCGAGAGCTAGACGAGGAGTTATGAGGGTATGAGAAATAGGCATGAGTTCTTCTGGTGAAGGAAGCTCCTCCTCCCATCGGAGAAACCGGTTCGGATCATCTCCTCCTCCTCCTCTCATCGGAGCTGTGTGTTTGAGACGGTGGTTGTGGCGGCTGATGAAGTGAGTGAGAGAGAGAGAGGTTCTCGAGGTGGATCTTTAAGGAAGAAGAGGAGAAGAGAGTGTGTGTGTATGTGTATATATGGAAGGAAGAAAGTGATTGGCTGATTCCTTTTCTCTAGAATAATGTGTTAATTAATTTAGTTATGGAACGGAATAAATTGGATTATTCTTGTTTTTTATTAGTAAAAATAAAATTGAGAAATCAAAAGTAGTAAAATAACAAAAATAGTGTGAACATATCTGTCATTGTCATATATGGTTCGGTTCATGGCATATCCAAATTGCCAGTTTTTGTGTTCCATGCGAAAATAGCTGCCACAATCTTTTTTTTATTTTTATTATAATCCTTATTTGACAGAGATAATAGATATGGTTTCTAATATTAAATTAAATAAAACACCAGATAACAGATTGCATAAAAATGCGCCAATAGATGAGCCGACATCATTTTAATAAAAAAAAGAAGTTATACTTAAAAGTCTTTCTTAATAATTAAACGAGAAACTCACGATAGAAATTAAAAAATCTCAATCTATTATGCAAATAAAATAATGTGCCCGTATACCACCGAATCTTTCGCTAAGTTTCAAGACCTATAATTATTAAATCATGATTTTTCTAAATTAATGAAAACGAGGAAGACGACAAAAACAGTTAAAGTTGATAATTGAAGGATTGAGTTATAATTTTTGTTTGGTTCGTATCTGTCGTTGTCTATTATATGTTTGGATAATTATAAAATCTGGACTCAGAAGAAGTCTATATTAGCTCCGAAAAAAGTGACACTGTTACTTACACTATTCACCATCAAACGGACGGTTTTACCCCTATCGGTATGTTTTCTTTTTTGATTTAAAAATCAAAAGTTCTGACACAACTGTCTCAACGGCTGCAGAGAGAAATATCAGGCGTGATTTTATTTTAGTGCTTTATTTTCGTGTATGGTTATTGTCTCTCTTCCCAAACCGAAATTAGTGTAACTTCTTAAAGAGAAAAACCCTAAGCTTCGTATTTTTTTCCATTATTTCTTCGGAGTTTCTTTTTCTTCTAAGTTTCCATTTCTTTTCTTCCTCCTTATTCTCAAGATAACTGTTCTCATCATCATCTAAAGAAAATTAAAGCTCGTGATTTAAAACCTAAGACGGGGAGCAGACGACAATCAATTGCAAAAGGTATGTTCGGCGAGATAATCCTTGTGAAGTTGTATATTTATGGGTTTTCTAGTTCCTTTCATAGTAGATTCACTATTCATTGCTCACCTTTGACAAGATTTGTTGATTAGAGCTGCTCTTTTTCGGATGAACCCTAATAGATATTTGGGGGTTTTGTTGGTTCTGTGTGAAGATGATTTTTGTGGTATATGGGGACTATGATTTGATAGTTTTGTGTGTATTTTATCATCAATTTCAAATCTTTTTATGTATATGGTAGTAGTTAAGGAGTAATACATATCGTCTTAGTCGTAATATTGGATTTAGTAAGAATAGGTCTCGGATAATTAACAATCATGGTTATTTGATAACTCCATTACAACGTACCATGTTGATTATCTTCTAAGTGTCTTTGTTTCCTAATAACCACTAGACATTTTGTTATCGATAACCATTTTCTTCATTTTACCTCGATAATCATGTTATCGTATATAATATATCGTATCGATAACTGCGTCGCGTTAGTAACTTTCGATGCTAACAATCTTTGTATCCACAGATGATTGTACATGAACTTCCCAAGAGGATTATTGCTTATGGGGAAGAGTTTATTGGTGATAGGGTCAACGTGTATGGCTAATTTGATCAAACAATCGTCTTTGTTCTTGAATCCCCCACCTAAGAATAATTTGTTATCCTCATAGCTAGTATCGTATATTGCTATGTGTAGAGTTTTTGCATTTGTGTAAACAATCAATTAGAAACATGTGATATATGATTACGCTTAAGTTATACAAGATAAATTATTTGTTACGGGATAACATGTTACCTTCTTCGTAATCCATTTATGTACGTCGAGATGATGCTGGCATAAAGCAACTTGTCGGTACAAACTTATAAATAGATAAAACATATGTTTTACTTGCAGCTACATGCATTTGCGATGGACCTCCAACTTTTACATTTGGTTGTGCATGACTTTGTTGTAAGGTCATGGTCGCTACAAATTGTTTATCTTACTATTGAGGGCATATCCATCGACCTATCCAAATCGGATGAGGATTAGAAATACTCACATACTCCTATTGCTGGTTATCCAAAAATAAATTATAAAACAATAGAATTAGTTAGCGCGTAATATATACTTTGAAGATATCTGATAACATTAATAATATCGGTTAATTAAAATGTTACCTGCAAAATTAGCTCTAACAGGAGCTTGTCGATTCCTTCAACTTAACTTCATCAACGTTTTTTATTGCTTCCATCACATGATGTTATCACCATATGTTGGAACCAACAATACCCACTATTATCCGGTTTATCAGAATATGTTGGAACCAACAATAAAGGAACAATAAATATGAGTTATTCATATCTTATAAGTATTTGTACTTATTGCCCTGATTATCTTGCTTCTTAAAGACTTCAATGATTAGTTTTATAAAGTTGGTCTTTCTTCTTAGTGCTTAATGGTGATTTGTATATTCAAGTATCCCTTGTGTCACTACCATTAAGATACCATTGATGAATATATACTAACACACAAACTCATTTGCTAAGTTATCATAGATTTTAGCTAATAATGATTTTGTTATAGGTGATGTTAGCGGATAACTTATTGGTTATCGCGAAAACATCTCATTTACATATCGCCCAAATCTCTGCATTTATTGCTCGTATATCCGCCGCAGCTTTTCCCTCTGCACAGCACAGTAACCTTGTCCCCTCTTCTCTGTTGCGCGGCGATGTCAGGATACTGCCAGAAGGGTATTTTCGTCCACCTGAAATTTGTTGGAAGTGTCAGAACTAAAGAAACACAAAAAAACAACTCCTACCTAATATTTAACTCTTCTATGTCCAGATAACTAATCGACCCTATATGTTTCCGAGTAATTATGGTCCAAAAGCCTCTTAAAGATTCTCGGCTTTTCCACGTAACGCGTGTCAATCCACGCGCCGACGTTGCGTGTGGAGTATTTATGAAATAGCACAGTGTCGTACGCATGAGATTCCACGCGCAGACATATGGATTAGGTTAGGCAACTATTTAAAATTTTTAAACTAAAACTTTATTTAGTAATTAAACCATGCGTATACTTTTCCACATAATAGTTACTATACTCTTCAAATTACTATTTTCCATACTATGAGACGTTGAGCAAATTGGTAACGCGGATTATACATTTTACTTATCCCAACTGTTTTTCTAAGACTATATATATATATATCACAAGTATTATTTATTCATTTTTTAAGAAGTCCAAAAAAATCACAAGTGCTATGTTGTTGCGATCTACGTCAATACTACTACTTTGAGGTATTTTACATGTCGTAAATTCGTAATATATGAGGGGAAACCTTAAAAGTTTTAACTTCGTAAATCAAAAGCACACTATTATATACTTAGAATATAATACAAAGGTATGGGTTTAGTGGGACTTGTGTTGCAAACTGCATTAACAAATAAATCAGAAAACTTTTATGGGTATAAAGTATGCAATAGAGTAATTAGTGTGAATGATTAATATTCCAATTTTAGGTTCGGCGTGTAATGTTGAAATTGGGAAGATGAAAATTCTTCGTAAACCTTGAAATTCTACACATTAAAATAAAGTAGCATGTAGTGAAATTCTACACGTTGAAAATAAAGTACGAATCTTAAGTTATTAATATTCAAAAACCAAACTCCATTCATTACATAACTTGGACAGATCAATCAAAGCAATGGGTGAAAGTTCACGTCACAAGCAAGTTTCGATTAAAATCTCTAATTAAAGCTTTCTCCCAAACTAATAGAAAACATTTTTACAAAATCAAAACCACATTTTTTGGTGAAAGTTAATGTAGAAACCAAATATGAGGAGTGGCTAAATCATTAGGTTGATATCCTTTAATAATATGAAATTTTAGAAATAAGTCACTTGAATATTAAACGGTTTAAGACCATCTCCATTATAATATTTTAAACATAGTCTATAAACCAAATAAATAAATAAAAAATCATATATATAATAGGACACTTTTCTCTCTTCTTAGGTTGTCCACGTGTAATTTTTATTTTGCTTGGGCCTGATTATATATGGGCCTGATTATATATGGGCCTTCTCTATCTGTACGTTTAATTTTTGGCCCGGCTTCGTAGGGTTTTCGATTCTGATTTCAATGTCTATGAAAATCTTTTCATCTTCTCCGCGGGCGCAATCTAGCCAATGTTTATGTGCTCTTTTAATGCTTTCAAGTTTAAGTCCGTTTTAGACTCTTCTCCTACCCAGATCTTTTTGTATACAAATACAGGATGCCACACGGCTTCCGCTAACTACACGTCCGCCATCGCGTCCAATTTTTTTTGTAAAATGACTTCCCAAAGCGTTGTTCAGCCTGAGACAGCTATCGCAAGCCTCCGACCGGTAGATCGACCGGACAATTGTAGGTAGGTTTGTTGCGTTTCTGGGATTCGAAGAACGTGAAGAAACATGGTGGGATCACCCTCCTCCTCCTTGGTCGAAAATTTCCGACCGATAGTGGTTGGAGAGAGATTTGATGGGGAAGAAGTGCGATTTATGCAAAGGCGTAGCGAGAATGTATTGCGAGTCGGATCAAGCGAGTCTATGCTTTGGCTCGCGACGGCAAAGTTCACGGAGCTAATTTCTTCGTGGCTAAACACACGCGTTGCCTCCTATGCAGCTCATGCCAGTCCCTTACGCCATGGAAAGCCACCGGTCTTCGTCTCGGCCCGAATTTCTCCGTCTGCGATTCATGCGTCGCTCTCGAATCCGGAACCAGCGACGCGAGCACGAACCGGATCTCGACGGAGATGAATGGATTCGATTACGAATCGATCGGATCGTAGAAGACGACGATGCCGGAGGCGAATCTTATGATGATGACGAGGACGAAGAAGATGATGAGTACGGTGACGAAGACGATGAGGATGAAGAGGAGGAGGAAGGGCGAGAATCAAGTTGTGTCGTGTACGCGGCGGCGGAAGAGATTCCGATGATGAGTTCTTCGTCTTCTAACGGCGGAAGCGGAGATCGGTAGCGAAGAGGATTAGAGACGGTTCGATGTACGGATCGTGTTTTTCTTTATTGATTTTTTTCACGGGAAAATTAGCTTTTAAAATTTGGTTTTTAATTATATATATTTTTTTTTGTTAATTTTGGAAAATGCGAGCCGAGATTGGATGTTATGCGAGTCGAAGAGTCAAATTTTCCTCGGCCGTTAATAGACGAACACGCGTTTAGATCAACGGCTGTGATATCTTAAAGTAAAATCGGCCATTAAAAAAGAAATAGTCAAAAATATATTGAATCGCAATATATAAAAAATGGAAAAAATCGGATTGGAGTATATAAAAAAAATCGGAAATATATTGAGACAAAAAAATTTTTGAGACAAAATTTTTATTGAGGCGAAATATAAGAGCGTAAACGCAAAAAAGTAAAATATATGTAAAATTTTAATTGAAGCTAAAATATAAGGGCATAAACGCAAAAAATAGAAAAATAGAAAATTTCCTCAAATCTCTCGGTCGCGAAACGTATGCGTTTTGTCTTCTCTTTTAATAATATAGATAGATATTATGTGATTGTGATTCCCTTTGTATTTTCGACTACTCAAAAAGGAAAAATGGTTGGGACTATTGGAAAATAAAATCATAAATTCAAGATTTTTTATACTCCCTCTGTCCTATATTATATGAAGTTTTAGAGAGATTTTTTTGTACCAATTTAGTTGATGTTTTACAAGTTTCCATGTAGAAATTAAATATATGTAATTTTTTTAACCAATAGTATTTTGAAGAGTTTTTTTCTATTAGTCTATTTTGTTATAGTTAATGATGTTTTTATGAAAAAAAGAGTTTTATTAATATGTGTGCAACATCTTTAAACATCAAATAAAATGGGACGGAGAAAGTATATAATTTTATATTATGGGTCCAGAAGCTAAAATATAAGGGCATAAACGCAAAAAATAGAAAAATAGAAAATTTCCTCAAATCTCTGCGGTCGCGAAACGTATGCGTTTTGTCTTCTCTTTTAATAATATAGATAGATATTATGTGATTGTGATTCCCTTTGTATTTTCGACTACTCAAAAAGGAAAAATGGTTGGGACTATTGGAAAATAAAATCATAAATTCAAGATTTTTTATACTCCCTCGTCCTATATTATATGAAGTTTTAGAGAGATTTTTTTGTACCAATTTAGTTGATGTTTTACAAGTTTCCATGTAGAAATTAAATATATGTAATTTTTTTAACCAATAGTATTTTGAAGAGTTTTTTTCTATTAGTCTATTTTGTTATAGTTAATGATGTTTTTATGAAAAAAAGAGTTTTATTAATATGTGTGCAACATCTTTAAACATCAAATAAAATGGGACGGAGAAAGTATATAATTTTATATTATGGGTCCAGAAAGTTTATCTTCTTTTAATTGCCAAGAAACATTGAACCTCTCATATACGTCGTCGTCGGAGCGGATAATGTCATCTCTATGTTTACTTACCTTAACCTTATCTCACTATCTTCTTGATCTCACATGATCTCATCTTTGTATGCTATAGTACTTTAGATTTTCAATTTAATAATTTACTTTTTATGTTTTCTTGTCTTTAGATTATGTGGAGTTTCCATGCACGTCTACTCCCTCATAATGGCCAAATGAGAGCGTCATACAAAATTGTTATACCTTCCACACCATTCAAACTCCGCATAAAAACTTCAAGACGCACGCATGTTCGGCCGATAAGTTCGATTCCCCCACCCACAAACAACGATGCTTTTTTGTATCTTCGCGATTCGTCGACAAGCGTAAGACAAGTTCAATCTACCAATTGAGGTTTAACAAACATGTCCGTGACTGCATGGCTCCCCCTAGTAATATTAATTGGAAAGGTTTCTTCCAAAGTCTTTGATACGGACATTACTTTGATGTCTTCCATAAGTTTTTTTGTTGTTCTCTTTGCTAAATATGGGCTTTTAAAAACGGGCCTTAGTTTATGGGCCTAATTTAAGGAAACAAAAGCTAGGGCTCGGATTCTTTGTTGTCACGGTCTGATAAATTTTGATAGCTAAATAAAATACACAAATCGAAATCTGTTTTATAGGATTTCTCTTGAGCTCAACAATGGAAGGAGGGTTACAACAACATCAGAACGGTGCGTCTGGCTATAACCATACATCTCCTTATGGCTATGGAAGCTCTGTTCCCTACGATCAATCTCAAGACATTGAATCTGCTGCTAGGAATGTTCTTCTCCGTGAACAAGTTCGTGACTTTTTTTCTTGTTTGTTGTTTTATTTCGATTTTAAAAAAATTCAAGCTTTAAGTAAGGGTTTAGCCATATTTTGAATCTCTTGTGTTGTAAAATTTTTGAAGGAAATTGAAACGCAGAAGATCATACAAGAACAAAGGTTATGTCTTTCTATTGGGTTTTGTCTGTTATTAAGATAGAACTCAACATCTAGTTTCTCTGAATATTGTTTGTTTTCCCATATTTACAGAGAGTCTGGGACTTCACTAGCTGAAGACAATAACACTGACATTCTTCAACATCGAGCTGACCCTAATGCTCTTAAGGTTTTTTTGATTTAGTATTCGTTATAGCATCAAGTGTCTAGTGCTGGATTTTACACAAACTTGAGTGATGAACATGAAGTTTTTAGTGGTGGTAGAACCTTAAGTTTTATACGTATTCGGGTTTTTTTATGCAGGAGCATTTGCTAAAGTTCACTGCTAATCATAGGGCGGAAACAGCAGCAAAGCGTGGGAGTGTGAGTACGTGCGGAGAAGGTATGTCATAGCTCACGAGCGCAAGCAATTCGGAAAATTCAGTAATCCGGTCATATAAATGAGGTTTTTCTTCTTCTTTTGTTGGTTTCAGGTAATGTGGATGTTGGTAACGGTTATGGTATACCGGGTGGAGTTGCTTACGCAGGTCACTCCGAGCTTAGTGGGAAGCAGCCTGAACCTTCTGATAATTTGCCTGAATATCTTAAACGAAAACTAAAAGCTAGGGGAATTCTCAGAGATGGTACAGGGGCAGTTACATCCAACACAGAAGATGTAATTATCCATCTCACACTTTATTCCTTGGTGACATTTGCTTGCTATGACTTATTGACTTTACCATGTTTCAACCCCTTTGTATTCATGTAACTATTGTTGTTTACCGATTCAAGTTTTTTCTTGCTTTTGCTTTTTCTCTTTTCAGGCATCAGCAGTTAATTGGAACAGACAGACAAGTTCACCATTTCCAACAAATGCAAGCACCTTACCAATAGGATGGGTATGAATGGGAAACAGATAATGTCTTTTCTTCCTTGATTTTGTTAAAAAGGTGTTGATTGTTTGAGACTCTCCAAATGTCTGTGATATTGTGGTCGTACACAAATAGCCGTTTAGGTCTCAATGCTTAAGGAAGGCCACTTATTTGTTGTTATTATGTGTTTTTAGTTGATAAGCCATTTAACCTTGTTATGTTTCATCCAGGTAGATGCAAGAGATCCTGCTAGTGGTGCTACATATTACTATAACCAGCAAACAGGAACATGTCAGTGGGAAAGGCCTCTTGAGATATCTCCCATCCCCTTAAGTATGCCACCTTTTCCTCCTAAAGAAGAGTGGATTGAAACACTTGATGAAACATCGGGTATGTGGTTCATACTTTAAGTCATCATTATGACTATATTTGTGTTCCTTAATTGACTTGTTTCTTCTAATTTCTGCGGCACTATATATGCGGCACTTGCTTAATTTTGGATCTCTTTTGCTTGCAATCCTGAGCTCTGCACCTTTTGATTCCTATTGTACAGGACATAAGTATTACTACAACGCAAGGACACATGTATCTCAATGGCACCCTCCAGGTTCTTTACAAAAGCCAGCTATCACAAATACTACTAACAACGCTGTTATTCAGAATCCTGCTAGTGGAAATAGAGAGCAGCCTCCTTCTCAGCTGCCAAGATGCATGGGATGTGGTGGTTGGGGGGTGGGCCTTGTCCAAAACTGGGGTTATTGTGCCCACTGTACCAGGTTCGTCCATTGTCATGCTAAACTTTCTTAGTTAGATTGCTACATAGAGGCTGCTTCGATCAAAGAATGCTGAATGACAAATAACATGTTCCACTCTTAATATGGCTTCTTTTCTTTCCGTGTTGAGTTTCGTGTTAGTGTTACTAGAAAGCATCTAATAACGTGAATCAAGACCTTACACAAACTTTTTCACTTAGGCTTATCACTCATACTATATGGAATGCAGGGTTTTCAATCTCCCGGAACAGCAGTACTTGTCAACGAATTTAAACTACTTCACAAATGCAGGAGATTCTCTCCAAAAGGATCCAATTCAGAGGTATGTCTTTAGTCCTAGAAAAAAGATTCTTCTGGTTCAAAAGATAGCAATTGTAGACTCTGATTTTCTCAGCCCCACTCTTCGGAATGTACCAACTAATTATGAACTATGGAACACATTACATTTAGTAGACAACTATGAGGTTCACATTTACTCTTGTGGGCTACTCCTCACACATGATGTAAACATGGGAATCATTGAAACAGGCCGAGTTCAAAACCTCCTTTGAAAAAGGGATCAGGCAAAAAACGTGCTCACGCCGACGATGATGAGGTTGACCCAATGGACCCAAGCTCTTACTCGGATGCTCCACGTGGTGGTTGGTAATGTCCTTGACACCCATTTAAACCACGTCCTGCGTCCACATGACCTATATGATGTTCTCTATTCCTCTATCTGCTACTTCATCTGGTTCGTCTTCTTGTCTTGTAGGGTTGTTGGTCTGAAAGGAGTACAACCGCGAGCTGCTGATACCACTGCCACAGTAATGCTACTTTCTCATTTTTGAGACCGTACTAAGTTCATTCTCATAAAAATATAGTTACTAAACTTGAAAGACCGGTTTGTGTTTCAGGGTCCTCTGTTTCAACAACGGCCATATCCATCACCTGGAGCTGTTCTCAGAAGAAACGCCGAGGTGGCATCATCGCAGAAGAAGAAACCAAACTCTCATTTCACGGAGATCACAAAGAGAGGAGATGGTAGTGATGGTCTTGGCGATGCAGATTGAGAGCTAAGGTCGAGTCTGTGTCTTTCTTCTGTTGCTTTCTCCATATAGTGTTGTTCTCTTTTAGTGGTTAATGAATGTAATGTTGTAATGTCGCTACTTGTTAGCAAAGAAGCCACACGATCATGTGGACCCAATTTAACCAACAATAAACTCAGAGAAGCTCATTGAAAAAAGAGAAGTGTGTCTCGCTTATACTTTGCCTTCAAAACATAAGAAACAAAAGACAAGCACAATATACATTCATTGCTTCAGAGTTTTCTTGCAGAAGGGAATATAAATTAGAGCCGACCAAAGCATCTCTCTCTTTGCTGTAATGACGATGGTAGCACTAACAGCTTCTTCTTCTATGACTCTTGACAAGAATCGTTTTTTACCTAACATCTCTTCCTCCTCTTATTCACACTCTCGTCTTCTCCGATTCTCTTCTTCTCGTTTCTCATCTTTCTCCATACGCGCCGTTGCTCTCAAACCGGTACGTTTTCTCTTGAATTTGAGTTTGGTTTTACAAGTTTTGTAAGTTAAATAGCATTCAAAGAAGAGCTTAGTTATACCTTCTTCAATGGTTTAGGACTTGAATCAGACACCAAGTAGTGTTGAAACTAAGGAAATTCAAGTCTTTGCTTGTCCTGTTTGCTATGAACCACTTTTGAGGAAAGGACCTTCAGGTATTAACCTGTAAGTTTTCACCTTTACTTTACTTCTTCAGATTGTTAATGACTTAAAAGTTTGTTTCTTTTTGATTTCTCTAGAGCTTTTTTTGTTGGTGTGAATCTTTCAGGAAAGCAATTTACAGGTCTGGATTCAAGTGTGAACAGTGTAACAAGACATACTCTAGCAAAGATGAATACTTGGATCTAACTATCACAGCTGATTTAGATGATTTCAATGAAACCAAACCCATCGCAACCGAGCTTTTTCGGTATATAATAGATACATCATTTACTACTTTCATATACACAATCTTTACTATATGGTTCTTTACTTTAAACCATCTTCTTGACTAACTCTTATGTGTGTGCTTCTTTCCTGTAGGAGTCCATTAGTATCGTTTTTATACGAAAGGGGTTGGCGACAAGCCTTTAAGCAAAGGGGTTTTCCTGGTCCAGATGAAGAGGTAAACATACATAAACACGTTTATATTTTGTCGATGTTGGTCTTTACTTATGGTATATACTTCTTTGAAATGCAGTTTAGAATGGCTGAGGAATACTTTAAAGAAGCACAAGGTGGTGTTCTTGTTGATGTTAGTTGTGGAAGCGGTTTGTTTTCACGGAAATTCGCAAAGTCTGGCAGATACTCTTGCGTGATTGCTCTCGACTATTCTGAAAACATGCTTCGTCAGTGCAACGATTTCATCAAAAAGGATGATACTTTCGACAGCACGGCTAACATAGCGGTTGTGAGAGCAGACGTTTCTCGCCTCCCTTTCCCATCTGGTTCTGTTGACGCGGTTCACGCTGGTGCAGCCTTGCATTGTTGGCCTTCTCCTACCAATGCTGTAAGCTCAAGCCGCTTAACCAAGTGTTAGTGTGTGTTTTGGAAACATTGCAAACTAAACCGTCTTGTCCCTCTTTTGTGTGTGTGTTTGCAAGATTGCTGAGATATGTCGTGTTCTCAGAAGCGGAGGGGTCTTTGTTGGAACAACTTTTCTTAGATACAATCCTTCTACTCCATGGATTCTCCGTCCTTTTCAATCGGTAAAGACTACACAAGAATCATTATGTTTACATGTTTGAATCTAATAAGAGTTTGGTTCTGCATTTTTGCAGAGAGTTCTGCAGAGCTACAATTATTTGATGCAGGAAGAGATCAAGGACGTGTGTAGATCATGTGGTCTCACAGATTACACAGATGTTGTTCAAGACTCTTTTATTATGTTCACTGCTCGTAAGCCATAGAGAGAGAGCGAGAGGTGTTTCTTTGTTGATCCCTCTTCATGTAACTAAAAACCATACTGTAGTTTCATATACATAATACAAAAGTATAGTAATAAGGAAGAGAAGAATCAAAACCATAAACATCTTTAACAGTTTTAACAGCTTATTAAAACTGAAAAGAAAGAAGCCAATGGTATAGTTTTAAGAGTACAAAATTTGAAACTCAATCCTGTTTTTAAGAGAAAGAAGAAATAAATAGAATGAGACTAATCTTGCTGCTCAGATCAAATCAAAACTGTATCTGTGTCCGAGGCCTTGTTGTCGTTGGAGTAGCCGTGCTTAAGACAGCTTCTGCGGTTTCATGCTTCTTCCTTGTTAGAATCTTTGTTTTTGCGGCAGCGGAAATGGAAGAACTGAAGCAGAATCTGAAAGAAAACAGTGAAAGAGGTGAAAAGGAAAGGCACACAAAGATTATGTATGAGAGAGAGAAAGAGGGAGGGAGATTGTATACAAGAAAGTCAAGCACAACACATCCTCCTGCATCAACAAGCCATGGTAGATTTGGTGCAATCTTTAACCATTCGACGCTGTTCACAAGTATGCTGCAACCAAAAACAAGAAAGTAGCAAAAATCTTTAGAGGTTCCACCAGAGATTCTTTAAAACCTTTTAGTATATAAATGACCGATTCTTCACCTCGCAACATAAGTCATATTTCCAACTAATGCAAAGAAGAACATCAATGGATTCAATCCCTGCAATTAAAGAAAGAAGAATATCAAATGGATCTATCAGAGTACAACACTGTCACTTGACTGTATAGCTTTTGCGCCGTGTTTGTTTCTACTTTCTTACCTCAACATGCCCTCTCCTCATCTGCAAACAAAAGGTATATGTTATAAACGACAAGATCGAAAACGAAAGTATAGTAGTAGAAGATAATAAAGGCCTTTTACATTGAGACATATTTGGGGAAGCCTTCCACCCATGTAAATAGCTGCCATTGCCCAACCCAACAACATTCCGATTTTGCTGTTTCCTCCACCGTGACTTTCTACTAAGTTGCCGCTAGTCGCCTGAAATAGAAAAACTCGCAATTTAGTGACTGTTTAATTTTCTTTGAAGACTGTGCACAAACTAATGTGCCACTTTGGATTACCTGTAAAAGCTTTCTTGCTGCACGAACAACAAAAACTCGATCGCTCTCTCCCAAAGGCATAGTTCTTGATTCACTTAGGAAATTTGAAAGGTTGAACGTTCCAAGAAACATGAATATCGAGACCTATAAGAGAGGATTATATGTAACAAGTTTAATAATGAAACCGCTTAGGAGTTGAGAATTCAAATCTAGGCATTGTGAACAAGGCTAACCACGCATAGCATTGATTTGGTGGAAGAAGGCAATGAAGGAGGCGTGGCATCCTCGGGAAGCAAGGGCTCTTCAAGAGTTGGTTCACTTTGACCGCGAGCCATTCTCTGAGCTAAGACAGATCCAGCTGGTGGTGTATGACTACTTGACAGAGATCTTGCCGACCTGACAAAATCAAACCGCACAAAAAAACTTTAACAACTTTCTTGCTAAACGATATAACTTCTATAATGCTAAGTGGCATCATTACGTGTAAAACAGTTCTCTTCCGGTAAAACTATTCCGATGACTCCCTGGAATCATAGTGATAGGTGTGGTTTGACCGCTACCAGGAGAAGCATCAGAGCAACTATTTCTCCATCTGCTCGGAATTTTCGCATCAATGCTTATGCTTGCTATACGTTCTGCCTCAAGCTAGCACAAAACATGCATTACACAATCTGTTTTAGTATCTACACAACATAATCAATAGCCTTGAGAGCAAGAAATAATACTAATCAAATAGTATACCATCTGATTTCTTCTGATTTTCAGCCGCGGGTAGATGTGGCCGTAATATATAGATTGAACATAGAGAACCGATGTAGTCACTGTATACAACTGCAAAAACAAACCAAACATATCAAGCAAAGCAACAAACACACACACACGTTCCATCAGCTCATTAATAACTCACCAGTGCCATGTAAAACTGCGTCGGAAGCTGCAAAAGGATTTTGAAAATTCCAGAGTTAACCGAAGATACTAAAAATGTAAAATAAGCAATACTAAGGTTCTAGAGATTCATTCACTCACAGTGGCTGGTTCCATCAAACAGCCAAGAAGATTAAAGATATCCCTACACAACAAAACCATATCAAGATTTTGTCGAAATCACTAGAGGAACATGAAAAAAAAAAAGCAAAAGCAATAGACTTGTTATGAATCATTTGGTCTTACCCAATCATCCAAGTAGTTAAGAAGGCAATAGAGAGACCTTCAGTGGATTTCTCACTGTAATTAGTCATAATCTGTGGTATCTCTGCAACACCCCAACTTATAACACTAATGACACCAAGTGATAAAGACAAGCCATTCCTCACACTGCTATGTAGAAACATCTTCTTCACTGACAAAAACCTGTTCAACACCAAAACCAAACAAGTCTCTAAAATGTGCAAAGATCAAGTCTTTATGTTTGATTTGTATACAAACTAAAGAAGAGAATAGGAAAAAGGTTATGATATATGAGAGAAATGAATCCTAAAAGGATCAAAATATTCCTAATTCTGTAAACAATAAATGTAAAAAAAAAGAGATTATTCAAAAACAAAGACCCCACAAAACTGAATATTCTTTCCAAAACCCAAATCTTAAAATCATCCCATGATTACAGATACGATAGAGAAATTAAATGTTTTTTTCCATTTAAAGACACAGAATCTACAAAAACGTTACACACACAATCTGGTTTGCATCTTAGGACATAGCCACCATTGTTTACATATCTCTTATTCTTAAGCTTGAAAATAGATTCATTTCTTGTTTTACATTCATCAACAACACATATAAACGAAACAGAAAGTCTTTACCTTTTTTTTTTACAGATACGATTTATTGTGTTCTTGGAAGAATTATAAAGAGATTTATAAAGGAGAGGCCTTTATGATTTTTTAGAGGAATCCCTTTGCTGCTTAGTTTGTCTTTTTGTGCATATCATGTTCTTTCTCGTAGACACAGATACACTGCCCCGAATATTCGTCTTCAAATCCTAATATTGAAAATAATGAGTAATAATAATACAAACATTACTTTATATATTTTCATTTCAATTATTCTCATTATTAGTGGATTCGGTTTCGACTTTTTATTATTATGTTTGTTATTGTAAAGTGTACAATATGTCACGTTGTCCGAAAATGGTTTGGTTATAGAGTGAATGATTAAAGAAAAAAAGGTATGGTATATAACAAAATTTGAGAATTTTAGTGGAATAATTAAATAGTAGACGAACTTTGGGTAACATGCTTTAAAAGCAAGACATCAGTACCATGAGTTTGCTATGGACAATAGAAAGTATGGTGAGCCACAAGGTGAATAAAGTGGAATTTGCTCTTCAGGATGGGGCTTTAGTCGGGTCATTTTTTAGGCCTCAGGCTTGGCCATCATTCAAAGGAATATCCCAAGGGATCAAGACAATTTTGGTGGGGATGAATGATTGGAATATGAAGGTGGAATCGGCATTAGCAAACAAAGGAGCCAATCTCATTGCCAAAAGTGTTGCAGATGGACTTAAGAGTTAATTCCTATGTGGTTCTAGGTAGTCATGCCTGGTTACTTTCTATTATGGAAAATGAGATGGTTTCTTCCTCTTTTTGATGCTATATGTGATGGTTTCGGTATAGTGTTGTATGCGTAGTTATCCCGGTGCATATACTATCGGAGTTTAAATATTCGGTAAGTATCTTTGTCTCCGGTTAATCCTTGTAGTTCACAATTTTATTAGTAAAAGTATTCAGATAAAAAAAAAAATTAAAACTTTCACCATCACATACTCTACAATATTTAGTAGAATTTTAATTATGCCACGTGACATTCTGTTTTATAGTTAGTTACTAGTCTAAGACTCTAAATGATGCTCTCATTTGTAATTAGTAGAGAAATGACATAAAAATATTATGAAAATGTTGACAAAAAAAAAATTGAAACCATACCGATCAAATATAGAAATATTATTATCATAACAAACAAATTGTCCTAATTAGATTGGTTAAGGAAAATATAAAAAATTAGATAAGTTAAAGCGGTTACGACCAGTTTATTCATTAATTTCCAAGTAGCAGAGGCCCATATTACACATTTATATACGGGCCTGAAAAAGCCCATGAAATTGACTTATGATCGGCCCAATATTCTACAATGTCATATACAAATTTTAAGGCCATTCGTTGAAACCGAGTTTTATAACTAAAATAAAAAAATGGTATCTATAACAATTAGTGACAAAATCAAACATACACACATGAACATGATTCACTAGTAAATTAGTAATCATATACATATTCTCATCAAAAGAAGTACGACTCTTTATTCTCAAAAATCATTTTGTGTTACATATAATTAAAAGTGTGTTGTAATATAATAATAGTGTTAACTAAGTGATAAGTAGAATATATCACAATTCACATGACCAATTAAATTCTGTGTGGTTTGTGCTTCAATATTGCTTTTAAAAAAATAAGTTAAACAAATAATTTAGGTGATATAATAAAAAAGAAAAAAACGAAAAAATCATAACAATTAACAAATTCCTAAATTTTCTCATCAAAAACTACCCATTATTCCATTATTTTCAAAACTTATATATCCACTTATAAGTTAATAAAACAATCAATGATTTTTTTTTTTACAAATTATATTACCTCGATTAAAAATCCTAGTAATTATATAAGTAAGAAAGAGAAAGCAGAAACACGTGGGAGAACATCCCAAAGAGGAAGCACACGCGGATCTTCATGCATTTCACCAGATTCTCTTCACCACACCTAAGTAGCATGTGGTCCCTTTCTCTCTTTGTCCCCTTCCTATCTTCCTTTTTTATATTTTATTACCATAAATTACAAAAAGATTATTTTATTTCAATTTCTTGATTTTATATGTTTCAAGTTTTTTCCGAAATAAAAATATATATATATGTTTCAAGTTTCAACACCTACCTCGCTTTATTAATTATTTACTATTGAAAAGAATAATGTGCATTTTGAGAAGGACAAAGTCTTTAAAGAGAGTGGTTTTTTTAGGAAAAAAAAACAGAGATAAAGTAAAGTGATTATATAATAATTAAGTGTACCTATTAAGGTTTATTCTTTTGGGTTTATACTCTTGATATTACATTTACCCTTTTAAAGTATACATACGTACGGATACTAGTGCTTTTTTTTGTGTAATCTTAAAAAGTAGATTTTATTTGAAAAAACCCTTTTAAAACACAGTTTCAAGTTCAAGTATAACAGTTTCTTATGCAAAAAGGCTCTTCTTTTCCATTTTCTCTCTCGATACTTTGCCTAAACTAAAAAGGAGAGAGAAGAAGAGTAAAGAAGAGAATGTATGTTTGGTTTTGTTATCTCTCTTCTTTCTTTTCTTGATCTTCTTCTTCTTCTTGAAGCTAACTCCAAAACATCATTTCTTACATAGTCATATATATTTGCATTATTGAGTCCTCAAATTCTGCATGCAAGTATGGGTTCTCTAAGAGGAAACATAGAAGAGCCTATCTCTCAACAATCATTACCAAGACAAAATTCTCTATATAGCTTAAAACTCAATGAGGTACAAACCCACTTAGGAAGCACTTCAAAACCATTAGGAAGCATGAACATTGATGAGCTTCTCAAGAGTGTTTGGTCTGTTGAAGAAGCTAATCAGCCGCAAGAAGAAAGTAGTAGTATTGTTCGTCAAGGAAGCTTGACTCTACCTCAAGATCTAAGCAAAAAGACTGTTGACGAAGTTTGGAGAGACATTCAACAAGACAAGAATGAAAACAACAATACTAATGAGAGAAGAGATAGTAATACTAATAATGACAATAACAAGCAGCCTACACTTGGTGAAATCACACTTGAAGACTTGTTGTTGAAAGCTGGTGTAGTCACTGAGAGTATAGTCTAGGATGCACGGGGACGGCTAAGTAGGTGTCGTACCCGTCCCGGGGACGTTTCGGGGACGGGTACTTAGCGGGGACTCCGCCGAAACGTCCCGGCCACGTATCATCTAAGGTGGGGACGGCAATTGTTTATGGAGACGGCGACGAGACGGTTTGGGGACGTTTCCAATGCGTTTCTCCCCTAATTATATGATACTAAAAAGGATTTTAAAAGTTAAAAGAAAAAAGGAAATAGTTAGTTTTGTGATATTAGGGTATGACACGTGGTTTCTATCTTCTTATCTCAACTTAGATCTTATGTGAAGTTGAAGTTTTATATTTCTTTCTCTCAACTTAAAATAGTTAGTTTTATCTTCTTCTAACTTCTATTTCTCTAAATCAGTTTCATCAAATTATTTATCTGTTTTACGTTATAAATCGTGTGTTTTTAGTTTTCAAAATCATTATGTTTTAGTAAACTGTTTATTAGGAAGTACACGTTTACAAACTTAACTCTATAAAAATTATAAAGTTATATAACTATAAGCATACTAGTATTTTAACCTGATCTTTTCACTATATAAACCGGATTTTGAAAATTAGTTATTAGTGGATTGATTTTTATTTTATTTAAAATAACAAATTGATATGTTTTATATATGGTGACATGTATACTTTTTAATTTTTAACACTTATGGTACTTATATATATATATTTATTGCCGTATCCCGCCGTAAAATATCTTTAAATTTTAGAATTGCCGTTTCCCGTCCCCGTCCCCGTCCCCGTTTCCCGTCCCCGTACCCGTCTCGGTGCAACTTAGAGTATAGTCCCATCTCAAAATGATGTTAATGTAGCTTCAAATGAGCAATGGGTTCATTATCATCAGCCTCATCAACAACAACAACAACAAGGTTTTATGACATATCCTGTAAGTGAGATGCAAGAAATGGTGTCTCCAAGGTCTATGATGATGATGGGTGGATTGTCTGAACAGGCTCATGGGAGGAAAAGAGTTGCTTCATTAGGAGGTCATCATGATGTTGTTGTGGAGAAGACTGTAGAGAGAAGACATAAGAGAATGATCAAGAACAGAGAATCTGCTGCACGTTCAAGAGCTAGAAAACAGGTAAAAGAATCAAGAAAACTAAAAAAAAACAGAACATGTTTGTGTGTGTGTTTGTTTGTTTGTTTGTTTACTTGGTCTAATAACTTTTTCTTGTGATGATGAGAAGGCTTATACACATGAGTTAGAGATTAAAGTTTCAAGCTTAGAAGAAGAAAATGAAAAACTTAGAAGGATAAAGGTAATAAAGATCAGTTCACATATTTTCATCTAATTTTTGGTTATACTTTTTTATATGAATATTAATTTTTGATATATAATAACATCAGGAGGTGGATAATATAGTGCCAAGTTTACCACCACCGGAACTTAAGTGGAAACTCCGGCGAACAATCTCTTCTTCTTTCTAAATTTAAAACACTCTTTTTTTCTTTCTTTTTCTTGTTCTTTGTGTTGGTTCGTTCATATTAGAGAGTGAGAGACAAGACAGGTTTGTTCTTTGTATATTCTGTAAACTTTATTGACTCTTGAACAATTTTCTTTAATCACATTTTCATTTTGTAGCTTATTCAAAATTTCAAGTATATCACCTTACATAATGAAAAAATATTGTGGTTCTTTGGTGTTGTCTTTGATTTTCAAAAAAAAAAAAAAAAAAAAAAAAACAAAACAAAACCAGAGGAGTTAACACACAAATTCTCAGACAAGAGTCACTTGTCCAAGAACTGGGCTTTATGTTACATTTTGGGCTTTCTCTATATAAACTATTTGGGCCTTTACTACGGCCCAATAAGAAGAGTAACAAGAGAAATCTCTCTCTCTATTGAATATTGAGTCCATTTTTTCCGGTGAAATCTCCGGCGTTTCCGGTGAAGAGGAGATGCTTTACCAAGTATCATCTCCTCTTCGTCAAATATAATCAGATTCTTCGACCGCCATAGCCAATTTATGCTTAAAAGGAAACCTTCGAGAAGCTTTCCATAGATTCCGTCTCAACATCTTCACAAACACTTCTCTCTTCACACATTTCATCAAATCATGCGCCGCCATAAAGTCTCTTCCTCTTGGGAAGCATCTGCATTGCCTTCTCGTCGTCTCTGGTTTCTCCTCCGACAAGTTCGTATGCAACCATCTCATGAGCATGTACTCAAAGCTCGGAGATTTTCCTTCCTCTGTAGCGTTGTATGGTCTCATGCCTAAGAAGAATCACATGTCTTGTAACATAATCATCAATGGGTATGTCCGTGGTGGCGATTTGGTAAGTGCACGGAAGTTGTTCGATGAAATGTCTGAAAGAAAAGTTGACAACTTGGAATGCTATGATTTCAGGGTTGATACAGTTTGAGTATAACGAAGAGGGTTTGAGTTTGTTTAGAGATATGCACGATATGGGTTTTTCGCCTGATGAATATACGCTTGGTAGTGTATTTAGCTAGCGGTTGTGCTGGGTCCAGATCGGTGTTCATAGGTCAGCAGATTCATGGCTACACGATTAAATACGGGCTTGAGTTGGATTTAATGGTTAACAGTTCGGTGGCTCATATGTATATGAAGAATGGGTTGTTGCAAGATGGCCAAAATGTGATAAGATCAATGCCTTTTTCGTAATTTGGTTGCTTGGAATACACTCATCGCGGGTAACGCTCAAAACGGATGTCCTGAGCCATTATTGTGTGGCCACAGTTTATGTAAAAACTTTAAAAGTTGGGTTTACATCTGTGCCCTAATTTATTTCAACTAGTTGGGCCTATAATTTCTGGCCTAGCTTCGTTTTGTTACAATTTTTTTACCTAGTCAAGTTCTTTTACCATTGATTGTTACCATATATATCAGAATCAAAAGTCAAAACTTGATAAACATAGAGTGAGTAGAAGAGCATAAATGCATTACGTATTCCAAATTTCCATTTATACTTTCTTATTTTTAAAAAATTACTAATTCGTAGAAAAATTTGTGTTTGAAACACAAACGAATTAGTAATTTTATATGTGTTATAGCAAACCTGTTGTTTGTTTAATAATATATGATATGATAAACTTGTTAAAACATGCACAATTCAACATTCACTATTTATCAATGATTTAACTATTTCATCACTAGTTTTGCAAATATATAAATTAGAATTTGGCTTCCCACCACATTATCCTTTAAAAATAATAATAAAATAATTTGTTTATACTTAGTAGACAGAGTTTAAAACAAATATATACCAAATGAAGTAACACCAAAATAAATAAATAAATAAAAAATAATAATATATACCTTCAATTATTATATCATATACTGTAATACTTAGATGATGGTACGAAATAATGACCTAATTAAAGACCCTTCCAAACTCTATAGCAAACCTTTATATACATTTTCAAGAAAGAAACACTATTTTTTTCATTAAAAAAAACACTTCAAATATTAACATGTCATAAAGTAGACATATAATAAATACAGTATTATTATTCTACACTATCTATATATATAATCAATCTTTTAGGACAGAACCCACCGAAAGCTCCACAAACACAACACAATTAAACAACCAAAAAATAAGGCGGCGCAAAAACAAAGAAAAATGCAACCAGAAAGTTCAGATCAGATTTTATACTCTTTCCTCACCGGAAACGAAATCTCCGGCGCCGGAGGATACTGCCTTTCCGGTGACTACGTGTCGTCAGCTATGCAAGGCTTGTGCGGCTCTTCTTCGTCGTCTTATTACCCTTTAGCGATCTCAGGCATAGGAGAAACTATAGCTCAAGAAAGAGCCGTTGCTGCTTTGAAGAATCACAAAGAAGCTGAGAGAAGAAGAAGAGAGCGAATCAATTCTCATCTCAACAAGCTACGTAACTTACTCTCTTGTAATTCTAAGGTAATTATTTATTATTATTATTTTATATAAATTTTATTACATAGTAATACTCTTTTATTTGCCGTATATATATACATCCCCATACATATATGTGTGTATATTATCTTATCAGTTTTAAGTGGATATTTTGAAATGGGTATTAGGGTTTTGGATCTTCTCCAACACACATAAGTTTAGTTTTTCTTATTTTCTATTCTATTTTGGTCTGATTTTCTAATTATTCTTACAAATATTTTTTTCTGTTCGTTGAAGTTATTAATCAAAGATGATCTATATATTCTCATTATTATTTATAATGCTATAAACATCTATATTTATTAGTAGATTAATGTATGTATATATATAGTGATTTATGAATATTCAAAACTGATAAATAGTGAGAAGATGAGGAATATTAGAAAGAAAAGCTTCATGGCCTTTTTTTGTGAAGCTCATTGGGATAATATATATCACTTTTTTAGAAAGTTCTCAAGCTTTTTTTTTTACAGTTGATTTGATATGAAATAAACTCAAATTCTAATTTTTCATTTTTTAAATGTAATTTCATGTTTTCATTTTATCAGACAGATAAAGCCACACTACTAGCCAAAGTAGTTCAAAGAGTCAAAGAACTTAAACAACAAACCCTAGAGATCACCGAATCCGACCAAACCCTAATACCATCAGAAACCGATGAGATTAGTGTTCTACACTATGGAGACTATTCAAACGACGGTAACATAATCTTCAAAGCATCTTTATCTTGTGAAGACAGATCAGATCTCTTCCCTGACCTAATGGAGATACTTAAGTCACTTCACATGAAGACAATACGTGCTGAAATGATAACACTTGGTGGTCGAACAAGAAGTGTTCTTGTTGTTTCTGCTGATAAAGAGATGCATGGCGTTGAATCTATACATTTCTTGCAAAACGCTCTCAAGTCTTTGTTAGAGAGGTCAAGCAAATCTTTGAATGAACGTAATGGTGGTGGTGGTGGAGAACGGTCAAAACGTCGTCGTGCTTTGGATCACATCATTATGGTGTGAGATTATGATGATCATGAGGTTTTTAGTACACAATAATTAAAGTATTTTACTTGATTAATATATATATATAGGGTATGGTTATAATTACCAAAACATCTTTTTATATATTGCTTCCTACTTTATATAATGTTGTATGTTTTTTTAGTTTTAAGAGTGTAAGCATATATTGTAATTTGTAAGTAGGCTTGGTGTGTTTTGTCTTTTTCTTTTTTACTTTCAAAAATAAAATAAATGGATAATATATATAAAGATTATTTGCATGCTATTTTTCTTTGAATAACATTATATATGTAAAAGTTGTTGGTGTGATGACTAGAGTTTTGAGATTTTGTTGGAATATTTGTCTATAGAGAAGAATCTAAGTAACAGATGTGATTGGTGAAGTCCAAAAGAAACTAACTAGAGACTTACACATATATATTATATCAATGTCAATGTATATATATGAAGTCTATGTTTGTATGCTGTGGAGTTTCAAAGGCGACCCCTTATATGTCACCTTTGTCCCCAAATGAATCCAAACTCTCTTAATTCTCTCTTTTGATTTCTTCATGTCTTTCTAAATGTGTACATTTGACCACATTTTTCAGACCGAATATTATATCGCGAATATTCAATTTATACGACTTTTTCGAACATATTGAACAAGCGTGCATATACTACACATAACACAATTACACAAATATGTAACAGTACTATAGAATGTTAAGTGGTTTAATTAACATTAACTTCCATAGTGGTTTGAATATTTTCAGTTATGGTTAGCCAATATGTAAATGACTTAAATATATAGTAAAAAATGTGATATCTCATGTTTCAATGATTAGTTTGGATTTCGATTTAATAAAAAAATAAATAAGATCAATTAGTGAAGTGGGGATATGAAGAATGAGAATATTTGTGTGATTTAAAAGGAAGAGGAAGCGTGAGAAAAGTGGACTGACAAAATTGATGGGCCATTGGCTCTATGAGACAAAAAGGACCAACTCTTCTCATCACTCTTCCCTTTTTTTCACTTTCTCTATATTATTTCTCTAAATTTTTCAAAGAATTTAATAAAATAATATCCAAAGAAAATAAAATAAAATAAAAAGAGAAGAAAGTTTGTCTATGGAGCGTGATGGTTTGGGGCAGCTTGGTGTCCCCTCTATACTCAACCTCTCGACCAAAAAGCATATTTTTGTAGAAATCTTTATAGCTTTCGCACTATTTTTTATATAATTAAAGTCATATTTGTATTCAACTCGATAAATAGTAGTAGAAAAACATTCGAGTTTTTTTTAAAAAAGTGGATAGCTTTTGGAGTTTATTATGAGTGTTGTGACAAAAGCAATCATTAACATCACACGTTAGTGTCTCATCGTGTGAACATGTGAGTCCCTCCTCTCTCTCTCTTATTGTTTATCTCACCACACAAATTTTGACCATTCTATTTCCTTTTTTGAATACTACTGTTTTTTATTTGTTGATTTTCTTGGTCAAGTTCTTGTTTACCGACCAAGACTAAAAATGTAGTAACATTTTCAGTTACTTTACAAATACTAACTAAAATTCATATATTTGATTTGAGAATCAATATTCTTTTTTTAAGTTACTTTTCTTCTATATCATCAAATTCATTTCAAATTTCAAATTTTCAGTTACTATACACAAAATAGAGGATCCAAGCCAAATCTATAAAAGAACACAAGAGGGGCCCAACTTGAGATTGGAACCAAATCAGTTTTAGGTTTTCAGAGAAAAAAAAATGCCCAAATTAAATTTAAACTAGAACAGTCCATAGTACAATATTGGTCATTGGGCTTATGAGATTATTGGGCTTCACAATAAGCTAAGAAGCCCAATAAGAAAAAATGAAGAAGTCATATGGGCCTATGAGAAAACCAAGCCCAAGAATATAAAGCTGTTATCGAACGTGCTCTTTCACGGCAAGCTACACGATGAAATCTTAGTCTCCGACAGGAGAAAGTGTGTTTGTATGTATTGTAATCTGGATCTGTGACATGTTTGGATCATGATCAATGTTATACTACACGTGACACTCACGTGACCTTCCTCTCCAGATCTCTCTATCTCTCTTTGATCTCATCTTGTCCTGTCTCTTACCGTCGCAAAGTTTCTTCCTTTCTTCACTGCAACAGTTTCAATGGCCACAATGAGCAAAACCCACAAGTCAAAATCTTCTATTGGATCACAGAGACTTGTTCTCTTATGTATCTTCGCCATCGCATTGCTCCTCCTTCTATCCACGGTGGTTACCACCGGCGGATTGGGTGGTTCGCCGTATCGGAAAACACTGATTGGTTATCTCTTCAAGGCTCCTAGAAGCAAGAGACATCATAGCTTATGGGACAAGTACTTGTATTGGGGAGACAGGATAGATTGTCCTGGTAAGAACTGTAAGATATGTGCTGGTTTAGGTCATCAAGAATCTAGCCTTAGATGTGCTCTTGAAGAAGCCATGTTTCTCAATAGGTAACAATAACATTGTGGAAATCTCCTTACACAACACAAATTGTTAGAAAAAAAGAGTCTGATTTTTGAGTTGTTGTTACAGGACTTTTGTAATGCCATCTAGGATGTGTATTAATCCAATACATAACAAGAAAGGTATAGATGATAGGTGAGAAAGAGTGTTTCTTATAGGTATCTTAAGCTTAATGTTCTGTTATGCTGTTTCCTACTTGAACACTAAGATGTCTTTTCTTGGTATGTTTTTTTTAGTTGGAAAGTGAGTTCTTGTGCAATGGAATCATTGTATGATATCGATCTCATCTCTGAGAAGATACCTGTGATCTTGGATAACTCTGAAACATGGCACATTGTGTTATCAACGGCTATGAAACTTGGACAACGAGGGGTCGCGAATGTGTATGGAGCTAATAGGCATGAGCTTAATGACTCTAGCCACTATGCGAATCTCTTGCTAATTAACCGAACCGCAAGTCCACTAGCATGGTAACCATATCTCTCATCGTAATCTCTAGCCTTAGGTCCTATCAAAAGCATCATGTTATTGTAACTTAATGATAGGTTTGTTGAGTGCAAGGATAGAAGTAATCGTAGTGCGGTCATGCTTCCTTATTCGTTTCTCCCTAACATGGCAGCATCAAGATTGAGAAATGCTGCAGAAAAGGTGAAATCAGTTTAGTAGACCATCTTGCCATCTAGCTTTATAGTAATCTAGTTTTGATATGAGACAGATAAAAGCGCAACTAGGAGATTACGATGCTATTCATGTCCGTAGAGGCGACAAATTGAAAACAAGAAAAGACAGGTTTAAGGTCGAAAGAAGCCAGTTCCCACATTTGGACAGAGATACACGACCCGAGTTTATCATTGGTAGGATACAGAAACAGATCCCACCGGGGCGAACTCTTTATATCGGTTCTAACGAGAGAAAACCTGGTTTCTTTTCGCCTCTCGCTCTAAGGTAACATCAAGATTCAAGCTTAATAGCTTTGTGTATACATAGTTTGGTTTCTTGTAATAATGCTTTACAGGGCGCTTTTGTTAACAATGCAGATACAAAGTGGCTTATTCGTCGAATTTCAGTGAGATTTTGGATCCAATTATAAAGAACAATTATGAGTTATTCATGGTGGAGAGGCTTATAATGATGGGTGCAAAGACATTCTTCAAAACATTCAGAGAGTATGAGACTGATCTTACATTAACAGATGATCCAAAAAAGAACAAGAAGTGGGAGATACCAGTTTACACCATGGATAATAAAGGCAAAGAAGAAGCAAGCTAAAGTTATATACATAGTGATCTCATTAGAAGAAAAGAAGATTACACAATTGTTCAGACAAGAATCTCTTGTCTGAAATTTTTTGATTGATGAGTTCTCAGGTGAAATCTGTGTATGTGTAACCATATGCATTGTGCCTTTTTCTCTTGGCTTCTTTACTGTATGTTTTTTGAGTAAAAAAATCATATCTTTTTTTGAGTAAACATGTCACAGATCATTTACAAACAAAAACAAATAAAATGTTATTCCAAAACTTGTGTAGGCCACAAATGCTTCCACGTGGAAATCTCACCCTCCGTACCTAATTTCTTTACTCCGCCGTAGAAACCGTTTGCTTCGTCACCAGTCTCACGGTGGTTTATCCTGCTTATCACCGTCGTCCTCCACGAAGACTCTTGTCTGAATTGTCTAAACTCCATCACCACATTTTCTGCAAAATTAAATTAAAAAAATGATTCTTTTCCTCCTTTTCTTCCTCTTAAATTAGTGAATAAATTTTATTTATTTAATTTTGTTACCATCAGAGCAGCAACGACAATTATCTTCTCCGACACAGTTTTGAAGATGACCCACGATTCCAAACCACCAACCTACGCCGGAGAATTAATAAAATTACGAATTTAACCCCAAAGTTTTCGACTTTTGAGTTTTAATTTCATCGATATGGGTTTTTGAATCAAATTGTATTACCGTAAGGAAACTCTTTGGTTCTTCTCCATTGGATCTCAAAATGGTCACCGGGTCTAAGTCTCTGCAAACAGTCGGACACGTGTAAGTCACGTGACTTTGTATCGATAAGAGCCGGTCTTAACCTAAGCCACGTCACGTTTTCCTCCGCCGCACGCCGTCCGTGCGCCGAATATCTTTTAACAATCAGCAAAAAAAAAACATTCACAATAAAACTCTAAAAATCTGAAAAAATATCACATTTTTTTCAATAATGTAATTATACTTTTATTAAGTTTTACTTTACCTTGCTTGAAATGTATTAGTCTTATAATCATATCTGATTTTAGCATCGTAACAAGACATCATAAATCCAACATGTCCGCTCTAAAAGCAAAAGAAAGAAACCAAATTTTAGAAATTTCTTCAAAAGGGTTTTCACAAAACATCTCAAAACCCATAAAAGTCAAGTCTTTATTCAAATTTCAATATCGTTACCTCTCTATTATAGACTTGAGCAGAGAACCAAAACTTGCCATTCTCAAGACTCGTGTACCAATACATCAACGAATCAATAGGTAAGAGACAAGAACCTCTGTTTTTGCAACCATGGTTTCTTGTTAACCACGAAAAGGGTTTAAGATTCGAGCTCCATGTTGTTGTTGTTGTTGTGTTACTTCTATGTTTGGTTCTGAAACAAGACATTAATGTGGAGACATGAGACTTCCACTCTTGTCTCGCAGCTTCACACATCAATCTTCCCCATTTTGTCTCCATGTGTTTCTCCCAAAGATGATCGCTTATGGATTTGTCTCTAATCTCAGAGCAGACACAAGCCATAGCACATAGATCAGATGCAGAGAGCTTCTCTAAGATGCAGTCTAATGTTAACTCAGGCAAATCAAGAAGAGACATTTTGTTTTCATCTTCTTGATTCTTCTTCCTACTTGATTCTCTTCTCCATGATAATGTTGTTAATCCATTAGTATATATGATGATGTTTCTTGCAAGCCAAGAAACTATGAGTATCCCACAAATCATGTTGGAGATACAAAATGAGAGGAAATTAAGGTACTTGCTCTCCATTGAAAGCAATAAATGAGATGAAAGCAAAGAGAAAGAGAGAGAAGAGAGTGACATTATTTAGTGGCTAGAGAGAGAGAGAGAGAGGTTAAGGCTCAAGAAAAAAAGGGTTTTTTGCTTTTGTTGGTTATTAACACACGCAATTCAAGAGTTGTTGTCTCGTGTAGTCACGCTTTGTGTATGTGTTTTGTGTTGATAATATTTTACAAGTATAGACTACTGCTATTACTAAGCAAGGAAGCTTGAAGTTGAAGCCATTATTTATTTATAAAGACAGCGAATTGTGAAAACATAATGGGGTTTAGGGTTTGTAAAAGATTCGTCGTGAAGCTATTTAAATTTTTGAAAAAACATTAAATTGGGTGAGCAATAAATATAGTTAAGAAGTTAGGTGGGGGCAATAAGAGACATTGAACTTAATAGTTTCTGTCGTGTGTGCGTGTGACAGCTGGCACTTGCTGCATCAAATTTTAGCATAAACCGATTACAATCTTAAATAATCAAAAATGGAATTATAGAATTTATTGGATTTGTTGCTATAAAAAAAAAATTATTGGATTTGTGAACACCTTCCCAACTACTTTATTTTATTTTTGTGTGTAGCCTAATTTAACCAAATTTCCCAACCACTTTGTAGCATAAATAGTTATACTATTATAGTAGTTAGTAAAAGATTATGGAACAAAAGTGGGTTTATTGATCTATCTATCTATGCACACAATCTTAAAGTCTTGTAAGCCACAATCTCACGAAACCAACACCGACACTTGGTCAACTTCTTTTGGGTGGTTTAACTAAAAGTCTAAAAGTGAAGTCGACTACAATAAGACGAATACAGTTGATAAAGTTTGAACAAAAAAATTTATATATATATTAATTGAGGATTTTTTTTTGAAATTTGAATAAAAATTATAAAAAATTCATAAAATATAATTTCAAAAAACACACAAATCGACAAAAGAAAAAAATTGAAAAAGTCTCACGTTAATAGTGAAAATTACATTTTAGTTGAAACATATCTATTTGAAGAGTTCAAATAAATTTAGTAAAATCAATAATTTGTTTATAATCTTAATTGATTTTTAAACCATAACAATTTTTCACAGATTAATCGGTTGGCGAGTATCAGAGCATTAATATCGCTAATAACAAAAAAAAACTTCTTAATTTTTTTTTTTTTTTAAAATTAGACCAATTGCGGGCCGCCACGTGGCAGTGGGGTCCGCGAAAATCAGGAGACGCATCTCCAATGTATTTCTCCATTTTCTACTCCAAAATAGAGTATCTTCAAAATGGAGATGGATTTTACTCCAATGTATTTCTCCATTTTCTACTCCATAAAAGAATATTCTAAGTATATTTTTTTCTCACTTTCTTATTAATTACAAATATAGCCTCCAACTTCTATAATTTAAAAATTAATTTTATTTATTTATCTTCTACAAAATTAATAGAAATTATAATATTATAATATTATTTTAAATAAAACCTTGTAATTAAAAGTATATTACATCATAAAATAAAACATAGATATTATTCAATTATTTCCTTTAGTGTGTTTTGGTTTCTTGTTGTTGTATTTTAAAAATCAAGTTTTTATGTTTATTTTGTGTTATTATTGTATTTTGAAATTTAAAATTAATTAAATATTTATTTGCAAAAAAAATATTGTTTTCATATTTTTTAGTTTACTAATACCAAACACTTGATTTAAAACATAAATTAATAACAAAACAAATGAATATAAATTTTGAATGACTATTGTGCAATTAAAATAATTCATCTCCATTATGGAGTATAGATTAAAAATTTTCCGTAAATAGAGTAGAAAAAATATTTTCTCCATTTTAGAGTAAGAAATGGAGTTGAATTGGAGAAGATTTTTTCTCCAAAATGAAGATGTACTGCAAAATGGAAAAGGTTGGAAATGCTCACGGATAAGAATGGTCTTTATGTCTTTAAGCCCTTAAACGGTGTTTGGTCCAATGGGCTTTTCTTAATTTTATCTTTATGAAATGTGGACGTGGAGAAAGTTGTAACTTGGTGTTGGTATTTGGTCCAATGGGCTTCTCATCTCGTGTTTGTATTTTTATAGTCAGTTAAATAACTGTGAAAAATTATTATATACATAAACAAATTAGAGAATTCACAAATCTACTCCCTTTCAACTTTTTTTTTCACAAAACTACTCCTAATCTAATATTTTCACATATTTACACCCTTTCAAAATTTTAAAAGCTTAATTTAACCTTTAAAAAATTACCAAAATTATTTTTTTTTCATTTGGGTTTGCTAATTAGTGTTTAGGGTATAGTATTAAGGTGGTATGATTGTTTGGATATAGTTTATTTGGATTTAATTTTGAATGTTTAGGTATAGTTTTGTGAAGTATTTTTGAAAAGGTATAGTTTTGTGAAATGTAATTCAAATGAAGTAGTTTTGTAATTCTCCCAACAAATTATTGCAAAAACAACACACAGAAAGTAAAAAGGGGAAATTGGGAAAATAGGCCATAATGAGAATGTATTTGTCTTAATATACGTTTATAAGTCTTGTTCAATTTTAGACATAAATACCCTTATAGAAACAAAAATAATTATTAAAAATTATATATAAATCATAAAAATATGAAAAAATCAATACAATCGCAAGAATATTTTATGTGTTTTGATATACGAAAATTGGATTCCAAAAATAATTTGGATAAGTTGATCTATATTTGTTAGAATGTATATTATAACCATTTTTACAAAGATACAATAGATGTTCTAACTTATATTCTACGTTTTATAAAAGTTACAATTTGTATTGTAAAATATTCTCTATGATCTATCTAACTATAGAACATGTTTGCCTCATATTTAACTAAAACACTTTGTTGTATACAACCCACAATATATATTATAAGCTCTTAGCTTTATTGTGGAAAAATATAGAACACGTTTAATTATGTTATATCATTTACTCTATCATATATCTTACATAAAACATTTTGTTCTAACATATATGCTATGTTATAACCAGGTTAGAATATACATTCTGACTTTTGTTTATAATCTATTTGTTTTAGAATATGTATTCTATCTTTTCGGTTATTCTATCTTTTAAAATTTGACAAAATCTAGAACATGTCGTCGAGAACAAAGGTTCCCCTCGATTCATCAAGAAAAAAGATGAGCAAGTTGATTACTTAATCGGAGAGTTGATTTTTTACTTACACATAAACTTACACATGCACAAAGTAAACTTCTTTGAATCAACTTTTATATTAATTTAATTCTCAAAAAGAAACAATTAATATTTTCAGTTTCTAAAAACTAAAACGGCTGGGGAAGTGACCTTGGTCTAGTGGCAGTCATAAATCCACAAGAGACAGGTAGCACCACCCCATCCGAGATCGATTCCCGCGCCTACGTTTGTGTAAGATTGGCTAATAGGTCGCCATTTTTGGCCCAAACGTTGACAAAAAAAAAAACTAAAACGGCCGAAATCGATAATTGAATGCATTATTCTTCTTCACAATGTAAATCGATAACCTAAGTAAAACCGTATACATGTTTCTTCTGATTATGCTCCAAATCTCTGTCAATTTAAGTCGTAGAATTTATATATCATAGATAATAACATAGAAGAAAATAAGAGAAAAAGAGAGAAACGATGAACAAAAAGAGAAAAACGATGAATAAACATAAGATAAAGAGGAATAGTGAATTAACAATTTGTGTTTTTAGATTAAATATATTAGTTTTGCTTTTAGATTTTCTTAATGTGTTTATATTATAAATATTTTTAAGGCAAATCTTTATAATTTTATATTAAGGACAATTTTGTATTTATGGAAAAATAGGTATATTGGGACAAAATAATATGTCCAAAGGTATAAAGAGACAAATCAATTTTCAATAAGGCCTATTTAGCCAATTTCCCCAAGTAAAAAATACATAAAATCGAAATTGTAATTTCACAACAATAAATCTAATGTGTTAGCGTTGTTATTATGTCATTTAATGTTAACTTTTTCGAAAAAATTCCTATGTTTATACTTTATAGCGTAGACAATTTTTTTATTTTAAATTAGTTAATGTTTTCATTTTTAAATATAGAATTAATTAGTATTTTTATTTTCTCAATAATGTGTTTCTAACTATAAACATCATCTAATATGTAAGTAGAATATAACCCAATTCTCATAATATTTTGTAATAGAAAGAAGAAAAAAAATGTAAGTAGTAGGAAGATACGTGTAAATCACCGTATTTAATCACCGTACTATACAAAGTCAACCACACGTGCTCTCCTCATGATTCGCCAATATCTTCTTTTTGACAGTATTCACCAATTTATTCGGTTATGGTATAATTACAAGTTCTATAATTAGGCCAAAATTAGATTTAAAAAAAAAGCAACAAGGTGTCGCCGACATTTTCTTAAATTTAGTTTCAAGAATTTTAAATGGACAAAAATCATGAATTTATTTTGAATTATGAAGATCTATAAAGCTTCCATTTTTCTAAAAATAAAATTCAAACCGAATATATATGGAATGTACGAGTTATCCCTAATATATTATTTATATTTGTGAAAAATTTTAGAGGAATTCACAAAACTACGCTCTTTCAACCCTCCTTTCACAAAACTACACCTAATTCAATATTTTCACAAATATACACTCTTTCAAAAATTTTAAAGTTTGATTTACCCTTTTAAAAATTACCAAAATTAAAATCTTTTAATTTGGGTTCGCTAATTAGTGTTTAGGGTATAGTATTAAGGGGGTAGGATTATGTGGGTAGGGTTTATTTGGATTTAATTTTGAGTGTTTATGTGTAGTTTTGTGAAATATTTTTGAAATGGTGTAGTTTTGTGAAATGTAATTCAAATGGTGTAGTTTTATAATTCTCCCAAAATTTTATGTGTCAACACCACATGAATTTCAACAAATTAATTGTGACATGGCAAGAGGGATCTTTAATAACCAATCAAAAATGTGACTTGGAAAAAACATTTATTAATAGAAAAAATGAAAAAGATTTTTAAGGCCTAATAACTAAAATAAATTTCAAACATCATTTATGGAAAAATAAATGAAATAAAAAATACTTTATAATATAAATTCTAATTTTAAAAAACAATATATATATAGAGTAGAACAAATATAGAAAAATGTAATAAAATTTTATTGGTTAAAAAAATAAAAACGCATTAAATTTTTCAATCAAAAATTAAAAGAATAAACGGATGGAATAAAAGAATTTTTTTAAACCATATTTATTATGAAATGAATATAACAATAAATTTCAGTATTAAAACGTTTAACGTCACCACAATCCTATAAATATATACCGCATATTAATGGTGAACCGGATCCAGATATCCGTTTTTTAAGAAATCCGGATTCGCATATGCCTAAATCTGTATAAAATGACTCGAATTCAGATCCATTAGACGAATATTCGGTTAGAGAATACCTCTTGACTTTTGAATGATATCCGGATCCGTGTATGTGAATACTTTTATAAATATATTTCTACAAAAACTGAGTAGAGCTAAAATAAAAAATTGAAAAATTTTTATATCCAAAACTAAAAATAAATCAAATTATAAATATTCTTATATTAAACCTTAAACATAATTATCCACTTTTACGTAATGCTTTATTATTTTCAAAATTTATTAGAATGAAAAAAAATTCTCGATTACACAATAATTTAAAGTTTCTTAGAATCCAGCGTAAACCATTTAGGCATTTACACGTTGAAACCACATAATCTTTGTGGGCAAAATGTATTTAATTAAACGGAAACTATAAATTAAGAGCTAGTAATGGTAAAAGCCGCGCTAATATAGACCGATATTTAAGACAACTTTTAATTAGGACTGACCACACAACGAGGCTACCTCTCATCTTCCCACTTGTCCACGTGGACCCACCCTTCGCCTTCATTTCTCTGTCAATTATTTCCCAATTATAATATTTTAAATAAAATATTAATATTAATTATATATAGTTTATAAAAAATTTAAAATAATTTTAAAATGACATTTAATTTAACATAGACCGTGGTTATAATTTGTTGGTTAATTCCTTTGAACTCCTTGAATGGTTCCCGGTTTAGGTTTAATAGTTGGTGACGTCACTATCCATCACTATCAAGGGGTCAATGACGTCATGGCGTCTATGTGTCAACATCATCAATTATTGACGTGGCTCTTCTTTTGTGCCCTGATGGCTAACTAGCCTACGGTGGCTTTCATTTTAACTTATCTCCCATTTTTCTCTTAACACGCGACCGTTTTTGTTACGTGCACAACACGCGCCCTGGTTTGTGTAGAAAACTAATTATGTTATTATGAAGTTAACCACTTGACAGATATTTTTTTTGTTATTGATATGATGCTAAATTGCTAATTAATTATTTTTAACGTTTGCTCGTAGCGTTTTGAGTTTATCCCAAACATAAATATGGTCTCTATGTCAACACATGTATAGTGTGACATGTTAAACTTATACAACAGAAATTATAAAATAAATCCCACACATTGTGAAACAATGGTCTATGTATTCAAAATGAGTAAATAATTCACACTTAACAATAGTAAGAAGCACAAGGAAAAGGAGCACCGTGGTTATACACGCGTGATGATACCACGCGCCGTCGGCTAACAGAAGAAGAGGACTCATTTAATTCTTGTATGTTTCCCTCTCCATTCACATTAATTTCCTCTCTCCTTCCTAAAAAGAAGCTTAAAGATTTTGATTTATATATATATATTAAAAAGTTAGGCTTAAAATAGTTAAAGAGAGCTCATCACATATCTTTGATTATCTTATTTCCTTTTTGTTTTTTTTTCTTGAAAGAGAAACAAGAAAGATGGAGTCATCATCAACGTTACTCACAAGCTTAAACCAAACAAAGTCATCAACATCATCATCATCTCCAATGAAGAAACAAAAGAGAAAGACAACAACAACAACAACGACGAAGACAACGAACAAACACATCAAAGTACGTTACATATCAAACCCTATGAGAGTAGAGACTTGCGCTTCGAAATTCAGAGAGTTAGTTCAAGAACTAACCGGTCAAGATGCAGCCGATCTACCACCAGAGCCCACCGCTTTCTCCGCCGTGGATATCCATCGTGAGGAGATTGATCCCACGCCGTTGGATGAAGAGATACGTAAGTATTATTCACCGTTAGATGAAGAAGTGTTTAATGGTACACAGATGTCTGGATTTTTCTCCTCTGAGTTTAGTTACAATGTGAATGCTTTAGGAAGCATTGGTTCTCTATGAACAAAAAAAAAATCTTATATTTGTTTAATTTTAATATAAGTTTCGGTATATAGTCACCGATTAGAAGAAGTAATAAACAATATAGTTCTAGGGTTTTCAGCGTAAACTATAAAAATGTATGTAGTGTTTTTTATATTTTTATATATGTAATAGATCTTAAAGAAGTTATCAAAATCAATTTAACCTCTTAATTATTATAATTATATGTACTGATCAGTTTTTGATCTTTGAAGTAGAAGATGATCTGAAATGAAAAAACGAAAACAAAACCATTTAATGCTTTAATGTTATTATGGATTTTAGTAGGACACTTGGATAGTAGTGTATGATGTATCATGTATGCCTTTTCCTTTTTTGGATTTTAGAAAACAAAAATTTGATGACCCCAATTTTTTGTAGTCTAATAGACTACTATCTATTTAGTCATTTACCAACAAAACAATAGTGATGTGTAGTTTTTAATAAGACAAAATACATAATTTGATACAATAAATTTTTTGTTACTTTTCTAAATTATTTATATTTTACGATGATATAAAACTATACTATAATAGTTCAGCTTAAACTTTGTGAAATGTTAATTTGGTAATTATATATATTATTAGCAAGTAAAAAGAAAAAGATGTTGACAATTTATAGTTATGTTTTTATATGTTGCATCCACTTGGAACAAGATGACTAGTGTCTTGACGTTTGTTTCGCACGGCCAAAAATATCGATATGTCAACAAGAACTGACTCGTCGATATGTAATTTATTATCTGTAGAGATAAGTATGATACTATCTATTTAATTACTTGTCACCATCTATCTTATTGTTGATATAAAAATCTAATTTTTAGCCGGATTAAATGTAATTAAATGGACCACATAATTCCATATTGAATATCACCCATCTGTATATTATAAGTTACATGATCTTTTTTTCTAATTTCCTTATCGCTGAATCCGGCAACCCCACCCTTAATATTTTATTGGGTTAACAAAAAAAAAACACAAAATGCATTGCTTATCAAATTATAGGGTTAAATTAAAAAAAAACACACAATGGCATTACTAAACTTAATTAAATCTCAATTTTTTCTATGATCCTTATGCTTACTTATCACTCCTCCTCCCATACATGGCTTATTAAGCAGGGAATGATAAGATACTAAGCCCATCTTACAAGTCATATGTCACAAGTTAAACCTCTAAATAACATATATGCTTCTCGTTATATCATTCTTCAACTTTGTTACAATATTGAGAAGAAAGAAGAATCTACATTAGCACAATATGGGTCAAGCCCTCAATTCCGGTTCGTCATTTTTTTCTCCCACAATGTCACAAATATATATATATATACCATTAATGAAACATATTTTATATTTGTTGTTTGCTTTTTACATTATATATTAATGGAGCGAAGCAAAAGGGAAAGGAGAGGTAAATGAGAAAGACTTGGAAGCTATGGCAGAAAATTGCTACCGCAAACGCGTTGAAGAGATAAATGACGATCAAGAATGGTCTTTTGGCGATTTCTATCGCATTGTTGCTGAAACTGTCGAGTTATTTAGCCCCTATCTTTCTTATCCTCGTTTATTTGCTTCCTTGTTTTAATTTTTTTGCCAAGGAACCAAACAACAGAGTTTTGTCTTTCTTCTGTAAAACCACAACTTCATTTATATGATATTTACATTTTTAGCAAAAAAAACTGTCGAGTTATTTTCTGTTTCTTCTTTTAATATTTTTTTTAATTATGAATCGTATGATGTTATTAATTACATGTAATGAGATTATTAATTACATATTTGGTGTTGACAGAGAAATTAATAGAAGACTTGGTGGCACACAACTTAAAGTCCCAAGTGTTGAAAAATTACAAGAAGCTTTTGAGGTAAAACCCTTACAATTTCTATGACATTATCTAAGTTTATATTAACAAATACTATTTGGTTGGGCTTAACAAAAAAAAACATATATGATTGGTGATTATTTTTGGACTACTAAATTATTATTTATAAAACGGGCCGTTTGGTGAAAAATTACAAAATATTGGGCCATTTTAGTTAAAACTTTTTTCTCAAATGGTATAAATTTTGATAAATTCGTATATATATATATATGATTATTCATGCAGAGACATAAGCTAGGAGAAGGGAAGAAGATATCAAAGGAAGAATTTCAAAAGCTACTTCAAGAGGTATTGATCGGAGTTGGTTTCACCGGCGTCGGAGGAGTTAAAGAATTTCTACTATTCATATTCGGTGTTCCTGCCTTCGCCGTCTTCCTCAAGAACCGTATTGCTCCGACGTCTATTCCTAACGACTTGTTCATCCCCGCCGTTACTTCTGCCACCGTTTTCCTCCTCGCCAAACTCAACAAGATTTAATTTAATTTGTATCTTATTTCAAAACATTTTAATTATTTTTAAAACGAAAAGAAAATGAAAAATCTCTAGGTTTACTAGTAATGCCATATTTATACGTTGGAACGTACTTCATAAATAATAATTAACCGATACATTTGTTTGTTGTCGTAGACCACGAGAAAAAGTACGTACATGTGTCCCATGCAATTTTTGAAAATTTGAAATTTTTTGAAAACACTAAAATTCGAAATTAATTCTCAAAGCAACAAGAAATGGATATTGACACGTTCAATGTATCTTGACAGAAACTAGTAGGTGTCGGATTACTAATTTTGCCAAAAACAGCAAAAAATAATAATAATGAAATTAATGGGAAGAGAGTGGTAAGTTCAGTGTATTTTTGACTTTCAATTTCCTTCTTTTTTCACTTCACTTTTCTTCGTTTCCTTCTTAAACGAAGTAAATGTATACATTGTATATTTCCTTTCCGTTATATTCTTTTTTTTACCTTTACTATACAACTATTATGAAAATTCTGCAGTTAACTTTGACAGTTGTTATACGAGACAAATTATAAATCGTATACAGAGCCGTGCCAGCGTTAAATGTCGCCATAAACAAATTATAATAAAATGCCCTAATTTGCAGACAAAATATATAAAAGTCATAATCCCTTAGCGAAAAAATAAAGAAAAAGCTAAATTACCAAACAAAATATTAGTTCTAAAGAATATTTCTTCTCCGGTAATATGGAGAACAACTTAAATCAATTATGTTTTGATGGATAAGATATTAAGTTCCTAACCTTTCATATGAAGTTCACGAACGAAGAGAAAATAACAAAACCATTGACTCTTATTTATTTTATCTAACTTCTTTAATATTAATGAATTTTTCCTATATTATTAGTTTTTTTTCTTTCTAAAGTCTATATTATTAGTTACTTAACTATTAAAAAGCCATGCGTTCATGTAATTCTATATTTTCTTAATTTCATTTAAGAAAATATATATATATTTAAGTTCATATATCTATAGTTCTAATATTTGAGTTTAGTTAAATAAAACTATTACGTAAAAATATGCCTTCAATTTTTTTTAGAAAATGGATGCCATAAGCGAATGTGTCAATTAGTTACATGGAAGCACGGCTCTGATCGTATATATATATGCATATGGAGGTAATTAACCGGGAGTACAAAATTAACTATACTTTTTAGTCATCATTTGTTGTTAACGATTTTTAATCAATTACAGGATATGACAATATTTTGGATCATTTAAGTGGTATAATAGAGTTTGGTCCAATTAATTGGTTAGAAAGTTTATAAGTTACACTTTAAAAAGGAAACAAATCCCCCATAAAAGAAACTAAAAAGAAAACATAAAAAATGGTCTAATTAAAACCAAACAGATCAAATACATGGATTCACAATTTTCATCAAATAGAACAAGAAAACCAAAACCCATTAGACGCCATTTGGTACGTTAATTAATTAATTCAAAATCACATTACATGACTTGATAGCTAGCTAGTAGTGTCACATGAAGAAGAAGAAGAAGAAGTGAGAGGATAATAGACGGCTAAGTAAATAAGCATTAGCATCAACACCACCGGAATTCCCATAACTATCATCGGCGGCGGAGGAAGCGGCGGTAGAACGGCCGGAAGCACCGTTAAAAGCACCATCACCACTCCTATCAAAAACATTCCGATGATCTTTTTTAAATTATAATTATATGAAGCTTCTTTTCTTCCTCCAATTTTTAGCTTTAGATGTTCTTGCATTGCACATATGCGTCTATGTGTGATATATATAATGTCATAAAATTTGTATTTAATAAAAGATTTAAATGTTTTTTTGTTGGTTTTGCTTTTTAATTATGAGTGCGTGAGAGAGAAAGACGTTACGGCTTACAAGTGAAGCTCATGCACCAAAGCAGCAACGTTTCCCAATTTAGTATCCATCCAATGACAAAACCACCCTTTCTTCCCCTTTTTATATTTATTGTTTTATTTGTTTCCATATATAATCTAGATTTTGTTTTAATTATCACAAAGAAAACTAGATTTTGTTTTTAATTTACATTTATGGAATATTTTTGACTCGGAGTTAGCATAGAAACAGTAGAAGATTTCTATTGGGATAACACAATGACCATAAAGCTTTTATTGATATATTTCCCTTATACATTATTTTCTGCTTATTTTACATAAGCCGCAACATATAACACATACATTATAAACTACTAAAGAGAAATCAAAATGTACAAAACTGCTCACACACACATAAACTAAAACTGAAGCCTAAACATGTCTGAACCATTATTCTCATATGCTTTTGCTTCATACTTTTACTCCTATACGTTGAGCAACCTTGCAGAACAAAACACATACACACTCATCTCTAAGTAACCAATGATTTTAAACTCTTGAGAGATTCAATGAAACCAAAGAGATTTTGTTTACCTGTTTAAATGAAGTAACTTCACTTCCCCATAGCCAAGCGTCACATCCTGCGTCTCTAGCTCCCCATACATCATTCCTACGGTCATCTCCTACATGAACCGCATCCTCAGGATTCACTCCTAACAATTCACAAGCTTTCCAGAAGATTGTCGGGTTTGGTTTCTCCGCTTCAACCTTGCCAAAACAATCAACCAAAATCATTTCAATACACACATTCAAGATCACTAACCAGAAGATACATACAAAGGGAGAATAAAAGAGACTATATATTACTTCTGCTGAAACAGCCACGGCGTCAAACCAATCTTCACATCTCAATGCTCGTAGGAGAGGTCTTAACCGTGTATCAAAGTTAGACACAATTGCAACTTTCACACCAGCTTGTTTAATAGCCTTGAACACTTTCTCTGCTTCGGGGTCACATAGCTTCCACGCCTGTTAGTAAATCAAATGGATCAATATAAAGAGAAAGTATCAAACTTTAGAGTGTGTCTCTAGCTTATGTAGACATAACAGCAGAGATCAAACCTGTTCTGTAGTAAAATAGTCATAAAGCTCTTCGAAATACTGAGAATCCGAACACCCTGTTGATGCACTCACTATATGTTGCCAGAAAGGCCTCGCGTCGTTTACATATCTGCAAACAAAACAGCAGAGATCAACAAACAACACACGAGAATATCGCCTCGCAAAGCAACTCTTGTTCCACATACAACAATTAAATTCTGCAAATAATTCGGTACATAGACGCATCACTAGTGCCTTTAACCATGATTTATGCTACACTTAGCACTAAACACCATGCAATCTAATAAGAAGATGATGATGATGGATACCTAAGATGAGATGTGCCCCATGGTTTCTGATAAGCACTTCTGTATCTATTGAGTATCTCAGCTTCAGAGTACACAACTCCATACTTCTCTCCAACACTCTTGTATATCTAAAACCAACAATCCATCATAACATAAAGTCACAAAATTTATCAATCTAAAGCAAAGAAAGAGATCATAACACACACACACACACGAACATATAAGAATCTAAAGCCAAATCATAACATAAAGTCACAACATTTATCAATCTATAAGCTTCTAGAAACAAGCAGAGGCAGAGATCATTATCATAAAGACAACATATAAGCATCTGGGTTTCAATCTAATAAGCGATTAAAACTTCAAAAAATCGCGTTGAACCGCGAGGAGATTAAGAGACACGAGACCTGTGCGGTGGGTTGGGCAGGAACAAGGAGAGTACCAACGGCGTCTACGAGCAACGCCTTGTGAGTGAATTCGCCGTAAAGAGATCTTCTGTAATCGTCGTACTCTTTCAATACACTCCCTAAGCCGTAAATTCCGCTTGATTCATCCTCCGCCGCCACGACGGCGGAAGACGACGACGAAGCCGCGACGGAGGAAGAGATCATACGGCTGAGTAATGAGCCGGTTCTCGCGATCTCGCCGGAATTTGGGTCGCGAGATTTGACGGAGACGACGGAGGAGAAGAGAAGTTTCGTTGCCTTCGTGATCCTTAACGCCATAGCTTGCTTCTGTGATTTGCGTCGTCTTCTTTGTCTTCTTCTTGGGGTTATAAACATAAATTAGATTAAGAGTAGAATCCTTTTTATAAAGACCCATAAAAGATATGTGTAATTACCTTTATACCCTTCTTTACCATTATCCATTTTCTTATCCTATCCTTTAATCAATGTAACTGATCATGTGGCTGTTTTATTAGTCTCCATCAAACAAAATTCGTTAGTCTCTTTTTATTTTTAATTTTAAACCATGAATGTATATAAATTTCGTATTTCTTTTGTTCTGTTTACATGTTCTTCGCAAAATAAAAGCTTTATATATATCTTTCTTTTAAAAAATAAAGTAAAACAGCTTTATCTTTATCTTTTTTTTATGTCAAAATTCGTTTTAACAAACTTTTTTTTATCCTATACACCGTTGTGTGTTTAGTTAAAATAATGACGTTTTTTATTAGTTTTCTTTTCAAAAGTGAAGTTTTGATTGTAATAACAATAGTCGTATAGATTTGTGTTTCACATGCAGACATGATTAACTAAACAATTCCAACTAATTATCTGACTAATGGTCTAGTAGTCATTTTTAAAAACATAAAATTATTCTTCGTGTTGTCACATGTAATTTAATACTTTTAAAGTTTTAAACGAGAAACATATAAATAAGAGAAGAAGTGAGAATATAATAGCTAAGCTTTAATTGAATAAAAAGTAATCACTTATTATTAATGATAAAAAGAAAAAAGTGGGAAAATTTGGGCCATGACCAATTATATGCCATGCAAAGTAATACAAGGATACAATTTGTGTAACGGTCGATTTCATTGGGACCTCATATGAATACGTGGCTAAGAAATTTCACAGATTGGGCCCACATGTTGACACATATGGTGCCATAATTATGAGTAATAGTTTAGGCCCATTAAAAAGAAGTATTGGGCTTCACATGAATAATAGGCTTTTCTTTCTATTGGGCTGAATAACACAAGACCATATAGTATTGTTTTCTTGTTTCTATCTTCATCGAACTTAAAATGAGATTGTGTGATTCCTTTAGGATTTTGGAATGTATAGGGAGGAAATTATCGTTTCGATTTTTTCGTCTCAGCGATAAAACTTTGACAACAATTGGACACGTGTAAGCACCACAGTCATGTAAAGAGCATATCATTTACACTTGGAACCAAACTGAATACTTTAGCTGTCAAAGTTTTCATGCATACTAATGGCTTTCAAGTTTCAAAGTCAAACATTCGTCATGACTTTTCGACTTTTGGGGTATTCGAATAATTAAGATATAGAAATATATTAAGATATGTCATTTTTCGTGACTTACTGGACATTGTTGACCTGTCTCTTGTCTCCATGTTTTGCTATCCCATGTTATAAATGAATAAGTGTGTAAGTTTTTTCTCGGCTTCTAAAACCTGGGTAATTCTGCGGCCTAATGCTCCTTTGGTGACTTGGTACAACACCGTTTGGTTTAAAGGAGCCACTCCAAAGCTTGCTTATACTATGTGGGTCGCAACTTTGGATAGACTACCAACAAAAACAAGACTTACTTCATGGGGAATGAACCTCAACATGATATGCGGTCTCGGCTCTATGCTCCCTGAATCTAGAGACCATTTATTTTTATCTTGTGACTATGCTTTGTTTTTGTGGCAGGTAGTGGGCGCGAGGCTAGGTGTCACTGGATTACACTTTGTTTCTTGGTCGGACCTTCTAGCTTGGACAAGGAGAAGCAGTACCTCGTCACCAGTGATGACAATATCGTCCACATAAATTAGAACGTAGATTAAAATCGTACCGGTGTTGAGTACGAACAATGATGCATCTGCAAGGGAGTTCTTGAAGCCAATGGATTCAAGGAATAAACGTAGTTCATTGTACCATGCTCGAGGCGCTTGTTTTAGGCCATAGATAGGTTTGCGAAGACGACATACGTGATGGGGTTTGTCTTTGTCGATAAAGCCCGGTGGTTGTACCATGTAGACTTCTTCTTCAAGATGTCTTTGTAGAAATGCATTGTTGACATCAAGTTGTCGCAGATCCCATCCTCGTGTGACGGCCACATCAAGAATGATCCGTATAGTGGCATGTTTGATGACCGGACCGAAAGTTTCTTGAAAGTCAATTCCCGGTCTTTGGTGAAATCCCTTAGCCACAAGTCTCGCCTTGTACCGTCAATAGAGCCATTAGGTAAACGTTTAATACGAAAAATCCATTTGCATCCCACAACATTTTTAGCTTCGGACGAGGGACCAACTCCCATGTTCCGTTTTTGACTATGGCATCAAACTCGTGCTTGTCGCTCCACGCCATTTTACATGTTGTAAAGCTTGAGCGATTGACGTTGGTTCGATCTCTGTTAAAACAGTGAGAAGCACATATTTTTGGTTAGGCTTCTTGATGTTATTCATTGACCGAGTCGTTGGCCGGTGACTTGTTGATGTTGATGGCATTGAAACAGAGACCGGGGATGCTGGAGCAGAGGGCGCACTAGTGGAGGAATCTAGAGCAAAGTCAGTGACCACTGGTGCAATTGTTGATTCGCTTGGCGAACCGGTGCGACTTCGGGCGATGAATCGAGCGACGGAGGCAACGCCGCTAGTTGTGGTGTGAGTGGTCGATGATGATAGGGAACAAAGGAGGCGAAGAAGTGGAAGTGATAAGAGATTCAAGTGAGTTGTTGTTTTGTGGTGGCGACATTTTTGAGTGAAAGGGAATTGAGTTTCCTCAAAGGCAACATGACGAGAGACATAAACCCGAGATGTGGAGATGTGAAGACAAAGATACGCGCTTTGAGTTAGCGAGTAACCGAGAAAGACACATGGAGTTGATCGAGGACTTAGCTTGTTTTGTGAATAGGGTCGAAGCCACGGGTAACATAGGCATCCAAAGACGCGTAGTTTGAGATAGTTGGGTTCGGTTTGAAAGAGGCTTTTGAATGGGGAGATGTGATCAAGGACTGATGTTGGCATCCGGTTGATAAGATATACAACAGTGTTAAATGAGTATGACCAGTAAGTCGACGGGACTCCGACATGTGTTAGGAGAGAGAGACCTGTCTCTACAATGTGACGATGCTTTCTTTCCGCCATTCCATTGTGTTCCGGGGTGTGAGGTGGAGATGTATAGTGTGATATTCCATTCGTCGAGAGATAGGAGGCAAGAGCGACAAATTCGCCTCCATTGTCGGAATATAGCATTGTGATTCGACGTTTGAATCGGTTCTCAACCAGGTTTTTGAATGTCGGAAAGATGGAAAGTATGTCTGATTTTCGTTTAAGCGGGTAAAGCTATGTGTAGCGGGTAAAATGGTCTACAAACAGGACATAGTATTTGTATCCATCAATGGAATAGATGGGTGAAGTCCAAACATCACTGTAAATTAGATCCAATGGACCCGAAGATGTCATAGATGAGGCTGAAAAGGATATCTTGTGACTTTTATTGGTAAAACATGAATTGCAGGGAACAAGAGTTTTAGAATTCAAAACAGGTAAAGAAAATTTAGAGATAAGTTGTTGAAGAATTTGAGAAGAGGGATGTCCTAAACGTGAGTGCCAGTTTGAAAGAGAAGACTTGACACTTGAAAAAGCTGAAAAGAAGGCATTGATAGAAGGGGTCATCGGCCACTCATATAGTCCATCTCTAGCTGGTCCGTGTATTAACGTTGGTCCCGACGCGAGATCCTTCACCTGAAATTCAAAAGGAGACAATTGTACCATTACATTGTTAGTTCTGCAAAGTTTATTCACCGATATCAAATTCTTTTTAATCTGAGGTACACAAAGAACATTATTGAGAATGATCTTATTGGTGTTTGAGGGAAGGGATGTGGAACCAGTGTGGGTGATCGGTAAGCCTGTTCCGTCACCTATTTGTACATCCTCTCCGCCTTGGTATGGTGAATGGAGGGACAATGTACTTAAATCTGATGCAATATGGTGTGACGCTCCGCTATCAAGCAACCATGGGTATTGATTGTGTGTGGTTGAGGTGGTGTGATGTGCTTGAGGCTGCCATTGTGGTGGTGGTGGTTGTGTGTTTTGTTGCCATGGAGATGAGTTACGATATGTCGGGGCAGCTTGTTGTTGTTGTTGGAAGGAGGTGAGTTGATAGCAGCGTTTTGCACTGTGTCCGTGAACTCCACAAATCTGACATTTGCCTTGATAACCGCGACCTGCTTGAGGCGGACGAGGGCCACGAACATGTTGATTTGGTCGATAACTTGGGCGTGAGTTTTGGTATTGAGAATGGTTCTTAAACTGAGCAGCGTTAGCGGTGATTGGAAGTGTTGTGTTGTTGACCTGAGAGAGTGAAGCGATTGTGTGTTCTCTGTTGAGAAGCTTCTCATGTAATTCCTCAAGAGATATTGGGTTGTCTCGGCCATTAACCATCTCCACAATGGCACGATACTCTTCGTTAAGTCCATCGGTTATGAAATCAAGAAGGTCTTCATGATCAAGTGGTGAACCAAGAAGTGCTAATTCGTCAGCTTTGGTCATGATGCCTTGCATGTATTCAGTGATTGATAGTGCCCCTTTAGGATTGTTTTTGAGTTGTTGTTTCAGATTCTTGATATGGCCGCGAGATGGCTTGCCATATGTGTTTGCGAGTTTGGTCCAGATTTCTTTTGTGGTTGTCGCACGAGCGACAATCGGCTGCACGTTGAGGGATAGAGATCCAAGAAGAGCACTATAGAGCATACGGTCTTGACGTTTCCACGCCGCAAGAGCTGGGTTCGGTTGAACGAGACCATCAGTGGTTATTGTTGCTGTTGGTGCTTGATCTGTTTCATTAATAAAGGTATGAAGTTCATGAGATTCGAGAAGAGCTTGAGTTTGAAGACGCCATGTGATGTAATTGCTTGGCGTAAGTTTGGTGACTCCATTCATGTTGATGGAGATGAGATTGTTTTGATTAGCGTTGTAAACGGGAACAATTTCGACCCGGTTGTTGTTATTATTGTTGTCCGCCATTGGAGCGTAGGGTAGGGCGGCGCAAGAGAAAAGAGAAGAAAAATTAGGTTGATATTTTAAGATCGTAGGGCTCTGATACCATGTACGATGAAAGGGTTTTTCTATGTTTCTCTTGTTAATGAGTTACACGTATATATATACAATATGTTTGCGAATCTATAAAGATCTAACTTTTCCAAATCTAAGATACACAAATCAAGAATATTTCCTTATAGCCTAACAGTTTCTTGGTCGGACCTTCTAGCTTGGACAAGGAGAAGCAGTACCTCGTCACCTTCAGTTTTGCGCAAATCAATTGCTCATGCGGTCGTTTATGCAATATGGAAGCAACGGAACAACAAGCTTCACAACAACGAAGACATTCTCCCATCAATCATCTTCAAAGAGATCTACAAAGAGATCAAGAACACTATCTCGGCAAAGAGACTTGATAAGCGATTCCATTCGCTTATGACGTTGTGGATAGTTTAGCCCCTATCTTTCTTATCCTCGTTTATTTGCTTCCTTGTTTTAATTTTTTTGCCAAGGAACCAAACAGCAGAGTTTTGCCTTTCTTTTGTAAAACCACAACTTCATTTATATGATATTTACATTTTTAGCAAAAAAAAAATAAATGAATAAGTGTGTTGCTTTCTTAACACACTTCACTCACAAGCAAAACTTGCAAACTAAAAAGCTCGTGAATCAGAAACATGGGAACCCTCAAGTCTTTAGCTCTCTTAGCTTTGCTCTTATCCTTATCTCTCGCTGTTTTCGCCGACACATCCAATGACGTCACACATGGTATATATCATATGAAAACCCTACATCTATAATTTGCTTGAACTTTATTTATATGTATATAATCAGGACCGATCGTGAGATTTGTGGGGTTTTAAACATTTTTAGTTTTGGAATCAATTTTTCTATATACAATTTAACCAAAAAAAAACAAATTTAACGCCATGTCCCATACATTTTAACCGAAAGAAATTTGGAGGCCAGAGCGAATGTTTCGTCTGGCATGCCTCAAGACTGGCCCTGTTAATATAATATAAAAATAATTTACACGTACAAGTAGCCAAGGATGAAGCGAAGACAAGCAAGGCAACCGATACCATAGAGCCACAAGCTATAGAAGCCGAAGCCAACAAACGAAGCTGTTGTTGAGCCACAGAAAAGGTGGGGTGGTGGTTGTCGTTACGGATGTTGCAACTGGCGTTATGATCGGTGTGCTTACTGTTGCAAGAGTCTTGGTCAAGCCCAAGCCTAAGGCCAAGCCCAAGACCAAGCCGGAGCCGAAGTTGTGGAGCCAAAGCAAAGGCGGAGTTGTTATCACGGATGTTGTAGATACTGTTATGGACGGTTGCAGATGTCCTGATCAAGCCCAAGCTAAGCCGTGATGAGTTGGCGTGTTACACAAATTCTATGTTTGTATGTATGCCATGCATGGTTTAGTAATTATAATAATAATAATAATAACCATAATAATAATACGTGTTATGTCGTTAAAGTAAAATAAAAACGGTGTCTAAGGATACCTAGCTCAATAAAAGGTAGTATATATGTATATTGTTATGTAGTGTGTGTTTGTCTCGTGAATATTATAAGTAATATAATGTCCAAAAGCAAAAAAAATTACACTATAAGAATTTATGCAAATTTGATGCCCTTTTAATTATAAATGTTATTTGCGTCTAAACCACATGTTTTATCCGCTTTAGCTTATGACCGTCCATTTTACACGCTTTGGCTCATGACCGCCCATAAATATAATGGTGGGTTATTCTAGCATATCTTAGTAATTATTTGTATGGGATTATAACTTCTAAGAAATTTATAGAAATACTAATCATTCAAAACTTTCATATATCAATTTTCAAGAACATTTCAAATACTAATCACTCAAATTAACGGGCAAATCCAAAAGCAGGACCAAAACAGCGCGTGTTACTCAAGCGTTCGACACCGCGAAACTTGTCGGCTTGGGTTCTTTTGTGTTTAAGCTGAACCCGCCACGTGGACTCATCTTGATGTTGGATGGAAATCCAGGTAGGAACTTACCGAAACACTCGTGTCGCTGTTAGTTGGTGAACACGTGGCAGTTTAGGCCACATTACATTCCGTTTTGGCTAACGCCGTTAAGTGAACGCCTGATTTCTAAAAAGAGTGGTCACTTGTTTCGTATTTTTGGGTTTGTACTTTACGCTCTTATATCGAACATGTGAAATTTATTATTTTTTAAAAACTTGAAAAATATATAATAATATAATACGATAAAGACAAGCTGTTAATATTCCCAAAGTAGATCTCAACGTACGGTCGTATCTTTTTAAATTAATGACGATGAGTTTTTGGTTCACCGTATTAAGACACCATTGGCAGTAAGCTCATTTCATTATAAAAAATGTAGTTATTATTTAATGATATCACCTATAACGTGATTCGATCGATACACACACCGAAACATGGGCGGATCTAGAAATAATATTTAGGGGGACAAAACCACAAAATACTGGGGGCAATATTAAATTTGTTACAAAAATTATGGATTGAATTGCAAAGAATAAGAGAGGCAATAGTAAAATTATTAAAAAATTACATGTAATTTTAGAATTTTACGCGGGGCAACTGCCCCCATTCGGCCATTCCCAACGTGGATCCGCCGCTGCACCGAAACAAATAAATTATATATACTTTAATACTATTAATAATGTGATTATATTTATGTGAGTTTATCAATAGATATCTATTGATATTATCAATTTACGAGTGGTTGTATCCAAACGGTCTTATAATCGACAAAAAATTATTGAATTTTTAATTTCTTATGTATCGATACATAAGAAATTAAAAATTCAATAATTTTTTGTCGATTATAAGACCGTTTGGATACAACCACTCGTAATTTGGTAATACCAATACGTGCCTATTTTATATAAATTTTGTTCATTAATTATTGATTCATAAAAATTGTTGTTACTCGCCTTAGTCCCTTTTTGAGTGAGAGATATAAATTGTTAGGCAAAAGATAATACATAAATATATTTAAAAACTAAATAAATAAGATACGATCACAAGATACGATCCACAGTATTTTCTCTCATGTCACATGCCAACGTCTCTATATGCGTTAACAATATTCTTGATATATTTTTTTTTTTGTCAACATTTGGGCCACAAATGGCCGGCCCAATAGCCAAACCTACACTATCGTAGGCGCGGGGAATCGATCCCGGGTGGGGTGGTGCTACCTGACTCCTGTGGACTTATGACTGCCACTAGACCAAGGTCACTTCCCATTTTTCTTAAAACCAATCTTAATTCTTATTATACTTGTCCACATGGATATAACATTGAGTTGAATATAAAATAATATCAAAATTTACAAGTCAAATTCTAATAATCGCCTTGTGTTATTTTGGTATAACTTTTTTGTAGTGGGTTAAAATGTAGTCCTCACTTAAATTGTGGAATTTTCATATGGATCGCAAACACATATCGATTTTTTCAAAAATGAAGTTTTCTCATTTGAGATGTGTTAAAATGCATAAAATTAAAATATAATAATCTATATAGCATCGAAATTTAACGTGAATTATGGCACATGACAACCCTAATTAACAAAAAATAGTTTTTAGCATCGAAAATTAACGTGAATTTTGGTTACATTTAGTTAGGGAAGATCATAATAAAGATGCAAAAATTAAAGATATGTGTAGAGCAAGTTGATTTTCACACACACCCCACTAATTCTTAACTAAGTGTTGATCTTCAAAAATGTAGGGTCAAAAGTTGTGATGATAAAGTTTTTATATGAATGTAGAGGAGGGGTCCTATCTATCATCAAAGAGACATATATGGATGGTTGTGCTCAAGTTTAAAGAGACAATATCTCAATACAAGATCTATTCGAATATATACCTACATACACTATTTTCGGATTATTAAGATTCAAAGTTCCGACACATCGTGCATGACAATTTCATGATCACTCCCATTCATCAAATCTATTTTTTAGTCAACGCAAGGATCCTTTGACTATTGCTTTTATATACTATATTTGATTGCTAAAAATTGAATGTCGTCTAATATTCTTGTATTATTTTGTTTAGTGTATTTAAGGTAAAAAATACGAAACCAAATATTAAGACATATATATAATATATAGACTAGAAACTTAAATGATTCCATTCATTCAAATAAAGAAATTGAATTTTGATGATGTTGTTATTCGATTTAGTCACTCTTTATAAAATCATCAATCATATAGTAATATTTTTTTAATCACATTACTAATTCAAAACGATATTGCAATGGGAAGATTATTAAAGACAACAAAAAAGAGAGTAGAAAGTGAGAATAGGACAATATGGAACCCACTAGATCGAGCAATAAGAGGGAATGGTTTATTGGAGGGGACTTTTCATGTGTGTCGACCATACTTTTGATTACGTGTCGTCCATATGATAAATAAAGAAGAAGAAGAAGATGATGATTATTATAAAATGGTGATGATGGGCATGACCATGGGATGTAAATCTTTGGCAGAGAATCAAGTGAACATTGCCATGTCGTTGCCACATTTAGTTTTTAATTAATATAAACATTAAACTAAAAATTTATGACATGAGGAATTACATGTTCTATATATATGTATATTAAATAATATGATTATATAGACATTCATTAATTTGTTGTTTTGAATTTTAACAAAACCTAATTACTAAAGAGGGAATATATAAATGTGGGGTTGCTTACATGTTTTATGTGAACCTAATGTTTCATCCAAAATATTTTTTTGAGTTATAACCGAGAATAACCACACATGTATGCATGCAACTATATATGATGTAGATAATGACATGTCACAAAAACTTTTAAAACAATAAAAAACGAAATAAATAACATAAAAATTACATCCAATAAGCAAATGATACGAAACAATAAAACATCACATCGAGTTTAATTATATGAATCCACAAAGCTCGTAACCTAAAAAAATGCAAAAAATACAAATAAAGACACTATTGATAACTCGCATATTTTACACTTTCTACCTTAGTTTAAGCATTAGATTCATTCATTTAGGTTGATTTAGTATCGTATATGGTTGCGTGTTGGTTTGTTTCGTGTATTTCGGGTTTTGAAGACAAAGACGACGAAAGTGATGAATTTAAGCGAAAAGAACCGATACATGTGCATCGGCATGTTGTATCGGTTTATGTTGGCCGATATAGAAGACGAAGTTTCGCCGAAGCTTGTATCACCCAACCATATCGGTTTGGAGTGGCCGATACAAGAGAAAAGACCCGAAGACACGTATCGACTGTCGTATCGGCTTAGCTCGGCCGATACGAAGAAAACAGAGTCGAAGGAAGACTACCGAAGCGCGATATCGACGATCGTATCGGTTTGCATTGACCGATACAGTCGCGAAAATTAAAAGGAAATCCGGTTTTCATGTTTTAATTAGGAAAATAATTCTAAACCAATGGGTTTTCCTTTATTTTATGGTTCAAGACTATATTAGGGTTTTGTTTTATGTTTTGACAAGGATTCTATCTTTTGTTTTTAGTTTTTCATCTTTGTTTTTCTTTCATCCATCGTTTTGTTTTTGGAGTTTTTGCAACTTGGGAGATTTGCTTGGTGTTTGCCTTGCCACCTTTGTGATCTTCATCAATAAGATTTTCTTGAACTTTACTCTTTTGTCTTTGTTTATGTTTATGCTTTCTTTTAATTTAATTGCTTTGACTTTCAATATGCTTAGTGAGTAGTTTCCCATAGACAATTAGGTTGGGGAAAAAGGGTGAATCAACTCTGGGTTGATCGATGTCTAGAACTTAAAACCCGATAAAACTTTAATCTAGTGTAACAATCTTAATGCTTTAATTGACTCGATCAATCAATTGATAGAACCCGGGAAACTTCACAACCGAGAGGTATGTGAGGATTCCTGAACAATTACCCTAACTAAACCTAGCTTAACCGAGAGATCTGTGTTAATAAGTTTAGTGGTTAGAATTGATTTGAACTTTAATGTTTTCTAAAATTTAAACTATCCAAGATATTGTTTTAGTTTACTTGTTAGGAAAAGGATCTCTGTCACGAGAGTGGATTGATCTAAAATCGTTTTCAAAACCTTAAAGTACTTTTATAAAAGACATCGAAAAACCTGAAAGTTGATGAACCCGTTAAAGTATTCTGACCTGGTTGTTTAGCTTTTTAATTTGAATCTTTACAACTTGCAATTTCGTTTTATTTCTTTGTTAGTCCTTACAAAAAAACACATAAACAAAACCATCTTTTAAATTGCTTAGACTAAGATTGATTCCTTGCAAACTTTAGTAATTTAATTGCTCCTGATTCGGATTGACCTCAAGTACTACAATTGAGACATTCGATTAAACGGGGTAAAATCTCGTTTATCAAATTGGCGCCGTTGCCGATTCAGGAACTCGATTAAATATTAGAGTTTTGGAGTTACTTAGGACTAAGTTTCAGTTTCGTTACTAACTTGTTTTCTTTCCTTGTGATTTTCGTTTTGTTAGGTGTATGCAAAGGAGAAGTCACCGACAAAGTGACAACTTGCTCTTCTTCGCGTACATCAAAGCACACGAAAGAGCTATCTCACGAGAAAGAAGAACCATCCTTCACTCCGACTCATCCACATCGACACTTCGGGTTCGGATTCGAATTCGAGATGGGTGACGCAAACAACGCACCTAACGTTGCACGCACCATTGGTACGGCGGATGTGCCATCAAACATCACCAACCGTAGTGGCATCACACCACCGGCCATCGCCAACAACAACTTTGAGATCAAGTCTAGTCTCATTAACATGGTGTCCAAAGAACAAGTTCTATGGGTGCCTAGTGAAAACCCCATTGATCACCTTCACCAATTTGACATGCTATGCGACACGGTGAAGATCAATGGTGTCAATGAGGACATGTTTAAGCTGCGTTTGTTCCCCTTCTCACTCGGGGACAAAGCACACATATGGCAGAAAAACCTTGTGAAGGACACCATACAGACTTGGGAGGCATGTAAGACGGCTTTTCTCACAAAGTTCTTCTCGGTGGTGAGGACATCAAAGCTGCGAAACGAGATCTCAGCTTTCGCACAAAAAGACCAAGAAACGTTCAGCGAGTCTTGGAAACGATTCAAGGGTTACACGGTGAGATGACCGCACCACGGTTTCACGGGAGAGAGCCTACTCAGCACGTTCTATCGCGGCCTAAAACCGAAGTTCAGGATGCTTCTCGATTCAGCTAGCCAAGGAAATTTCCTTGGGAAGACGGAAGTCGATGGACGGCTTTTGGTGGAGAACTACGCCCTTAGCGATAGCAACTACGGAGAGGATTATGATCGCACCATCCGCGGCTCGGGAAACGATGAGCAATTTAAGAGAGAGATAAAGGCGGTGAATGAGAAGCTGGATAAGTTACTCATGTCTAACCAAGTGGGGATTAACTACGTTGGAAGCGGAGATGAACAATTACCCCCAACCGAGGGAAATCGGGAGGAGATCAACTACATGGGAAATCGGAATGATGGGCGTTTCAACAACTATTCTCAACACCCAAACCTCTCCTACCGAAACAACAACGTAGCCAACCCCCAAGACCAGGTCTATCCCCATGCGCAACAAGGAGGTTACCAAGGTAAACCTCAATACATCCAAGGCGGATACGTACCGAGACCACCACCTAATCGTCCTCCAGGTTACAACAACCCTCCTGTTGCTCAAGGAGTGGTTGCATCACCAGCTCCCCGGGTGATCAAACCATTCATATGCTAAAACAGATTCTAGACGGCCAAACCCGAAGTCAAATGGAGTTCAAGCACGTTCAAGAAAGAAATTCGAGGCAAAAGTTGACAACTCTTACCATGATCTCAACGCCAAGTTTGAAACATTGAGTACTCACTTGAAAGCCTTGGATATTCAAGTGGCTCAAATTACCTCGGCTCTAAGCGACCAATGGGTCAACTCCCGGTAAACTCGAAGCCAATCCTAGAGAGTATGTCAACTCCATAGAACTTCGTAGTGGTACACAAACGCTCTCAAGCGATCTCATTGAGGACAATGCGAAACAAGGTGAGGGGGTGGACCACTGGTTTGAGCCGGAAGACACAATTGTTAACGACGAGAACCCTGAGATAGTGGCAAAGGAGGAAATCGGTGATGAGAAAGATACAGGACACCTGTATCGGCCGGGCGTATCGGCCACAACGGCCGATATCGACCACCCGTGTCGGCCAAGGACAAGGCCGATACGAGCGAAAAGGAGACAGGACACTCGCATCGGCCAGGAGTATCGGTTTCATCTGACCGATATCGACCACCTGTATCGGCCAAAAACATGGCCGATACAGAGGAAAAATCCGAGAAAAAGAAGAAGCCCGTCTACGTGACGTCTTCTTACGTGCCTAAGCTTCCTTTTCCGGGTCGAGCCAATATGCATCTCTTGAAGGAGTACTTTAGAGCTAAGCTCGAGAAGCAAATAAACGAGGTGCAAACTCCCATGCCTCTTGTTGACGCTTTCAAGCAAGTCCCTCACTCCACCAAATCTTTGAAAGACACCATCAAAAACAAGTCCAAAAACTTGGAAGACACGGTGAAACTTTCACAAGAGTGCAGCGCAATCATTCAGAAGGATCATTCTCCTAAGAAACTTGGCGATCCAGGGAGTTTTACTTTGCCTTGCACTCTTGGTCCTTTGATCTTTGAAAAGTGCTTGTGCGATCTAGGGGCTAGTGTCAACGTTATGCCTCTATCTGTTGCTAAACGACTTGGTCTTTCTTCTTTCCAACCTACTAAGATCTCTTTGGTGCTGGCCGATAGATCCGTGAAGGTACCCGTTGGAATCTTGGAAGACATTCCTGTAAAATTGGGGGACGTTTTCATTCCAACAGATTTTGTCGTATTGGAGATAGACAAAGAGCCTAATAATCCACTCATCTTTGGAAGACCTTTCTTGGCAACCGCTGGAGCCGTCATAGATGTGAAAGTTGGTAAGATAGATTTGCACCTTGGGAAGGACCTTGTTCAGCGGTACAACATCAACGATGTAGTCAAGAAGCCTACGGAGATGGTCCCTTGTGAAGCTTTGGTGATTGGAGTGGAAAAAGATGTTAACAATGGTAAGTCTAGTGATGATGCAAGGAGCAAACCCAAAGCTCCAAAAGTGGAACACCAATCCCCTCCTAGGAAGTTCATAAAGGTGCATTGGAACATGTCTCAAAACCGCGTCATTAGAAAGTTAATCAACGAGGTTAAATCTTTGAAGAAAGCTTTCAAGAAAGAAGCAAGGAGTGCTCGCTGCGACTCGGATAAAGGAAAACACAAAGATGGAGGCGAGTTTGGTGTGAAAGGAGTAAAACTCAAGCCGCCCCAGGACCACAAAGTTGTCATCGAAGGAGATTCGACATCTCTTTCAATCCCCAATGTCGCCTAAAAAGAAGGGGGTAAAGTCAAGCTAAGAGACTATAAACAAGCTCACTTGGGAGGAAGTCCCATGTCTATCCTCGTATATAAAATTTTAGTTTGCATTTAGATGATAATTTACTTAGAGTTTATGTCGTGTTTGATGGTTTCGAGTGAAAACGAAGTAGGAAAACGAATTCTGAAAGGCGTATCGGCCTGTTGTATCGGTTGCTGGACCGATATCGGGCAAGAGTGACCGATACAGACGATGTCGTCTCGCTGTGTTAGTACTACTGAGGTAACACCTGAACCATGTGCATACGCATTAGTTTTTCATATTAGAGTCATTCATACATACATTTAGGAACCTTCTCCAATGCTTGTTTCACACGGAGACCGTGTGATTTAAGTTTGGGGGAGTAGTCATATTAGTTTTCGCATATTAGAATTCATAAAAAAAAAAAAACAAAAAAAAAACAAAAAAATCTTCATATAGGATTAGTTCATGGCATTTAGAGCATATGCATAGGGGATCTATGATGACGTTAACCTTGTAAAGCGACGCACTTTGTGTTTTGAACAGTATCTTAGGTGTAGTATCTTCCGTAAACGAATTAGAACTCGCTGAAAATCTTAAAACCGCAACTCTAGACATTGATGTTTAAAAAGCCAATTGTGTGGTTATGAAGCTTGGTAGTTCTAAGTCACCTTCGAAAAATTATATGAACTTAAACTTGACTTTTAATTAGCATGATTGATAGTTTTCAAAAGAATTTCTATGGCTTTGTGATTTCTACGGATTGTGGCTTCCTAAACCGAAACACTTAAAGCGCAATCCGGTCATTCTCATTCTAAGGATGATTCCCCTCTCACCCCTTAACCTTAACCCAAACACTTGTGAGAATTCTTTTCATTTAGTGATTGTTTGGTTTCGCAAAAACTTGAAAGTATAGGGAGCGACAAGAAAGGACATCCATTGGGCTAGTTTTTCTTAGACTAGTGATTTAGAAGGGAATAATGGTTAGGTGAGACACGTCTTTGAGTTTTGAAAAATAAGAAAATAAACACGAGTAATTGTAAAACACCTAGGGGTAAAAGAAAGGCTAAGTAAAAAAAAAAATATATAGAAAAATCGAAAAAAAAAAGAAAAGGAAAAGAAAAGAAAGAAAAAGAATTCGATTAAGAAATAAAAAGAAAAAAAAGAAACTTAGCCAAAATAAAATCCCCTAAGGTTGTTAAGAAAAGAAAAGAAACTCGATGTTTAGGTGTTTAAATGTTTAAAAGAAAGACGATGGGTTAGTGGATAGTCTTGAGTAGGGATGGATGTCCGGACTTGTATGCATCAGTTGCTTCTTGTCTTTCCTGGTTTTGTTTAACCCTTTCACTCCCCGAGAGAAACCGCGCTACAACTAACCACATGCACGAGTGTTAGCCTCCTCGTTTGATTCGAAATCCCGTTCTTACCTAGACAAATAGAAAAACTCTTGGAAATTTTTAATCATGTTTCATGCTTGATTGTGTTTTAATTGAATGTGAAAGGTGTTTAGACTAGACAAGTGGATCACATACTTTTGGTAATAACGGCGGATTTAGACGGAGTTAAGGTAGATAGAAATAAGTGGAACTAGTTCGGTTGCGAGAGGGTACTATGTTTAGGATACTTGTTCATTACATTTCCGTGTTGCTTTGGTTCTGAGGTCCCCACCTCCACACCTTCCTAAACTTTGATGTTAGTTCTCTTGCTTGAGGACAAGCAAAGGATAAGTTTGGGGGAGTTGATAACTCGCATATTTTACACTTTCTACCTTAGTTTATGCATTAGAATTCATTCATTTAGGTTGCATTTAGTATCATATAGGTTGCATGTTGGTTTGTTTCGTGTATTTCAGGTTTTTGAGCACAAAGACGGCGAAAGTGATGAATTTAAGCCAAAAAGAAACTGATACATGTGCATCGGCATGTTGTATCGGTTTATGTTGGCCGATATAGAAGACAAAAGTTTCGCCGAAGCTTGTATCGGCCAACCATATCGGTTTGGAGTGGCCGATACAAGAGAAAAAGACCCGAAGACACGTATCGACCTGTCGTATCGGCTTAGCCTGGCCGATACGAAGAAAACAGAGCTGAAGGAAGACTACCGAAGCGCATATCGGCCAGACTGTATCGGTTTGCATTGACCGATACAGGCTGCGAAAATTAAAAGGAAATCCGGTTTTCATGTTTTAATTAGGAAAATAATTCCTAAACCAATGGGTTTTCCTTTATTTTATGGTTCAAGACTATATTAGGGTTTTGTTTTATGTTTTGACAAGGATTCTATCTTTTGTTTTTAGTTTTTCATCTTTGTTTTTCTTTCATCCATCGTTTTGTTTTTGGAGTTTTTGCAACTTGGGAGATTTGCTTGGTGTTTGCCTTGGCCACCTTTGTGATCTTCATCAATAAGATTTTCTTGAACTTTACTCTTTTGTCTTTGTTTATGTTTATGCTTTCTTTTAATTTAATTGCTTTGACTTTCAATATGCTTAGTGAGTAGTTTCACATAGACAATTAGGTTGGGGGAAAAAGGGTGAATCAACTCTAGGGTTGATCGATGTCTAGAACTTAAAACCTGATAAAACTTTAATCTAGTGTAACAATCTTAATGCTTTAATTGACCTGATCAATCAATTGATAGAACCCAGGAAACTTCACAACCGAGAGGTCTGTGAGGATTCCTGAACAATTACCCTAGAACTAAACCTAGCTTAACCGAGAGATCTGTGTTAATAAGTTTAGTGGTTAGAATTGATTTGAACTTTAATGTTTTCTAAAATTTAAACTATCCAAGATATTGTTTTAGTTTACTTGTTAGGAAAAGGATCTCTGTCACGAGAGTGGATTGATCTAAAATCGTTTTCAAAACCTTAAAGTACTTTTATAAAAGACATCGAAAAACCTGAAAGTTGATGAACCCGTTAAAGTACCCTAACCTGGTTGTTTAGCTTTTTAATTTGAATCTTTACAACTTGCAATTTCGTTTTATTTCTTTGTTAGTCCTTACAAAAAAACACATAAACAAAACCATAATTTAAATTGCTTAGACTAAGATTGATTCCTTGCAAACTTTAGTAATTTAATTGCTCCTGATTCGGATTGACCTCAAGTACTACAATTGAGACATTCGATTAAACGGGGTAAAATCTCGTTTATCAAATTGGCGCCGTTGCCGATTCAGGAACTCGATTAAATATTAGAGTTTTGGAGTTACTTGGGACTAAGTTTCAGTTTCGTTACTAACTTGTTTTCTTTCCTTGTGATTTTCGTTTTGTTAGGTGTATGCAAAGGAGAAGTCACCGACAAAGTGACAGCTTGCTCTTCTTCGCGGACATCAAAGCACACGAAAGAGCTATCTCACGAGAAAGAAGAACCGGCCTTCACTCCGACTCATCCACATCGACACTTCGGGTTCGATTCGAATTCGAGATGGGTGACGCAAACAACGCACCTAACGTTGCACGCACCATTGGTACGGCGGATGTGCCATCAAACATCACCAACCGTAGTGGCATCACACCACCGGTCATCGCCAACAACAACTTTGAGATCGAGTACGACTCATTAACATGGTGTCCAAAGAACAAGTTCATGGGTCGCTTAGTGAAGACCCCATTGATCACCTTCACCAATTTGACATGCTATGCGACACGGTGAAAATCAATGGTGTCGATGAGGACATGTTTAAGCCGCGTTTGTTCCCCTTCTCACTCGGGGACAAAGCACACATATGGCAGAAAAACCTTGTGAAGGACACCATACAGACTTGGGAGGCATGTAAGACGACTTTTCTCACAAAGTTCTTCTCGGTGCTATACATATATTTTACGTATGGTATATACTATTTAGTTATAGTAATTAATATATAGAATACAATATATTATTGTAATTATATAGTATTAAATTTGAAAATTGTAAAATACAGTTTTCTTGATGATATATTTTATTATATAAAATTGAATTTCTTGTATATTATATTTAATAAAGTTTAGTTTATATATACAATATAGTTTATTATCATTTTTAATGTATTATACATTCCAATATATGCATATTTTGTTTGATCTAAATATCCATTTTATTTTATACTTAATCTACAGCATAATATTTGCCAATCGGGATTTTATTTTTAAAATCTACAATCTAGTTTTCTACAGCCAAAATCCTACAACAATAAAATTAAAAGCTACAGCAAAAAAACCTACATCTAGATTTCTACAGCCAAAAACATAAAGCTACAATCTCTACCAATCACCACCTTTATCCCATTACAAAATTATCTTAAATTTCCTCTCTCTCATTGTCTTGTTAGTAAATTAATTACTTTTGTCTGCCTCTTACTCTTTCAGTCTTTCTCTCTTCTCTCTCTCTCCCTTTTATTTCTCACCCTTCTCTTCTAAGCTCATTGAGAAACAAACTCTCCCAACATTTCAAGAAAATCAAAAAAAAGTTTGAAACTTTGCATCTGGGTTTTGTTTAATTCGAAGATTCAGATCGTGAAAACATTCAAATGGGAATGGTAACAGAGTCAAAGTTTCATGTTTTAGCTGTTGATGATAGCCTCTTTGATAGGAAAATGATAGAGAGATTGCTTCAAAAGTCTTCATGTCAAGGTTCATAACCAGACAAAATTGAATCTTTAAGCTTTATATCAGAGCAAGATTCTGAAAAAAAGATTTCCTTTTTTTGTTGTTGTTGCAGTAACTACTGTTGATTCAGGTTCTAAAGCACTTGAATTTCTTGGTTTGAGAGAAAATGATGACCCAAATGATCCTTCTACATCACCCAAAACTCATCAGGTTCTAATTTTTATTTTTTGTTCTTTTTAATTAATGATTTTTAACATATTTTATTGAATTTTGTTTGGTTTGTTTTGTTTGTATAGGAAGTTGAAATAAATCTCATAATTACAGATTATTGTATGCCTGGCATGACTGGTTATGATTTACTCAAGAGACTTAAGGTACATTTATTTATCCTTTTTTTATTAATTTATTTTAATATTTTTTGCTAATATTCTCGGCATTTTCTGAATTTTGGGTTCATGTCTTTTCCATCTCTGGTAATTTCGTTTTTTCCAGAAAAAGAAATAAAGTTTCTTTTTTGATTTCTCTTTAGTTTTGATTTGAAAATGTCAATGAGAGAATAAAAAAATATCTTTGGGAATATTTTTCCCACTATCTTTAACTATTCTTATTATAAAACAACAATTTTTCACATAAATTGATATGATTTTTATGTAGGAATCAGAAGCATTTAAAAGCATTCCTGTAGTAATAATGTCATCTGAAAACGTTCCAGCAAGAATCTCTAGGTAATAATGCCTCTGTTTCTTTTAAAATTTTAATTTTGAGTCTTTTATATTTGTGAATATTACATTATTTAAAATGGGTATTATTTACTATGCAGTGGTTTTTTGTTGTTATTGTTGTTGCATTTTTTAGTACTAATAATAAAAATGTCATGAATAATTAGATGTTTAGAAGAAGGGGCTGAAGAGTTTTTCTTGAAACCAGTAAAATTGGCTGATTTAACAAAATTGAAACCTCATATGATGAAAACTAAACTGAAGAAAGAAAGTGAAAAGACACCAACAAAACAAGAAGAGGATGTTTCATCTGTAATTGAAATCTTGCCTCTACATCAAGAACTTGAATCAGAACAACAAGAACGAGAAGATTCGAGTAGTGTTAATAAGAGAAAAGCTATGGAAGAAGTGATATCTACTGATCATTGTTCACGACCAAAGTACAATGATATCACAACCTCTGTCTAAATCTTTGAAACTTTGTGTTTCCATGTTTTTTTTTAGAGGAATTCACAAATCTACACCCTTTCAACCCCTTCTTCACAAAACTACTCCTAATTCAATATTTTCACAAAACTACACCCTTTCAAAATTTTAAAAGCTTGATTTAACCTTTAAAAAATTACCAAAATTTAAATTTTTTCATTTGGGTTCGCTAATTAGTGTTTAGGGTATAATATTAAGGGGTAAGATTATTGGGTAAAATTTATTTAGATTTAATTTTGAGTGTTTAGGTGTAGTTTTGTGAAGTATTTTGGAAAGGGTGTAGTGTTGTGAAATGTAATTCAAATGGTGTAGTTTTGTGATTCTCCCTTTTTTTTATAGGTTTTGTTTGTTTGTAGGAATGCTTTGTTATAGTAAATACATGGCTGCTTTATTTGTAGTTGATGATGATTTTCTGGTAATAATTGTTACTTACGAAAGTTTTGTTTGTGTTTTTTTTTCTATTGGCATTTAAACAATCTCAAGAGTAAATAAAAGCTACATATTTGAGTTTTTCTTATGTTTCTTTGCATTTTGTTTGTGTTTTTGATATCTAAAAAGATTTTTTTGTCAATTTAATATTTTCATGGGCTTGAATGGTTATGGGCCAAAAGTTAATTCGTAAAATTAAATTAAAAATATTCACGAAAACAGATTTTAAAAATTATTTTTTTTGTGACGTATAAAATTAAAAACGTAAAAAAAATCAAAGAGCACCCTTGAAAGATCATGGTTTTTCAAAACAACCAATTGAGGAGATAACTCTTTCATAACTCAAAGATTTCGTATAGATTAAACATAAATCGTTTGTGTTGTTGTTCTACTTTCACAAATTATCATCAAAAACATTCTTTGATCACAAATCATATCATCATCTTCACATAAAGTCCATGCCGATATATCAAGTCAAATAGTTTGTGAAGCTTCTCAACGAACGTTAATCAACAAATACCTAATTAACAAACAAGAAACATTTTTTTCTTTTCACAAACTCATATATAATTTTTTTTTGTTAGGTTTTCTACAAAGCTATGGACGGATCATGTCAAAACAAGTTTATATTCGGACACCATTGATTTTGTAATGAAACTTTATACACACGCAACTTCATTAGCTTTATTATTACCTTACTCTCTGTTTCATCTTTTGTTATTATTTTTTGTTCTGTTTTTAGGTAACATACCAAATCCAAGATTGTACTGAAAAGTTATTGACTTTTGAAGAAACCTTTAGATATATATTCAAGAAAATTATCAGATTCTTTACCATCTAAACTAAACTAGGTTAATTAACTCTTACAATATGAACTAGACATATAACTTTTTAAAATCTTCTTTTTGTTTCTTACTATAGTTTGGGACTAGCTTCAAATAGATAGCCAAGTTTTCTTGAACAATTACTACTTAAGATTCAAAGTTGCTAATTCTCAGATGAAGATGTTCAACTATTTGCTAGATATGCATACATCTTTGTGGCCTCTGCATCCATACCACAGTTATACTTTATTTCAAAATTTAAGTTTTGTTCTGTTTTGGAACTTTCTTTTGCATTGTGTAGCTTACAAGGCAGAGGCTAGTTCTCCAAGCTTAAATCTTCTTTCATTGTTTTGAACTCTTCTACATAATGCATTTGTATAATGAAACTTTGTCTTTTTATTTTCCCCTATAGACATTGGACCTGAAACTGATGAACAAGGAGATACGACCCTAAAAGACCCTTTTGCAATTGACTATGGAAAAGGTATAGAACGTAGAGGAAATCCAGAACCTAATAGATTTCGAGTAATGAGACTCTTTGGACAGGACCAACCACGAATGCAGCTGCAGCTGCAACAGAACTGTCCACAAGAAGAGAACCAAACACAACAACAACATGTAAGAGGCATTTGACCAAGAGTTTCTTGATTTTTCTTGTATCTTCTATTAAGGTGACGTGACACACTACCAACACATAAAAAACGAGCATTGTCAGCATATGCAAGGGGCAAAGTCAAAGGTAAGAGATGATGATGATGAGCCATATTCAGAACCAATTACATAACCTCAACAATTTCAGCTTCATGAACCCATTAGGTTTCACCATCTTCATGAGTCTCACAAGCCTCGGACCAAGACCAAGAGTCATCATCACAGGTTGATGATGGTGAAACCTAATGTTTGTGTACGGAAGAAGCTCCTAAACTAAACTAAAGAACCCATATATGCATCAAAATCAGAACCATTTGTAACCAGAAGTGGAAGTAAAGCTTGATGGCATGGAGGAGGTTTATATGATCTTGTCCGTTGCTGCTCGCCGCAGAAAACGCAGATCAGATACTCAAGAACAGACTCACCTAATTAATTTGAACCGAAGATTAATTAGAAAACCGAATCTGATCTCTACACAATGCTTGGTTATCAATTGAATGTGTAAATTTATTGGCCAAGTGTTTAATTAGTAAAATACTTATTAGTGATTAAAGCCAGTCGCATGTTGGATAATTTTGTATTTTAAAAACTAAACATGCGATTTATTAGACAATGTCATTTTTTTTAACAAAGAAGTTTCTTAATATTGTAGCCAACATGAAAGTTTGGTGATAAAAGTTTCTAGAGACAGAGATATAAAAGAGGAAGAGTTGGTTTGATCCATATATAGTTGTTGGCTTTGATCACATTACGCACCCTCTTGGATCTCTTCTTCTTCTTCTTCTTCTTCTTCTTGTTGTTGTTGTGCCTTGTTCTTTATATCAAGTTCATATTTGGCTTCTCCAATGAGTGAAGTAGTGCCCTTGATGACATTGTTTATCTCATCCAAGTTCATCTTCTTGAGTCTCGCTTTCTCATATTCGACCATACGCGAGAATCTCATGGTGTCGTAGATCCATTTTGCCTTATTGAGTTCTCCAATAATGATCTCATCTCTCTTTTTGGCACGTTGATCATCTTCTTCATACTTGTAGGATGCATCATCATCATCATCTTCGTATTCGAACATATCATTTGGAGAAGATTCAAATGCAAAGCTAGCATACTTGACTTTCTCCTTTCTGCCATCATTAACGATGTAAAAAGCATTAAACAAAACAGCCATTGGATTCAAAATCCACAACATATGGCTACTACGATTACAAAAAACTTGTTCCTTCCTCGAAATTCTACACAGCATCTACCGATCTACGAATGGCATATGCGAGAGATCTATAATCTGTTGATTACGAAATCTCTTGGATTCAAAATCTACAAGACACGGCTACTACGATTACATAACTCGTTAGTCGAAATTCTACACAGCATCTACGAATCGCATAAACTTAGCAGTGCGAGATCTATAAGGTGAAGCATTATCTACATAGATTTAGTTCATAGAATACCTAGGAAATGACTGAACAATGGTGCTTGGGGATTGGATGAGAAGAGCTCCTCTGCCTCCATATTCTGTGCTAAACATTTCAAGCGAGTCCTTAATCTCCTTGAGATGGCCGTCGAGGAGAGCCTTATTTTTTTTTTCTGGGTGATCTGCAGACATTTTTTCTTCGGAGAAATTCAAATGTGGAGAGGGAGAAGAAAGAATAAGAGGGAGAGGGAGGGAGGGAGAGAGAAACGACAATATATATATGGGAATATACAAATGAATGGGGTTTATATGGTAATTATTTGAGTGAAATAAATATCAGAAAGGGAGAGAAGATATTTATTTTTACATCTCACCGAAATCGACCGTGTTCCTTTCTGAGATGAGAGTGGAGATTTTTACCCAAAATACCCTTTGGGTTATAGCCGGATGGTGTAGCCACAGCCCACAAGGGAGGGAGGGAGGGAGGGGAGGATAGAATCGTCACAAGTGATGTTAGGGCAAAATATGAATATTAGACACAGATCCTCTTCACGCCGTGATTAATCGACTTGGCACGTGCGATTCCTAGTGAGATCCATCCCTTCACACTCTATATATATGGATGGCACTTCAGATGAGAAGTAAGCGGATTGAATATAGTTCAACTCCGAGAGTACCTTCTTCGTTTCCTGCAGGTAAATACCATTCTTGCTATGTTATAGAAACCCAAAAATTGTCTTTTGATATTTAGAAAGTTACTACAACATTGCTTTCAGTTCTTACTTACATGATGATTCGTAGATTTCTTGCTTCTTTTGCTCTGAAATATTTTGCCACTTTTAGACAATAAAGAGTTGACTTGTTCAAGCTTGCCTGCGTAGAATCGTTGGTACTAAATGTAAAATGACAACCGTTGCATGTTATTATCGAGAAAATCTGTTCAATTTATTCTCTTTCAAGATCAAATGTTCTTGAATGCTTAGAAGTATGAATATTGTAACCCTGATCCATATAACAGGTTCTTGGAGCCATACTGAATGTACCCTTGACTATCTTACATATCACACTAGTCATACTCAAGACAATGGAACTTTATCGTAGCGTAGGTATAGCATTGTTCTCACTTACTTGGGTTTGTCAAAGGTGTGATCTAGAGAGTACACTCATTACAGTGACTATATTCAAAAGTTTTTAAGTCTGATGATAAATTGTGTTCACGTCTTACATGATTCACAATGCTAGAGCTTCTTCTTGGTTTGAATTTTTTTTTGTTTCGATTTACGGATGAGTTCTTTTGCAGACAAATTGCAATGACTCATATGCAGGATGGTATGTGGAAAGTTGAGAGGTTTATAGCACTCCCAGGTAAAGGGGATGAAAAAAGAGTCATTCACTTGTATTCACTCACTATACAGTTGTATTGCCATTACTTTTTGTCTCATCTTGCTGCATACTATGTATGATATCTGTCTTAAATTTCATTTTTTTTTTTGTTTTGCGTATAGAAAAGTGTTTCCAAACTTGTGTTTCCATCTTTTTTGTATGGTAGGTTAATAGTTTGCATGCTGGATACATACATTCTGTCTTTGCCAATATTTTCCTGCATATTGTTTTTCTTTCTTGTTATATTAATCTGTCTCTTGGATATGCTTTCTGTCTTAGACCATGTAACTACTCTACTTGGCTCTCATATAATACTTGAGTTCAGTTTAGGACAGAAGAACCTTGGCCACCCTCCTTGGCCACCCTCCTCTGCACCAACTCTGGTAATCTCATTACATCACATGCTTTATCAAGAAAAAGCTCAGAAACTTTGATTCCAACTAATAAGTAAGAAGATCAATACATCCAAAACAAAAGTAATGATCATTTATATATATAGTAAACAAAGGCATTGTCCTCTTCCTCTCATAAGGGGGATTTAAGTTCATCGAACATAATAATTATAGATTATATTAATCTGTAGAAACTAAACAATGGAGAAAGGAGCAAGAAAATGGGATGATGGCGACGACACCGGACCATTCAACCGTCCCGCGGATATCTTCTCCAACCCTATCCAAGGCGATCAACCCACACCAAATCTTCACTTGTGTGACTTTATTCTTATGTCGAGGAGGCTTCTTCTCGATATGCAATATTTCTTCTGTGGAGAAAAACGCTAGCTTTCCATGGTATTCAACCATGGAGCCGCCACACAATGTTCCTCCGAGTGTCTCCAAATGATCACCGCTTACCACTTTCCATACGTTACGTTTTGTGTCAAGCCACATAAGGTTAGAGTAAGTGAAGAAACCAAAGAGCACATAACCCACCACGCACATGTGCCAGGCCTTGCCACTCATAAAGGGCATAATCAAACCCTCTCTTCTTCTACCTTCTCTCAAGTTGTAAAGGCTTATACTTCCAACATTCCTTGCATAAACCTTCCCTTCCAATGTCACACATGTCGGCATCATCGGTCTGCTGTTCTCTTCCTCGCAAGGGAAGCCTTCCGGTTCCCAAGTCTCCGATTCAAGATCGTATACGTCTTCTAGGACCGGACCATTCTCCGATTGTTGTGCCACGTGTATCCTACCGTCGAGTATACATAAGATGCTTCTCGACTCGCACCATGATCTCCTCATGGTCGGTCCCTGACGCAGCTTACCAGATCGAGTATCAAGGATCCACAGATCGTTGGGCTTTGGATATCCGCCGATAAAATAGATCTTCGAATCCGCCGCGACGGCGCCAGATCTCAACATGAAATAGCGTGATGGGAAATTTACCGGCACCAGTTGATACTCCTCCGTATTCTTCTCCGCCTTGCGACGGAGAGTGAACCAAAGGTAGGTCGGATTTTCATCACATAAGTTATCACGGTCCGCGAAGCATACGTAGACGGAGTCCTTGCCGAGGTCGGATCGGAGCTGGTAGAGCTCAGGAGAACGCACGAGGGATCTTATCTTCCTCGACACGCAAGAGAGATTCTCGTAATAGCGTCTCGGCACGCGGGCTAAACAGTCCAGCATGATCTCTTCGGGCAAACTAGTCAGGGACCATGATGATGATGATGATGATGGTAAGTTTCTAGGTTTCTTCAAAAGCTTATTAGCCATTGATTCAAGGTTTTGCCTAGTTTTCTTTTCAGATATCCTTTTTAACTTATTAGTCAAAACTTTTATAAGAGCATTAATATCCTTTAAGAGGTAAAAATCACCTCTTAAAATAATTTTTTTTGTTTTTATTTATTTATTTCGAAAAAATAAAAAATAAAATAAAAAAAACATAAAAAGAATCGCGGGTGGCGTGGCGATGGGGCCGCGAAAGTTTAAGATATACTCTCTTAAAATAGAGGTTTTGAAGGTGGCTCTTATGTTTTTTGGTGGGTCACCTATAAGAGGTGTTGATAAGAGCCCCTATATTAATGCTCTAAGATATTTAAGGAAGATACAATATATATATATATATATATTTTAATGGAAATATATATATTTTGGATAATCCATTGTAAAATTGGAAAGTCATTTATTGCAAAATTGAAGGAAAGTACATTTATCGATTACTGTAAACAATTATAAATTAATGTTAAACTTTAAAATATACTTATATTTTTTCTATCATCTACTTATAAAATACTAGGTAACGTTCAGTGTGAAATTGTAACATAATATTACTAAACTCGTAGAAAATTTTAAACAGAAAATTAATTTTTGAAAACATAAGTAATTGAAAATTTGAAATAACCCTTGTGTCCATGTGGATTGAGTTCTAAACCATATATTATTTTTGTTTGAAAACTGAAGTTTTAGAACATATATAATGCATGTCACAAATTTGATTTTCTATTTTTAACAACAAAAAAAATTGATTTTCTATTCACATTTGATGTCACACAAAATGTCAAAAACTCTCGGTAACCATAGTTTGCTAGGACCATAAGACCAAAGTATTGGTTAGGCCCATTAGATTGTTAATGGGCCTATATTGGTTTAGTTTCCTACCTTATCCTCTTCGACCGAATTTTATAAGATATTTTATTTTGTTTTGTAAAGAAGGAGAATAATAATTACAAATTTACAATGTACGAGTCGCCAATAGATTGGTCCGAAAAAGAAAGTCAAATAAAGCCAACAGTAACGCGTAGACACGTGGACGGCGCGTTACTCAAAACCACGTTAGCTGCGGGTCCATACCTACCCACTTGTCTCTCACAATAATTCTGCCTCGTGTTCTACAAACCTCAGGTTCGGAACCGAGCCTTGCTTTATATATTATTTACTTCTCTTCCCCATTATCATCATCTCGTATCGTGTTTTGATCCTAATCCGTTTTCGCTTTCTAGAAGAATCTAATCAACTTGCAGAGATATTTTCTCATCCCTAAGGTATAAACAGATCTGATGCTAAATCTTCGATCAATTTTCTCATGGCGATTGACTTTCCTTTGATTTCTACGAGTTTTGAATCTTCGTTTTTCGTCGATTTCGATGGAATTTTGTGTAGTTTTCTGTGATTTTTTTGGGGTAAAATCAGAAGAAATATGAATATTCTGTGTTGCGATCGTAGATCTAGCTAATCGTAGCTGATTTCTAAGTCTTTTTTGAGTTTTGATCGTAGTTATGGATTGTCTGCTTCGTTTTCAGATCTGAGCATATATGTATACAATGGTTTCTACAAGCTTTTAAGCTTCGTTGTTCGTCGATTTCGATGCGTTTTTGTGTAGTTTCTGTGCTTTTTCCTGGTAAAATACGAAGATCTAGCTACTTGTAGTTGATTTCTATGTCTTTTGGTAGTAATGGATTGTTTACTTCGTTATCAGATCTGAAAAATATGTGTATAGCTCTATGTTTTATCGTTTTCTACTGATATTGACTCTTGTTTCGTTGCTGTTTTGTGTTTGTGTATTTTCAGATCTAAATCAAGGAGTTTTCAAGAAATGGCGATGGTTTCAGAAAGACGATCGACACTAAACCCAGACGCACCTTTATTCGTGCCAGCTTCTGTTAGACAAGTCGAAGATTTCTCGCCGGAATGGTGGCAACTTGTCACAACATCGACATGGTACCATGACTATTGGATCAGCCAACACCAAGGCCCAGACGGGTTTTACGACAACGGAGAAGAAGGGGTCGTAGATGTAGCCGATCTCCTCCCTGAATCGTTCGATTTCGACGACACGGAAGATCTTTTCGATGTCGTAGATGGTTCCGAGTTTGGTCAAGGATACGGTGAACAACAAGGCTATTATTACCAAACAGGTTCGGAGTTCGGTTTAGGCAAGAATGGTGAGATGGTAAGGAGATCAGGTGTGAATAGGAGTCCTAAATCGTTTGTTGAACCGGCTAAGTATGCGGAGAAGCCGATGGCTAAATGGGCTAACCAGAAGGTGGCTGCTCCAAGAAACATTCATCAGCCTCGTTGAATAAGATGAAGAAGAAGAAGAGATGTGTATGTCTATGTTGTTGTTGATGTTGTTCACTAGTCTGTTGTATCTTTAGCCACTTGTAATTGGTAGTAATTTGCTTTTCCCACAAGAAGAACATGTAAACTTTGTACCTTTATGTTCATCTTTATCACAAAAAAAAATTGTAAAAAAAACACATAAAAATTGTATAATTTGAAGAGAAATACTATGATCTAAGAGTTAATCTCCATCTTCAAGGCTTCATAATCTCTATTCTCTAGTCTTGAATTTTAGGCTTTTTTATCGTTAGCGTACAATGAAGCATTGGGCTTTATCTTTAAGAAAAGCCCAAAATTTTTAATTACGTAAATACCCTTAGAAAGCCCTATTTAGTATTCACTCGAGTAAATGTAGACGTCTTTCATTGATTTCTTTTTTTTTTTGCTTTTGGCAGAGTTTTTTAAACTCCCGCGTCTGAAATTCACCATGGCGCCAAAGAGAGGAAAGCCCTCGTTGCAGTCTTCTCTCTACCCTAACGGTGAGTGAAACCCTTGATTTTTGTTTCTATGATATTGTGGTAAAATTGAACGAATCTTCTTCTAGTGGTGTTTTTGATTGATTTTGTTCAGGTGATTACGAAATCGATGTTGATTGTAAGCAAGTTTACCTCTGAAATCGCTAAATCGGGACCCTAAAACCCATTAAAATCAACTTCGATAATCCCCAGAAGCAACATAGTCTCTATTTTTTTAGGGTTTCGAGTTTATAGTAGATGATAGCTTTATGTTATCGCAATAGCTTACTTAATTACTAGTGTTGTATTTCTTGTGCAGAGAAGGATAAACTAGTTTCTGCTTACCCGAAAGAAGACATGTTTCTACTTGTTAATCCTCGTGATGAAGATGGTTTTACCAAATCTCAACTTCGGGTAAATAAACACTCTCAAATCACTATATTGCATTGTGTGTGTGTAAGTGTGGGTTTATCATTTATTTGATGTTATTATCGCTTTCGTAAGTAATAGTAATGTGATATGTTATTCAGGAAGTGTTAAAGTTATATAGTAAAGAGCTACCTGACATGAGATACGCTTCAAACACTGGCAAACAATCTGATTTCCTTTACAGATGCGTCTCTAAAGGGTATTGTTGTTATTAACTTGTTACTTCTTTTGAGTTTTGACCGATTTTTATGCTTTATTTGAATGGTATTGTTGATTTCTTGCAGCAAGTATTGTTCATTGGTTTTGAGGCCAACACGTAGTGGAGTCTCAGAAGAGGTATAAATCTCTATACTAATATATTGTGCTATTATTTTGTATGCTTTAACGCCAAGTATGACATTGATTTTTAGTATATTGTGCTTTTTGTAGATCTTAGCTGCAATAACATATCAAATAGTGCCTGCTGATACACAGTATGCTGAGATACCACTTGCTGCTGTAACAAATACACACCAGAAAAAGGTTTTTTTTTGTTTTGCTCTGACTCATTCACGATTACCGTTGTAAGTCTGTCATCAAAACTCCTGTATTTAACTAAATAGATGGGTTTTATAATACATATTCAGGGTTTTGGTAAACTTCTCTGCGAAGAACTGATGAAGAGACTTCATGATGTTGGTATTCGGTCGATATACTGTTGGGCAGACAAAGAATCTGAAGGATTTTGGTTTAAACAGGTGATTGTCATTCATTTTTTTTGGAGTTTTATCTTTATAGTTTGTTTTATTAGAACTAAACACGCTTTTGAAGTACTTAGCTTATAGGTTTCTTGTATCCCTTTATGAATTCTTCAGGGGTTTATAACGTTAGCAGAGGTAGACCAGAGAGGAAAAGCAAAGAGGTTACACATTAAGTCTAATATTCGAAAAGCCTTGTGTTTTCCCGGCGGTTCAACTCTCATGGTTTCTCACCTGAAAAAGGAATCCTCTATTAATCCTGCAAATCTCCAGATTTCCTCTTCATGGAAATATCAGTGTGAGGAATCTCCACTCTCTGCAGGAAATAATTGCCCAGGTCCTGTGGCGGAAAATTCAGTCAACCTTGGAGAGAGCTCTGGTGAAAGCATTTATCTTGACTGTAAGTTTTTGAAATATTTCCAATGTAAAAATGCTATTTTGTTACAATAGGTTCCTAGTTCTTTTTGTGTAATACCATTACCACATCACAGAACTTTTGCACTTGTTGAGAAATCTCTGAAATTTCTGTGCTGATGTGTTATATACAGGTCTCTCTGGTATCAGAAGTCCAATGGATTCAATCACGGGAAAGGAACACAATAACGTGATCTCCGATCAAGCTACCACAGCTGATTGTGATACCAAATGTTCCACGCCGCGCTTGAAGAGATCGTGGGAAGCATCATTGTCTTCTATACAATCCAAAAGGATTAGGGCCAATAGTAATAATCAGCCTGAAATGGCTCTGCCCAAAGTTTGCAAACGAAACAATGATGAACAATGCAGAACGGTGGCTGGGATGTCCAACTCTCTGATCAACATGGAAGCTCCTACAAATGGAAAAAACTATAGAATCTTGTTGATGGACATTGGAAACGAAAATAAGAGGGTCTGGTTAACAGAGGTATATATATATACCTTTTAGGAAATTTGTTTCATAGATTGATTTTCTATTAGCCTTGTGTTGATTTATATTGCAGGTAATAAGAAAACTAGGTGGTGATGTGACCTTGGATGGCAACATGAGCACACATATTGTCACCGGAAAAGTCAGGAAAACGCTTAACTTCTGCACTGCTCTTTGCTCTGGGTTAGTCTCAAAATTACTAGCATCATGTTGATTGTTGTGAAATCATGTAGTTATCATGATAGTAACACGATTTTGTTGTTGCACCATACTTGTTCGCAGGGCTTGGATCGTATCACCAAGTTGGTTAAAAGAAAGTTTCCGACAAAGCAGCTTTACTAGTAAGATGAGACAAAAACATTCAGTGAACTATCTGTTTGTTGGTAACTATTACACTCAAGTTGTCTGATTTCTATATTGACAGGTGAAGCTGTGCACATATTGCAAGATGAAGAGTACCAATTGAAATATGGAACTGATCTGAAAAGCACAATTCTTCGAGCAAAAGCTAGACCGAACTCGTTGCTTAAAGGATATGACATATGCGTTGGGCCTCACGTTGAGTTGCCTATCGAAACTTCATCTGTTATAATCAAATCTGCTGGTGGAAATGTAAGCTCTTCCGTATGTGTTCTCCGCTTGACCATAAGCTTTTTCACATTTGAATCCAAACACATGTAATTTCTTTCAGCTGGTTAGAAGAGTGGACAAGGTAAAGGAGGTATCGAAAGCAATATACATAAGGTGCAAAGAAGACACAGTGGAAGCTTTATACGCAGCAAAGAAAAGGATAATGACATTCAACAGTGAATGGTTAATGAACTGTGTCATGAAGCAACAACTTGAGCTTCAACTTTCTCAGTTTGTTGAGTCTTTGTGATTCGAACTCGAGACCTCTCTTTACTTGTCTTTTGAGTTTTATGGAGAAATGCCGAGACATTTTCGAACCTGAGTGGCTAAGGTACTAAGCTTAACTCTCCAAACTATTTATGTATAAAAATAAAATTTGTTGTTACATAACATAATTTGGCGTTAGTAGGTATATACTACGTTAGGTTTCTTATTAATTAGACTTACGGATGTTAAGTTAGTTTTTTTTACTACTTTCAAATCTCATATTTACAGTAGAAAGTGAATGAGAAGAAAAAACAGTCCAAAAGTTTATATATGTTACCAAGGACTTGCTTACTTCAGTTTTGACTCAACTTTAAATATCATTTTTACTACTTAGGCAATATATAAAAATAATCTATCAGAATGAGTTATTCAATGGTCAAAAACTCGTAAATGATTTTGTTTCCAAATTTGTCCCATTTCTAATTTTTAGTATTTTATAACCAAAACATGGTTTTATGTCCATTTCAACATTATTTTTAGAGAAGAATTGTTTTTTTCATCATTTAGTTAAATGACACTGCAGATTGAAGAAACTACAAGAACGGCCAATTAACAAAACGGCTTCTTCACATTCAATTCAAAACTCTGATTCAGTTTCAAGTATTGTCTCCCTCACAACATAACAGTTCTCTAATATACATTTCCTCTACGCGCCTGGCGTTTCTTGGCTACATTCTCACATGGCGGTTCTCTACTCCTCAAAAACAACCATGTCTTCTTCTTCCTCAACATCATTTGCCTCACGAATTTTCTTGCTAGTGACACTTCTTCCTCTCTCCTTAGCCTGCTTCGCCTTCCTCCTCCAGCGACAAGGAGGAATCAACGACAATAACCACCCATTCCTGGGAAAGGAGAACTCCAATCCGGAGAAACAGGCTTTTGGCTCTGATCCGGGTTGTGTTTCTCTGCTCGGTCAGAGCCGTGCTTCATCCTTTCCTTACCTCCGTGATTTGAATCTTCATTACAATAACGATCTGAAACCAATGGTTAGATAACTTCTCTTGTCTTTTTTCTTCTAAATAAGTTAAATAAGTACTATATAGTAAAAAATCAGATTTTTGTTGGTGTGGGTGGTTAGATATGTATTACTACGAGCACTTCTGCTGGATTAGAGCAGACATTGCCATGGATATTTTATCACAAGGTCATTGGTGTTTCAAACTTTTATTTATTCGTCGAAGGGAAAGCTGCTTCTCCTAATGTTTCTCGTGTATTGGAGACTATCCCTGTGAGTTTCTTCTAGTTTGCTCTGTTTATAACTAGCAATGTCTTCTTGAATATTGTGATAATGTTTTTATTGTAGGGTGTAAAAGTTATATACAGGACAAAAGAGTTAGAAGAAGAGCAAGCCAAAAGGTATTATTGTGTGTTTGTAGTTGTAGGTTTTGTTTTCTGATAGTTTATTTGAGGTTTCATTATTGTTTTTTCTTTTGGCTTATAGTCGGATTTGGAATGAGACTTGGTTGGCGAAATTCTTCTACAAACCGTGTAATTACGAATTATTCGTGAAGCAAAACTTGAATATGGAAATGGCTATCACCATGGCTAGGGTACTTACTACATCACCATGTAGTCTTATAGTTCATTAGTGGAGAAAAACAAAGCTAGGTACATTGATTCTGTTCCTTTTGTTTGGTGTATATATTAGGATGATGGCATGGAGTGGATATTTCATATAGACACTGATGAGCTTGTGCATCCTTCTGGTACACGTGACTATTCTTTAAGACAGTTGCTTAGAGATGTTCCTGTAAATGTGGATGCAGTTATCTTCACTAACTACGTGAGTTATATTGATTATTGGTCTTTTTTGTTTATTCGACTTGTTTGTTTAATGTGGATAACATGAAAATGTTGTGTTCTTGTTTCAGGAGAGCAGTGTTGAGAGAGATGATATCAAAGAGCCTTTCAGTGAAGTATCAATGTTCAAGAAGAACTATGAACATCTTCCTAGAGATGTTTACTTTGGTAACTACAAAGAGGCGACTCGTGGCAACCGTAACTATTTTCTTACTTATGGAAATGGCAAATCCGCTGCACGGATCCAAGACGACCTTCGGCCTAATGGTGCTCATCGATGGCATAACTATGAAAAGACACCACAGTATGTTCCTTTTCTTTCTCGCGTGTGTTTAGACAGAGACATTTACATTCATTTTTTGCTTATCAATCTCTTCTTTTGTTTTGTCAGTGTCATTAAACTAGATGAAGCTGCAATACTACACTACACTTACTCAAGATTCTCAGATCTTACTTCCAGACGTGATCGGTGTCGTTGCAAACCAACTAAAGAAGATGTTAAGAGATGTTTCATGCTAGAATTTGACAGAGCAGTGAGTACATGAGATGTTTATTTGTGTGTTTTCGTCGAATGTATAGTTTTTTATGCACCCACATCTTTGCAGGCATTCATCATAGCTTCATCTTCAACTTCAGAAGAAATGCTTCAATGGTACAAAGATCGCGTTGTATGGACCGACAAGAAACTGATCCTAAAACTTCTTAAGAAGGGTATACTTACTCGCATTTACGCACCAATGGTAAGTTACTTTCACAACCAAATCTCTAGAGTGTTTTTGGAATTTTCACAAAGATACCATCTCTTTTCTTCTTCACTCAGATTATAATCCAAGAGCTAAGAGAAGCCGGTGTGTTTAGCTCAGTGATAGCTTCAGCTCACAAGTCTTTCTCAAAGAACATAAACACTTCTTTATTCGCAACCATTACTAGAGAATCATCTCAAGCAACTGTTAGGAAAGTGTTGGAGTTTAACCTTGATGATCTTCATGGCCAATCTCAAGCTGCATTAGCCGTGCCACCGCAGTCACCTCCCGGCTTAAAAACACCCCAAAATGTTTGACTTCCTTGAGGATAGTTTCAAGTGATCAAGGAGAGATTAAATGTACATTTACACCCAAGTTTTTTTTGGCTTAGAGCAATGCTAATTCATGAATCTCCTTGTTCCATTATTATCTTAATTAAACATAAATTGTATTATCACAAATAACACTCCAAAACAAACATTGTTAAAGAATCAATAACTAATCTTTTACATGGATGCAACAGAGGAGGAGGAGGCAATGATAGGCTTATTAGAAGAAGACTTGTCATTGCTATTACCAAAGCCGCCGTTACAGACGTTAAAGCCGTACCAAACAGAGTTAGGCAAGAAGAGGTTGTAATAGAAAGTGACCGATCTAATAGATGAACCGTAGATCTTAACGTTCTCTGGTTTCCAGCCGTCAGATCCTTGTCTTAGAAGGTAGAGATAACATACGTCACGCATACAAGGTCCTGTTATCTTGTATGTGTCTGATGAACATTTCTCGAATGTTCTTGAGTGTGGATCATCTAGTCTCTTCACATATACCTGAAAAACAATAAATATTGTAGATTAATAAGACCAAGAAATGAAATTAAAGAGAAAATAGAGTAATAACCTCGTTGCGGTAGATATCACCAAAGGACATACTGATCTTATCTCTTGTGTAAGAAACAGAGGAACAGCTCGTCTTAATGATCACTGTGTATGAACACACACCTGCGTTCTATAGATTGAAAATAAAAAGAAAAACAATAAGGTAAATGTTTATAGGATTATAATCAAGAAAATGAATTGAGATTGGTATTATTATTTGACCTCAAGCTTGGGTTTAGGGATAAATGAATCAATGGGAAGAGGTTTTGTGGTGATGAATGATCTTGCAAAGGAAGAGGATGTGACATAACATAACACAAATATAAACAAAGAAATCGATAATCTGAGCATTTTTTTCTTGTTTTAATCTGTTATTGAAAAGGTTTTTGGAGATGAATAAAAAGGTCAGATCTTGCTTGCAACCAATCTATTATATAATAGCACAATACTCTCTCAATCTAAGGCATCCACATCATCATCAAAAATAATTAAGACAATTCAATTAAAAATTCATTTAATAAAACTCATTCAATATTAATAAAATCAAATAAAAACATTCAAAATAATATTTAACACTAATAAAACATGTATATCAATTTTCTAAAAGAAAAATATATAAAATTTGTTTCTCTCTTATACTAATTTTTTAGGAATATATTGCATATGTCCCATATGTAAATTTTTTTATCTAAAAGCACAAAATATTAAAAGTTATAAATAATGTACTATTTTAATATTTATTCAAAACAATTAAAAATTAAGACTATATAATATTATTGGTTAAAACATGTATATCAATTTTCTAAAAGGAAAATATATAAAATTTGTTTCTCTCTTATACTAATTATTTAGGCATATATTACATATGTCCCATATGTAAATTTTTATCTAAAAGCACAAAATATTAAAAGTTATAAATGATGTACTATTTTAACATTTATTCAAAACAATTAAAAATTAAGACTATATAATATTATTTGTCATACTATAATTAATAAATAAAAACATATGGATTGAACCTTGAAAATCAAATAAAATAAAACAAATCAAAAGACCTAAAACATCTAACAAAATGATTTAGAGAGAGAATAGTTTAAAAAATAAATAAATATAAATTTATAAAATTTTAAATAACTATAATGTGGGATGAAAATACTCCATATATACATACTTTCTAAATCCAAATGTTAGTACCAAATATATATATGAAATAAACTTAAAATATCCATCGAGAAAAAAAATCTCATACAAAATAATCAATTACATATACAAATAATTCAATAACGTTACAAATTAAGAAAATTAAACAAAATATGATCCAAATTAATTGACGGGCGAAGATCTCCACGTAAAACAAAAGTAAACAACATGCGTACAACTAAAATTAGAGAAGATGAATGGGTGCACAACAACAATATTGATATTCCATCGGTTTGATAATAAACTAAAACATCCAAACATAAGTGGTTTGTAAACAAAATCATTTTATTAGTTTGGTAAAATATAAAATAGATGAAAAAATCTAAAATTAAACCATATACCTATTACAAAAATAAAAAAACTTCATAAAACAAACCAAAATCTTCGTAAACTCAATATAAAATTATTTGAAATTACTATAAAAATTAATAAATATTCCGCGCAACGCGCGGGATCTTTCCTAGTTATTATGTAAGGAGAGACTACACGAGGACCACGTTCATTTTTATTTAATTTATTTAAGTGGGATTTATTTTTCTGTTTTGTTTGTCAGAGTTCTATTGGGTGTTTCTTTTGCCAACTAGAATTTATCTGTCTTTTTTTTTGTAAATTCTCTTTATTGCATAGTTTTCCTCAAACAACTATAAAAGGAATATAATCCTTTATAAGAAAATGGAATTTTAGTAAAATATCAGTAAAAATTGGAAACTATAAATTTCTAAAACGGTTTTATTCCTATAAACTACAAATTCATCCTTCTATTTACTCTTTAACCAATTTGTAAAAATTATTTTCAATTAAAAGTTTAAAATTTAATGTCTTCTTCACAATAGTAAAATATTTTGAAAACAAAGGGAAAGACTTTATATTGATATTTGACTACGAAATTATTTACAATTTTATATTAACCCTTGCATATAATTGACAAAAAAAGATGATTAGATCAACACTCATTTTTATCCATTTTATTTTGGGTCCTTGGATGAGTCGTTTAATAATACATTTTGTGAAACTTAATACATTTCGATATTATTAATATTTTACTTAAAACTAATTAACCTTAGAACAAACTTTTCTAACCTCACCATTAACATCGGTCTTTACATCAATAGAACTCATCTTAACCATAGCTTTACCAAACTCATTATCAAACCTAAACCCTAAAAATCCTCTAATAGTACTCGCATACTTCTTCACCACGTCATTAGTCTCCGAGTCCGACCATAGCCTTTGGTCCGACTCCAATATGGCGTTACCGTCACGTAGGTTCTTGAAGAAACTAACATCGAATTTCGAGGGACTTCCAATGTCTAAAGCAACACGTTTTGAACCGTCTCCATTGGGAGGACAAAGGGTCTTTAGTTGTGTAAGAAAAGATGGGCTTATGGTTGGGTCGGAGTTACCGGTCACCGTGAAGTTGTATAAACGGTAACGGAAAAATTGACAGTCCGTTTGTCCTATTGTATGTGCACCTGATAAAAATCATATAAATTAATAACGTCGAAACTATACTATTTTACTATTTTTCGTGATATACTACACCATAAATTTTTAAGACAGTAAAAAAGTAATATTTTATAAAAGTATTAAGCTATCGAGTACTTATAACTTTTAGATGTTATATTGAAATAGTTCAACAAATTGATACCATGTTATACATTATATTTGAAGTCTAATTATCCGAAATTATGGATAGAATATCGATGAACAAATAATCACTCGTGAAAATATTTATAAAAATAATCTCAAAAAGTTAAGATGTATCTTTTGAAGTAGAATATATGTTTTTAATTAATAGAAGAAATAAAAAAAGATTGATAGAGAGAGATGAAGAAACATACCGAGTAAAGTAACAAGATCATGAGTATCTAAACCTTTAGCTTGAAACTTTTGCTTTTGAACAGAAACAGAGTCAAGTGGTGAAGGTAGGTTTGATACTTCTGATGCCAACGAGATTTTCCCATCTTTACGTCCTGTTGGTACTCTCCAGCTTGGTCCAGAACTCTGTGTTTCCCACATACATCATACTCATTATATATAAAGGAACCAAGTAAAAACCCTAATTAGGTTTTATAAGTAAATCTTGCATACCAAGTCAACAGCGTCGCGAGCAGCAAGTGCAAGTATATCTGCACATGACACAACTCCAGGACACTCTGACTCAAGCCGCGCTTTCGCGTCATCTATCACCTCAAATCCTTTTAGCCCTCCATTCGCTAGAGCCGCTTGTTCCGCGGATTTTCCTTTGATTAAAACCGATCCATCACAACCCTGAATAAATTAGGTCAAATCATGTTATAACTTGTATAATTTAAGGACTCTTGATGAGATTAGAGAAGGATTTGAACCTGAACAAAACAGTCGTGGAAGTGAAGCCTAAGCAAGCCAGGAGAAATGGACGGATCAGAATCAAAGTGAGATTCAACGGTGGATCTTACTATTGACTCTGCTTTTGGACATGAAGTTGCATAATAACCATTTTTTAACGTTTGACTTCTCACTTTGCTTCCTAACACTAACACTAATATCATCATTACATAACTATAGTTGCCTAAGTACACTCCCATTTTTATAGCTTCTTTTATTGCGTGTGTGATTAATTTACATATAGTGATCTTTTTTTTTTTTGTCAAACAAACATATATATAGTGATCATGTGTTCAAGAACTAGCTTAGATTTATAGAGTCACACACATTAGTACATTACACATACGATAATGCCTTTGTTTCGATGGAACCGCGTGGGGACATATAGTGCCTACTTTTTTCATTTTGTTTATTTATTTATGTTGGTATATACACTTGGTTACCACTATGATGGTAAATAATGGGTTTTGATTATGTTAGTTTTCATATTGGAAAATTATCATGTGTCTAATACGAGTTTAGTGGTAACGTACGTATGTTTAAAATTAAACTAGGTTTTTTTTATTTTTCAAAAAAAAAAAAAGAATACGTATGATTCGTTTTGCTTTATGTAAAGGGTTTTTTATGGATCACTCCTCAAACTTTAGAAATCATATAATATGAAATATACAAACGTGTTCACAACTTGATTATGACATAGGCCGTCACTATTTCTTAACGTTCACATTAGCCTCCCTTTCTACTTTCATCTCAATATTAATCTTTGTTCTTTTTTTTTTGTAAATCTTTTTCTTTGCTTTATTTACAATTTTACATAGTCGGTAAAAAAATGAAAATAATTAAATCATAGCCATATCCTGTTTTGATAAATAACATGTAAGATTTTTGTCATATTTGCAACAACAAATGCAAGGTTAAAACAAAAATACATGTTCATTTTTGAACATTTATACTCTATCAAAAGGGTGTTTATGTAATTTAATTATATAACGAATTTAGCGTTGACTAAATAAAAAACCTTAAAAATCCTACTTGGATGCCACGGTGTCGTATCCATGTGACGTGGCAACCTTCTATTGGTCCTTGTGACGCCTAAAGAGTGTTACTTTCCTCTGAGATCTCTCCGGTGCTTGGAAATCAAATCCAGAGGCGGAGGAAAACGAAATCCGACCGTCACGGATCCGCCATGGCAGCTCGTAAGAGAGCTTCTTCAATCTCACTTTCAAACAAACCCGACCCATCGGAGCAGAATACGACCCGAAAGACCTTCGCTTCCAGCGACGAATTCCGTCTCGCGCCGCCGAAATCGAGAGAGATCTTCGTCATCTCCGCTCTTCTATGCTCTCTCTATCTCTACCTTCTATGTTTCCACTACGAAGTAGACGAGGATCTCAAGAGATCGATCCTTATCAATGCTGGGCTTAGCTTGGTAGGGTTCTTCGTCACGCTCAAGATGGTTCCTGTAGCTTCCAGATACGTTCTTAGGCGTAACATGTTTGGTTTCGATATCAACAAAAAAGGAACTCCTCAAGGAGAAATCAAAGTGTAAGTCTTTTTGTGAATCAATCTCTCTGTATCATTGGGTAATGAATTTTTGCTTAATTTATTGGTTTATTTTTTTCTCAGGCCTGAATCATTGGGTATTGTTGTTGGTATTGTCTTCTTGATCGTGGCTATAATATTTCAGTACTTTAATTTCACTGAAGATTCTATTGTAAGTTTGTGTATTTTGTTTGTTCTTAAGCTTAGAATTATGCTTACTAATACTCCTTTGTGTGGAAAGGAACCTTTAGTTTTTTGGGGTTATGATTGTTGTGTAGTGGCTTGTGGAGTATAATGCAGCACTAGCATCTATTTGCTTCATGATTTTGCTTGGATTTGTAGATGATGTACTTGATGTGCCTTGGAGAGTGTAAGTTTTTTTGATTTTTTTGTGTGTCTTTTTGCTTTGATGAGAGTTCAAGAGTGGTTTTTTTAGTTCACATGATGTGTCTCTCTTTGTAATTTAAATAAAACAGGAAACTTGTCCTTCCAGCTTTCGCTACGCTTCCACTGTTGATGGCTTACGCTGGACATACGACTATTGTTATACCGAAACCTCTAGTTGCTTATGTTGGCTTGGAAGTGCTTGATCTAGGTACTGATTCTTGTACTTGTTACCATGTTACACTAGATGGTTATGATTAGCTCAATAGATTGTTCAATGTTTGGCAGGACGGATATATAAGTTATATATGGGGTTACTTGCCATCTTTTGCACAAACTCTATTAACATTCATGCTGGTCTGAATGGCCTTGAAATCGGTCAAACAGTTGTTATCGCCTCTGCTGTAAGTCCGGTTTTTAGAAATAATGTCTCCGAGTTCTTCTCTATCTGTTCCTTTTTGGGCTCTGAGATATGATGCATCCAAGTTACTTGTAGATCCTGATACACAATGTTATGCAAATTGGAGCATCTGCTGATCCCGAGTATCACCAAGCTCATGCCTTTTCGATATATCTTACACAACCATTGATGGCAACATCCTTGGCATTGCTTGCTTTCAATTGGTAAAATCCTTCACAAGTTTTCCTATCTTAAACTTAAATTTTCTTTTAGCTGAAATAATGCTCTCTATAACTAGTTCTTGCCATCTTCTGTTCTTAGGTATCCTTCCTCAGTTTTTGTTGGAGACACTTACACAGTGTTCGCCGGGATGACAATGGCAGTTGTTGGTATTCTGGGTCACTTCAGGTATACTTCAAAATCTCCTTTAAAATTCTTGTCTCTTCACTATTACATGAAGAAACCTATCAACTCTGTAGTCTTCTTATCAACATAAATTTCTCCTTTTAGTTTCTTATACTCTGTTCTTAGATTCACCATTTGCCTCATAGAATGATATTTCGAGCTAGTGTACGACCCTGCTGATGGAATATATAATATATCACCTGTTACTGATTCCTATCCCATCCTTTCTTGCTTTTGCAGTGAAACACTCCTCATCTTCTTCCTTCCTCAAGTTCTAAACTTTCTATTGTCGCTTCCTCAGGTCAATCTAAGTACACTTTTTCTCAGGCATACTTATAAACTTATGAACTCATGTTTCAACCATCTAACATACTATATGTATAACTCTTCAGCTTGCTGGCATTGTGAAATGTCCACGTCATCGTCTCCCGAGGTAACGAAATTCGTGCTCTTACCTTTTGTAGAAAGATTAAAGAGTATACACATGACTCATTATCATGTCTTTCGGAATATACAGGTTTGATACTGCAACAGGGTTACTTACTGGAACAAAAGATGGGACGCTAGTCAACGTTTACTTGAGATTAGTTGGTCCTAAATCAGAAAGGTCTCTTTGCATCCATCTTCTAGTTTTTCAGGTACTTCTCAAACATAGCTTCATCACCATTTTTACATAAATCAATAGTCTCTATTGGTTTAGTAATACTCTGTTTTTCTAAATCTTTCTATTACAGGCTTTAGCATGCGCCTTTTGTTTCTTACTTAGGCACATTCTTGCTGGTTGGTACAAGTAAATCTGCAACATGTAGAGTCTTTAGAAGATCTCTTACATATCTCTGTTCTTCAGACAAGTCATACATACAAAAAAAAGATTACTTTAGTTCCTTGTACAATCTAATATAGCAACCTAATTTTGTTATAAGTAGTCTTTCATGTAATCAAAACTCATTCGTTTGCTTTTTGTTGAACCTAACGTTATAATATAATGTTTTTTTTTTTGCAAATATTGTTGCTCAACAAATTTCTCTGTTTATTTTTTATTTTTTTATTTCCAATAATAGGCTTACGATTCTCTTACAAGCATGACTATGAAGTAAGACATTTTTAGCATCTCTACCATGTTTTAATAGAATATCCAATTCGGGCAATATTGTCCCAACATGCATACAAATAAATCTTTACCCCTTACTGTTCTTCTTTTTTCCACAGTGTTAGTTTCTTCTGATGTCTCAAAAGTTGGCCAACCCCACAATCTTTTTTTTCATATATTTTCTCAAACATTATAATTTAGTTTTTCTGGTGTGAGTGGTATATTATCCGTCAGTCAAAAATGAGTCAGTCTAATCTAAGACATGTTGTTCTTATTATGATATCCACGTGGCGAAAGCCGAGACATGGTTTAGAGGAGGGGTCCCTTTTTAAATGCATATGGCTCATGACATTTGTTTGTGTCCTCTAAAGTGGTTCCACTTTTGGTTAGAGACTTTCAAGCACAAACCATTAAGATTAGACTTTGATGGTTCCTCTTAATTCTTCTTCTAGTTCTTAGACTTTGTCTATTGATCAATTTTGAAGTCTTTTTAGATGTCTTTTCGATGTTATCTCAAGTCATTTTCTTACTCATTTTAGTTACTTACTTTTTTTTTTCTTTCTAGTGCAGTGGATGAAGAATTGGCTCCACTTACCACGTGAAGATAATTTGAAGATAAAACCCTTTTTTGATATATATATGTTCTATAACCCATAATACACATTAGCTTACTTGTCACTATCGTTGAATACTTGGGACTTTGCTGCTTGATCAGTCATTGTTTTTAAAGATTTACTAATATATTAGATTACAAAGTTTTACTAGCTAATACATTGAATTCAATAACACAAATACTCTATACTTTGAATCTTGTTAATAATATTTGCATCATATATTTTTTTCTTTAGTTTAAATAAAACCACTCAATTAAAAATTTAAAACATATCTTTTTAAAGTGTCCCTACTCCTTTAATAAATTGATCTACGAGGTAATTATTATTTCATTTTGTATTTTTTCCTTATTTTTACTGTTATAGTATATGTGTCCACTAACACCACAATCTTAGAGCATCAATATTGGTGTTACTTAAGTTTGGTACTTAGTAATTTAATTTTAATTTTTTGTAATTATTTTTTGTCTAAGAAACTAAAATTTCTTAAAAGTGTTTTTGACAATTATTGGTGTTGCTTAGTTAAAAGTTCTTAAAAATAAAATAAAATATAAAAAAATTTATATTAAAAACATTTATGAAAACATCTTAACTATTAAAAGAGAAACATTTTTGTAAAAAGGATAAAAAATTCTATTTACAATGTTGTCACTCAATGTTTAAATTCAAAGAAAAGAAAAATGAAAACATATTAATTTCAACATTAAAATAGGAAAAAAAGGAAACAAAACTATTCAAAAAAAGAAAAGGAAAATATTATTAATATCAAAATAAAAAATAAACAATTTCAATTTTAAAAGTTAAAAATAATAAATCGAATAATAATATCTAAGAAGTTAATTACAAAATAATTTATTAATAAAGTAAGACAATTTTTACAAATTAATTTCATAAATGAATCTAGGGATAATAGTAGAAATTTATAATATATTCATTTACTTTATGACACAAGATACCACAAACATATAATTAAAATTGACATTTTTAATATATGATTTACCAAATAACTTTATATATAAATTTGCCAATATATCTTATTATTTAAAAATTACAAAAATAAACGGCACGGGTCCGTATCTAGTTATTATTATTTCAAAATGAAAAAACATTAGACAAAATATTATTCATCCTTTTTTGGCCCATCTTCTCTCTGTTTTTTTTACCCGAAAAAATGAAAACAAAATACAAAAAAATAACACCCTTTTTTGTCACCCAGCAACACGTGTCCGTTGCTTAACCAACACAAAGCTCCTCCGTTAAGAATCGATGCTAGCATTAAACCATTTAATTTATTTATTTTTAATTGTTAAACATCACGAATTATATGCTAAGGAACATCAATAATGATGGTCTTAGCTTTTAATTACTCGTTCACATATGATCATTGTTTTTGATTCTATTTTTTCTTAGTCTAATCTAATAGTTTTCTATGACCTAAATTATAAACAAAAAAATATCTAAATGGGGTGTAACATTATGCCAATGAAATGATTATGTTACAAAACTTTATACAAAAATGCTTATTTTACTCCATATTTTTCAAATGGGGTCCAAAGAGAAGACCGATTTGTCACAAAATTAGTTTAATTACTTAACATTTATTAACAGTTCTTGAAGATGACTTTATAATGGTGTTATGTAACTTTCTTATATTAGTGATGTACGAGTTTCTGAAAATTCTTGAATTTGCGCATGCTTAAGATGGTCATTGTCATGAACGTGAGAGATCAGTATTTGACCTTATAAGCTTCTTGTTTCCTTTTCTTTCTTTTGCATACAAAATTCAAACTTGTGAAAAGGAAAGTGTCTGCCACATGTATATATATATAAGATATAAATCATTTTTTCATATATCTTTTTTTGACACGACTAGTTTGGGCACATAAATGTCATTGTTCTACAAGTTTATGTGTTAAAATATTAAGTAATTTGGAAAATTTTATTATGTAGTAGAAATATATATATATATACATGTCACTTATTAATAGTAATAGAATTATGCAACATGGATATTATTAAACATGGCGTCCCTATTTTATGTATATATTTGAAGATTATATATGTCCCTTGTGTTTAGACATGATTTTCAAGCTAATTATTAATGGAAATGACTCATTTAGTTAAGTCATAATATTGTTACATACATGATTATGTTTTTCTTACATCAAGATTTGTAATTTTTTTTTTTTTTGTTAAACCAGGAGGTTCTGGGCCGAAGCCCATAATCCCCCTAGGCCCGCGACCAGCCTTTGATAATACCAATTAATGGCGTAAATCATCGCTCCCAACGCGGTTCGAACTCATGAGCACAACATCACCAACGATTGCGCTTAACCGACTGAGCCAACCCGTCGTTGGTTACATCAAGATTTGTAATACAAAGCACTAATAAATAGCTCATCTTTAACATGTAGTATAAATCGATTAACCATCGATCGTTTATTTGCTTACATAAAAATCTTGTAAACGTTAATCGATCTTTTTATTGATATTCCATGTTGAACGTGCCTAAAAATTTCAAAATCGAATTCATACGAAGACATATTTTCTTATCTTAAACATGATATACAATAGATAATCATACGAAATATAAGAGAAAAAGGTGATTAGACGTATAAAAATGGTGCTTTGCACATAAACCACATAATTTATTATTGATATTTGAAAAGCTTTCTTTTGATAAATGAGTTGGTCCTTTTTGGTTTCCTGATTTTCTAACAAAACCATCAAATGATATTACTTTATTTGCCATGGATATCTTATTAATTAAGAAGACAAGGACATGCTAAGTGCTATATGTTTATAAATAATTTAAATAAATGATCGTTGATAAATCTTAATGAATGGTTCTCGGGCTCAGAAAAAGGTTATGAGTAGTATAGTTATTGTTGATAATCATAGCATAAAATCAAATCAAATCTATCACATATTTTAAAATATATTCTTACTCACAAATTGTGGATCAATATATAAATTTAGTTGGTTTGGGGAGATACCTTTAATTTACTAGTTAATTATCCACGACTCTGTCTTTCTCACCAAAATTTGATTTTAGATTATGGCGTTACTCCATATTATAGGGTTTAAATGGATATAAATTATGTTTTCGTTGATTTAGATAACAAAATGCTAGTTGTTTTTGGTTGAAGAAATTTCATGATTTTACGACTAGGAAAATAGAGGTTCAATAATATTTGTGTTTACATTTACAATTAATATTTTGCATTTGCAATTCTAAAAAACGTTGGTATTTGGAGTTTTTATTTTCTCGCAATTAAATACAAATAAAAATGTAGGTTTATAACAATTGTCAAAGCCTATAAGAAAACACAATCTTATAAAGATGCCCTAGGGTTTTGACAAAAATAAATAAATAAAGTATAAAGATGCCCTAGGGTAAATCCAAGGTTAAGACAATTTTTATTTTAATTCAAATTGTAAGGTTGTTTTTTTATGAACCATTAATTGCCAATATTTGGATGAACAATACAACTTGAAAAGAAAGTTGAATAGGAAAGTGTATATGAACATTTTGAGCTAAATTCTAATAGGCTAAATAAACACACTCATTAATAGACAAACAAATCTGTTTCCTTCCCCTAAATAGACACCTAATTTGTGGGTCTTACCCTAAATAGTAAATAGGCTACTTTATAAAAGTTAAAAACATATGTTGAAGATTTGCATGGAGGATCTCTTTGCATTAATTAACTAATAACAAATAATATCAGAAATAAGATAGTATATTTCTTTGCATTAATTAGTAGTTAACCAAAACCCAAATAATATATGAAATAAAATACTATATTTTTTTGGGTGATAATAATAGAACTCATAGGGTCTGCACTACAAGCTACCTAAGCAATTTGATACTAGACTCAAAAAATAAAATTAAAAAATTATAAATAAAAATTGAAGAAAAAAGAAGACATATAGTTTTCTGAAATGAAAGAAAGAAAATAACACATCACTGCAGAAAAAGGTAATATATATATAATAATTGAAGACAAGAGAAACATAATGTCAACGAACTAGCCAATGAGCCCAATTCCTCAATCACCACCTCGACCATTCTATCTTGGGACCATTCTTCTCTCTGTCGCTTTTATATCAATAACTTGAAAATTATTAATGCCTTTAATCAAATTTTCATTTTTTATAGTTTTTTGCAATAAAATTTAACTCTTGACTCTAAATATTCGCGTTATAAAATTTAATTGAATAAGAATAGGGTTTTATAATAAAATAAAAATTTAAATAATGTATAATTTGATCCTAGGTATAATAATTTGGAATTTTAACCTAATATTTAGTTTATGCCATAATTTTTCCTTTTATATTTGAGATTCATGTATAAGAGTAATGATTAAATATGTTTGTGGAGACTAACCTTATTTATTTTTTGCGGCAATGGTGGTGGTTTAATATAATTTTTGTGCTTGTAATGATGGAATTAAAACAGTCTTATTTAGTGCCCAACTATCTTCTTATTGCAATCTTCAAAGAGATTTACCTTTGTAAATTATTAGAAAAACAAATAGTAAATTAAACTTTTGAGTGGAAAGTGACATTACATTGAGACCTCCAAAAACTCGACAAGGCTTAAATAAACAATTAAAAAGAAATCACAAAAATACTATACCAAGAAATTAAAATAAACCAAACCAACTTTTTGCCACTAAATTTTTGTAGAAGGTTAATAATGTTGTTGTACGGAAAGGGATTCACTTGGGGTCTACTTAAACAACACGCTGTTCTTTTGATAATGCATTCATTCTCTATAACAAGAAAACAATATTTTCAAAATTTTGATATATTAACCTAAAATCTCGGTTTAGTCATGAACTAACCGGTTAAGTGTAGCATGAAGAGAGTAAATTAGTTTGTGACAAAAGACCATATATAGGAAATAATTAATATCTTGTTAATTTTGTGTGTGTATTTTCCCACTAACATTAATTAACCAAAGTATTGTGACATACAATTGTGAAAAAAAACAAAGGTGAATTAGCCAATATTGCCCCCAATTATTGGGACAATATTATCACGAAATTATAAAATAATAATAAAGCAAATAGAGAATAGAATGTAACAACACTGCACAATGAGCAAAAAAGGAGTAATAATGGTTTATTAAAGACCACTGGTTTTCAATTTGCTACACAAAGGTGACATAAGACATATACACGACCAAGGGTAGTTATTCACTGCCAAAATCTATTGATATAATTGGTCACTATTAACTTTTATGATACATAGACTCTTTGAGTCATTATATCCTACAAATATATTTCTTTGATATATATAAGCCACTTGATATTTACTAAAAAGATAAAATGATGAACATATATCAAGTCTAGAATTTCAATAATCCTTATTCAAATAAATAAGAAAATATTCACATATTTTTCATTTATATATTTATTCACTGTGCTTCCTTTTTCCAAACTGTACCCATATTACAATATTCTTCAAGCCTTTGCTTCATTATTTTCGGACTATGTATACATTAAGGCCCCTACATCTTTCAACCACATAACATATATAAAAAGAACATGACGTAATTGATAGACACAACATATCTATATTACAAGTACCACATTAGTATTTATTTTACTATTTAATCTCTCTTTGAATCATTTTTTATGATAATTATGAAAAAATACAAAATAATTCTTGAAGAAAAAATCATGATACAAGGCCTTATAACACTTGTTCATGAATTTCAGGACCACCAATAAGAACATAACCCTACAATCTTTTACTAATATGACCACTTTAATATGTCATATGCAACTTATGGCAAGAAAAGATACACATGAACATCATCGATCATGTTATGATCTAACATTTATATGCAACAAAGAATAATATATATTCCTAAGTATATATATGGAACAAAGAATTCTTGGTTACATCCAGGGGCGAATCTAGAAATTATATTTAGAGAAAATTGGTTGAGAGGGTACTTTTTAGTTTTCTAATTTGCTACAAGGTAGTTTTTGTTTTGTAATTGGGAAATGGGTAATTTTATATGTTAAAAGACAATTATAACCTTTAAGTTAATTTTTATGTTTTTTCGTGGTGAATGGTGAATCTAATTCGTGAATGGTGAATGAATACATGAATGACGAATAGCACCGATGAGTGGTGAATATCATTTGTGCGATTTTTATATCACTATTAACGTTATCACTATTAACGTGTTATGTTTTGTTACCGAATGATTAATCCATATGATAAACGATGAATAATGATAAGTGAATGGTGACGATCGAATGATGAATGGTGAACATCGGTTGGTGAATAGTGAATAACGTTGGTGAATAGTGAATAACGTTGGTGAATGATGAATATGTTTTGGTTAAATATTAATAAGGATAAATTAGTCTTTTGTATACTCTGAAAAATTAAAATTACCTAAATTCCTAATTAGAAAACTAAAATCACCCTATTGACAATTACAAAACAAAAACTACCTAATTTACTAAATTTCCCTTATATTTATCCGGTGCAAAAGTATTTAATAGCCTACAATTTAGATTTTATCAATAGGTGCATTTTCAAAATCCTTAACAAAATTAGACTAATTTTAATATTTTATGGGGTGCAAGTGTACCTCTTGCTACAAGCATACATTCGCCACTGGTTACATCATAATATATGTTTCAGACAGCTATGCAAAGGAATATTAGCCAATACTGTTGTTGTTGTATATGTAGATGATATGTTTTGGTCCTAAGGTGATGCTAAAAAATGGTCCAATAAAAAGATCCAATGAGGTCATGACTAGATCCTGAGTTAGTACGTAGAAAGAGTGTGGTGGGCAAGATTCTCTTCTCTTAAACTGAGCTCAAGTACCATGAGACCCCCAAGTAGGGGCCCTACTTGTACATGATCCTGTCATTAAGCAAGATAATAATAACAAGAAGATAAAACTATGCAGTAAAACAAATGCTTTTTTATTTTTTACCTTTTTATGCAAGAAATCCCAAAGATGTGAAATTATTATTAACCTAACACAATAAAAAAGTTGATAGATTCATTTTCAATAATAAAATATATCTTAATTTACAGCAAGAGACAAATAGTATATAATAGCAATATAAAAGCTTATATAGTTGAGCACACAAGTATATGACTGTACCGCCTAAAAAACCTTTTCCTTTAAATTCTCCTCTCTACCCTCTTTTTTCTTTCACGAAAGTGTTCTTAAATCTCAACATTTAACTTCTACTACTTTCACCATATATAAATTTGCGTATCGGTCTTTTCGAAAAGTAGAAAATGAGATTGATCTCATGCTTAAGGTTCCATAGAAGAAACAACAAGACTTTCCTAAGAATCTTCTTCATGGTCTTGGTTCTAAGTTGTATACCATGTAGAACCAATCTTTGTTCAAACCCTTCTGTTAGTACACCTATAAATTTACCTTTTTCGGATATTCGCTCTTCGCTAAGTTCACTAGACTTTGATGGTTACTTAAGCTTTGATGATGTCCACAAAGCTTCCAAGGACTTTGGCAATAGATACAAGTTACCACCATTAGCTATTCTACACCCAAGTTCAGTCTCTGATATTTCATCAATGGTGAAGCATATAGTACACATGGGTTCCACATCAAATCTCACAGTATCTGCAAGAGGACATGGACACTCTCTTGAAGGACAATCTCTAGCTCATCAAGGTGTTGTTATCAACATGGAGTCTCTTCAAAGCCCTTTTATCGAGGTTTACAAAGGGCGAAAACCGTATGTTGATGTCTCAGGTGGTGAACTATGGATCAACATTCTAAAAAAGACTCTTAAACACGGTCTTTCGCCAAAGTCTTGGACTGACTACCTTCACCTAACTGTTGGAGGAACTCTGTCTAATGCTGGAATTAGTGGTCAAGCTTTTAAATATGGACCCCAAATCAATAATGTTTATCAGCTAGAGATTGTCACAGGTATATATTTCATTAATCATTTAATAGTCATATATCCATAGTAGACAAAATAACACTATGCACCAATAAAGAGTATGCATCACTTCTTGGAACCAATGTGCAATAGATAAACAATATGTTTTCACATATTGAATCAGGGAAAGGAGAAGTCATGACATGTTCTAAGAAGCAGAACTCTGAACTTTTCCACAGTGTACTTGGAGGGCTAGGACAGTTTGGGATAATCACTCGGGCACGGATAGCTCTTGGACCAGCACCACAAATGGTAAGGTTCCATTATCTTCTTGAACATGGCTATTGTATTATGCACAAGTTTTCTGACATTTTGATATGACTTTTAATAGGTTAAGTGGATCAGGGTACTATACTCAAACTTCTCTGCATTTTCAAGTAACCAAGAACATTTGATTTCGAAGGAGAATGCTTTCGACTACGTGGAAGGATTCGTGATAATAAATCGAAAAGGACTTCTTGATAACTGGAGGTCTTCATTTACTCCCAATGATTCTATACAGGCAAGCCAGTTCAAGTCAGATGGTAAAACTCTTTATTGTCTCGAAGTGGCAAAATATTTTAGACCAGAGGAAGCTAACTTTATGAATCATGTAAGAACTCAAAGCAATGTAGTAACTCTCTATATCAAAACACTTTTTGGTTTCTCTAACATAAGCATGAATGGTTTTTTACCTGCAGGAAACAAAGAAATTACTCTCAGAGTTGAACTATATCCCATCAACTTTGTTCTCAACAGAAGTTCCATATATCGAGTTTCTTGACCGCGTGCATATCGCTGAGATAAAACTAAGAGCAAAAGGTTTATGGGAAGTTCCACATCCTTGGCTGAATCTCTTGGTTCCCAAAAGTCGTATATTCGACTTTGCTACGGAAGTTTTCAACAACATTCTCACAAGCAACAACAACGGTCCTATCCTTATTTATCCTGTCAATCAATCCAAGTAAGCGAACAAAATGTTCAAAGAAGATTCTCCTTATAGTGATAGTGTGAAATAATATTTACCAACACTTTTTGTGTGTTGCAGATGGATCAAAAATACATCTTTGACTACTCCCAATGAAGATATCTTCTATCTAGTAGCCTTTCTTCCTTCTGCGGTGCCAGATTCATCGGTGACAAATGGTTTAGAGTACCTTTTGAGACAGAACCAAAGAGTGATTGACTTCTGTTCATCAGAGAACATCACTGTGAAACAGTATTTGCCACACTATGAAACTCAAGAAGAGTGGGTATCACACTTTGGCGACAGATGGGAAACATTTGCGAAGAGGAAACACGCATACGACCCTATGGCGATACTAGCACCTGGACAGAGAATTTTCCAAACGGCGTCACGGTTATCTCCCATCCAGCTTCTCTGAGTCGAAAGCTACACACGGTCCCCTAAAGGCACCGTGCCATTCCAGAGCTATCATACTGCAAAAAAGCTAGGACTGTAAATCGCAAACAGAACAGTTTCTACCGTTCTTGTAATGGCTCAGCTAGGCAACAATAGAGTGAAATTCTTTGTATTTTGTTTCTCTTTTATTTGTGGTGTTCAACAAAATTTACAGTGAAACAGATTGTGATATTGTATAGGATCCATACAATCCTATAGTGTCATTACATTTTTCATTTTATTAAGAAGTAGCTGAGAGGAAATTGTCCAAAAACTCTTCAGCAAAACCTCTGTCTCTAGCTTACCAAGATGACAAGACACCACAAAAAGCAGTTATTGAACACAAAACATGACAAGACCACTTGCTTTATTGATACTAATATTTGGACAAAGCCAAAGCTGGTGGCCAAGCAACTGAAGTGAGATATAGCTTAAGGGCTTGAGCATGGTGAATAATGTTGTCTTCGATGAATGGGGCAATAAAATAGTAGGAATGGTCGTATACTGGCTGCAGGCGTAGTAACAACGGCACATTCACTTTCTTGCAAGCCTCCTCAAACTTGTGGGGCAATAACTGGTCAGGGAAGAATTGATCGTTTTCTCCCTGCATTGGATGGAATTTGAGGAATTTAGCAACACTTAACAAAATAGAGTTGTTGGTTCACATGGGAATGCGTACCAAAATCCTTGTGATCTTATGACACAAGAGTCAATACATTCCTTGTACTGTGTCCTGTTGATTATGATCAATGAGGCTATATTAATTTGTTCATATAATCTTATACATATTAATTGAAGATACACTTTTGAAAATTTGAATGAAAATTTAAAAAGCGCATAAAATATGAATTCAAAAAGTCCACAAATTGACAAAAGAATTTTTTTTTGAAAAAGTCCATGTTAGTTGAAACACTACGTAAGTCATTTGTGTGTTTGGAGAGTTAAATGAGTTTAGTAAAATCAATGATTTGTAAAATTTGCTTCAACACAACATTTTAAAATTTTCAAGAATTTATCCCTACAATATGACCAAGATTGCAACAGTTTAGCACTGAATAAGCGAATATTTTTTTATAAGAAAAAACTTATGATGCCACTATTATTATATGAAGTTTTTAATGACATTTTTTAAATTACCCTAATAAATAATAAAAATGTTTTAAAAAAATTTCAATTTTATGTTAAATAAATTTATATGCCAAAAATTATAAAAATATATATGTAATATATGTATATAATTATTAAATTGAGAAATTCACAAAACTACACCCTTTCAACCCTCCCTTCACAAAACTACACCTAATTCAATATTTTCACAAGTTTACACCCTTTCAAAATTTTAAAAGCTTGATTTACCCTTTTAAAAATTACCAAAATTAAATTTTTTTTCATTTGGGTTCGCTAATTAGTGTTTAGGGTATAGTATTAAGGGGTAGGGTTTATTTGGATTTAATTTTGAGTGTTTAGATGTAATTTTGTGAAGTATTTTGGAAATGGTGTAGTTTTGTGAAATGTAATTCAAATGGTGTAGTTTTATAATTCTCCCTTATAAATTTATAACCATCAAAAAATCTAGTTTACTAGAAAGAAAGGGAAAAAACAATCTTTTTTGGCTATTAACTTCGATATCCCAATAAGCATATTCTAGTTTAGACTATTCTGAACACACACTAGAAGGCAACCTAAAGAGGACTGTGTTCTGTAAGGTCTAATGACTCTAATGTTAACTATACCAGTGAGATCGATTACGACTCCATTTTCTGATTTGTACAATCTGTTAGCTTTAGATGCTCGAGTACTTTTTGAAGCAGATCTTCTTTCTTGAGCTTATAGTAATGTGTTATTTTCAGCTCCTTTGCTATGATTCTTAGTTCTTCGCATCTCTTGTTCTTCAATTCGCTTATTGAGGTCACTGAGACACTCTTGATCTCACCATCACCACATCGTCTTTGCCTAATTCGCTCTATCAAAGCCAATGTTGAATCTGAAAGCTGTGTATGTGTTGACTGTGTTGAGTTCTTCACTGGGAAAATCTTACCGGCTTCACCTTGTACTTTCTGTTTCGTATTTCTGATAAAATTTGTGGTAATAATGCCTTTACTATTGTTGTTGTTAGATTTCCCCGGTCTCTTCTTGATCATGACTGATCCGGGACTCAACAATGCATTACTCTGTGCCTTTTTTCTTGCCTCAGCAAGCAAGGTTACGATCAGCTCGTCTTTAACAACAGTCTTCACGGGTTCAAGTTGCGGTCTTTTGCTTCTCTCGTCAAATGTGGTTTCTCTGACTTTGTGTGGCTCATCACACATTTCTAAGAGAGACTCTGTGGTAAAAGGCTCAGAAGCAGTTACGATGTCTTGCAAGATATCGATTTGCTGATGATCTGTCAATATTTCTCCATCTATGTTTGTAGCATTTGCCTTTTCTTTCACCTTCTTTGTGGTCTCTAAAACCAATGCCATCAAAGCGGACCCTTCAACGTTCTCTCGGATTATAGCAGCAGATGGAAATATTTCCTTGGGGGGTTTCTTTATAGGATCAAACACTTGGTCAGTAACCAAGGATGAATAAGAATGTTCCTCAGCTTCCTCAATCTTGCCTGCCAAGACAGGGCTAAAAGAAGTATCTGCGTTTTCTGCAACCTGTGAATCATCGAAAATCACACACCGTGTCACTACAAACATTCACATGAATGCATGATAAATGGATTCATAAACTAAGAAACCTTTACACACCTCAACTATTATAGTGTTATTTACTGCTGTCTCTTCAGGCGTTACTCTTGTTTCTCGGTCAGTTTCTTCAGTGTTGTTAGTAGAATCTTTAGTTTCCGTAGTTTGAGCATCGCTTATGCTAGATGTGTTTTCATCCTCCTCATAAAGAGCCGATTTTGCAGAGATTGTGTCACCATCTTTAAGGGTCTTGTCCTGTGGAACAAAAGAGGCTACATCAAGGGAGTCACCGCTCCCAGAGGAAGCTACATCATCTTGTGACAAAACCAAATCCACCTTCTTCTTCTTCGTCTTCTTCTTCTCGTTCAATATCCTCCACACTTGTTCACAATACATTTGGTTCTGGAAATTTTCTTCAAGCACATCTAAAAAAAAAACCAAGGAAGACACACAATAGCAACAACTGTTTGTTCCGATAGTACATCTACATCAATACAATAAACAAACCATACAAAAGGATCAATTTTTACCAGTTCTACAATCAAACCAAAACTCATAACGACGAAGGGTTTGCTTGTGGAGAGTATCATCTTTCACTGCTTAAAAACGCACAAAAACACACACAGACAAACACCACTCAGAAACAGTCACAAAAAAGGCAAAACAAACAGTAGAAAAACAAAAGTACCAAGTAGTGGCGGACCCCAGAGATTATCATCATCATCATCCATGTGTTAGTGACAACGAAAACCCACAAAATTCATCCTGTAAACAAACATTACCCCTAAGCGATTCTCGAAATCTCGAAAGCAAAATGTGAGAAATGGAGAAAACTAGAGAGAGAGAGAACGTCAAGGTTCTAGACTATACCGGAAAAACACACAATCCCGTCGTGAATCGGTGAAGGGGAAAGGCAGTTACGGCCACTATCGATCTTCCTTATGCGGTTTCTAGGGTTTGGAGAAGGTCGGCGACGATTTAGAGAAAAAGTTAGAGAGAGAAAGTAAGAAAAAGGCTGGCAGTGAAAGCGACGAACACTCTGCATTATAGAGAGAGTGTAGAGAGAGAAGTCGGTGTAAACGGTGAACGGGGAGGTTACAAATGGAATATAAACCAACGGAGGCGCGTGGAGTGATTTCCCCGTTTTGTATTTGTGGGGACCACTTTAAACGAATACCAACCGTTAGATCAAAAGACATTACTTTGACCGTTGTTTTATGCATCGAACGGTTAGGCGAAAATGATGAGTCATCAAAAGGGACCCGCGGATGGCAAAACCGTAATAATTTTTTCCATAGATTTGATGGGTCCGACGAAAATCGGGTTCTGACATCTGAGAAAGATGTCCGTACAGTTTTCCAAAGATCTTCGTCCGCGTGGTAAAGGCTTACGAAAAAACATATTGAATTATGTTTGCTCTTTAAGGTATTAATATATTTCTTACTTGTCGCTAAAGTTATAAAAGATCACAAGGAAACACAATCGTTACCCAAAAAGAACAATTTTAATTATTACCACAACCACAAGTTCTTGTAAAAGATTTGGTTTCATGGAACCAAAAACTCTGTTTCGCTGTAAAAAAAAAAACAAGAACTTGCATAATCCAAAACAAGCAATAGAAAAAAAACATTCATATTCATCAAGACTCATTGTATATATATCAAGCAAAATTGGTAGAAGAAGAAGAAGGACCAGAAGGAAGCAACTCGTAGCCATCGTGATGGCTACGACAAGACTCTACCGGTATGCATTTGAGTATAACGGCTACGATCATGCTCAACGAACCTATCAATACCGATAACAACCAATGTTGCCAGCTCAGCGGAACCGTGCTAGCGAAAGCTCCAAGAAACTCGACAATGATCACTTGAAAGACTATTGTCACAATCATTACCCATGTGAACATCCAGCTATTGAACATTCCTTTGAACACATTTATCTTCTCTATCTCTCTGCTGTTTATCTCATTAAACACCTGTTTTTGATCAAAAATATTAGGGATAGTTATCTCATATCGGAAACATAAAAGGACATAAACTTAACTTTAATTATAAGTTGGAAACCTATAATCCTAACAAAAAATATCTTCTTTTTACCTGGCAAAAGACGAAGGAGTTGAAGATGATGGTGTTAAGAAGGGCAGTGGAGTCTGGTCCATCGAGTTTCAGAAGAGATTTCCCCGCGAAATTGAGTGTCCCCAAGACTATGAGCTGATAAACGCTCTGACCCGCGATGTTTCTCCACATGGTTTTGGTTATGAAGCTAGCGGTTCTAGCTATCGGTGGACGTTTCATTAGACCTTCGTTAGGTGGTTCAGTCGCGAGAGCCAGCGCGCCGAGCGTGTCCATTATCATATTCACCCAAAGAAGTTGCACAGCCGTAAGTGGAGCAGAACCTGAATACACAAAAACAAAATGGTAACTAATAACCATAGCAAAAACATTACAAAGAAACATGATGTTTTTGGAATGTATTATGATCATACCTGTGATGCAAGCAGAGACAAAGTTTATGATCAGAGCAACCACGTTTACGGTTAGCTGAAACTGAACAAACTTCTGAATGTTTATGTACACGGCGCGCCCCCATCTAGCCACATTCACTATTGTTTTGAAGTTATCATCCATTATGATCACATCAGCATTCTCTTTCGCTACCTACATACCGAAAAAAACATTAGTAACTAAACCAAGAACAGAGAATAAACTAAAAAGGTTTTACTTCTGTGCCAGCTATTCCCATTGCAAGTCCAATGTCTGCTTCATGCAATGCAGGCGCGTCGTTAGTCCCATCTCCTGTGACTGCAACTACCTCTCCAATCTTCCTCAAGTTACTTACTAAAGTATGTTTATCCAACGGTAGAGACCGAGCCATTACCTGAAGAGGACATAAACAAGGTCTAAGATTCTCTATCGACAAGTGAAGTGGACTTACAGTTCTGTTTTGAATGAAAGAACCTGAATCTTGGGTATAATAGCTCTCATTTCATGAGGAGGAAGATCACGGAACTGCGAGCCTTCGATAGCTAAACCTCCTTCGGTATATATACCACACTCTTTCGCGATTGCTTTAGCCGTGCTAATGTTATCTCCAGTGACCATTCGGACAGTGATTCCAGCTGCTTGACATGTCTGAACAGCTTCTTTAACACCCGCGCGTACTGGATCTTTGATCCCAACAACTGCTATCATTGTATAGCCATCATCAGGAAGGTCTCCACTTGGTTCTTTATCAAGATCTTTGTAAACCAAGCATAGAGTCCTCAAAGCCTCTGAGGAAAAACCTTCTATAACATCAGAGATATTCGCAATGCGTTCTTCGGTTAGTGGAACGGTTTCTCCATTCGAATCCACAACGTTTTCGCACATTTTCAATACTATTTCGGATGCACCTTTGCAGAAAGCCCTTGCGCCGCCTTCTGGTAGAGCTATAAGAACAGACATCTTCTTCTTGTCTGAATTGAAAGGCTCTATCTTTAGTATCTCATGCTCTTTACGCTGCGTGACGAAATTGCCACCTAGTAGCAAACCGAACTCGAGTATCGCTCTTTCTGTAGGTGAACCTAGGATCTGTGTGTTTCCGTCTTTGTCCTTAACAACTTCAGAACCTGTGTTCTGAAATATGCCCTGTAAGAGAATACTCTCAACTTCTTGTGGTAGCTCAAGCTCAAAGCTTTCTTTACTTCCTTCTTGCCTCTCTTGAACCTTATCACAGATCCATACTTTGTTGACAACCATGTGGTTAGTAGTTAAGGTTCCTGTCTTATCAGTGCATATGCAAGTAGAAGAACCCATTGTCTCACATGCAGCAAGATGCCTCACAAGTGCTCTATCACTCATCAGCTTCTTCATAGCAAATGCTAAGCTTAAAGTCACCGCGAGTGGCAAGCCTTCGGGCACAGCAACGACGATAATGGTCACAGAAATCGCAAAGTAGTCAAGTAGAGTCATTGCATCTTCAGATGACCAGCTTGTGAAGCTACCAGAAGTTGCTTTCTCCAATACAAACCTTATGCACAATACCAAGAATGTAAGCACCGCGAAGCTTAAACCGATTTTGCCTATGATTGTTGCAACACCATTTAGCTTCACTTGCAAAGGCGTCTCGTCTTCTCCACCATCAATCAAAGTCTCCATCAACTTTCCCCACTCAGTCCTCATACCAACTGTTGTCACAAGCATTTTCGCAGAACCGTTCTGTACTTTGGTTCCCGAAAGAAGAAAAGGCTTATCTTTGTTCACATGTGACGGTTCGCTCTCACCCGATAAGCTCGATTCGTCTATCTCCAAGTTATAACCAGACACAAACACACCATCAGCTGGTACTTGATCACCAATAGATAGATGAACAACATCTCCAACAACCAAGTCATGTATAGAGATCTCTTGTCTGTTACCATCTCTTGTGACTTGAACTATGATCTTCTTCTTCTCTCTGTCCAAATCTATGAACTGCAAAGACTGCTTGTAATCACTTATAGCAGTGACCATAACAACCAATAGTATACTAATCAAGATCCCTGTCCCATCATACACACCTCTTGGGAAGCCTTCTGTTGCAACACCAACACCTATTGATACAACAGCACAAACCATAAGGATGATAAGTGTTATGTCTTGAAGTGCTTCCCAAACAAACATCAAGAAAGATCTTGATGGTTTCTCCGCGTAACGATTCTCTCCATAGATCTTTTCTCGTATGGGAAGCTCGCTCGAAAGAACGCCTTCCGTGAGAGATACTGATACTTTCTTTGCAAGCTCTTTGACTCCACCATTGTTTTTAAGACTCCTAGTGTCATGGTTTCGAACCATCGATGCGAGTTCTTCTGCTTCGATAGAGAAACCGGCTTCTTTGACCTCATCAGTGAGCTTGTACTGAGGCCGAGCAACAGCTAGAGAGAAAACAGAAGAAGATCAAATAAAGATTATATAACCATACAAACTATGATGCATCTCTATTAAAATTTTGAGCACTTGTTATCTTACCATCAATGAAATGAAGAGCTGCCTTTTGTACAACGAAAGCTACTCTGATTTTTTCCTGGTTATAGTTAGTAAATAAAGTTAGCTAACATTTAAAAACACCACAACATGTTAATCTTTGGATTTATGAGACTTAAAGTAACGTGACTAAAATGTCTCTGTATTTAACTTCTTATGTATACATATTTACGCTAAAGAATTATCAAGGAAACTATCAATATTATAATAAAAAATGATTTAAAAGAAAATAATAAATTGTGAATATTCATATGAAAAATCAAATTTCTTGGACTAGTTTATTCGTCCTTTCGTGGTGTGATTTAGTCGTCTAAGAATAGTAATAAACAAAATAAAAAAAAGGGATAGACTTTTTGATGGCCTCTCAAGAAAAAATGGGTTAGTCTTCTTTAGTAGAGACAAGAATTAATCCATTTACAAAACATGGTCGAGAGGACACTAATACATGACCATAACTTGATGTCTTCATCATGTGTCTTGGCTAATTCTGTTTCTTTTCTTTTTTTGGCTTCTTGAACTTGAATCATACAACACACACAGATAATGCCAAAAAATTAATAATTCATGGTTATGATATTTTTTATCATTATCCATAATTCTTATTTCCCTAAGTTTTGTTCAAACTCTCCTATTGTATATTTTTATTAACCAAACAAATCTAAGAGATACTTTCAAAGAATATCCGAGTGGGAAGTTTCTATTTTTATACAAAAAAGTATTGAAAAGATCAAAGTAAAAAGCTCAAGTAAAAAAAAAGATAAATTGATATAGACATTGAGAAATAAAGTAACAAGTAAAAGCTATGTTGTACTTTCGTACGGAATATCAATATCTAAAAAAGAAAAAAAAAAGCCTATAATGGTGATTTTCTTTTCATTTTTTGCTTTTTGTTTCAAAAGTTCCCAAATATCAAACCAATTTATTACTATTACTCGGCAAAGAAAAGAAAGAAAATAAAACTCTGAAACCTGAATGTGATGTCTCTTAGTTTCGGACTCAAGAATCTTATCAAGATCTGGAATGTTACGGAAACGACGAGCAGGGTTCTTCACTACGGAGACAGACGATCTCCATCTCTGTCTTGCTTCCATCGACGTGTTCTTACCTTTTACATCGAAGTCTCTTAACAAGTTCGACATTTTTTTTTGTTGGAATATCTCCACACTCTCTATTTCTTCACAGAGATTTTTTTTTTTTTTTTTTCACTCAACAAGTCTTTAGCAACAATGTGTTGCTTTTTATGGACTAACCAAACCCGACCCGACTTATTCGGTTGATTATTCTCGGGTAGGGCCCATTTGGATTATCTTCATTCGTTATTTGGGATATTAAATAATGCTTAACCAATAAAAATGTTTTGGTATTAATATTACTTTGTTTTTAAATATTCATATGTATATGAAAAAGATTGACATTTTGATATTATAAATATACTTTGATATTAGAAATATGTTTTTGGCTTCTATCCATTGAATCCTCAAGATCTACGCTTTTATTATTTTGTTACTATTATCTTTTGCTATGTTAAATGTCACAACAAAATAGTTATGTTTCCGAGAGTGATTAAACTACTACAATTAATAAACAACAAGTGAACGTCTATTAAAATATTTTTTTCTTGTTGTGTGATTATTTTTTTTCTATTAACATAAGTTTTTTTTTCTGTTTTGGGTTATGTGATTTATGCAACACATTATTTGAACTTTGCCTGGTTTACAATGTTTTCAAAAATCGAAAAAAGGAAAGTGTATTTATTAAAAAAGTTTGTTTGCTCTAAAGGAAAATATTTTTAAAAGTATATTCTTTATCAAATTAATATAAAGAACAAAGTATATTCTCTAAAAACCGATTTTCTTTCTATTTTGTACCCTATAATATTTTTCCAAGTAAGAACTACTTGTCTAGTCCATTGAGGCATTGCACATATTTAATATTAGGTAGTTTAGTCTAATCACATTTGAGTTATATAACATGTGTTCTTTAGTTTTGTTTTCTTACGAAAAAATAATGAATTTTTTTTTTTTTTTGTTAAAAAAAATAATGAAATTGAAAAGTAAAACGGGAGAGATGGAGTCACGACTTGGATTGCGGTCAGAATTTTTGTTCTCATGTGGTATGAGAGATTTAACCTTGAGATTATAAAAGTTATATGATCATTTCATAATAATAAAATGTAAAGTTTTTGGATGTTATTAGGTATGAAGTTTATATTTTAGCAAATGAAACCATTAGGTTAAGAATCTAAATAATGAGATGTCACGCGTTATATAGTCTAACTAAATATTCATTTTAAATTTTTCATATTTTATGCTTCAATTATAGGCAAAGATGCAACAAGTTGCCTTTTATTAAAGTAGTATACTTATTTTTCTGATAAAAGTATAGCTTTATTATTATGCGAATCTAATTGTCAAAGCAGATATTCGGCGTCTTGCACATGGCAAACATGCTTTACAATAATGTTTATCAACTTTTAAACTCCACGCTGTTTTAAGCTAATGAAACCACATGTCGTGCCGTTTTAAGGTAACAAACCAAAACGACCTGTCGTTTATGTTGGCATAAATAATAACCCTTCGTTACCGTTACTTTCGATTCTTTTATTTATTTAAAAACGAATAATCAGCCCACTAGCTTTCCTTTTCTCTCTTTTAAAGTTACCAAAAGAATCTCTCTTACAAAAAAAATTAAATGAAAAAAATCCAAAATAAAATAAATAATAAAGGCCTAATTATCTTGACTACGACCAAACTTTTGTTTGACAACTTTCTCCTCTCTGTAGTTTCCGTGTTCTTACCAAATAACAGAGGAAAGTCCACTAAACCCCAAATATTTTTCCTTTTTTTAAAATTATATTTAAAATTTCCATTTTTAAGGCATCACTCGTTTTAAATAGTTGTATGTATATATGCGTGTATATCTCTCTCTCTATTATCCTTCCTCTCAAAGAAAAGTTTTTTTTTTGTTTTTATTTTTTGTTAAAGTCTCAAAGAAAAGTTTGAAACGTTACTAAATTAATCATAACCCTTTTCTCAAAAATCAAAACTTTTTTTCTGGGTTTGTGTTATTTTCTCTCCCATGTGTGTGTACTTCCCCAAGAAGATGGTGCAATACCAGAGATTAATCATCCACCATGGAAGAAAAGAAGATAGGTTTAGGGTTTCTACAGAGGAAAGTTGTGGCTTGAAGAGAACTAATAAACAAAAGTTTCTCTCTTTTCTTTTCCTCTCTATTCTTTCTTGTTGTTTCATCTTGTCTCCTTACCTCTTTGGCTTCTCCACTCTCTCTCTCCTAGGTATGGTCTTATTCTCTCTCTCTCTCTACCATGTTCTGTTTTGGATTATGTTTGTGTATCACTCATCTCTCTGTCTCCTTTTTCTTCTTCTACAGATACTTTTAGCAGAGAAAACGAAGTTATTGGTTCTTCTTATGAGCAAAACATAGCTCCTCTTTGCACGGACATCTCCACTGGTTAGTTTCTTACAAAACCCCTTGAAAAAAACAGAGTTATTTATCTCTTCATCTTAATTTATAAACTTGTTGTGTGTAATCTATTGAAAAAAACTTACCTTTTATAGATTCTTTAACTTTGTGTAGGAACAATTTGTTGTGACAGAACTGGTTTGAGATCAGACATATGTGTAATGAAAGGCGATATTCGAACAGACTCTGCTTCTTCATCACTCTTCCTCTTCACTTCCATCAACAACAACAACACAAACCTAGAAAAGATCAAACCTTACACAAGAAAATGGGAAGCTAGCGTGATGAACACGGTTCAAGAACTAAACCTAATCGCTAAAGATTCAAACAAGTCTTCTCCGAACCGCGTCTGCGATGTCTACCACGACGTACCCGCCGTGTTCTTCTCCACGGGAGGATACACGGGTAACGTGTACCACGAGTTCAACGATGGGATCATACCTTTGTTCATAACTTCACAACGTTACAACAAGAAAGTTGTGTTTGTTATCTTAGAGTATCATGATTGGTGGGAGATGAAATATGGAGATATCGTTTCTCAGCTCTCCGATTATCCATTGATCGATTTCAACGGAGATTCAAGAACTCATTGTTTCAAAGAAGCAACCGTTGGATTGCGTATCCACGACGAGTTAACCGTGAATTCTACGCTGATGATCAACACAAACCAGACTATTGTTGACTTTAGGAACATTTTGGACCGAGGCTATTCGCATCGTATCCAAAGCTTGGCTCAAGAAGAAGTTATAAATGTTACAACCACAATTGATACCAAGAAACCAAAGCTAGTTATTCTTTCAAGAAACGGTTCAAGAGCGATACTAAACGAGGAACTTCTTGTGAATCTTGCACAAGAAACCGGGTTCAACGTCGAGGTTCTAAGACCAAACAAAAGAACAGAGATGGCTAAGTTATATAGGTCTTTAAACGCGAGCGATGTAATGATAGGTGTACATGGAGCTGCAATGACTCATTTCCTTTTCTTGAAACCTAAAACGGTTTTTATTCAGATAGTACCTTTAGGTACCGATTGGGCGGCCGAGACTTACTATGGAGAACCCGCGAAAAAGCTAGGATTGAAGTATGTTGGCTACAAGATTTCGCCGAAAGAGAGTTCATTGTATGATGAATATGGTAAAGATGATCCTATAATCCGAGACCCGGAAAGTCTTAATGTTAAAGGATGGGAGTATACTAAGAAAATCTATTTGCAAGGACAGAATGTAAAGCTTGATTTGAGAAGGTTTAGAGAAACTTTAACACGTTCTTATGATTTTTGTATTAGGAAGAGAGTTAGAGAGGAAGTTCCTAGTTTACTTGTTACATAGCGTAAGTATGATAAGTTAGATCATTTTTTTGTAAAGTTAAATTCTTTGTATGACTTGTATTATTTTTTATTTGTTTCGAGTGTTATACTTCTTCTTATATTTATGTTCAACATAGTATACTCATTATTTGATTTTAAATTTGCAACAATATTTGATAAAAAGTTTCCAAAAAAACTCATACTAATTTGGAAATTTCGTGGAAAAGTGGCTAATACATGGGCCACATATTGTTTAATATTAGGCCTACACAAATTTAAGAACCGGTTATTTATTGATGGTGGAGATTTATAGGCTTTTTAAAAGATGCAATTTGGGATCCATAAATCAAATAAAAGATGTTCAAGTGATTATAATCGATATAAAATTATAGAAATGTGTCAAAACTAGTAAATCAAAAGGACCCAAGTGTCATATTATTTGCGGTTTATGATTCGGTTAGTTAGTTAGGTAACCAATATATATATATTAATTTCATCATGGAAGAGAAACCATATTTTTGGAACCGCCCAAATATTGTGATTAATCCCCCTTGGCCCTTCACTAATCTCTCTTTTGTATGGTTTCAAATAAAATAGTACTTTTAGATTGGGTTGGTTTATGGTAATAAATTTGTTAATTGGTTTTTTTTATAATGAAATCAAGGTTACGTGCCCTCGTATTTTTATCGTTACGTTGTGGCCTCCTTTGTCACACAACTTTATACATGTATATATAATTATATATAAACAAAGAAACATGCGTCCATATATATACGGACATTACGAATATAGGAATTATATTTATTTATTTTTAGCAAAAGTTCCAAATTATTTTTTGTTTTGGGAACAAACGTTTTTGTTTATATATTAACTATCGACGCCATTAAATACGGCCAGGATAATATGGAAAAGGTTATTTGCGACACCGTTTTAAAAGCTAAACAAATGTTTCAACGAGTCTAATTGCGTTGTACTCCCTGTCTATTTCCATAATCCTATATATACTAATTGAGAAACATTACTTGAGTTAAATATGGAAATAAAACACGTGTCACTCTCACGTAATTTCTCACAAAAAGTTACTATTGGACTCAAATTCGGCCCAACTCAAATAACACATATTTATTAATTTTAAAGGTCCGTAATTATCTCAAGTATTTTTGTTTTTTGTTGTCTTTAAAATACGAATTCAAAAACCCACACACTGAAAGAATTTTTTTGAGAAAGTCTCACATTGATAGTGGAAACTATATGTTAGTTGAAACACTGCTTATAAACAAGTCATTTGTGTGTTTGAAGAGTTAAATGAGTTTAGTAAAATCAATGATATGCTCTACTATCATAACTAACCCACAATAGTTTAAATTTTCCAAAAATAAATTGGCATTGTACCGATTTGAGTGACTATTTGGTTGAAAACGGGTTAAAAATTCCAACGCGGCCGTTTTTTAGAACAGCGGAAAAATCTATACGAAATATAAAACAATTAAATATATAAAATATGAATAGTAATGGTGATAAAATATCATATATTTTTAAATAATTTGTATGCCAAAATTAATAATATATATTTATAAATTTTTATAAAAATATATATTTATAAATTTAAAATGCAATATTTTTATATAATATATAGTTATAAATTTGTATAATATAATATTTTTATATAATATATATTTATAAATTTATAATCCGCGTTTGCCGCGGGTCACAATCTAGTATTGTGATAATTAACAATTTGTGTTAACCAAGTCCATTGTGGACCCACACTAATGGACGGTTAAGATTAGCGGATGAAGGTGAGATTAATTTTGATGATGGTGAAATGAATTATAATTAAGTATGTAAACTTGTATATAAGTAACGTATATACAAAGTCGTAATCGTATCAATCATATATACTAATATATATACCCAAGGGAAAAAGTCAAAAATCTCAAAGTTGTGATTAGCGTATGGAACTTGGAAGTGAAATGAATTCTGAGTTTGTAAACTTGTATAAACTATATAAAACAAAGTAACAAGCTACAAAGTCGTAATCGTATATACCCAAGGATTAAGTCAAGAACACTTACGTTTTGTACATATAATATATATACCTTTGTTTATTTGAGAAATTCACAAAACTACACTCTTTCAATCCTCCCTTCACAAAACTACACCTAATTCAATATTTTCACATATTTACATTCTTTCAAAATTTTAAAAGTTTGATTTACCATTTTATAAATTACCAAAATTAATTTTTTTCCATTTGGATTCGCTAATTAGTGTTTAGGGTATAGTATTAAGAGAGTATGATTGTGTGGGTAGGATTTATTTGAATTTAATTTTGAAGATTTAGGTGTAGTTTTATGAAGTAATTTTGAAATGGTGTAATTTTGTGAAATGTAATTCAAATGGTGTAGTTTTGTAATTCTCCATTGTTATTTTAACCTCCAAGATTGTATATTTGTGTAATTTCAATTAGGGATATTTGGCAAAATAGACACTTTTTAGGGGAATATTCCATTTTGGACAATTTTCTCTCTCCCATGTGTAGGGTCTTTTGATTTTCCATTTATAGGTATATGTTCTTCTTATATTACGAATTTGTCACTTCTAAAATACCTCAATATTATTTAATTTATTTGTATATTTCCTCCTAAAATACCTTTTTGTTTTCTCTTTCTTCTTTTCTTTTTCTCTTTCTTCTTCTTTTTCTCTTTCTTCTTTTTTTGTTTTCTCTTCCATTTTCTTTTTTATTTCTTTCATCTTCTTAATTGTCTCATGCATTATACATATAAATATTATATTATATAAATTAATATCAACAATTATTATCTCTAGTTATTTTATAAGCTTTCAGTCTCGTACAATATCAAATTTTTATATTTTTAATGGATATTATACATACACTATACATATAAGTATCCACCGTATAATTATACGAATTAAGTTGTACATTCATATTGTCCAACATATATTACGATATTATTTTTCTGTATATATAAAATGATATAAGTAAAATTGTACATTGTACAAACTCGAGTACATTTTTATCGTCCACTGGATACTGGATGACGAAAATGATTGTTATATCTTTTAATTGATACTGAATGGTGCAAATGAATAACATTCATCTATATATATAGAGTTGTACAAATTTCATTTTCTCTCTCATCTACATGTTATATTTTTAGCGGATGTTGTACAAACATTGTAAAGATGATTCGAATTAGAAGTTTCGGACACTGGACAAATGAATTACTTCGTTTGATTCACACATGTTTCTTTCTCTCTCTTAACTTCGTTTCGGACACTGGACAGATGAATAACACATTTTTCAGCTGAAATGTATATTCGGTTGTCTACTAAATCGTATAAAAGATGTGCAAATATTTGTAATCGAATCAACATGTATGTTCTTCTCGACACTGTACAATCTTCAATGCAAATCTTTTTCTGTATAGACTAGTTGTCTCATTCAGTCATGGACATTGTACAAATGACTGACTGGATGTACACCGTCCACTAAACTGTGCATCCAACAATTGTACACCGTCCACTAAATTGTGCAAATGGATGTTATTGAATGCAATTAAGAGAAAGAAACATGAATAAGGAGAAAGAAAACTTGAAAAAATAAAACATAAGTTTGAATCAAGAGAAAAGAAAAGAAAGAAGAGAGAAGATATGAGAGAAGAGAGAAAGAAAGAGGAAGAAAGAGAAAGAAAGAAGAAGAAAGAGAAAGAAAGAGAAATAAAGAGAAAGGAAACGGAAGAAAAAGAAAAAAAAGAAAAAAAAAGAAAAAAAAAGAAATACTACATCCTCATTTAATTCACCTATACATATACCATTAAATACACCTCATTTAATTCACCTACACCCTCATTTAATGCTCTACACTCTCATTAAATACCCTATACATACAACAATATAACAATACAAAAATACACCTATATATATATATGAATAACAAAGGGCAGTTTCGTAATCTTCCTATTTTCTGTATTACACGCGTGGGTCCCACCGGAGGGCCCTACAGACCTATTTTGCCAATTGTACATAGTAAACTGCCTAATTTTTTAATTACTTACTTAAAATGGTCCATTCGGCAAATTAAGCCTTTCACTTATTGGTGTGTATAGCTAAAAACCAAACAACATATTGTTAAAAGGGTTTTTTGGCTATTTGGACAGTTTTTTGAAAAGTAATTCAAAAACTAGTCCTGTTACTATTCAAAATTAGTAAATTGGACCATGGAGCCCACAACACTAATAGAACCCCTGAGACTCTATTAGACACACTAATAGAAAAAATGCATAAAAATGAAAAGACGAAATTAACCTTGCGCATATATGGAGGAGAATATATCGATTGTTTTTTTATTGTGACAGTCATTTAATGCATTTAATTACTTTGTGTCAGAGTAATTTAAGGCTATTTTGGTGAGTGGACAAAATAGTGATCAACAAAAAGCATTAATATTTGTAAATTAGAATACATATTCGTACATTAATAAAATGATTGCGAATATATACAGTGGACGACATAACAGTCGTACAAGCAAGGAGGTGGATCATGTACGTTTCTGGTGATTCGGAATTCAAAAAAAGCAAAAAGAGTCAAGGGCGGTATCTGAGACTCGTACACTTCGAAACAAGGACATAGAGCAACAAGACATACAAAAAAGTAAACAGAATGGATGTTGGATTTCGAAATTCATATTTGCGTACACCATCCATTGCTACCTCACAACATCTCGCAAACTCTGACTGCAAGATTGTATAGTTGACAATCTTCGCAATAATAAGCAGAAGTACAACAAAATAGGGTATATGTGTTTGTGTGAGATATATATGTATGTATGAGAGTGTTTATCTTGTATAATAATGTATGTATATGAGCATTAAATGCTTTGCAAAATCATTAATGACATGTTTGACTTTTGTAAATTGTAGGATAAAAACATTAAATGCATTTCTTTCTTTATTTTTCTCTCTATCTTATTGTGTATAGGTAAAACTATATATTATTTATTAACATTCGATAGTAAAATCGTTCATTATAAGGTATAATAGATTATCCACTGGATTGTACAGATGAATATTATTTGTACGTACAATCATGTGTACACTTTATTGTACAATCCACTTGTCCACTAACTTGTACAAACGGATGTTATTTGTATGTACAAATATGTTGTCCAGTAGATTATACGGATGTTATTCACTAGAGAAACATCCACTAAAAGAACATTCACTAGATAAATATTCACTAGAGAAACATCCACTATTGGATTATACATTGTACACTGGACGTTATCCGTTTGAGATGTATCCACTGGTGGATTATAAATTGTACAATGGATGTTATCCGTTTGAGAAAAATCCATTAGAGAAAAAAAAATGAGTGAGAGAGAAGGAGGGAGAGAGAGTGAGAGCAGAGAGAGAAGAGAGAGGGTGTCAGGGTGAGAGAGAGGAGAGAGAATGAAAGGAGAGAGAAAAGGAAAAGGAAAAAAGAAAAGAGAGATTGAGAGGGGAAAAAATGAGAGAGAATGAGGGGAGAGAGAATGAGAGAAAGGAGAGAAAAACTAAAATTAAAGAAAAAAATGAAAGGATAAAAAAAGAAGATGAATGAATAGTAAGTGAGAGAGAAAGAGAAAAAAGAGAAAAGAGAGATAGTAAGAGATGAACTAGAATGAAATGAGAGATTGAGAGAGAACGAAGAGAGAGAAAAAGAGAATGAGAAGAACAAGAATGAAGAAATATGAAAGAGAAAACGAATGAAGAAGTAAAAAAAGAAAGATGAAAAGAGAAAAAAAGAAAAATAAAAAGAAATGAAATAAATAAGAATGGCATATTCGTAAATTACGAAAAACAAATACTCATTTCAGTAATTAACAAAACACACAAAAGTGTAAGAAGTGGACCCTACGGACTAATTTCCTAATTTTAAATAGTAACCGGTCTATTTTTTAATTACTTCTCAAAAAACTGTCCATACAACTAATTATTTCTTGTTAAAATAGCTCTATTTTTCTGAACATTATATATTCCCAATAAACTAAAAATATAATATTTTAAATGGGGCCTCTCAAATGATAAGCAATAAATAACTTAATCACATTCACACATATATACTTTAAAAAAATATCAAATGTGTATAAATACACATACAATCCGACCACACCTCTTCAAACATTCATAATCACATTGGTCGGCCTCTTTCTTGCTTTTTCTCATCCCTCACATATACAAACACATTACTCTCATATATATATAATCAAACCCTTTATTAATAATCTCATAGACCAAATCAACACAAGAATGGTTCAATACCAAGACCTAGCTCTTCAAAGAAGCTTTAGTTGCGACACAAGAAAAATCAACCCTTCTACTTCGCCGGCGCGTGGCTTCCACGGCCGTTCACCTTCCTCCTCCTCTTTGATCCCAACCATACCCGAACACGGTCTCTTCCTCGTCCCATGCAAAAGATGCTCTTCCTCTTCCTCTTCTTCTTCTTCTTCTTCTCCTTCTTCTTCCTCTAGATCCATTCTTAAACTTCACTTGAGGTTTTCTTCTTTGTTACGTTCTCTCATAAACATCATTAACCTACCAACTTGCAAGTTCCTCTCTCTCCCATCTCCACCGTCCGTTTCTAATAACCTGATCTCACTCGTCACGGGTGGCTCGTCTTCTCTAGGTAGAAGAGTCACCGGTACGTTGTACGGACACCGTAAAGGTCACGTCACGTTTTCGGTCCAATACGATCCAAGATCCGACCCGGTTTTGCTTCTAGACCTAGCCATGTCAACGGCTACACTAGTCAAAGAAATGTCATCGGGGCTCGTGAGGATCGCATTGGAATGCGAGAAGCGTCACGGACACGGCACGACCAAGCTATTCAACGAGGCTAAGTGGACCATGTATTGTAACGGTAGGAAGTGCGGCTACGCGGTGTCGCGTGGAGGAGCGTGTAGAGATGCGGATTGGCGCGTGTTGAACACGGTTTCTAGGGTTACGGTTGGAGCGGGGGTTATTCCTACGGCGAAGAAGAGTATTAATGGTGGTGGTGATGACGTGTCATACGGTGGTGATGACGTGTCATACGGTGGAGAGTTGTTGTATATGAGAGGAAGATTTGAAAGAGTCGTGGGAAGTCGTGATTCGGAGGCGTTTTATATGATGAATCCTGATAAAAATGGAGGTCCTGAACTTAGTATTTTTCTTCTTAGATTATAATAATAATAATAATAATGTTTTTTTAAAAATGAGAGTTATTGACTTTTTTAAAAATGTATTAGTTATCAAGTGACGTATTGTTATATAGTGGACGAATGTAATGTTTGTGTCATGCAATAGCGACAGGTTTTTTTTTCTTTCTTGAATGTTTAGTTGATGTGTTATGTTTTTGTGTGTTTAATATGAAGAAAAGAAAGATGTGATTATTAGTTTTGTGGTTTGCTTATATTATTATATGGAAGGCATGAAGATCCCCACATGATTCGTCATGATAAATGTCATTTTTAAGATTCTTGTTGTCTTTCTTTATTATAAACGCTAATTTAGTTTAAGCAAGGTGATATTCGCCTTTTACGTGTAACAGAGCGAGAGTGATTTAGTTTTAAGACTATACAACTTATTATATTTTTATACAAAGAAAGCACGCTTGCTTTTGAGTTGTAACGTGTAGCAGTCAATTCGTAACCAAACACCTTTTGTCCTTTTTACTTAGATTAATGTAATAGAAAAACATATTATACCATAAAATTAATGAGTGACACTTGTAAGTATAAATAACTAAAATACATATGGTTAGTGAAGTTTACCTTTTCCATGGATATAAAGTTTCTAGAAAGAAAATCACATCTAACAAATAACTAAACGTGTAAAAGTATAAAATTAGTAAACATTTAATCTTCACATTAAAGTTGTCATAAAAATAAAAAATTTCACATTAAATAAAAACACACAGAGAAATGACTTTGGTCTAGTGGCATTCATAAGTTCACATGAGTCAGATAGCACCACCCTATTCGGGATCGATTCTCCGCGCCTACGTTAGTGTATGTTTGGCTAAATGGACCGACCATTTATAGTCTAAATGTTGACAAAAAAATAAAAATAAAAATAAAATAAAAACACACATGAATTAGTACAATAACATACAATTTAATAAGAATTTTTAATTATTTATTAATTTTTGCAGTTGAGAATCTTTAATTATTTATTAATTTTCGAGCGCAAAACCCACAAGGGCTTGTTTAGATTTAGTGGACATAGTCTAAAAACACACATCAGTTTTTTTTTTTTAATTTTCATTTATTTTTAATTTTCACTACTTCGTGTCGAAAATTGCAGAATAAATCAGTGTTTATTTTCCTTCGATTTCTCAAATTAGTTTCATAATTACCCTTAATCCAAGAAGTAGTGAAAATTAAAAAAAAAAATTAGGATGAGTCTCTTATAAAGTGATAATAATTGCACATGAGTTTGTTATTAGAGAACCTATTAGAAACCATAATTTATAATAATTCAAATTAACTAGCCTTTGTTAAGCATTCATATACTAAAGCCTTTTTCTTATGGGTTTAATTATTGTTATTATAATCTTTAGCTGATCTAGCTCCCAATTTAAAATGTGATAACTTGCATATTTTACATATTTTACCTTATTTTATGCATTAGACACTACAAGAATCTGCACATTTAGCAACGACCAAAATCGTTGCTAAATCGTTGCTAAACGCGTTTAGCAACGATTTAGCGACGATTACATTTTCGTCGTTAATCGCTCGTCGCTATTTCGAAATCGTCGCTAATTCGTTGCTAAATTAGCGACGACTCGAAATCGTTGCTAATTCGTTGCCAAATATTCGTTGCTAATTCGTTGCTATTTTAGCGACGAATTAGCAACGAATTTGCAAGGTTATTTTAGCTTCGAAATAGCAACGATTTAGCGTCGAATTTTAAAAAAATTATTTTCGATTTTCAGAATTTAAAAACTTATGAAATTACGCAAACGTCGCTAATTCGTTGTTGCTAATTTAGCAACGAATTGGCAACGATTCTTTATACAAATCGTTGCTAATTTAGCAACGATTTGGCAACGAAGAACATAACAATCGTCGCTAATTCGTTGCTAATTTAGCAACGAATTAGCAACGATTTTTAAAAAAAAATTTTAAAAAAATTTTAGAAAAAAATTTAAAATAAAAATAAAATAAAATTATTATAATTAAAATTTAAAATTCAAATTACATTTTTAAAAAACTAAACTAGGGATCAAAATCATTAATCCCGACATTCCGTCCCGTTCTTGAGCCGCGGCTTCCCTCGTCTGGAGCAACCTCGCATCCGCTACCGTAACGATTACGGATGAAATTAAAATAGTGGTTTGGACGAGGAGGCATTTTTGTAAAAAGGTTTAGTGTTTTGAAAAGAAATTGTGATGTTTTTATAGAGAGATTGTAGAGAGATAAAATGTAGAGAGAGATGGTTGTGTGAAAAAAATGAAAGAATTTGGCCATATTTATAGATTTTGTGATCGTTGCTAAATCGTTGCTAATTAGCAACGATTTAGCAACGAATAGTTTTGTAATCTTTTCGTTTTCCCACCGGAGGGAAAACGAAAATTTAGCGACGATTTAGCAACGAATCGTTGCTAAATCGTCCCTATTTTTTGTTTAGCCACGAATTAGCAACGATTCCAACATTTCGTTGCTAATTCGTTGCTAAACCCTAACATGTATTACGCCAAGTACAAGACCTATGACGGATACAATGTACGTGTCCGATCAAGTATTTAGCAACGATTTAGCAACGATTTAGCAACGATTCGTTGCTAAATCGTTGCTAAATAATTGATCGGACACATAAGCTACATTCTATGTATCGAGTACGAGGTTAAATGTCAAAAACATTAGCAACGATTTAGCAACGATTCGTTGTAATCGTTGCTAAATCGTTGCTATTTAATATTTAGCAACGATTTAGCAACGAATCGTTGCTAAATCGTTGCTAAACTCAAACCCTATTTTTAGGGTTTCAACCCCTAAAACGGTTTGCTATGCTATAATACATACTTCATATGTAATTATAGATTATAAGATTGAGAATAACACTTCGAAATATGATATTTACTAAAAAACTGAAAATTTTCTGTATTATAAACTTTATGTTAGTAAAACCTATAAGTTAACGGTAAGTTAATACACGTTAAGTATAATATTGTAATCAATTTTTTTTTTTTGATTTATACAATTGTTTTCACCTTTGTTTACACTTTTTAAGTTAACACTAATTCTTAAAAACCTTTATTTTGGGGTGGTTTTAGGGTTTAAAGATTTGTATAGTGCAAAAATTAGCAACGATTTAGCAACGATTCGTCGCTAAATCGTCGCTAAATAGCAACGAATTAGCGACGAATCGTTGCTAAATCGTTGTTGCTAATTATCAAATTGCAACGATTTAGCAATGATATGTAAAACATATTAGTCCAACAAATTTAAACCCCTAAAAGTACTGATCGTTGATAAATCGTTGCTAAATCGTTGCTAAATTAAATTACTGATTAGACTAATATGTTACATTCTATGTATCAAAAGTACGAGGTTAAATGTCAGAAACATTAGCAACGATTTAGCAACGATTCGTTGTAATCGTTGCTAAATCGTTGCTATTTAATATTTAGCAACGATTTAGCAACGATTCGTTGCTAAATCGTTGCTAAACCCAAACCCTATTTTTAGGGTTTCAACCCCTAAAACGGGTTTGCTATGCTATAATACATACTTCATATGTAATTATAGATTATAAGATTGAGAATAACACTTCAAATTATGATATTTACTAAAAAAGCTGAAAATATTACGTATTATAAACTTTATGTTAGTAAAACATATAAGTTAACGGTAAGTTAATACACGTTAAGTATAATATTGTAATCAATTTTTTTTTATTGATTTATACAATTGTTTTCACCTTTGTTTACACTTTTTAAGTTAACACTAATTCTTAAAAACCTTTATTTTGGGGTGGTTTAAGGGTTTAAAAATTTGTATATTGCAAAAATTAGCAACGATTTAGCAACGATTCGTCGCGCTAAATCGTCGCTAAATAGCAACGAATTAGCGACGAATCGTTGCTAAATCGTTGCTAATTATCAAATTGCAACGATTTAGCAATGATATGTAAAACATATTAGTCCAACAAATTTAAACCCCTAAAAGTACTGATCGTTGATAAATCGTTGCTAAATCGTTGCTAAATTACTGATTAGACTAATATGTTACATTCTATGTATCAAAAGTACGAGGTTAAATGTCAGAAACATTAGCAACGATTTAGCAACGATTCGTTGTAATCGTTGCTAAATCGTTGCTATTTAATATTTAGCAACGATTTAGCAACGATTCGTTGCTAAATCGTTGCTAAACCCAAACCCTATTTTTAGGGTTTCAACCCCTAAAACGGTTTGCTATGCTATAATACATACTTCATATGTAATTATAGATTATAAGATTGAGAATAACACTTCAAATTATGATATTTACTAAAAAACTGAAAATATTCGTATTATAAACTTTATGTTAGTAAAACATATAAGTTAACGGTAAGTTAATACACGTTAAGTATAATATTGTAATCAATTTTTTTTTATTGATTTATACAATTGTTTTCACCTTTGTTTACACTTTTTAAGTTAACACTAATTCTTAAAAACCTTTATTTTGGGGTGGTTTAAGGGTTTAAAAATTTGTATATTGCAAAAATTAGCAACGATTTAGCAACGATTCGTCGCTAAATCGTCGCTAAATAGCAACGAATTAGCGACGAATCGTTGCTAAATCGTTGCTAAATATCAAATAGCAACGATTTAGCAACGACAATTTAAACCCCTAAAATTACTAAACTTATGAATTCGTTGCCAATGAATATACCAACGATTTTGAGAGGAAATTGCAACGAATAATTCGTCGCCAAATACCGGTGGAGCTCAATGAAAACGTGCTCACCAACCTAGCAATATTCCTTGCAAATTCGTTGCTATTTAACAACGAAATATTTTTACCAATGAATTACCAACGATTTTGAGAGGAAATTGCAACGAATAATTCGTCGCCAAATACCGGTGGAGCTCAATGAAAACGTGCTCACCAACCTAGCAATATTCCTTGCAAATTCGTCGCTATTTAACAAGGAAATATCTTCGTCGCGCTAAATCGTCGCTAAATAGCGACGATTTAGCGACGATATAGGAATTCCTCCTTAAATCGTCGCTATTTCGTCACTAAATAGCAACGAAATAGCGACGAATAGTTTCGTTGCTATTTGGCGACGAATTAGCGACGAAATTTAGTGTCGTCGCTAATTCCTCGCTAATTCCTCGCTAATTCCTCACAAATCCGTTGCTAAATAAATTCCTCGCTAATTCCTTGCTAAAATTCGTTGCTATTTGCCCAGTTTCTTGTAGTGAGAATTAACTCATTTAGGCTGCATTTAGTATCATATAAGTTGCATTTTGGTTTGTTTCATGTTTTTCAGGTTTAGGAGTGCAAAAATGGAAAATACAGAGAATTGAGACAAAAAAGCGTCAAAAAGACACTCGTTGATGACGTTTCCACCGTTGGATCTTTATGAAATTTTACCACAAGATAGCCACAGATGTTATCTTTCATTTGGCGGTGGTTTGAGCTGATTTCAACGGTTAGATCTAAAGTTATTCCAATTTTACTTCGTATCGGTTTGTTGTTGTACCGGTTTGAAGTGGCCGATATCAAGAAGAAAATTCATACCGGTTTGTTGTACCGGTCACACTTGGCCGATACAGACGAGAAAAATAAGGAAAAACCGGTTTTTCGAGCCAAAAAGGAAAAAAACGATTTCCTAAACCGATGGGGAACGTTTTGGTTTATGTTTTGACATTATATTAGGGTTTTTATTATGTTTTTTTTGGAGGCTCTCTTGTTTTTATCACTTTTGTTTTTGCTTTGGACAACTTGTGAGGTTTCTTGGTGATCCTTCTTTGGCCGCCTTTGTAATCTCCATCATCATCAATAAGAGTTTTCTTGAACCCTTTATTCTCTTTGCTTTTGTTTATGTTTATGTTTTCTTCAATATCAATTGTTTTAAGATTCAACATGTTTAGTGAGTAGATTCAAATAGACAATTGGGTTAGGGTAAAAGGGGATTGATTGAATCTAAGATGAATAATTGTCTAGGACTTAATAGATCATAAACTTTAGTCTTTGGTAACAATCTTAAAGCCTTAATCGAGTTGGCCATTCGATTATTGAACCCATGAAACTTTATGAATCGAGAGATTATAAAGGTTCCTGAACAATTACCTTAGAACCAAGCCTAGCTTAACCGAGAGATCTGTGTTAATAAGCTTGGTGGTTAGAATTGATTTGCTCTTAAAGTTTCTCGACGATTAAACTATCCAAGATATTGTTTTAGTTTAATTGTTGAGAAAAGGATCATTGCCACGAGAGTGGATTGATCTAAAATCGTTTTCAAAACCTTAAAGTATTTTTGTAAAAGACAATTTGAAATCTGAAAGTTTAATCACCCTTAAAACACCTTAACCTGATTGTTTAGCTTTTAATTAATCTTTTCAAAACTCTTAATTTTCGTTTTCGTTTATTGATTACACGGTTACAAAACATTCAACAAACAACCTTTTTGTTTATTGCTTAGACTAAGAAGATTTCTCATAAGTTCTAGTATTTTAATTGCTCCTGATTCGGATTGACACCTTATATACTACGATAAGGCATTCGACTGAACGAGGGTAAAATCTCGTTAATCAAATTGGCGCCGTTGCCGATTCGGGAACTCGATTAATTATTAGAACTTTGAAATCACTTGGGACTAAGTTTTCTTTTTATGATAATTTTTTTGATCTTATCTCTTGTCGTTTTCAGATCCTGATTTAGAGATGGGTGAAAATAACGCCGAGAAGAACCAATGGGATAAGGATATCGAGGAGCTTGAAAGCCTTCTTTATGGAGACAAGCCAAGACCGGAGAGGGTAAATGTAGTGGAAGAGAATGCATATACCAATGGAAGCACGCAATGGAACGAAGAGTTAGAAGAGATGGAATGTCTTGTGTATGGAAAGGAGCCACCGAAGGTAGTTGAGACAAATGCCAAAGTTCTTGAGGTTAAGGTTGTTGGTGCCAAGGATGTGAAGGCTAAAGATGAGATCTCTTTCGGAATGGAGAGTGATGCTAGCAATGGTAAGACTAGTGATTACGATGATTGGAGCGAGCTCAAAGCTCCAAAGGTGGAACTCAAACCTCTTCAAAAAGATCTAAGGCGCGATCGATGCAAGAAATCGCGACATGAAGTTGTATCGGGTAGTCGTATCGATATGCTGAGATCGATATACCTGTATCGACATGTTGTATCGTACGCTTGGACCGATACGGGTTCAAAAATTTTCTCCGGAGGAGTAATATCGACCCGTCTTAGTTCTCGCTATCGAGGTAACTCCTAGACCTTTGTATATACGCATTAGTTTTCATATAGTTTTGCATTTAGGAACCTTCTCCGATACTTATTTCACACGGAGACCGTGTGATTTAAGTTTGGGGGAGTAGTCATATTAGTTTTCGCATATTAGCATTCGAAAAAAAAAAAAAAAAAAAAAAAATCTCGCATATAGGATTAGTTCATGGCATTTAGAGCATATGCATAGGGGATCTATGATGATGTTAACCTTGTAAAGCGACGCACTTTGTGTTTTGAACAATATCTTAGGTGTAGTATCTTCCGTAAACGAATTAGAACTCGCTGAAAATCTTGAAACCGCAACCCTAGACATTGATGTTTAAAAAGCCAATTGTGTGGTTATGAAGCTTGGTAGTTCTAAGTCACCTTCGAAAAATTATCCGAACTTAAACTTGACTTTTAATTAGCATGATTGATAGTTTTCGAAAGAATTTCTATGACTTTGTGATTTCTACGGATTGTGGCTTCCTAAACCGAAACATTTAAAGCGCAATCCGGTCATTCTCATTATAAGGATGATTCCCCTCTCACCCCCTAAACCTTAACCCAAACACTTGTGAGAATTCTTTTCATTTAGTGATTGTTTGGTTTCGCAAAAACTTGAAAGTATAGGGAGCGACAAGAAAGGACATCCATTGGGCTAGTTTTTCGTAGACTAGTGAATTAGAAAGGGATAACGGTTTGGTGAGACACGTCTTTGAGTTTTGAAAAAATAAGAAAATAAACACGAGTAATTGTAAAACACCTAGGGGTAAAAAAATGGCTAAGTCAAAAAAAAAAAAAAAAAAAAAAAAAAAAAAAAAAAAAAAAAAAAAAAAAAAAAAAAAAAACTTAGCCAAAATAAAATCCCCTAAGGTAGTTAAGAAAAGAAACTCGATGTTTAAGTGTTTAAATCTTTAAAAGAAAGACGATGGGTTAGTGGATAGTCTTGAGTAGAGATGGATGTCCCGACTTATATGCATCGCTTGCTTCGTCTTTCCTGGTTTTGTTTAACCCTTTCACTCCCCGAGAGAAACCGCGCTACAACTAACCACATGCCTGAGTGTTAACCTCCTCGTTTGATTCGAAATCCCATTCTTACCTAGACAAATAGAAAAACTCTTGGAAATTTTTGATCATGTTTCATGCTTGATTGTGTTTAATTGAATGTGAAAGGTGCTTAGACTGTGGATCACATGCTTTTGGTAATAATAGCGGATTTAGACGGAGTTAAAGGTAGATAGAAATAAGTAGAACTAGCTCGGTCGCGAGAGGATACTATGTTTAGGATACTCGTTCATTACACTTCCCACGTTGCTTTTGGATCTGAGGTCCCCGCCTCTGCACTTTCTCGAACTTTGATGCTAATCTCTTACTTGAGGACAAGCAAAGGATAAGTTTGGGGGAGTTGATAACTTGCATATTTTACATATTTTACCTTATTTTATGCATTAGAATTAACTCATTTAGGCTGCATTTAATATCATATAAGTTGCATTTTGGTTTGTTTCATGTTTTTCAGGTTTAGGAGTGCAAAAATGGAAAATACAGAGAATTGAGACAAAAAAGCGTCAAAAAGACACTCGTTGAAGACGTTTCCACCGTTGGATCTTTATGAAATTTTACCACAAGATAGCCACAGATGTTAGCTTTCATTTGGCGGTGGTTTGAGCTGATTTCAACGGTTAGATCTAAAGTTATTCCAATTTTACTTCGTATCGGTTTGTTGTACCGGTTTGAAGTGGCCGATATCAAGAAGAAAATTCATACCGGTTTGTTGTACCGGTCACACTTGGCCGATACAGACGAGAAAAATAAGGAAAAACCGGTTTTTCGAGCCAAAAAGGAAAAAAACGATTTCCTAAACCGATGGGGAACGTTTTGGTTTATGTTTTGACATTATATTAGGGTTTTTATTATGTTTTTTTTGGAGGCTCTCTTGTTTTTATCACTTTTGTTTTTGCTTTGGACAACTTGTGAGGTTTCTTGGTGATCCTTCTTTGGCCGCCTTTGTAATCTCCATCATCATCAATAAGAGTTTTCTTGAACCCTTTATTCTCTTTGCTTTTGTTTATGTTTATGTTTTCTTCAATATCAATTGTTTTAAGATTCAACATGTTTAGTGAGTAGATTCAAATAGACAATTGGGTTAGGGTAAAAGGGGATTGATTGAATCTAAGATGAATAATTGTCTAGGACTTAATAGATCATAAACTTTAGTCTTTGGTAACAATCTTAAAGCCTTAATCGAGTTGGCCATTCGATTATTGAACCCATGAAACTTTATGAATCGAGAGATTATAAAGGTTCCTGAACAATTACCTTAGAACCAAGCCTAGCTTAACCGAGAGATCTGTGTTAATAAGCTTGGTGGTTAGAATTGATTTGCTCTTAAAGTTTCTCGACGATTAAACTATCCAAGATATTGTTTTAGTTTAATTGTTGAGAAAAAGATCATCGCCACGAGAGTGGATTGATCTAAAATCGTTTTCAAAACCTTAAAGTATTTTTGTAAAAGACAATTTGAAATCGAAAGTTTAATCACCCTTAAAACACCTTAACCCGATTGTTTAGCTTTTAATTAATCTTTTCAAAACTCTTAATTTTCGTTTTCGTTTATTGATTACACGGTTACAAAACATTCAACAAACAACCTTTTTGTTTATTGCTTAGACTAAGAAGATTTCTCAAGTTTAAGTATTTTAATTGCTCCTGATTCGGATTGACACCTTATATACTACGATAAGGCATTCGACTGAACGAGGGTAAAATCTCGTTAATCAAAATGCTAAACATACATAGATTTAATAATTAACCAATAGAATAAAATATACATAGTTGAGGATGGCCTTATATGGTGCCTCAAGAGTCAAGTCCAACCATATAACATGATAATTAGGTGATTTTTGAATATTAGTGGTAACATGCCTTTGGTCACACACATAGATCAATCATCACTCAACACCCCTTATTCTATATATTATCCGATACCGATATTCATTTATAAAATGTATATACGTAGTTCATATTTTTCGTAGGTTGAGAAATTGTAATACATTACTAGTAGTTAAAACTTAACTAAACCAACAAAAATATGCCTACGTACGTATAGCTTGAGGGTTATTTGATGTCAAAATTTGTTTCATGAGTACAATAATACTAATTAATTAATGAACTTTCATGAATTTATGGATTTCAATTTTTGTAGGTTAATGGCGCTAATTACGAAGGGACAAGAGCTACTAATCTAACTATCCAAGAGGTCGACGTGGCTAAGATATTTAAATATATATAATTCGTGGCTAAATAAAGTGCAAATTAAAAAACTAATTCAATTCATGTCTATATCTTCACAGGCTGAAGAAGATCAAACAATATCAAAGATCTGAAATATCCTAACGTTCCTAACAAAATAATACTTTTTCTTTACATAATTGATGAACAACCCTCGTATAATTGGTATAAATACACGTCCACGTATTCGTATATATAAATTTTATAAGAAATAAAAACATTATCCTTATTCCTTAGTCACGTTGAGAGTCAAAGTGAAAGAAAAGACAACGTAAAAGATATTTTTGTCTTGCATGAGATATTTTCATGAGATATTTCATGCATGAGATATCCAGCTCAAGCAATAAACTATTTTGGTTGGATCTTGAACCGACAAAAGTATCGAGTTTTTTTTTTTTGTTTTTATCTTTAATTATCTTTAATGCTTGAAACTACCATTATTGATAGAAGAGAGTTTGGTTTTTCGTTAACTATGATTTAAAAATAATTATGTATCCTAAAAGTACCTATCCAACCAATATGCAATTTTATGATAATTATTTTAGTCAAAACACGTGTATTAGCGGTTAAGCAATTTGATCTTAATTATTAAAAAATATGGCAAAATCACATATATGCATTATGATACTTAATTTTTCTTGCCTTTTTCTTTCAGATAAGTTTTTTTCTGCAATTTTGTTAGAACTATAGAACTATCTAATTGTAGGGAAATGTAAATGATTTTCTTTGAAAAAGCAACATTAATTAATTTATTTGTCGCATTTACTATAATTTTTTTTTTAAAATGATGTATATTATGTAGGGAATGCCAAAATGATCTTAGTATAGTCCCTTCATCATAAAAAAATCAATTCATCATGAGCTACATTAGCTCATCATCATATAATCCACCAACTAAAAAAGAGATATTTAGATAATTAAATCCATTTTATTTAAATAAATACAAAAACACATACATTTTAAAAAGAGGAATTCACAAATCTACACCATTTCAACCCCTTATTCACAAAACTACTCCTAATTTAATATTTTCACATATTTACACCCTTTTAAAATTTTAAAAGAATGATTTAACCTTTAAAAAATTACCAAAATTAAAAAAATTTCATTTAGGTTCGCTAATTAGTGTTTAAGGTATAGTATTAAGGGGGTAGAATTGTTTGGGTAGAATTTATTTGGATTTAATTTTGAATGTTTAGATGTAGTTTTGTAAAGTATTTTGGAAATGGTGTAGTTTTGTGAAATGTAATTGAAATGGTTTAGTTTTGTGATTCTCCCATTTTAAAATAGAGTCAAGTTTAGCCCATTAATATTAATTCACCAACCAATAAAATCATTTAGAAAATTAGCAAAAGAATCGTATTAGCCCAAAAACAGACCAAATAAAAAAAGCCCATATTAATTAGCCCAAATCCTATAAACCTCACAAAACTCCTCTCCTCTTTCACCGAAGCTGTTTCTCGCCGGAGAAAGAAAAAAATGGTGACGGTGTCGAAGAAGTTAGTGAAGAAAGGTTTAATCGGAGGAATGAGCTTCGCAAAAGACGCCGGAGCAATCAATTGGTTTCCCGGTCACATGGCCGCCGCGACTCGCGCCATTCGCAACCGTCTCAAGCTCACCGATCTCGTCATCGAAGTTCGCGACGCTCGTGTCCGTACACACACACACACATACAAACTCAAAACACTATCTTCGTATTCGAAAGTTTTGATTTTTGATAGGTTTTGTGCCCTTTTTTGTTGGGTTTATGCTGCAGATTCCTTTGACATCAGCGAACGGTGATTTACAGTCACAGTTATCAGCGAAGAGGCGTATTATAGCTTTGAACAAGAAAGACTTAGCAAACCCAAATATTCTCAATGTAATGTTTTCTATGTCCCGTTTTGTGTGTTTTATACATTGAGATTTCTGAGTTTTTTTGTGATGGGTGTTTTTGTAGAAATGGACTCATCATTTTGAAACTAGGAAGCAAGATTGTATTGCTATTAATGCACATAGTAGAAGCTCTGTGAAGAAGGTTTAGATTATCACCAATGATAGTTTCGCGACACACTTTATCTTTTGTATATCGAAAAGTTTATGTTTTTGTTGCTATGGTTTGATATAGTTGCTTGATCTCGTTGAGTTGAAGCTTAAGGAAGTGATTGCGAGAGAGCCTACATTGCTTGTGATGGTTGTTGGTGTCCCCAATGTTGGAAAATCTGCGCTTATTAACTCGGTTCATCAAATCGCAGCAACTCGATTCCCTGGTATGATTGCTAGTGGCTTGGCTTATTAGAAGTATTTTTTTTGCACATTTTGTTGTATGTTATGTAGTTATGAGTTACAGGTCTTCAAGCTCACATTATATTGTTCATTACTGCTTCCATGACATGACTTTGCTTTGTCATATGGATTATGTACAATAGTGGATAAATTGAAGAGAGCTACGGTTGGTCCATTGCCTGGTGTAACACAAGATATTGCTGGTTTCAAGGTAAAGTCTTTCTTCTTCTCTTGTTGGTTAGGGATTTACTGCTTGTGCTATACCCTTGATTGAGAAAGTTATGCGTTAACAGATTGCTCATCGGCCTAGCATATATGTTCTTGACTCCCCTGGCGTGTTGGTCCCGAGTATACCTGATATCGAAACGGGTCTAAAGCTTGCACTTTCAGGTTCTTATCTCTTCTTTCTTCTTGGTGCTAGATAGTGTAATGTGCACTAGATTTAGTTCATCGCTATATGCTGAGAACTTATCTGTTTGAAATTCTAACATTCAAAGGATCCGTCAAAGATTCAGTAGTGGGTGAAGAGCGGATTGCGCAATACCTTCTCGCTATTTTAAACACTCGAGGGACTCCTCTACACTGGAAGTACTTATTCGATGGAAGAGAACAAGGGTCTTCTTCCCCAGACAGCATCGATAAACCAAGCTATAACTTAAAGGATCTTCGATACAAGAGAACCAAACAACAAGACTCATCTGCTCTGCACTATGTTGGGGTCAGCATTATAGCCTTACATCCTTAGCTTGCTTTCCTCATGAACTTGTCTTAACCTGTTAAGGTTCCTTCTCATCCACAGGATATGATCTCAGAAGTGCAAAGATCACTGTACACAACGCTCTCTGAGTTCGACGGCAACGCAGAGGATGAGAATGATTTGGAGTGTTTGATAGAGCAACAGTTTGAAGTTTTACAGAAGGCATTGAAGATTTCTAACAAAGCATCTGAAGCAAGGCTAATGGTGTCCAAGAAATTTCTTACTTTGTTTAGGACAGGTAGGCTTGGTCCTTTCATCCTCGACGATGTACCTGAAACCGAAACTGATCAGAGAAGCGTAGTAACTTTGTAAAAACATTGTGCTTGTAACTTAAGATGATTCTTTTTGTTTTTCATTGAGATTCAATGGCGTTGTTCGACTAACTCCAAAGTATTTTAAATGAACAAAACTTAATCATTACAATATTTGGCATGTGCCAGAAACAATAAGATCTATTTTGGTGTGTCCTCATTTATTCGCCTCGATGAATTCACGGTACTCTTTCTTCATCTTCACACCCGATACAGTCCTGCACATACTCGGAATCTTAAGCTAAATCTGAACACAATAATCTACAGTCATTACACTGAAAGAAGATTTCCTAACCTGAGCATTTCCTTGTTCTTGAAGAATTGTACACATGGTGTTCCCATGATTCCGGCTGCTTCAGCAATTTCTTGATCTTCCTCGATGTCAATCTCAACAAAGTGCACATCGTTATGATACTCATCGACCACCTGAAACACCATGACAATGAAATGAACATATGGTTAGTAAATCAGACCAGCAAGCAAGTAAGATGTCCTCTAATGGATTTTATTTTGACTAGTGTTTAGTCGGGAACGATCACCTTGTTCAAAATAGGCTTCAGAGTTCTACAAGGGCCACATGTTGGTGAAGTGTAAAGTACACATATAACTCTTGGACTCTCATGGTATAATTTTCTAAGAGCATACTGAAAACAGGGGAAGAACACAAGGAGAAAGATGTGAGGCAAAGAAAATGCTAGTAGATGAGTTTAATAGAAAGAAAAAGTTTAAATTACCTGTCCGCGATGCTTTGTAAGAGTGACATCAAACTTTTCTTGGACATCGCGTTGTGTGAATTCTTTCTTGGTCTCTTCAGTTTGAGGCTGTCATGTGGTAAACCATGACCATGAAAGTGTGTAAGCCTTGTGAAGTGTGGACAAGATTCATATTTTTGTGAAAATAGTTCCTACCTGATGAAATTCGACAAGAAGATCGTTACTTGTGAGGTATCTCTCGGCTGACAAAGCAGCTATGCATCCTGATCCAGCAGCGGTTACAGCTTGTCTCCATTCATGGTCCTAGAGTGAAAAATAAGAAAGTAGCTCACAAAATTATCGAACCAATATGACTTCAAAGAGTTAGTACCAATACAAAAAGAAGGCTAAAAGTTCCAAAGTATAACCTGCACATCTCCTGCAGCAAATACACCTTCAACTGATGTATTCGATGTTCCTTCCTGAACTAACACGTACCCCGAGCTGTCTAGTTCGACTTGTCCTTCCAATAACTGACTGTTTGGCGAATGACCTATTCCATAAAACAATCCTTTTGCTTCCAGCTCGGTTTCTTCGCCCGTATCAAGTTTTCTGAGTAGGATGCCAGACATCTGTCCCTTGGTGTTGCTCAATACGTCCACGGTTTCCGTGTTGTAATGCACCGTGATATTTGGATTGTTGATCACTCTGAAACATTCGCCATAACCAACCTGTTAAAAAAACACCCAGGGTGTTGAAAAGACTCAACTCACGGTGTGCTCATTAGTCTATAATTCCAAAAACACCAACAAAGAAGACATGTACTACAATAACACTAGTTGCTATCGATTTACTTTGGAATGAAAAAAGCAAAATAAGATCCCGTAAGAACTCACCTATCTTGCATGGCCTTGGATGCTCTCAACTGATCTCTACGAACAAGTAAATGAACGTGACGGGCATACTTCGTAAGGTATATAGCTTCCTCTGTGGCCGTATCTCCTCCTCCAACAACGGCGAGAACTTGCCCTTTAAACAAAGGCGAAGCGCCATCACAGATTGCACAAGCACTAATTCCCCTACTCCAGAACTCTTCCTCTCGAGGTAGGCTCAGCCTCCTTGCTGTAGCTCCAGTTGCATAAATAATACTATGACACTTAACCTACAAAAAATCAACCCCAAATGAAGACATCTCAAGTAGATAGAGAGAGAGAGAGAGACCAAGTAATATACCAAACCTGCATTGAACATTCTCTATGGACAATAACATAGGAAGAAAGATAATCACCTTACGTTCACTAGTTTGCACAGTGAAAGGAGCTTCTTTGACATTAACAGATTCTACATCTTCTGGATACAATTCAGCTCCCCACCTCTCAGCTTGCTTCCTCATTCTACACAATCAAACACACACAAAACCCAAAAACATGTTTTGTAATGAATCAAAAACAATGTCAAAAAGATATGATTTTTGTTGCTCAAATTCAAAGTTTCTCACTTGTCCATAAGATCAGGACCAGTAACACCGTCAGGGAATCCCGGAAAATTCTCAACCTCGGTGGTTGTCATCAATTGCCCGCCGGGAACACCGCCCATCTGATACCCTTCGAAAACCACCGGCTTCAAATTAGCCCTCGCGGCGTATATCGCCGCCGTGTATCCCGCCGGACCGGATCCTATTATCACCACGTTCTCTATAATCTCCCCTGCATGCACAGAGCTCGATTACTTGAGCTCTTCACTCATGAAAACCTCAATAGACATTCAAAATTACCTGAAGAAGACGGCGAGCTCGCGGCGGCGGCGGAGACTCTGAGGCGGAGGGAATCTGAGCGAGTTCGTGTTTGTTGGCGGAGGATGAAGGAGGAGGAGGAGGAGGAGACGCGACTTGTAGTGAGGAAGAAGAGATGAGGCGGAGGAGATACGGCGGAGACACGGTGTGTCGACAAAGAGCCGATTCCGATGCCTATCTTTGGAGTAGCTGCCATTTCTCTTCTTCTTCTTCTTCTTTCTTCTTTTTTCTTTGCCTTACCTTACAGAGAGACCATACAATTTGTTTTTTTTCTATTCGAAATAGCGACTGTTCCTCACGCGCGCCATAGCGTTATCTCTTTGCTCCAAGTCCACAAGCTTCAATGATTCTCAGCCGTTGGATCCTTACGATGAAACTTATGTACGGTAGAGATTTTTGTTGACTGATTTTTTTCACTTCGTCTTTTTTAACGGAAGATAAGCCAAGTGTAAAACTAAAACCTAAACCAAAAGGTTCTTTAACTTTTTATTGGGCCTTAAATGGGCTTATTAACACAATACTGTCTAGAGACGAGAAGTAAAACAGTAGTAGTGTGTGTTCACTGTTTTGGTGTAATGAAATGAGTTTCAGCTTCTTTTACAGCTTAGGTTGTTGGCATCCCCTGAAGGAACCGTGAAGAGGCTGAGACTTTCTGAAACCAACAATGTCTTGGATTTCAACAGATGGTGATGGCACTTCTTCTTTGTCGCTTGCCATTTCCTTGGAATGCTGGTTACCGTATACTCTTATGCTCAGCGATTTCTTCCTTGCTGCGCCAATCTTTATGTGTTCGTCGAAGAAATCTATTAGCTCTTGCTTCTGAAGCTGCCTCAGCGCAGCTACCTGTTCACACAAGAAAATACCGTTCTCTCATCGGTTAGTCGCTCCCAAACAACTTCATACAATACTGACTTGGACCTAACTACAGCTTCAAGAGGCGGGTTTCTCAGTTTGAGAAGATAGGAGGAGGAAGGTGTTTCTGTACCTCTGCCTCTTTACGGTTGAATTTGAGTGTTCCACTTTGAATTTCTCGCCAGTAGAACTGAGATTCCTCCTTCAAATTCTTGTATTTTTCGAGCTTCATGTCTATCAAAGCTGTTACATTGCTCTTAACGAAGAGTAAACTCATGTCAGTTAATAACTCCATGTTGATAATCTATCATACTGTATAGCTGAGATAACTTGAGATACATATATAACTAACTGATTCACCTTGAATTCCTCATCACTCATCTCGTAAAGTTTGCTCTCAAAGTTCTTCAGTAATGACTCCACCCTCGAATCAATATGTCCAGGACCCTGTTAAACAGAGCATTAAGGGTTATATAATAATTTTGAGCTGACGGAAATGGCAGGATTGTTTTGGTACCTTCACTGATGACTGGATAATGAACTGTACACCGTAAATGCCAGAATCGTTCCTACATTGCAGAAGAGCGTGATAAGACAGAATTCAAGGGGGTATATTAGGTAAATGGGAGAGAAAGATCAAATATACCTCTGAGCAAGTGCAGTTATGTAACCAAGTTGCTCGACTGTTCTGAGTTGGTGAAACGTGGCTTGCTTCGCAACGAGACCAAATAGCTGAAGTTTAATATTCATAGCAAAGTCATCTCTATGAACCTGTTTGTGTCAACCAAAACGTTTCAGTAAGCCAAAAAATATAGCACATAACTCTCCATAGAAACAAGTACCAATATCTACATAAAGAGACTCTCCATAGAGCACATAACTACAATACAAACTTACAAAGAATAAGTTCATTGGTCATCTTCAAAATCTGAAGAAGGAAAATACCTGAATATAGTGTACTAGAGCAGAATTTTCATCACTGGGGTTTGAGCCATCTTGGTGGTGGAAATACTTCATTCCTTCTTCGAGCTTTACAACTCTATTAGTCAGGTGCTGAGATGAGAACAAAGATCGGCAAATCGGCTTTGGATCACTAAAAAGAATATCTTCAACATGCTTGACCATTGACTCAGCTTCAATGTTCTCCACGTTACCTGAAATGAAGCATTAATATATGGTCGAACACCAAGCCAGCTTCCGATATAAGAAGAAGACAAAGACAATACAGAAAAAAATCACAGCCACAAAAAGAAATCAAGAGGAAAAAAAATTACCTACCTGCTATATAACACTCAATAAATGTCCTTGACAACAACATTGGGACAAACTTAGCTACATCTTCAGCTTCCAAGTGAGAAAGGACGTCTAGTTCCTCTGACCAAGGCCAGGTCTGATCTTGTAATATCAGTGAGCAATAATACATCGCTTGGTGATATGGCTGTCTGAATTTGTGATTTTGATACTCCTTTGTGACAGTTTCCTAGTAAAGGATACATAAACATATTAACTAAGATTCAATAATTCTAGTACAGAATCATTGCCTAGAGGCAAAGTCTGAGATGATCACCTTGATAACAGAAAACCTGTCAGGCTTAACTTCAAAATTTGCTATCTTTTCAATGACAGTTTCCAGCAAGATCCTCAATTTGTGGTTATAACCAATAAGGGTCAACTGGGAAGAAAAACAGTTAGTCAGTTAAAAAACATAGAGCAAAACATGAGAAAATGTGTGGTATAAATGAAGTAAATGCCAAACTCACCTCGAAACCATTGTCTGAAAGGCTCACTCCATAGTAAAGACCAGCAATTTGTGCATAATAAGCTAGAACATAGAAGAAGCAACCAGTAAAGGGGCACATTTTGCGAAAAAAGTCCTCTAGTTAAATTGAGGCATGTATAGACTAGATCTTACCGTATTCATTCAAATAGTCCATTAGTAATCGCGTAAAAATATCTGTAAGAACTGCTGCGTCAGGGGAACCGACTGCAAGTGGGCAGTTGAAATCCATCTTAAAATATGCCTTTGGTTTTGAGAACATCGTATCTGGCTTGTGCCACAATCTTGAGAACGGTGAATTTCTCAACAAAACTGGGATGTTCTCCTGCTTCAGAACTTGGTCATGTAAGAACACAAACTTCATATATGAAAAAGTAAAGTGTGTGGTGAAATTTAAACCTTATCCTTGGCATCCCTGATTGACAAATCTGTAGGAATGAAGACATTAGGCGATGGTAGATGTAGGTTTACATCAGGGGAAGACTGTACCCACTCCTGTAATTATTTCACATAAATCCATAAGATGAAGAAGACAAAAGCAAAAGTTGAAACAAAATTTAAAAGGAGGAGATAGGCATGTCAAAAGCAAATAAAAAATCACTAAGTATGACATATCAAATCGAACCTGGATAGTGGAGCTGGTTATCTTCTCTAGAGAATAGGCGGTGTTATACCATGGCTCGGTTTTGTCAGTTTGTCCTTCAAATTTCTGGGATTCCCAAAAGATTCTACAAAAGCAATGTCATTAGAAAAGATTCTCCAACAAGAGAATTCCAAGTTACTTAAAGATGGCAGACTTACCGAACATTACTAGGAGAAAGCTCATCTACAATCTTTTGTACAGTGGTTGGATTAAATTTAGAAGGCAGTGATAATCCAACCAGCCAGTCCTTGGCCGGAAATATCTGAAACATAATTGCAAATAATACAGAAAATTAAAACATGTTATATATTAGGTTTGAATCTGTGTTTTCATATGGACGATCTACTGATGTAATGGTTGACACTTGACATGGTAACATCGGTATGCGTATATTCTTTTTTGTCCATCATTAAGGACATAAGAACTCAAGCATATTCAGCAGTCATAACACATAAGTATAGGTCAAACTTAGAAAGCTTACAAACAGGCTAAAGAGCAAAATAAAATATTTACCTGCATGTTGGATGCAATATCTACTATATAGGACATTGGTGGTACTTTGTCTCGATAATGAAATTTTGTCTCACAAATGGCTGAGAGCTAAAATAACAATAAGAGATGTATCAAACCTTTGATGAGACTGATTCCAAAAATACAATTGGTATTAACCATACCTCATCAAAAATCCACTGGCAAACACCTGTCTGTTGTAATAACTGAATGTATCTGAACAGCAACCCCAAAATATCTTGCATGTGCTCTGTAAACAAACCAAGGAGAAAAACCAGGAATTTATCAAGTACGGACTAAACACCAAACACACACATACTCAACACATAAAGAAGAAGACCATTGTGAACTTTAATATAACTGAAAGAAATATAGTAGAGAAACGTACCATGTCCAGCATCGGTAAGGTCAACTGAAACTTTGAAGAAAGAATAATCAAGAGTCCAATCTCCTTCACCAGCAGACAGTCCCGTTGCCCAGCCTGCAAACAATAAGGAGAATTAAGCAACCATCAAAGGTATTTGATATTAACCTTAAACTAAAACATATTAATTTTAAAGAACAGATATAGAGAGACCCACAAACATTAAAACTATTTTTGCACCCATAACTCCTATTATGAAGAATCTGCTGTAAAAGCTATTGCCACAAAGAAATCCTACCCAAGGTCTTCAAGGCATGAAACAAACTTCCTTCGCCCTCGTGACCAATTAGATGGCCAAGGTACCGGCTTGGTGCTTCTTCATAATTATGAATGCTAGGAGTTACGGGCCATGAAACACTGATCTTGTGTCCTTGCTTTATAGGAACAGCCTTCACAAGAATCTAAAACCAAAACAATACAACAGCACCAAAAATACTACCTCAGAAACAATAAGCATGAATATTCCAAGTAAACAAAATTCAGTGGGAAGTAACAAATACCTGCAAATGTTCTGGAGTACATGGCTGGCCAGGAAATCTAGGGATACCTTTGTTGGTGTTTTGGATTTCCTGGAACATTCCTTCCACAAGATTTTGAGTTTTGTTGAGGCTTTCTGAAAACATACAGAACAAATACATCGGTATTGTTGTTACCTATTTCACAATTCTATTTTTCATAGGAGATAATTTTGAGCTTTTTTTGTTTGCGACAAAACCTACCCTTCCCATATACAACCAGGTGCATGATGTTGGCGGAATAGTGTTCTTCATAGAACTTAATAAGCTCACTCGTTGTATCCACTCCTTTCGCTTGAGGTCTTACATGTAGTGTATCCATGTTTCCTAAGAACAAATCTCACTTTTTAGCATGAGAATCATAACTGACTGCTCATATGCATCATAAATATATATCATTCTGTGAACAGTAGTCATAGAAAAATCAGTGGAAAAGAAAAGAACACCTGTGCTAAATTTGTGAAACGGATGGTCTTCTTTGCTTAGATGCTTTTCTAACTGTTATCAAAGAAAATGACAGAAATAGTAGAAGTTAGAAAGTTTTAACATGTTAAATACTCAGACAATCGCTCTTTAGACCAGAGCTATATACCTGTCGCATTCGCCAACCATCAGAGAGTAAGTTTTTCTGATTCTCTGGGTAAAGAAAACTTGTTATAATCTGTTAAGCTCACAGAAAGAAAAAGATAAAAGAATATTAAAATCTAACCTGAGTCAACAGCCTTAATCTCCCTCATGGTGGCATCAGCTGACATTAGTGGTTTGATAAAAAACTGAGCAAATCTGATATATATGCATTCACATAAGAATCTTACAAAAACAAAAAAAAAATGATAAATTTTAGTTAGCAAGAGAGAAAACAACAACTCTACCTGTCCAAAGCCTCATTGAAACAGTCAACATTAACATTAAAATGGTAGTTTGTTTCTTCCGAGGATGTATACGCATTTGTGCTACCTCCATGCTACACGCCCACAAGATAAATAATCCACATTTCTGAATATTTTATATCAAGTGGAATAAAATAACAGCTTCAAGTATGTTTGATTAGAAAGAGAGTAAAGAATGTATATATATATATTACCTCAGTGATGTACTTGGAGTAACTATCTTCCTCTGGATATTTTGCACTTGCATAAAACAGCATATGCTCTAGCAACAACAAAGAAAAGCAAAAACATATTACTTAAAAAGCCATTCTATGAACACAAAAATATAACTATTGGGCACACGAATAAACATGTCACACAATTCAAAATCCTCCCAAAAAATCAAAGTTAAAATTTAGAAATCACAGAATTTTGAGAATTTAAACATACCAAGGAAGTGAGCTAAGCCTTCTAATCCTTGTGGGTCAGAGAAGGATCCGATACTAACGCTCATTGAAGCAGCACACTTTTCAAAACCCAAAAAAATCAAACTTAGAGATAATCTCTACACGAGGAATAAAAAAAAAAATCGAAGATATCGTAAGAGATCTCAAATACCTTATCGGTATCGGGATCGCTAACCAACAGAACCTGAAGCGAGTTTTTGAGTACAATCTTACGATATTCTCTGTTGTCTGTGCGTGGCTTCAGTATCTCCACACCGTCCACCACCGTCGTGTTCAATTTCTCGACTGCCATCTTCGTCTGATTAGTTTCGTCTTCGTCGATTACTTTACTTTGCTCCTCCTTGAAGATTATATAAGACAAATGAAGGAAGGGACTTTATGGAGCGGAGAAGGGGATTATCCTCTGTGGTGAAGTCTAGGGCTTCATATTTAAATAAACGGCTAGATTTTGCCACGTTATCCGAAACCAACGGCTTAACATAAATTTAACCTATGGGCTTGTTATTGGGCCGAGATAACAATACCATTATCCGTAATATAATTAATGGGCCGATGTTACAATAACGACCCGAACCGGCTACAAGATTGTGATTGGTTTGGATTTTTCTTAACCAATTGCACAAATTATAAATTAGAACGGAGAAGAAACAATGTACATTGTTGTATAGATTACAAGACCCATGTGAAAACTAGATGGTCTCTTTCAGATTTTTACACTCACACTAACAAATAAGTTGGATAAAAGAATAAGTGAAAGAAACAAGAGAGGATATAGATAGACACATGTGCGTGATCTAAGTGAAAAATGTAACTCAAGGACTTTGAAAATCAAGCAAACCTATTTTAGCTTTTTGAGTTCTTGTCTGAATCCAAAGCGAATCGTGGTTCGGATCCTCTAAGATGATCAACAGCCAGCAGCTTTAAGGAAGTTGTCGTAAGGGCTCGAGGCTGGTAGTTTATATGCTTCTGTGTTATTTTGAAGCTCAGAATAGCACTGTGTCTGTATAGTTCCCATTGGTGTTCTTGGCAATCTCATGTCAAGTTCCTTCGTCAGTAACGAGGCTTCGACCTAAACAAATCAATACAAAAAAGATTAGTAAGATGTCTTGGAAGATGAAACTCGCGGCTTGGATTGGTTTCAAGATCATATACCAAACCATATTGGTCATAGAAGACATTTGAATTCAGTGCACAATATGACAGTTTATATATAGTAAAGGTAAAGGCATACCTCGGTGTGAAAGGCTGAATTAATTATAGGTTGGAAGTTTGTGATATTTGTCTCATCATCGTGTTGTCGTGGAGAGGAGTTAACAGAGCTCTCATGTCGTAGTTGAGAATTCAAGAGACTCGAGATCTTCTGTTGTTTTCCCATTAAAAGATTCTCGCAATGAAGCGTCATTTCTTTATATGAAGCGTCGGCTGCAGTATGGAAGGAAATTCTACCCACTTGACGCGTTGTCTCTATGACCTTTGAACATAACAAAAGTAGGATAACTTTTCGTTACAGTATGTTGATTTGGTGATGTTTTTAGTAATCGAATTTCTAGGAAGATAGACATGCAACTTACAGATTCTAGAATTTGATTAACCGTCAGGAATTCTGAGAATTCAGAGACTTTTACAAGATTATTCTTTGCACTGGTTTCTGCGCCATCTCCAAATTCTTGATCCTCGTGAGAGAAGAGTGGCGTGTCCTGAAAAACAGCCAAGCCAATTTTTAATACAATATTCAGCTCAAGTTTTTAAAAGACAATTATGGAGATCATAAGAGAATGTTACCATCTTTTGATGTTTATAATCTCCGGAACCACCCTTGTAAGTTTTTTGGGTGTCCTCTAAAAACTGGGTTCCAAGAGGACATGCATCATCTGGCATGAATTCAGTAAGCAACTGCTCTCGCATTTTGTCCATTTCAGACTGTAAATAGCGGTTTTTGTTAGTCTACTGTGATCAATTTATGGAAAATGTGGAGGTAGTGACAGGAGACGCTTACATTGCACATATCTTCTAAGCTTTTGACAATTTCATTGACAAGGATTCCTCTGCTATGCTCAGTGGAGACTGCGATGTTTGAAAGATTACGTAAAGCTGAAGCATCATCTTCTTTGCATCCATAAGATAATGTCGGCAGCTGTTCTGGATTTACAGCCTTCAACTTGTGATCTTCAACCAAGTGCAAGAATGGATCAAGCTAAATCAAGAAGAAAAGGAATATAAGAATAAACGGGAGACAATTTCTCTGTGTCATGCTAGAGATTTTAGCTTAATATTATAGAGCACAAAAATATGGAGCGACTTTCAAGAGATGGATAGTATTGCAGAAGAAACAAACAAAACATTAATGAGGAACAATTTTACCACAGAATAAATGATCCACTTACCATTGGTGTCTGAAGTGCTACTTTTGTGAATTCAGCCAGAGAAGAAAGATTGAATGCTTTCGAGGAAAAAAGAACCAGTGATAGAGCCAGAGTAAAGAGTGACCTTCGTCGTGATGGAGGAAGTGGTCCTGAAACAGTAAAAAAAATGAGTATCATATCAAAAGATAAAGAGTCTACATTATAGTTTCCAAATCAAAAACCAAGGATAAAGACTCAAAAACATGTGGGAGCTCACCTCCTTCCATTAAAGAAATATCTCGCAAAGAGAGTGCCATTTGGAAACTTCGAATCAAAGCGTCGTGACTTGAATTCTGAAAGATATTTCGCCATATGTTTGATAAAAAGTTGAAAACAAAATATATAAGGAGAACTAATAAGACTTTGATCATAGCTCTTATAAACTAAAAGAAACACTCAAATGCAGAGGCGACAAGCATTGAGTTATGAAATAGTATTTTACCTTAATACGAGAGAACAACAATACAAGACTGTAGGTGTTAGCAATTGCCTCATAATTGTCTGGTGTATTTGCAGGAGATATGGACTGAGCCCAGAGTGATGAAAGCAAAAGACCTATCTGGTGACTACTTAGCCTTATATAAACAGCATCCTGAGGAACAAATAAAGAATCAAATTAGAGAGTGGAGACTGATCCACGGAAACGTGAGCCTAAATAAGAAAGAGTGAATCCTGAAAATTAAACAAACAACACCTTTGAAGTTATAATTTACTATTGTAGAGTGTACTACTCTTCTAGTAAGTTCTATGAAACAAAAAGAAAGTTGAAAGATGTACCAGTTCAGAGTTTAAGAAAGCAACATAGTTATCTGGTACCGAGGTAACTGGTTGATTCCATGTGCTGCTATATGCCTGACTGTGCGAAGATTTCAATCTGTCAAGAACTTCTCCCTTGTTGACTCCAGATTCTTCCTCAGGCATTTCCTTTTGGCTCTGATCAGAAGTTGGAACTGACGATATGCTTTCCTTTTTCAGCTTCTCGAAAAGGGCTGCTGAGGAAGAAAAAACAGACGCTGTCCTCGAAAGAGAACGAGGAAGACCCATTCCTTTCTTAAGATCAGTAGTGGTTGAGGAGGAATGAGGGCATACTGAGGTTGGTACCAGCACAACAGAAAATATGCGGTGGGCGCCAATCCGTGTTTTATGATCTGGATGGACCATAGCTTGAAGTAATTGATGGAATAAGGCTTCAGGAAAAGCCTGAAACAAAAAAAGGTAACAAATGATTAGCGATTTCATTCAATGACAAGAGAAAAAATCATACTAGACGGTACTGGGAGCTTGCCTTGTTTTGATATGACAAATTTGGTATAGAGGCTATAATTTGAGCTGTGCGGAAAACAGCAGCAATTGTGGTTCTTGCTACATCTGTGACAGCTGAGATATTCTCCAACATCACAGCCATAGCGTCTAGAATTGGGCCAGCATCTCCAACCTTAAAAAATTGACGGATCAACCTCTCAACTCTTTAGAGATGAAAATATTGAAGGTAGTACAAACTGGCACTAAGAATGGTGGTAATATACCTTTTTCGTTAGTTGAATGAGGCATTTATCAAAGGCTACACTGATCGTTCTGTTATAGTTTACTGCTTCAGTTCCCAGATTTGCCTCATCTAGAGACGAATGCATGCATTTTCTTAGGTGCCTCATGATATCACTTATTGCGGTGACTATTGCTACTGAGTGTTCAACCTTTGCATTTTCAGCTAGGGAGGAGGTAACCTCTAAAATGTTGAGCTGCATGCTTGGCTGTTTAAGCACACTTTTATGATCAAGGTGTTTAATTAACATGGACAGTAGAAAGTGTGTTCTTTGCCCTGCAAGATTGCAGTTATATTTAGAGCACTAATCATGAGCAAAGGGATGAACGAAAATATTGAGAGTGTAATACCAGATATTTCCATTAAAAACTGTAGATCCCTCAAAACTAGAATTGCAATTGAATTCTCCGTTGACCATAGATATCCCTCGTCAAAATAACGAAACAAAGACTCAAGTATACGTCTCATGGTTGTGGCCTCTTCACCTAGCTTGGCCATGTTGTGGAGGCAAACCTTAGACCAAAAGCTAGGGTCCAAAGAATCTTCCCTGTAAAACATATATAGAGATTAAAGAGAACAAAATCCAAAAAGCCAAATGTAAACACAAATGTCAAGAGAAGAAATTACATTTTCACATTCAATTCACCCTTTTCATTCACAATTGTTCTCCAAGAAGGAACATTTATGAGAGAATCTGCATGAGCTACATGACCTTCATTTTTCAAGACTTCATCCACCCATTTTTTACCACTATCATTAACATTTGTCACCTTTTTAGGATGACCATAATTTTCCAGGACTGCTGAAACAACCTGTCAAGCAAGTATTAAGTTTATCAGTTAACATGTTCAACCAGGAAAGTAGATCAAGAAGAGCCCAGAATCTTAAGAATATATGTAAAAGCAAAAGAAACGAGTGCATAAACCTGAGGCTTACTTACATTATCAAAGTCGCTGGGGATATGAGAGTATTCACCCATCAGCCAAATCTGAAAATAGACATAGACTCATGCATCAGAATATACTAGTAGATTTACAATTTAAGAGAATAGTATCTAGAGAAACAAAACAGCATAACCGAATTACCATTGCTGAGAGAGCTTGAAGTCCTGCTGCACGCAAGCTGCGCGACCTGTCATCATCCCCACCTTCCTGTGCTAATTGACATAGCTTTGGGAGAAAGCCCTCTAAGTTAAACAGGGAACTGCCGTCCTTCTGCAAAATTTGATAGTATGAATACATGATATACATCATATTATTTCATTATTTCTTGTCCGTAACCATTCTGTCTGAAAGCACTCTTACATGTGGCTAAAAGAAAAATCTATCAAGTATGTAAGAAGCTGACCTGATTATTTACAAATTCAAAAAGAGATTGACATCCAACTATTTGCATTTCATCTTGTCGAGTTTGATCCAAAAGAGCTTGCACCGTCCTTAGAAAACCACTAGAAAAAAGAGGCCTGAAAAAAACAATGAAAAATGATCCGGTTATCTAACACATGCTGAAATACTCTTGATCAAATGTGATAGGTTACAGTTTTCAGGTTAATTTCTTAGGTTCAGATGTTAAGCCATATGAAATATTGGACATAAAAGGGAACAGAAGAGGTGTTTGTAAGCAAAAGAAGGATGGCCTCACATTTGCTCCTTACAAGTGACCAGAAGCCTTCTATATATGCACATGGCTATCTTTGCCGACTGAAATCTCTCATTCCTCAATTCCTTGTAACATCTTTGTTCGAGAGACTCTGATATCTGGAAAATCATAAATTCCAACACGGGAGAACTAAATTGGGGAGAAAAACAAATTTAACAACATTGCAACGTATAATCTCACTCGAGTTATTGAACAATCCACAAACCAGAAAGTCAAAGAAATAGACCTGGACTTTGTACTAATTATACCTTTGGCATACGCACAGCATTCTTTGCAGCATACTCACATAGTTTTCCTATCTTCCGGTCATTAGGACCTTCCTCCTGTCAGAAATCATAAGCAGTGGTGAGATAAACCAACGCACCAAAGAGGGAAGCTCCCGTGTTCTATTGAAATATCAAACAGCATAATGTCTCGTTCACTAGACAACGACTCAAGAGCGAAATGAAATGCAAATTGACAAACTTTAACATAGATAAGACACACAGATTGCAGAGCTAGTCGTTGATTTCATCACAGAAATTTCACTTCAGTCAAAATAGTGGCTGATTTCGCAAATGTTATACTTCCGAAATAGCTAAGCAATGTAAGTCAAAGCAAGTAAGTTATGAAAGAATGGTGAATACGAACTTGTCGAAATAGACTGAAAATATCTAATAGCCTAGAAGTGAATAAAAATCCAGCTTCTTTACACAAGCAAACAAAGTCAACAAAAGAAGAGAAGATAACTAAACAACGAACCTGATTACGAGGGAATATATCAGCAATAAGCTTCTTGTACCTCTTCACAGGCTGTCTAGACCTCGCGCGCAGCGCAGGACAAAGTATGCAAAGGCTACCACAAACAGGCAAAACTTGCCTAGAGATTACACCCGAGACCGCGCTCATTTCTTCCAATTCTACCACAAAATCTCACTTATAACCCCAAAAAACTTCAAAACACTTTTGAATCTCCTCCTTCTCTTGATAAAACCGAAAAAACCCTAAAGCTTCCTCGGTTAAAAAAGGCAAACAGAGCTTCAACGAACGCCTTAAATAACCTAAAAATTTTTGAAGACGAAAACATTCCTATGAGAAAAACATATGAATTAATCACACAGAAACCCAATAATCTACCGAGAGAAAGTAATAACCTAAATTCTCAAAAAATCATCACACACAATGAAATTGAAGATTTAATAAACACATGAGATATAATAACCCAAATTGATCCAATCGCAATGCTTCACAAATCACAACACAAAATAGCAAAACAATCAAAAATTACCTCAGATCAAAGCTTAAAGTAAGCCAAAACGGTGACTGAGAAATTGATCGGAGAAAACTTTGAATAATTTATCTCAGTAGAATTTAGTCGCCGGATCCTCCGGCGAGCTTCCACAGCTATGATAATTAATAAAAAAAGAAAAAAAACTAAAAAAGAAAAAACTTCGTTAGATACGTTTCAACGGCACGACGCGGGTTCCACCTTGTGCCGTTTCGTTGCTGTTATATAATTTATTTATTTATTTATTTTTGAACTATTTTTTCAGATAGGAAATTATCTTAGCCGTCAGATGCGAATACGTAATTTACTTTATTTTCTTGATTTCTTTTTATAATTGTTGAGGTAGTTATGGAATTTAAGCCAGCTCATACACAGTGAAAATAAAGCAAACAAATCTCTCTAAATCATTGTATAATAACGCCCCGAGCAAGCGCGGAAACGTATGTGTATTTTAAATAAGGTAACAAATATTTAACTAATGTTGAGAAAAGTTATGAGTTGAAGTAGGAGTATGCAGTGTTGTGACGACAAAAAGGGCTGTAATCAAATGCTAACAATGGATATATTTTATATTTGTTCTTCATTTGTAAGAGGCAGATTTTAAATTGTGATAGTTTCTAATATTGTTGATGAAAATTTAAATTGGTGAACATATAGGTGACAATTTTTTTATTTTTAAAGTTTGAATAATTGTTAGAAAATTTTAAAGTGAAACTTGTTCATAAATATAGACTGAGAAACATATGCACCCTAAAGAGTGAATACGTTTTTATTTGTATATGCGAAGAGAAAACGAGAAACGAGAGAATAAACTGAATACTTTAAAGAAAAAAGCGTTGCCATTAAAAAAACAAAAAGAGACGCAAAGAACACGATTGGACTTCATGGTGGGTTCAAAGTTTTAGTCACTCGAGATATCGGGGGTTTAATGAAAGGAAGATAAAAGTAAAAACAAAGCAAAGTCAAACGACCACTATTAAGATAATAACACATTCCATGGCAAGGAGGACAAAAAATATCAAATGAAGATATATTCGGTTAAGTTTGATACTTAGATGAAGAATGATGATAATGTTAGTGATAAGGCAACACACACTTGCTCATCTTTTCTTACTTATTTCAAATATAAAGAATGTTTGAGTTACCACTGAACAACAACTTATTAGAGAAACCAATGGTGCTCATAGAACCAATTAAAGTTTACAAATTTCAAGACTTGACCTCCAAAAAGTTCGAGATTAACAGTGGTGACAAACATGACGGATTGTGTCCTATCACCCGACTTGAGGATGCCCCAAAAACGGACGCAACATCATCCCACAAAGACAAGTAAACAACCATTTGATCGTTATGCCAATGATTTTCGTCAATTTCAGTAAGACGTAATAATGTGTGATGCACAGTTTTCCTTTAAATAATTATTTTGAATTTAGTTATTACTAACTAAAACTAAAACTAAATATTTGTAACTTTAGTATCAGAAATTGTATATTCACATAATTGCTAATAAGAATTATAAACCATGATAAGTTGAAAAATTACTTATAAAATACTTTTTTGAATTTCATTTCAGTTAAATGTATAAAGTTAAAAAATCCATCATTATTAGAAATGATTTGAAGGGTTTCTCTATAAAAGTTATTCCCAATTAATAGTATAGATATACACAATTCACTTATATTTATTTTAATCTGTTTTTTAAATATTGATTGTCACCATATGAATTGTAAGATGTTTCTAGTTTTCTTGTTTTTTTATTTATAACTTTTGTAAGAAAAATCTATCATTATTAGAAAAGCTAATAAAAAGAGTAGAAAATACTTTACAGAGTTTTGGTCAAGGGCCCTGACGTTGAAGATGACTTGAAGGGTTTTTCTATAAAAGTTATTCCTAATTAATAGTATAAATATATACAATTCACTTATATTTATTTTACTTTGTTTTTTTAAATATTGATTGTGACCATATGAATTGTAAGATGTTTCTAGTTTTCTTGTTTTTTTGTTTATACCGTATGTAAGATGTATTTATGATTAGTTTTAATAATTATTTAAAATTGATATATGTATCTATATATATAGATATTTATAAATGTTAAAAATTACATTAAATATTTCTTTTTCGGATTTTATTAATGTTAATGAGTTTTATCAAAAATATTTTAGTGATGTTGTTTATATTTTTTGACGTTTTATTTGAATTTTATTAGTATTAAATGGTTGTATTAATATTGTCAAAAAAATAGTTGTGTAAGAAAACTCCATCATTATAATAAAAGCTAATAAAAAAGAGAATAGAGAATACTTTGACAAAGTTTTGGTCTAGCCGAAGTTGTAGATGATTTGAAGGGTTTCTCTATTAAAGTTGTTCCCAATTAAGAGTATAAATATATACACAATTCACTTAAATTTATTTTAATTTGGTTTTAAAAATATTGATTGTGACCCATATGAATTGTAATATGTTTCTAGTTTTCTTGTTTTTTTATTTATATCGTTTGTAAGATTTATTTATGATTAGTGTTAATAGTTATTTAAAATTGATACATGTATCTATATATATATATATATATATATTTTATAAATGTTAAAAAATTACATTAAATATTTCTTTTTCGCATTTTATTAATATTAATGAGTTTTATCAAATATATTTCACGATGTTGTTTATATTTTTTGGGGTTTTATTTGAATTTTATTAATATTAAATGATTGTATTAATGTTGTCAAAAAATAGTTGTGTAAGAAAAATCCATCATTATTAGAAAAGCTAATAAAAAAGAGAGTAGAGAATATTTTGACGAGTTTTGGTGAAGGGCGCGAAGATGACTTTAAGGGTTTTTCTATAAAAATTATTCCCAATTAATAGTATAAATATACACAATTCACTTAAATTTATTTTAATTTGCTTTTTAAAATATTGATTGTTACCATATGAATTGTTATATGTTTCTAGTTTTCTTGTTTATACCGTTTGTAAGATTTATTTATGATTAGTTTTAATAGCTATTTAAAATTGATATATGTATCTATATATATAGATATTTTATAAATGTTAAAAATTAAATTAAATATTTCTTTTTCGGATTTTATTAATGTTAATGAGATTTATGAAAAATATTTCAGTGATGTTGTTTATATTTTTTGGAGGTTTTATTTGAATTTTATTAGTATTAAATGGTTGTATTAATGTTGTCAAAAAATAGTTGTGTAAGAAAAATGGGTTTTCTGCAAATAAACCCTTTAACTTTTTTTTCTCTGCAACTAAACCTTCTATGTGAGTCAACTCCAATTCAACCCTCAACGTCACGGTCAACCCGCAATATAGTCTGCGCCTATAGTTATGACGTGTCAAACTTGACAGAATTCATCTCTGTTAACGGTGAGCAAAACATTTTGTAGTTTTGGAAAAAAGTGTTTGTCATTTTGATAAGAAAAACTGTATGATGTTCAAAAATCCGATAACATAACATCCATTTGGTGAAAAAACACAAAAATTAGGGTTCTTGAAATCGATTTGGGGGTTTTTGGTGAAATCATCCCAATCGATAGCTATGAGGTTAAGATTCTTTGATTCTTTTGATTTGATTACGTAATTGGTTTGTTCTTTTGTTTAACAGCTTCGATCTTGTTTTTCTTCTTCTTAAAACAGCTTCAATCTTTTTCTCCGTGTCGGAGGTTATTGGTCCAAAGAAGACATCTACTTTGGTGGCGAAGCGCACGAGATGGGGACCGTGGAGAGTGAAGAATTTGGGATGCGTTATGTCACGGCGGCTGTGGTTGATAGGCTTTGCTATGATGAAAACATGAGTATGGTTTCTTGGTTTCCACCGGATTCTCCGACGAAGAAGATAGACATAGTAGATGATGTCACTTTAGGAAGAGCAATTCATCATGGTATTGGAGCAGGAGCATTGACTTTATTCATTGTTAGAGTTGATGATCCCTAATTTTTGATCCCCAAATCGATTTTATCGAAGGAACACAAGCTTCATGTTTTAACAATGGTCTTATACAAACCAAAATGATGAGTTTTGATCTCAGTTACTCATTTAACAGACAATACACGGCGCAGACTATATTGCGGGTTGACCGTGACGTTGAGGGTTGAATTGGAGTTGACTCACATGGAGAGTTTAGTTGCAGAGAAAAAAAAGTTCGAGGGTTTATTTGCAGAAAACCCAAGAAAAATCCATCATTATTAGAAAAGCTAATAAAAAAGAGAGTAGAGAATACTTTGACAGAGTTTTGGTCAAAGACCCTTAAATTAAAAATGATTTGAAGGGTTTCTCTATAAAAATTCTTCCCAATTAATAGTATAGATATACACAATTCACTTATATTTAATTTAATTTGTTTTTTTAAATATTGATTGTAATCATATGAATTGTAAGATGTTTCTAGTTTTCTTGTTTTTTGTTTATATCGTTTGTAAGATTTATTTATTATTAGTTTTAATAACTATTTAAAATTGATATACGTATATATATATATAGATATTTTATAAAATATTTTTTTCGGATTTTATTAATGTTAATGGGTTTTATCAAAAATATTTTAGTGATGTTGTTTATATTTTTTGGGATTTTATTTGAATTTTATTAATATTAAATGGTTGTATTAATGTTTTCATAAAAAAATATTTATATTAAATAATTTTTTAAAATTTTATTTTCTTAAAGATGATGATGTGGCTTATTGTGGGAGAAGCAAAAAGTGCCTCATTATATAATAGATTAGTTAAATTACTAATACGTGGTCATGATCAAGAATTAGTAGAAGAAAGTGAATTGCTTGATTCTTACTCTTCAATGAGTCAAGTAAATTAAAGATGATCTTTGATAAAATTAAGGGATAATTGCAGTAAATGGACATAGAAAAACACAAAATTAGGTGTACACTTTTTATTTAGGTGGAGAAGAAAGATAATTTTTTTTCTTCCTATTTTACCCCTTATCATCATCTTCTTCATTTCTTTCTCTCTCTTCTGTAAATCTCCCTCTTCTCTTATCTTTTCCACAAATTTTTTCTTTCTCTCAATCTCTCTCATTCTTCTCGATTGTTTTCCTTTTTCTTTCTTGGTTTTCTCTCTTTCTTGGTTTCTCTCTTTTTCTCATGATTTTTTCTATTTATCTATTTTCTTGGTTTTGGATCTATATTTATCTCTTTGATCTCTCTCCATGTTCGATCTCTCTCTATCTTTCTCGGCGAATCTCTCTCGGTTGGATCTTTCTCTCGGTCAAATCTCTCTCGAATTTTTTTATCGATCGGATCTCTTTTCTCGATGCGATCTCTCTCTCGGATTTCTTTTCGGTTGGATCTTCTTGGGTTTTTTTTACTTGGTCGGATTTCTCTTTTGATATAGCGATATCATTTTTGTTAGCCCGATTTTTCTTATTATCGCGATATTAGTTTTGTTATCCCGATAATACTTTTGTTATCGCGATATTTTTTTATTGTTATCGCGATATTACTTTTGTTATCGTGATACTTTTTTCGTTATCGTGATACTTTTTTTGTTATCACGATTTTTTTTTTGATAACTCTTTTATCGTATAGTTCATATCGCCTAACTTATATATTATCGTAATTACTCAATTTAATCGCGTTATTTATTTGATTTAAAATTATAAAATAAGTCTACGATAATAAAAAAGTTATCCGATAACATTTGCACAGAAAAAAGCAGGGGTATAATGGTCAAAAAAAATTTTTATCTCTCCTCCCACCTAATAAAAAAGACAGCACCTAATTAACTAATCTTCTGAGGTCATATATTTAATTGACCCTAAAATTAAAATATAATTTCTACCGACAACACCGAGGCATCACCTCAATTGCCCCTTTCTCTTAAACACAAATCTCTCTAGGACATCTCATTTTCTATTTTATTTTTGATTTTTCTTTGAAGGGATTATTTTTATTAAATGACAAAAAAGGGTCAGTTGACTAAATTATTTACGAGTCAACCCCAGATATTACCCACCCGATCCGACAAACCCGACCCACTTATTTTGCAAACCAAATCGGTTAATTGTATACCGAGTTAACCGATGAACGAAAACCAAAACAAAATCGTACCAAACCAAGTAAAACTGGAAAACTGAAAATCGAAAAATAAACCCTAACTCTCAAAATCGAAAAACAAAAAACCTTAACTCACAAAATCTCACTCCAAAATCTCTCCAAAATCGAAAACTACAATCAAACAATTGTATCTCAAAATCGAATTTGTAAGTTATGGTGGAAACGAGGGGTGGAAAGAGAAACAAAGTTCTAAGAGATGAAGAAGGAAAACATAATAAGAAGAAGGATAAACGGCGGGGTAAAAGGAATTCTTCGCCGGAGATATTACCTTTAGATGAAGATACATTGATGACTCATTACAAGATTAGTCAGGAGAAGAAGAAAAGAAGGAGGATAACGAAGCCTCTTCGATTTGTAAGAATGATATCATCTCCGTCTTCGATCGCGACGACCACCGCGACGGAGAAGAACGCTGCGAATGCTGCTTCTGATATATCCGAACCGATAAACGAAGAGCCATTTGAAGGTGAAACAAGTGTTCATAGTCATGATTCGGAAAAAACAATCTTCGATAAAGAGATGCAAGACGAAGAAAAGGAAGAAGAAGATGTTGAGAAAGGAGTAGAAGACGAAGAAGAAGAAGAAAAAGTAGACGACGAAGAAGAAGAAGATGGTGAAAAAGGAGGAGAAGAACAAGATCTCCAAGACGACGACGAAGAAGAAGGTGTTGGTGATAAAAATTCAGAAGAAGAAGTAGAATCAGAGGGAGAAGTGAATGTTTACGAGGAGGACCAGAATTCATTTGGCTCATACGATGATGAAGTAAGAAAATAGCCATTTAATTTGTGTATCATTCGTTCTGGAACTAGGAAAACTAAAGAATATTGGACAATAGATTTAGGAGAATTTGGTGTTACACCAGTGATAGGAAAACTTAGGATTACTGAAGATTACTATGTTAATGTTATAATGTGTATTTTATTGTCTTGCAGGATCCTGAGGCAATCAAACCATCAAAGATGTATTTTCCTCCATCCGAGTACAAGAAACAAATCAAGATAGGGACAAAGTGTTTCATAAAAGACGCAATTGAGACGCTATTTGAAGATATACAACCAGCTTTGAATAACTCTGAGAAGAAGTGGTTTCTTGAGCATCCTCAGTTTAGACACATTTTTCATATGGAAAAAGAGAAAAACCACAAGGTTCAGGGAATGTGGATGTTATTGATGAGGACAGCCGAAACCAACAAGCAGAGAGAAGCTTGGTTTGTTGTCAATGGCGTTCCCATCCGTTATGGTCTCAGGGAACACGCATTGATATCAGGACTCAACTGTCGGAACTATCCTCTGGACTACAAGAATAGTGGTGGGATAAAGTTTGTTGAGAGGCATTTCAAAAAAGGGGAACACATAAGATTGGAGGATGTGAAAGAGAAGCTTCGAAAATGGGACCCCGTAAAGACGGTGAATATGGCGATTTTATTCTTCTTAGGAAGTGTCGTTTGCGCGCAAACGAAGACTGGCCCAAGCTCGAAGAATGTCTTGCCATTTTTCCAAAGAGCAGTGGATGATCTTGACTTATGCAAGACGTTTCCTTGGGGTAGATTCTCGTTTGAATACATGTTGGATGAGATCTCACACACTATGAACCATTTTGGAGGTGTTGTCCCTTCGAATCCGCTTACCTTGTGGCCTGTACCAGGATTTTGTCTCCCCCCTTAGAGGTCGAGTTACTAAAATAATTACATTGATTGTTAGTATTGTTACAAAAAGTTGGTGACGATGAATTTTGGTGTTTTGTAGATTCTTGCCTTCGAGGCAATTCCTAAACTGGGACGTGTGTTTAGAGAACCGGTCGTAGGAGCAGATGAGAAGTGTCCGAAGATGTGCAAGTCCTCGTTCAAACGGACTGGAATGACAGGGATGCCACTCTCAGAGATATACAAAGAACTTGATCGTGAGACTGTAAGTTTACTAATATTTTCATGTGAACTAGTGTAGAACTAAGGTAGAACTAGTGTAGAACTATGGTAGAACTAGTGTAGAACTAAGGTAAAACTAGTGTAAAACTAAGGTAGAACTGGTGTTATATTATTAACTTTGAATTAATATTTTGGTATTTACAGGATATTGATAGCATTATCTTTGCGAGCACAGAAGAAAAAGAGTTGTTAGATGAAATATTTGAAGTTGATGATGATGAGGATAAGTTTGATCTAGCGGTCAACAGTTGGAATAAGCGCCATGCAAAAGGACTAACAATCTGGTTCAAAGACATGTTCGATGAAGATGTTGCAGGGCGAGAGAAAGAGACAGAAGAGATAGAAGCTACGGTGGTGGAGGGAGTTGAGAACGTCACAGATATTTTGAAAACCATGAAGAAATGTGTGACGGTCATTAAAAGAGTTGAGAAGAAGGTTGATACAATGGGTGACAGATTAACCATTTTAGAGGCTTTTGTGAATGATGCATGTGCTTCACGTGCGGGTGATTCTGGTGGAGGCGGTTCGGGTAAGCAGAAAGGAAGAAGAAATAAGTGATTTGTTTGATTTTCGGAATTGTGTTACTACTTTTGGATTTTCGGATTATGGTATTTTCGGTTATGGTATTTTCGGATGGTTGTGTTGCTTTTGGATTTTTGGTTTAATGTATTTTCGGATGTTTAAGGTACTTTTGGATTTTTGGATTATGGTATTTTCGGATGTTTATGGTAATGGTACTTATGATAAAATAAACTCAATCCGAAATAAACTCAATCTAATTTCAAGGCTAAACATAACATTATAATAAACTCAATCCGAAAAACAAAAGAAAAGTTCAACACTTAACATAACATAACATCAAACCAAACATAAAAAGATGCCAACATAAATCCGAATAGAACTAGAAGATTCAACTACGGGGTCCAGCAATAAGCTCCTTGAGGTTTGCGATCTCTTTAACCAAATCTTTCACCTCCTTCCTTAGTTTTCCAACTTCCTCCTGAACACTGAAAACCCATGGTTGACGAAAGTGCAACCCATCGTCCTGAACGATGAACATAGTTTCACTTAGTAAATTACAGTTTTACTTAGTTTCACACAATAAGTTTCACTTAATAAATTACCGTTTTATTCAGTTTTACACAATAAGTTTCACTTAGTAAATTACAGTATTACTCAGTTTGACACAGATGTGAAATTAAAAATAAAACATTTACCTTGTATGTCTTGCACGTGAAATACCTTCTCCTTGGTAAGGTATCAAAATCTGATCGATATTTTGGAGTTGGAGAAGAATCATGAATGATTTCTCCCCCACATGGACAACGACTTGGAATCCCGTATTGTGCATCGGCAACGTGGTATCGCCTCCACTACAAGAATCTGCGCAAATTACCACGAAAAATTTACAACGATTTGAATCGTCGTAAACTTACGACGATATTACGACGATTTTACGACGATTTTGGTAATCGTCGTAAAATCGTCGTAAACGTTACAACGATTAAAATCGTCGTAAATTTACGACGATTTTACAACGATTTTCCGATTAAGCACCAAATCGTTGTAAAATCGTGGTAAATTTACAACGATTTACCGACGTTTTGGTTTATAAGAATATTTCGTCGATATATAGTTGCTAATTTACCACAAATTTACAACTTCTGATTTTGGGACTTTTTAACAACGATTTAAAGACATTTGCATCGCAAGCTGAGCAAGTAAGCTTTATTCCTTATCCGCGTCTTAAGTGAAACATCTTCTCAAAAGTCCCTATTTCTATATTTCAAATCTAAAAAGGACACTTTTTATTTTTTTTGCTTTTTTAATTTTATAGGACACAAAAAAAATTATTTTTAAAATCTGAAAACGACAATATTTTTTATTTAATTTTAAGAATTTTATAAAAATATTTCAAAAATAAAAAAACAAATTTAAAAAGTTTTTCCGAAAATCATCAAAATATGATTATAAATTCGATTTTTCAAAATTTTTAAGGTTTAGAAACTAAAATCTTACCATTTGGGTTCGCAAACCCTAAACCAAGACCCCTGGATTAGTTTAGGGTTTATATTTTTCAATTTTCGATTTTTTTTGAATTTTTTTTAGTTAAAAAAATAAAAAAGGGGCATAAGAGATTTTTGAGGGATATAGGAGATTTCAATTGCGAAATAAGGGCATTTGAGAAGTTGCCTCGTCTTAAGTCCACGGGAATACATTGGCTATCTGTCATCAAAATTGCCCCGAGAGGGTACATAGTCGGGGAAGAAGAATCACCACTACAAAATGACACGTCCGTCGATATTCCTTCGCCGTAACTAAACACGGACATGGTCTTACTCGTTGATCCACATAATAGGGAAGGCTGAAGAGGTGAATGAGGACGAAGAAGAAGTCGAAGAGACTGACGAATTTGATGAATCTAACTCCGAGGACGAACATGAGTCGCGATGACTCCGAGTAATAAATAAGAAAATAATGTATTTTAAGAAAATAATGTATTTTAATTTTTTTTTATAAAATAAATTAACAATCGTCGTAAATTCGTGGTAAATTTACCACGGATTTACGACTTTTTGTATTTTGCACAAATCGTGGTAAAATCGTCGTAAATTTACAACGATTTTACCACGATTTGTGAAATTTACACATATCGTGGTAAAATCGTCGTAAATTTACGACGATTTTACCACGATTTGTGAAATTTACACATATCGTGGTAAAATCGTTGTAAATTTACGACGATTTTACCACGATTTGTGCAAAATACAAAAAGTCGTAAATTTACAACGATTTTACCACGATATGTGTAAATTTCACAAATCGTGGTACAATCGTCGTAAATTTACAACGATTTTACCACGATATGTGTAAATTTCACAAATCGTGGTAAAATCGTCGTAAATTTACAACGATTTTACCACGATTTGTGAAATTTACAACGATTTTACCACGAATAAATTTACAACGATTTTACCACGAATAATCTTATAATTCGTTGTCTTTTAAAGACCTTTAATCCTCAGAAGTTTTGTTTGTACGAGGTTGTCAACGTCAACGATTACCACGATTTTACAACGCTTTTAAACGAAATCGTCGTAAAATCGTGGTAAATTTACCACGAATTTACAACGGTTTTTTGTATAAACCCCTAAACCCCAAACATTTTTAAAAGTATGTTTTATATTACGTACAAACACTCGTTAAGACCTCTAAAGTTAATGAATAACTATAAAAACAATGTTAAAATTGCTTATCAATAAGTTTTGTTTACATATTCTTAGAATTTATAAAGTTTAAGATAAAGTGTATTATAATATATTGTGGTTAATATGTATATATGTTCTAATTTTATCAAAACTTGTTTTTGTGCAATCATACGAATTAGTATGATTTCATATGCATACAATATCATAGTTATATTCAACATGAAGTCAAATGGCGGATGAATTTCAACAAAATCTATTTAGTGTAATGAATCGTGGTAAATTCGTGGTAAATTTACCACGAATTTACCACGATTAACACAAAATCGATGGAAATTCGTGGTAATTTAACAACGAATTTACGACAAAAAATGAAACTCTAAACGTCAAATCCTCAGGAGTTTTGTTTGTACGAGGTTGTCAACGTCAACGATTACCACGATTTTACAACGATTTAAAAGGTAATCGTTGTAAAATCGTGGTAAATTTACCACGATTTTACAACGTCATTTTGTATAAACCCCTAAACCCCAAACATTTTCAAAAGTATGTTTTATATTACGTACAAACACTCATTAAGACCTCTAAAGTTAATGAATAACTATAAAAACAATGTTAAAATTGCTTATCAATAAGTTTTGTTACATATTCTTAGAATTTATAAAGTTTAAGATAAAGTGTATTATATATATTGTGGTTAATATGTCTATATGTTCTAATTTTACCAAAACTTGTTTTTCTCGCAATCATATGATTTAGTATGATTTCATATGCATACAATATCATAATTATATTCAACATGAAGTCGAATGGCAGATGAATTTCAGCAAAATCCATTTAGTGTAATGAATCGTGGTAAATTCGTGGTAAAATTACCACGAGTTTACGACGATTCACACAAAATCGATGGTAATTCGTGGTAATTTAACAACGAATTTACGACCAAAAATGAAACTCTAAACGTCAAATCCTCAGGAGTTTTGTTTGTACGAGGTTGTCAACGTCAACGATTACCACGATTTTACAACGATTTAAAAGGTAATCGTTGTAAAATCGTGGTAAATTTACCACGATTTTACAACGATTTATAAAGTAATCGTCGTAAAATCGTGGTAAATTTACGACGATTTTACGACGATTTCGAATCTATATATAGTCGACCAAAATTTTTCATTTTCACTCATTCTCTCTAAATCTCTATCTCTCTCTAAAGTTTTCTCTCTCTAAAACTCTACAACTTTCACTCTTTTTCAACATCCCCAAAGGTAAATATTTTTAATATATGTGTTTTAAAACCGGATTTTAGAATTAGTTTTAGGAATTGGAATTTAGTTTTAGGATTTGGAATTAGTTTTAGGAATTGGAATTAGTTTTAGGCTCGGATTTTAGTTTTAGGATTCAGATTTTAGAATTATATGTTTAGAATATATAATTAATTATTAAAATACTTAATGTTTAGTTTTTAAAATATTTAAAACTTATTACTTAACATAATTAATTTTTAATCTTAGTTTTTAAAATACATAATTAATATTAAAATACTTAATATTTAGTTTTTAAAATACTATGTCATTAAAATACTTATATAATGTTTAGTTTTTAAAATACTTAATAATTTTTAAATACTTAATGTTTATTATTTAAATATTTAATGTTTTTTTGGCAGGTACTTTATATATGGCTCCTAGGAGAGGGAAGACCTTACCGCCGGACTACATGCAGATGTTGGCGAAGAAGAGGGCTTCCCGGGAAGGCTCGGCTTCCGGTTCAGCTTCAGCTTCCAGGACATCTCCTGTCCACACCGGGACGTCCGTCCATGGCGAGCATCCTCCTAATTTTTAATCTTTTTTTTTATTATTTATAATAATACAAATCGTGGTAAAATCGTCCCTAATTAGGGACGATTTTACGACGATTTGTATTATATATATTTCTTCAAATCGTGGTAAAATCGTCCCTAATTAGGGACGATTTTACCACGATTTGAAAAATTTATATTTCTTACAATCGTCGTAAAATCGTCCCTAATTAGGGACGATTTTACCACGATTTGAAGAAATATATATAATACAAATCGTCGTAAAACCGTCCCTAATTAGGGACGATTTTACCACGATTGTAAAAATTTTCAATTTATTATAATTACAAATTTACAACCAAATATTCGTTGTAAACTCGTTGTAACAATTACAACGATTTTACAACGAATATTTTACCACGAATTTACAACGAATTTTTGTCGTCGTAAAATTAACCACGATTTTACGACGATTTGGTTTTTACTTCGATCGATTAACGACGAAATGAAAATCGTCGTTAAATCGTGGTAAACTGCGTTTTACCACGATTTTACAACGATTATGGTCGTGGTAAAAGTCGTGATTTCTTGTAGTGCTCTCGTAAAGTCGCTTATTCTTTTTCATCTCACGTCTCTCTTCGTATGGATCCATGAATTGAGAGATTTGAGAGAGAAAAGATATAAAGAGAGAAGAAAAAAACGTTAAACAAGAGAGAAGAAAAAACGTTGAACAAGAGAGAAAGAGAAAGAAATGGAGTGAAATGAGTTGAAATGTGTGTTAAATAAAGGGGATTCGACTTAGATAGACATGACCCGAGAATCTAGGCAGAACATAATGACAAAATCAGTTTTTTGACCATTTTTGGACCAAAACGAAATTTATGCGCCAAAACGAATTTTGGTTTCCCTCCAAAAAAATGCACATAGTTTTACCCATGTTTTACCCGAGTTTATGGTTTTACAAAAGTTCTTCATAGTTTTACTTTTCATGATTTCATGTTTTTTTAGTTTTACCAAACAAATTAATTTGTTAAAGTAGTTTTACGTTTTACAAATCTTCATTAAAATGTAATAATATGTGCTTAATGCAATAATATGTTAGAAATCAACGTTTTGTGAAAAAGACCTTTTAAAAATTGTTCTCACTAAGAAAGTGTTCCTATAAAGAACATAGAATATACAATAGATTTTTTTTTAAATGAGTGTTTTCACATGTTCTTTTGAAATTTAAGTTTGTAAACTATGTTTACACTCAAATATATAAACAAAAGTGTTATATTACAAGTTTTTTACTAATTTGCATTCAAATATCAAATCAATGAAATCGAAGAGTAGTACTAATCCATAGTATTCCACAGTACTACATAAGTTCAACAACACAATCATAATATTACATAAGTTGAGCTTATTGAATCCAAAAGAAAATATTCCAAACAATCATAATAATACATATGTTTATTCACTCGGATAACGACCTGTTCCAAACAACAACCAATTGAATCCAAAATTTTGCCTCGGTCGCCTTTTGTTTTGCGTCCTTTTACGTCGTTCTCCAACGGATGGCTTCCTCTTATCCTGTTTTCTCGCCTTCTTCTTGATGCGATCTTTTGGTATCACCTGTCGTTCTCGGATGTAATCTGGTACGTTCCAATCAGCCTTGTCAGGCACCGAATAAATGGTAGAGAAATAAGCTTGTCCCCACAGTTCTACCTAGTAATACTCTGAACACAACTCACGATACGGTATTAGGCCTTCACCATGAATGTCGTTATTAATCTTAAATAAGTAAGCGGCGAGGCCGTGCAAACAAGGATACTTGTCATAATCATACACCTTGCAGGAACAAGACTTCTTCCTCAAGTTAACCAAATAATGCTTACTATCGTCGGTGTCCGTTACCTCGAACTCAAGCTGAAAACTATTTAGCTCCCGCACCGGTGTTTTGTCAGCTTTGGCCCACATATTGTGTAGGTGGTTTTAGACAAGAGGAACAAGTTTGGTGTTAATCGACGCAGCGATAACTTCCTTCCGACGTTGGTTAAACCACTGAGTGATTGTACCAATTATTGTATCTAACATCGGTATCAAAGAATACCTCCTCGCGTCCTTAAACAAGTTGTTCATTGATTCCACACTGTTGCTTGTGTCTAAATTGTATCTATCACGCGGGAAAAATACCATGGCCCAAGTGTCTTTCTCTGTCTGCTCTTCCACATACTTATATGCTGAAGGATATCGCGTCTTGAATAATGCGTACATAGACTCGAACTCAGCCATCGTGAAACACCTAGCTAACTCCATAAATCTCCACCCGACAACGGCTTTGTTGGTGTTACTAGCATGACCTCTTACGTTCTGAGACAAATGTCATATACAATGTCCATGATGAGCTTGTGGAAACACAGTAGCTACAGTCGTGATTAGGCTTTGGTTTCTGTCGCTCATAAAAACTAATTCGGAAGAGTCCGATATAACACTTCTGAGCATCTCGAAAAACCAAGTCCAACTAGATTTATTCTCACCGTCGAGTACACCAATAGCAAGAGGATAGTGGTGACGGTTAGGATCTTGAGCTTTTGCGAATACTAGTACACCACCATACCCGTTCTTTAGAAACGTAGCATCCACAACTATTACTTTTCTCATCACCGCAAACCCATCAATACAAGCTCCCAACGCTATGAAAAGGTACTTGAACTTACCTGCCTCATCCAACTCCACACATGTTTTTGTTCCTGGATTAGCCTCCTCTAACATGTACAAGTAGCTAGGAAGCATCTTGTAGCTTTCTTCGTAACTACCACGCAAATGACTAATAGCCGGATGTTTCCCTCTCAACGCCGTAGAATAAGATACTTTTACACCCGGCTTAAGGTGTATGAGATCGATGATATCTCGGGGAGGAGGGGTTTTCACTTTACTGGATATTCCTCATTCAAAAAAGATGCAACTAATTCTGCTGACCCTCTCCTCTTGCTTTGGCTAATTTGACTTTGACTAGTCCGAGAGCAAGAATGCATCCCCACGTACCTCCTAATAGAAAACAATTCAGTGTTTGTAATCTTTGCAGCTCTCAAACCCCATTTGCAACTTTCTATACAACATTTTATCACCAAACGTATAGGATCCGACTTTTTCGTTACATAACGAAAGCATTTAAAAAATGTGGCTCTATCCACCAACTCTTGAATTGCCTTCTTGTTTGGAAACTCTTGAAGGTCAGTCAAACCCAATCCATCTTCCCATTCCTCTATAACCTCGACTACATTGTTCTACGAATGGTTCCCCATCATACTTATCACCATCCATATTCGTCTCATTCGCGTTGTCCTTCTTACCCGCATTGTCCGCCTCACTTGCAGTGTATGTCTCATCAGCCGTATAAGGATCACCTCCGGTGTTCATATCATCATCATTCTCTTCTACATTGGCTTCCACATCTTCTACGTAAGGAGTTATGGCATTAAGTCCTATTTCATCATCATTTACATCCATCAGTTCGTAATTCATACCAACAGAACTTTTCTCCACTCTTAAAAGCTTCTCTATCTCGTCTAATCCACTCGTCTCTTCCACAAACAAAAGAGATCTACGGTTATCTCTATCAATGGTCGTTAGATAACAGAACAAATCCTCATAATCACGAATATTTAGCTCCTCCTCACATCCCACCGTCATCGGCATGTATTTCAGTGACAGTTTTACTTTGCTTTCATCCAACGCAAGCTTTTTATACAACCTTTCTTCAATCATTGTCAAACTTATATCCTCAATCGATTTCTTCAATATTACACTATACATGCAATCTTTATATTTGAAGAATACGACGTGTTTCGCCATTGTATCCCGCAAAAATAAGAACATAAAATTGTAGTTAAATCGCGTCTTCTCGGTTCTACGTAGTTATCTACGACGTTATACAAAGTTTTACATACTACATTACAATTATCATTATACTAGTTATACTAGTTATACAAAATTTTACATACTATATTACAAATATCAGTTATATTAGTTATACAAAGTTTTACATAGTATATTACAATTAATAGTTATACTAGTTATACAAAGTTTTACATATTAAATAACAATTCTTCGATTTGGGAACGAACGAACGATTGAATGAGATACATAGATTCTCTTCTTTGCGAACTACAATTCAATCTCATACGATTAATAAACCACATTCTTCAATTGCATCAATTTACAGCAAAACAAATTACTCTATTATTCAAATCAATTTACAACAACCCTAATTTCTAATTTGATATACCTGCATTACCTGCGGGGATGCTCGACGAGTTTCCAACAAAATGTCGCCCGGAGAAGATAAGGAGTCACGACGGAGGGCAACGAGTTCGGGATCTTCGATTTGAAATCGACAGAGAAAGGAGGGGAGGCGACTCGGAGGCGACGCGACGGAGAAAACGCGACGGGGAGGGTTCGATTTTTTTTTTTATTTTATTTTTTTCTTTTCTTAACCAAACCAAATATGATAAAACCAAAAAATTAAAACCAAAACCAAACCAATTAATATAATTTCATTTTTCTTTTTGTTTTTAATTAAATAGTGATAAGGGTATAATAGTCTTTTGTAGTTAAAAAGGGCATAGGAAATTAAAGGGTATAGGAGATTTTAGTGTTATTAAAAATGGGCAATAGAGGTGATGCCTCGACAACACCACGTTTTGTATTTACGTATAAAAGTTTTGATGAGTCCATTAACATTTCTTGCACCGTTAATTTAGAATTTATCTCGACAACGTAAACGAGGGTTCGATAATCTGATACTAATTACCGCGCAAAATAGTTTATATAGTGAATAAACTTTACTAAATTTTACCGCAACAAAGTACGTATTTTGGATTTAGTAAAAAAAAAAGAGTAACGAAACTAGAACATGATCATCCAAAATTTAAAAACTGAGTAATAATAAATAAGAGATAAGAAACATAAGCTTGAATCCAACAAAATCAAATTCATATCAAAATCCAAAAAAGATAAAGGGACATTACTTAGGCATGTTCTTCAACAACCTCAGTGATGGTGACTTTGCTGGTCGGAATAGCCAAGATATCTGTGTACTCTTGGTATGGAGATTTCGCAAATCTCGTCTCTTTCCAAAACTCTGGTGTAAGGAATCCGTATGTCTTCTGTAGACAATCAAATGTCGCCTACATTGCAATTTAAAAAAAAACACGATTAAAACCCATATTAACAACAACACAATACACAAACACTTATTATGTGAAACATGTTGTATTCAAGTTTCTTTCATGATTGATTATAATGCTCACATACTTATCAACACAACCATACAAGCTAAATGGATCAAATATACTTTGAAATATAGCAAACAAGGGTTAAAGACTAACTAATTTAAACAAACTAAAACAGAGCAATGAGACACATAAACACAATCTTATAAACATGTACAATATCTAAAACACTAAAAGGATGTATGCAAAGAACAAACCTTGACGAAGTTACCAAGTGTTTTGGTAGATCCTCTAGAAGAAGTGAAAACATCATCAATACCAGCAAACTGCAAAACCTTCTTAGGAACCCTAGCAGCAACAATACCAGATCCTCTAGGAGCAGGAACCATCCTAACAGTAACAGAGCCACACTTTCCAGTAACTTTACAAGGCACAGTATGTGGCTTACCAATCTTGTTTCCCCAATATCCTCTCCTCACTGGAATCACAGATAACTTAGCCAATATAATCCCTCCTCTTATAGCAGTAGCCACCTCTTTAGAACACTTTACACCCAAACCAACATGACCATTACCATCACCAACAACGACGAAAGCCTTAAACCGGGTTCTCTGACCGGCTCTGGTTTGTTTCTGAACCGGCATGATTTTCATCACTTCGTCTTTCAACGTTGGACCAACGAGCAGATCTATGATCTGATACTCCTTGACGGGTAAAGAGTGTAGATAGATCTGCTCGAGCTGTTTGATTTTACCTTCTTTCACGAGACGACCTAGCTTCGTCACTGGAACCCATTGCGCTTCCTCCGTTGCGCGACCTCCTCCGCGACGTCCGCCACGTCCCCTTGGACCGCCTCTTCCTCCGCCGCCGCGACCGCCGAATCCACGTCCGAATCCGCCACGCTCTCCGCCACGCTCCGCGCCTCTTTCTCCGCCGCGTTCCGCCATTTTCGAGAGGTTTAAGAGTTTGTTATCGCTTGAGATTTGGTGGCGTGGGGATGATGAAAATCTTGTTGCGGCAAAAAAAATGATTTATATATTGTTCTGAAAGAGATTCTAGGGCTTCCGTATAGTTCTAACACAGAGATAAATGTTAATGGGCTATTGGGCCAATATTGGGCCAATGAAATCCTTAGTCTCGTTTTATTACAACAAGAGACAAAACAATTTGGTCTAGTGACAACATTGACTAGAGATGTTTATATATCTTCACAATATATAGTTGAGTGGCTTTGTACTAATGTCGTTAATTGAAAAAAAAAACAAATTCACATACACATTAAGGTCCATAACTACTTGAAAACGTATTTTCCTTTATTCATGGAATTTTATACAAACAATTTAGTAAGTAGTATATACAAAATAAAACAGCAAATATCTCGAACGATATTGTTTTTTTCTGTATCCCTACACTATGCTATATATAAATTTTGAAGTTAGACAAAGTGTCCATGTCACATGTATGTATGTATATTAATAGTTTTGTATTCATTTTATCATCTATCTATCTAGTATTATGTGTATTTGATAAATATGGTTAAATTAAGTGGATATGCATTGTGGCAAAACGGAGCCTTTATTCAACACATTAGCATTGGTGCAAGTTGCTTTGCCTCCTTTAATGTTGACTTTGTCAAGCACAATGCCTTGGCATGGATAGTCCTTGCTACAATTCAACGTTATTGCAACATCCGTCGCGCTCGTGCCAATTATGTTTCGGTATACTACGTTCTTCACTTGCACCGCTGATTTCTGAAAACAATATATGTAGATGATTATTAGAGCCGGTAATATACTGATTAACAAAGTATATGATCATGATATATTCAAAATGTTATAACCTGTTTAGTGCATTTGCTCTTGTCGCAATAATCTTGGTCGATTATGATAGGATTCTTCACGTTATCCATTTCAATGTTCTGAAATATTATGTTGCTAGCAGTTCCTGAACCTCCCTGAATTAAAATTGGGTTAAAATGTCAGTAAAATAGTTAATGGGGAAGATTTATAAGGTTAGTTAAATTTGAAGGACTAGTTTGTGAAATTTTACTTGGTAAGTTTTGATTCTAACTCCATTGTCTGTACCAGAAAGTTTAGCACCATCTACAGTAACGCCTGAGACAAATGCCTTTGAATTGTCATCTCCTAAACTTCCAATACTGCTCATATTTCAAAATAAATATCAATTTTTCACATTAGTGGAGAATTATTAATAAAGAAAAACAATAATTAGTAAGTTTTTCATGACTTATGTGATATATATACCTGATACCATGACCGGGGCCACAAGTTATATCATTGATTTTAACATTTTGTGATCCACTTTCAATAGATATACAATCATCTCCTATATATATATATATAAAAAACAACCATTTTAGATTAATCTCAATAAATCATAATTAAACCCCTGAAATTTAGGTTCCTTGATATACAAGCAACTATTTTTTAACCACATATGGAATATAAATAATAACCTGTTCCAATGATGGATTTAGAGACTTGAATGTTTTGTGTGTTAGTTATATGGATACCATCAGTGTTAGGGCTATCTTCAGGCGCGGTTACGACAACATTTGTGACCTGGACGTTGTAGCATTTCTCTATCGAAATCTGAATTTGTTGCGCATTCTTAACCCTAAGATTGTTTACTCTCAAATTCTTTGAGTTGTAGAAAGTAACAGCCTTCCATATTAAAAAAAATATACTCATATAAATTTTTTTGTCTAATTATAATCAAAACCATATCATCATGATTGTTAATGATTAATCATATGTGTTTTCAACGTACCGTTGGTGCTTTTGTGCATTTCTGTATTAAAAAACAAAAAAAGGTATCAATATAATAACATCTCCAATAACTAAATTGTATTTTTAAAGATTTTATGTAGACTTATGTTAATTAAAGACAACATTTACATACACACCTTAGCTTTGTTACGTTTGCATGAGTTTTCCCACCATGTTTCGCCGTTACCGTTAACAGTTCCGGTGGCGCCGCCTTCTATGGTTAGATCGTTAACGCCGTTAAACGTTATCCATTTGCTGATATCTTTATAATCTGATCGCTTTTGAGAAGCCGATAACGTTCCAAATATCTGCAAGACCAAAACGCTCATTCATATTATAACTATATATCATATAATATGGTATATATTTAATTAGCAAAACGTTACATTTTGTAAATTACCTGAGCGGTGAGAATTGATTTGCATGGACCAGCTAAATTAATAGACTTAAGGAGATATGTTTTTCCTTCGGGAACTAAGAAATTAACTGCTCCATGTAATGAGCATGCTTTCTTCCATGCAGTCACGAACGCCTAATCATTAACGTATGCATGGATTATTAGTACAATATATTTGACAATTTTTTTGGTGAAAAACAATTTTAGAATAAGATAAAATGTTTTTGTTTATGTATATATACCTGCGTGTCATCGTTTTTTTCGTCTCCTTTAGCTCCAAAATCAGAAACACTAATAGTAGTTGAAGGTCGTGAAGAGGCTCTTACAAAGCTATTTAAGTGCATGGTTTTGCCTCTTTGCTTGATTATGCTATTGGTTTTAGATATATCATAAGAATGATCATATCTATTTATGTTTCTTCTTGATGCTTCACACCAAGAGAACATCAAAAGAGCCCATAATGTTAAAACGGTAAGAAGTTTGCAATAATCGGCCATGGGGGTTGGTAAGGAGTTAAATTGGGTTTTTTAGGGAAAGGAATGTGTGTCGTTTTTTTTGGTAGTAGTTTAATAATGTTTGTTGTTTGTGATTCTTGTCTTTGTGTTTGTATTTGGGTAAGTATATAGACGTACGTGTATTTATAGACAAATCTAAAGTTATATAACATTAAAAGTTAGGTTTCTTAAGCTTGAATGAGTTCAAGGTATGGAATGAAATTGAGATTGTCACGTAAACACTACTTTAGGCATTTACATTATATATGATTTTTATTTATTTTTTAAAAATTCTTCCTTTAGAGTTTCATGTTTTTACTCTCTCTCTTGTTTAATTGTTTTATTTAACGTTTTGTTGTCATTTAGCGGGACCATGCTTATCGTATTCTCAGCAAGAAACATCGGTTAATGATTTAAGGTCTAGCTAAATTAATATTCGTTAAATTGACTAAACACATTATCTCTATAGTATATCTTTTACAAAAAAAAATATGAATAGTAATGGTTTTGGATGTATTTAATTAGGAAAGCTTTTACTTTAGACTACGAAAATTATATTAAAGATCACATAAAAAAACATTCAATAGCTAGAAAGTTAAGAGAGAAAAACAAAATCAAATCTATGTCCCATTTTGTACATGTTCGTATAGATATTATTAAATTAGCATCAATTTTTTTAATTTTCCTCATTATAAATTTAAAATAGTATAACATTTATCATATATTTGTGCCGTATGAAGGTAACATACTTTTACCGCTAAAATGCCCCCCCCCCCCCCCCATAATTCAATTTTACGTGCTAAATACACAATAAAAATGGGAGTTGTCGTATAAAAAGACGTTATTTCGTGTACTATTTATTTATAATATGCGTAATTTTAGTAAAGAAAAAAAACGAACTTAAACATGTTCGTGAAGTTTTTTTAGTTGAAATGGCGACAACTACTTTTCACGTGACCGCCGCATTTTCTTCCTTCTTGATCGCATTAATTTTTTTTTTTTTGTATTCTCTATTTTATTTATTTTTCTCTTATAGAAAATTATAATTTTGACGTTTATATATGGTCAAAATATCCACGTAATATATTAGACTATTTTGTTTCTCTTCGTTGACCATATTGCATGTTTAGAGGAAATTGGTCGAACAAATAAAATTCCGGTAACTACACTTTTATAATTACTCTTATAAGTCTAATACTACATATTAATTTATTTAAAACCATGCATGTGACTAAAACTTCTTACATATTCATTTATTCATCCCATCATCCACGTAAGTCAGTTTTTATAAATGAATTGATAACACATTTAAGCATCTAACATCAGACCAAAAAAAATGTTAGACGGATATATAACTACATTTTATTTCCTTTAAACAAAAATAATATATATTATAACAAAAAATAATAATAACAATATATAATGTTTCAATAGCAGTTGCGCGCGGCACATGCATGTTGTATGGGTAACAAAGTTAGGCGCACCACATGAGACTTGGCTAGGGTAAATTATAATGCCCCATCTTTTTGTTGTGGAAATTTTTAATTTGTCTAAAATTGTCAATATTTTAAAATTAAAACGTGGTCAATACTTTAATTGTGTGTTTTAACACATGATTAAACAGTTTGTTTCTAGAAAGTCAAAGAAACATGGATCAACCCCCAAGATCCGTAACAAGTTCTAATCATACATTCATAATATTCCAACAAAACAGCTTCGCTTTAACAATAATGAAACCTAATAAACATATACAAATACATAGAATCTCTAATAACAACGGGAAAGATTAGCCCCTTGCACATCTTTCTGATTAATAATTTAAAATAATTTGCAACGTAGTTAGGTAATTATGACTATAATTAAAAACATCAAATTTAGACGTATACTAATACATAAAAACGTATGTGTACAAAATACATCATTTAGATATACGATTCATATAAGGCATGTGTGAAGTTTGCTTGAAAGACTTGAAGGTATGGAGGAAATCATGACTTCTTGGAAATTTTCATGGTTATTGTTGTAAGTTTTCTTAATCATATGCTCTTGTTCATTTTTTTTTATGTTTATTACGATCCAACATGCTTATCATTTTTCGTGTATATCCCTTTCTTTTTTTCTATTTTAGGTATAGTATTATCTAAATTGAATGTATTTTAATTATATCCTGAAAGAGAAATTCAAATAGAATTGCATTTCAAAAGTTTTTTTTTTGTTAAAAACAAAAAAAAGCACATCAGTATTATTGCATCTCAAAAGTTAAAGTTGAATTCTTTTAATTGTATATTTTCTGAATTATTTAGATGTAGTTTATACACATATATATATTTATATCATAAAAAGCACATCAGTATTATACGTTTTGAAATAACAATATAAAATTAATATATATATATATATATATTTATTTATTTAAAAGTTTCATTATCAAACTATACTAACAGAAATTCAAAGAACAATTCAGAAACGTATATTAATGTAAAATTAGTGTATATCATATCTGACATAACAAAAATAAAGAAAATTAATATAATGTTCATTATAAAATATATCGAATCTGGTAAATGCCCATAAAAGTTAAGGAAGGGATGTTGTGTGTAGAACTATATCATTTTAAAAAATATATACAAAATAGTTTCAGTTAAATTAGTTGGTACGGATATTATGGATACAAGTCGCATTCACACGACACGTGGATATATATACGTACTTACGTAGTGCCAAACTGTCAACGCATTGGCTTGAGATGAATGATTTATATAGAAATATGCATCTGGTGTATTCTACTCGATTAAATTTCTGTTTTTTATACTTACAAAAAATGAAATAAACTTGAAAACGTAGATAAAAATAGTTTAATACTATGCTGCATATAGTCTATACATATCCTTTCTCCGATATTAACGGAACGCGGGGAAAATCACCACAAATGCATGTTGTTAAAAAAACTATATAATTGCATATTAACGAGTTGTGAGAAATAGAGAAAGTGTATTAGCAAAAAAAAAAACTTATGAGAGATTTTTTAGATCTCTATATATGTTTATGACAAGCATATAAAAGATTCTCTCTTCCTTTATTTATGTAACTCAAGGATCATAACATAACATTTTAAGGATGGTGTGTATATGTTTGTACATAACCACTCCTAAAAAGTCTCATTTAGGCGTCGAGAACATCGTGGTCCAATTGTAAAGAAGACGGGCTCCTTCCTTCATCCAAATTGCGAGTTCGAACTATGCTGGAAGAAACTATCTCATGGTGTTTCTATACACCATACGGATATGAGTCTATGCTTTAGGGTTCATTTGCATATTCGGAGAGAAGGTCTATCCGTGAGTTGCACTCAATTTTGACAGGATCCAATCTCAAATTTGGTTTTTCCTTTGGCCCAAAATCTCTATCCATTTTTTATGCCATCCTACATTTTTTTATTTGGAATATTAATCATCAAACATCTGGATTTTTAATAGGACACCGAAAAGAGCTTCAGAGACGGCCAAAGAAGGAAAAAAAAGACTTTAAAACAGTATCTACATGTGTCTATGTCCTTTCATTTTTTTGCAATAAAACCTCTCATATTACATCACTGAATTTTGCAACTTAGGCCCAGACTAATTCTGCTGGGCCCAAAGTCGGTGGGATTGTAGCGAAATGATTATTACTGGTAAGCCTACAAATGGTCCTGGTCCCAATCTTGGTCCTGGTCCCAATCTTGGTCCTGCTCCACCATTACAGACACACTTGTGTACAACTTGGTCTGTCCCATGACAAACAAGACAAGTAGATATAACAGAAGCCTCTTTCTCTTACAGAGGGTCTTGAGCATGATTAACCACAATTGTCTGATGTTAACATAATCAAAAGATCAAAGCTAAACAAAGTATCATCAGCCTTTTACTACTACAATTGTTGTTATATCAGAACACTATACAATAAACTTCACTCTTTTTAGAGACTCAATACTACAACTAACCAGACTCTGATGAGTAACTCGGCGACGATCTAGCACAAGCGAAAGGCTGTGGCGGTGGATCAACAGACAATGTACCTTCCAAAACCTTAACCACTTCTCCCATCGACGGTCTTAACCGTTCATCCGCTTGTACACACCAGAAAGATATTCTCAAAACCCGCTCGAGCTCCTCTACGTCGAAACCTCCTTCTAGTACTTTGTCCACGACGGTTTCTTTCCTCCCTTCGATCCATTCTCTATACACCCATTCACTCACTACTACTCCTTCCGCCTCGTACCTACCGGTTACTAGAGCTAAAACCGTCTTACCAAAATCTTCAACATCTTTATCCGCGGCACAGAAACCGAATCCATATTCGATTAACTTAGTTTCCATATCCTCGCCGAGGAGAATGTTTCCGCAGTTTAAGTTCCCGTGACTGACAAATTCTCTGCATTCTGTGTGGAGATAACAGAGAGCTTTAGCCACGCTTAAGCAAGTTTCGGTTCTTTGCCTCCAATTTAGTTTCTTGCTTAGTAAAGGGTCGACAATGTAGTTGAGTATAGACCCACTTTTAGCATATTCGTAAACAAGAAACCTCTTGCCTCTTTCGCAGCAATAGCCTTCGAGCTTTGCTAAGTTCTTATGATGCATTGTTCCTATCTTTGATGCAGAGCTTCGGAACTTCCTTTCTTCTGTTAAACTCGCTTCAACTTCTATAACCGCAACAAGCTCATCTTCCGGCATAACACCCTTGTATATTCTTGGTCCTATGTTATATTCGAAGTTATTGGTCATTGTCTTTATCTCGTCGACAGAGAATATAACCACACCTTTCGGATTAGTCAACTTGGAGAACCGATCAGCTTTCTTCTTATCTTGCTTCTTCTTCCTACGATAGATAAACACAACAACACCAAGCTGAAAAGCGAGAAACAGAACAAGTGTAGTGGAAGTTGCGCCGATAAGACAAGGAAGACAAACACTGCGAGACTTTGTCTTTGTCACAGGCAATGGCCCTTTTGAACCATTTGGATCAACAGCCATTGGGTCCGAACATGTTTTAACATAAGATGTCGAACTCAAAGACGGATCAGAGTAACCGCTGATATAACGGGTCAGCTTCACGCGACACTGAGGATCTCCATCGTTACTGTAAGTAACCGCGGTACAAGAAGGATCCTCTAAACACAACTTCTTGCATCCCTTAGAGCTAATCCTAGATATAACCGAATCATTAGCCGGGTAAATCCCATACAACTCAAAGTTCTTGAATGTGACCATGTTGAAACCGGATTTACAGCCTAGCTTCTGATAAGGAGCCAAGCACATTTGATTAGAGACCGTTGCAAAAGGGCATTTGCATTCGGTGTATCCTGAACTGTTAAAGGAACAAACTTGAGACCCACAAGTCGCGAAAACACGACATTGATTCTCAATAGCTTGCCAAACCGGTTTCCAAATCTTTAAATCCTCTCTCCACGAGTACATTCTGAGATTACCATCCTTGTCAAGCCGAAGAAACCGGAACTTCACAGTGTCATTGTGATCTTCTCCAAATACAGACCAAACAGGTCTAATCAGATCTCGTCCCACAAGAAACAGAGCTCCCTCTGAAGTAAAAACAGCTCCAATCTTCTCCTCCTTATCCTTTGTCTTCTTCCCCTTTTCGTTTCCGCTTGACCAGAAAGTAATGTTACTCTCCCATCTCAGCTCAAGCTTACCTGAATCCTCCATGTGAAGACTGTAATAGCTAGACTTTGAACTCTCACTAGAAGGTCTAAGAATCTTCAAAGTCGGTAACTTTTGATTCGGAAGCAGAGTATCAACAGGTGAATCAAAGCTTTCCCAAACAATCTCTTCACTATCTCTCAACAACACAAAGTTACCATCTTCACGGAGCAAACCGGAAGAAACAGAGAACCGGTTCGTCTTGCTGTTCCAAACCGGTACACCCAAAGAAGAATCAAACAGAACCAAATCTCCGTCACGAGTTAGCTCAAAGTAAGATGTGTTGTCGGAAACGGAAACAGAAGCTCCAGCAACCCATACGACGACTCTACGTTGGTCAGAAGGGATTGATTCGGAGTTAAACCGGATACCGATGCTAAACCGGTTTGCTAAACCGGTATTGAAAAACCCTAGAGCAAAATCGCCATTGTTTGATACCCAGAACTTGTTTTCGCCGACGACGAGTCTAGAACTTAACTGAATCTCTGAAACCACGGATTGAAACGCAGAGAACACTAGAGAGAGAGACAGTAACAGAGCTCGAAGAAGCATCTTTGACGTCTGATTTAGAGATCCAACAACAACATACAAAGACACAGACACGAAGACTATGGTCTCATCTCTGCATCATTCCCAAAAATAAAAATCAAACCTTTGTTTCAATTTCTTGAGAAAAAATCCAAATTTGAGAAAAGGGGAAAAGAAAATGATATCAATAAGCTTAGAGAAGTAAAAATTGAATTTGTATCCTTTGAAAAAGCTAAATAAGCTTTTCAAAGAAGAGGGGTATTACTGTAAAGATTGACTAAAAAGGCAGAGACTTTAAGCTTAAAAAATGGGACCCAAGATTTAAAAACTCATTGAGTTTCAGAGAATTTTAGTCTGTAGAATGTGAAGAGGAAGACAGTGAAGAGGCACTAACCAGTAGGTAGACGAAGAAGCAGACAGATATTGAAGTAAGAATTTAAGGATTTTTTTGGGAGATTTATTAAAATGAGGTGAATCTGATAAGAATCTTCTTGCTTTCTATTCTATTATCTTGCTTGGCTAGTGTGAAGAGAAAGTGGTAAAAGTGATAGGAAAATAAAACACTTTTTTTTAAAAAAAGGGTTTTAATTGAAAGTTTGTCTTCTTGTGTTACGAGTTGTCTTTAAAAAGAATGCAAACAAAAGAATTAAATTATCTATGGATTATGTATATAAATTCAAGAACATTTAAAGATCTTAAGTCCCCAGCATAAAGAATATCTTATGGATTAAACAATAAATTCTAGAAAAACATTTATTTGTTCCAAATTACAATAGATTATTGGACTGATGAGGACTTAATTTCTCTATGAATAAAATAATCAATGAGCTTAGTGTTTGTTTTCTTTGTTAGAGATTCATCACTAATCTTATTATTTTAATAATTTTAATTTAACCAGCAATTCTACTAATTAAATCATTATGTGATTCGCATAGGATTCGAGTGCATTGGTGTATAACGAAAAAAGCGAAAGGATACCAATAATTTCCTTTTTTGTTTGACGTGAATGACTTTTAAAACGATGATTCATTTTGGTAAAAAAAAAATTAATGTAATGTTTATGGAAGAAAAGCTTGCTATTTTTTCAAAAAAAACCTAATGAAAAAACTTGTAAATAAACAGACAAAGTTAAACGACATAATGAATATATCAGTTTAGTTATAATTTTGATAATTATCCGGATTTAAAACAGTACTTTTTGTGGAGTAACAAATAAAATCATACAAAATGGTTTTGAGGCAAATGGGAAAATTGAAATTAATAAATTTAATAATAAGAGGTTCAGATTTGAACAAGTAGGGTTTGACTAGGTGCTTGCCTTTGGTTAAAGAATGTCGGGTCCTGGCAGTCTAGCACGTGTGTCTAATTTCGATTGCTTTATCTTTGTTCACATTTTTTACGCAAAAATTAAAATATTGTCCATTTTTGAATATAAAAGTCCCTACTATTACTTGTGATAAGTTTTTTTTTAAAATTACTCGCAGACAATAAAAGGGGTTCCATGCGTTGCATGCAGATTACAATGTTTGAGTGTTAAGTAAAGGAAACAAAGGGGGAAGTGGCTACAGTGGATTCATAAGTCGCACACGGGCGTATAACACTTTCCCATCCGGATCAATTAAAGCTTTCTGGCGATGTAAGATTAATTAATGGTTAGTTATTATACAAATGTTGACAAAAAAAAAAAAAAAAAAAAAGTAAAGGAAACAAAGTAATAATTTCTTAGTCTTTTTAACCACATAAATATTTAATAATGATGGAACATATATACACACGGTCCATTAATTCATCATTCATCTCCACTGTTAGCATGTAGCATTTGGACTAATTATTTCCCTTTAGTTACTTTTTATCTTTAAAATTTCACTATTTTTTAGAAACCATTATTTTCACAGATTTAAAGAAAATCTATTACAAATATGCCAAAATAAATATATTTTATAGCGCTTATATATAAAAGAAAAATTCGGAACCCATAAAAAACGTTATGGCCCATTGTGCTTTGAAAATGAGTTATGGCTACATTTGTCTTTCACTTATTGGGCTTGGAAATGGGTTTCTTGAAACGAGTATATATTTTATCCATCTAACCGTATGAACTTCTCAACAAAATTTGTAAAATATTGATAAAGAAGATAACATCTTTTTCGACCGTATACGAAAATAAACAATTAAATTTATTATTTGCTATAATGCCACTCTCGTAAAGTCACTGTAGTCAGAGAATGAGTGATGAAAGGGTTTTTTGGACCATTGATAACACTAAAACCATGGTTTTTAATAATTTAAATGAGTTTCTAAAAAAAATGAAAAATAAAAAGAAAATAAAATGGGTTTCTAAAAATTAATCAATAATTGCAGATAAATAAAGACTATAACATTTAATAATGGGAGAATTATAAAACTACACCATTTGAATTACATTTCACAAAACTATATCATTTTAAAATAATTTCACAAAACTACACCTAAACACTAAAAATTAAATTCAAATAAATTTTACCCACACAATCCTATCCCCTTAATACTATTTTAATTTTGATAATTTTTTTAAGGATGAATCAAACTTTTAAATTTTTGAAAGAGTGTAAATATGTGAAAAAATTGAATTATGTAGAGTTTTATAAAGGGAGAATTATAAAACTACACCATTTGAATTACATTTCACAAAACTACACCATTTCCAAAAAATTTCACAAAACTACACTTAAAACTCAAAATTAAATCTAAATAAACCCTACCCAAATAATCCTACCCCCTTAATACTATACCCTAAACACTAATTAGCGAACCCAAATGAAAAGATTTTAATTTTGGTAATTTTTAAAAAGGTAAATCAAGCTTTTAAAATTTTGAAAGGGTGTAAACTTGTGAAAATATTGAATTAGGTGTAGTTTTGTGAAGGGAGGGTTGAAAGGGTGTAGTTTTGTGAATTTGTCTTTTATAAAGGAAAGAAAGAAAATATGTAGTATTGTGAATTCTTCTTTAATAATATATATATAATTAGGATACTCTTAATAAGAGACTATCGCTAATGATGGTACAAACTATTTAAAGTTGTTTTGAACGGGGCATGGAGACCATTAATATTGAATACATTATTCAAGAATTACAACTTTATTTTTACATAAACTAAATTTATTGTCTCTTTGATACTTTTCTTTGTTTATGAATTAACTAGAATTAAATAAAAGGTTTCACGTCCATTCTCCAATTACCCTTCTTAATTAAAAATCGTTTAATGAGATATGCATATAAAGCCTTTTAATTTATTTGACCAAAAAAAGAAAAAAAACCTTTACTGTAATGCAAATTAAGAGATTAGTAGTATTTATTTAATTAAAGAGGTCCTTTTGATCTTTGATAATTAAGCCACGTAGTGTGAACAATGAAGTTGCCGACCAAAGAGGAGTCCACACTCCACACTGTCAATGCACTATCATCACTCAAGAAAGGAAAATAGAAAAAGACAGAAACATGTACAAATTAGTAGAAATCTTGTTGAGCTCAAAAAACATTATCCTTCAAGAAACAAAAACGTTTTTAATATATTTTTGCAAGAGTTTGGCTCCTCCACACCTACCTAGGTGCCCAAAATCAAGTTTAGATTTTCTCACAAGGAAAAAGAAACGATATCGTGACAGCTGTCTTATCAAAATTATTATTATTATTATTATTTTTTTTTTTTGAACTAATCTTATCAAAATTATTATTGATCCACTTTAATACTTTACCAACAAAGTATTATTGTCACAACTATAATTTTTGTAAGTTTCTAAAAGGTTGAAAGTGTCCATAAGAGCATGCTCATTTCTGAACCACATCAAGGATTCTTAAGTATTTTTTTATTATAAATTTGGAGTTAATAATTTTTGTTAAACTTTTTTAGATTGGGTAAATTTGCTAAATATACAAATGGTGGGTGAAAATTTGCTAAAATGACAAAAATTACATTAATTTGATGAAATAACAAAATGTAAGAGAGATAATATTTTTTTTTCCATTTTTGCCTTTGATCTATCTATTTCAGCAATAGTTATCTATTTGAATTAAATAGGTAAATTACATTTACACTAATCTATATCGATAAATAATAGTTACATATTTGCATTAAATAAGTAATTTATTTTACATGTACAATAAATATTATCTTTTAAAACTTAAAACATAAACCATAACTATAGAGATATAACATCCTATTCATTATAGATAACTAATTCTAGGAAAATAGATAATTATTCATGAGACAATAGATAATTATTCATGAGACAATAAATAATTATTCAACAATAGTTATCTATTTGAATTAAATAGGTAAACAAGTTATAACAAGTTTGAAGAAGTTATTTATTCAACAATAGTTATTTATTTGAATTAAATATGTACAATATAACCAATTATGAAGAGATAACAAGTTTGAAAAAGTAAATAGATAGCTATTTTTAACAGAGAAATTTGGGAAAATATATAAAGGTGTATGAATATGTATAAATACGCGAAAACAAATAAAGTGAAAATATGTATCCATTTTAGATAAGTTTGGTATAGTATCATAATATGTGACTGTTAAGATGAATATATATATATATATATATATATATTTATTGTTTACAAATAAATTACTATTATTTGATTATTTAGATGTTTACTTACAAGGGAAAAAATAGTTAGGGGAAGAGATAAAGAGATATAAGAGAGATCAATGGGGGAGAGAGAAGAGAGAGAATGGAGAGAGAGGAAGAGAGAGAGAATGGAGAGAGAGGAAGAGAGTGAGAAGAGAGAAGAAAAAAAGGGTAAAATGGTCTTTAAACATCTACTCAAAAACTCTAAAACATTTATCTAATTTTAACTCCATCTTTATATATTTTGCCAAATTTCTCTTTTAATCTATTTCAAAGGAGAAACCACAATTGAGTTCTTAAATTTTTAAAGAAATCACAAACAAAACAAAAACATATCATTTTTTTTACTTTTTTTTAATGATTTAAGAAATACATTCGATCATTTGTTTACACATGTCCATTATAAGAACCAAGATCTTATTAAACTTCTAATATAAGATTCGGTTCTCTATTTTGTGGGTATTTTTCATTTAAATAAAATAATTATATCTTAAGAAATTAACCTAAGATATTTGTTTGATGATGCTCTAAAATATTATTTTCGAATCATATACGAAACATGTCATATATAGAAACATATTTGACCTTAATATATGAAAAAATGTAAATATGTGAAAAAATTAAATTATGTGTAGTTTTGTGAAGAAAAGATTGAAAAGGCATAGTTTTGTGAATTCATCATTTTAAAACCCCCATTATTAGTAACTTAATATTAATATGTTAATCTCCACTTGTTAGTGTGTCCAATAACTATCATATCTTATATTATTAATACAGAAGACGGAGAGAGAAAATGAGAGTGAAAATCATACGTGTCATCACGTGAGTAATTCTGACCCCACATGATTAAAAGATTTATTGGAAATTCATAAAAACCCAAAACAAAAGCCCAAATTTATCACAAAAGTCTGTTAAACAAACATAATAAATGGATAATATATTTAGAAAATGTTGAAAACCCCTAAAATATAAAAAAATATAATATTAAAAATCCATAAAACACAATTTATAATTAAAAATAGATTTCCTTAATATTTATATGTAAAATTGTATTTAACACCAAAATTCATGTCAAATGAAAAAACTTGAACACATAATTTACGACTCATCGGTTGAACCACCGGTTCCCAAAATTTGAGCAAAGAATTTTCAGATAAGTTTATACATGAAAGAGTGATTAAACATTCATAGAAAATATGTTTAAAATATTTAAAAAACCTACAAAATATGATTTTAAAAAGCCCACGAAAAACACAATTTTATAATTTTCCTAATGTTTGTATGTTATATTCTCGCACAAAACAATGATAAAACATATTGTTCATTTATAAATATCAATATTATTTTGTAAAATTGTATTAAACATCAAAGTCCATGTCAAAAGGCAAAACTTGAACACAAAATTGACTTGAACCATCGGTTGACCCCCCGGTTCTCGAAAGTTCAGTGGTTTTATATGAATTTTTAATAATCCGAGTTTTATGACAAATAGAGACCGGATTGGCATATTTTTCATTGTTAAACGGGTCATATCATGGTTTCAAAACACTATGTAGTTATTGTTTTTCAATGATAAACTTCAAATTAAACTCCGCGTTTAACGCGAATCACATGACATCCAAATTCTTTTTATCTCATTTTATACTACACATTGTTTTTACCAATAAATATTTCTTCTTTTATTCCGTAAATTTTTATCCCGCGCTTGGCGCGGGTAACTTTCTAGTATATACTAATTGAGAAACATTAGATGAGTTAATAAATGAAATAAAACACGTGTCATCACTATAACGATTCTACAAAACTAACAACAATTCATTAGTAGTCCACATATCAAAGCCCACATATCAAAACCCATATAATTACATTACATTTTTTCATTTTAAAAAGAGGTCACATATGTTGATGTAACACAAACAAAATTCTAATATCGAATGTAATCTGATTTTTATACATTTTACATCACAAAATAATTTGATGAGTATTTTTATACATTATAACTTTGTGTTAGGAGAATTTTGATACTTTTCAGTATAAAATTAAAGTTGATGAATATTTTGTATTTAAAAAAAATTGTTGTGATAATTATTTTATTTTACGAATCATCGAAAATATTTGACTAATGTGAGATATGTATCGTTTGATGAGATTAAAATAATTATAGTTATAACTAAATTATAAAATCATATTGAATATTCATTTTCTTATGAAGTTACAGTTTTTTTATTATGTCCAAATTATACTCAGTGTTTTATTAAAATAATTGGTTTTTAAAATATCCATAAAAATATTCAATCCTATCTTATATATACTATTTGAGAAACATTACGTGAGTTAAACATGTAAATAAAACACGTGTCACACTCACGTAATTTCTCACAAAAAGTTACAAATGGACTCAAATTCGGCCCAACTCAAATAACATATCTATCTTATTAAATGGGGAGGACAAAATTTGAGAAACCCTTCAAAGTTCTTTTTATTTACATGTAAGTGTCATTGTATAAATTTTAGTATAAGGTTTAGATTAAAAAAAAACAAAACAAAAGTTATTCCTATTAAATAGGAACTAAAAAAATAAGTATCAAAAATAATATTAAAAAACTAAAAACGAAATTAATAAATAAAATAAAAATAAATATCAAAAACTATTCCTATTTAATAGGATTAAAGGTAAAAAGCAAAAAAAAACAAAAAATGAATATAAAAAAAAATCCTATTTAATAAGTAACATTATGAAAAATTAAAATATTATGAATAATTAAACTTTATGAAAATCATAGAATATTAAAAATATATTTAAAGTTCTTTTAAAAGTTTTTAAGTTAATAAGAGTTTAAATGCATATATTACTTTTAAAAAAGTAAAATAAATGTTACTTGCGGGTCTAATTTTAGATTTAAATATAGCCATGATTTTTAGATTTTAGTATCTTATTTGATTAAAGATCATGATCTCCACATATTTTGCTACGGGACGGAAAATATCGTACATAATTTATAAGATATAAAAAATTATATTCGTAATATCAAAACATACATATATGATTCCTTAATTATCGGATTAAAAATAATTTCATATCGGATCTTCAATAACTAAATTATCTAATTCAATTATACTTAAATTAATAAGATTTTATTTTATAATAAATTAGAAATTAGTTATCAAAATTTTATAATAAATAAGATTTATATTTTAATAAATATTACTCCCGGGTGGGACACCCGGGTACAAACCTAGTATTCATTAATTTTAAAGGCCCGTAATTATCATATGTTTGTTTTGTTTTTTGTTGTCTTTAAGAATATGAATTCAAAAGCTCACATACTGAAAGGAAAAAAATTGAGAAAGTCCCACATTGATAGTGAAAACTATATGTTAGTTGAAACACTACTTATAAATAAGTCATTTGTGTGTTTGAAGAGTTAAATGATTTGCTCTAATATCATAACTAACCCACGATAGTTTAAATTCCTCAAAAATAAATTGGCATTGTACCGATTTGAATGATTATTCGGTTGAAAACGGGTTAAAAATTTCAATGCGACCGTTTTTTAGAACAACGGAAAAATCTATACAAAATAAAAAAAAATTAAATATACAAAATATGAATAGTAATGGTGATAAAATATCAAATATATTTAAATAATTTGTATGCCAAAATTAATAATATATATACATATAATTTTTTTATAAAAATACATATTGATAAAATTAAAAGGGAGAATTACAAAACTACACCATATGAATTACATTTCACAAAACTACACCATTTCAAAATTACTTCACAAAACTACACCTAAACACTCAAAATTAAATCCAAATAAACCATACCCACATAATCTTACCTCCTTAATACTATACCCTAAACACTAATTAGCGAACCCAAATAAAAAGATTTTAATTTTGGTAATTTTTTAAAGGGTAAATCAAGCTTTTAAAATTTTGAAAGGGTGTAAATATGTGAAAATATTAAATTAGGTGTAGTTTTGTGAAGAAATGGTTGAAATAGTGTAGTTTTGTGAATTCCTCAAATTAAAATGCTATATTTTTATATAATATATATACTTATAAATTTATAATCTGCGCTTGGCGCGGGTGACAATCTAGTTTATTTACTAAAGGACCAAAACAAGTTGCCCTAGGTCCTTAATCAATAATTTTGGGCAGCCCGTGATTATTTTGGGCCATGTTGTTTAGCGTTGCTCCCCATTACACTCTTGTATCTATATAAACATCTATGTCGATCATTCATATCAATAACACATACAAAACACAGAGAAACCAGTCTTTAGTACTTACAATTAAAAAAACTAAGTACTAAAGATGAATGTGGACGATCCATCTTGTTTCATACTTGTTCTATTTTCCGTAACCATCTTCTTGGCTCTCCTTCCCCCTTACTTGAGATTCAAGAAACCAAAAGGCAAGCTTCCTCCAGGACCAAATGGATGGCCCATTATTGGGAACTTGTTACAAATGCTCATGAACCGGCCGCCCCACTTATGGATCCATGGTATCATGGAAGACATGCAAACCGAGATAGCTTGCTTCCGGTTCGCTCGAACCCACGTTATAGTCGTAACATCAAGCGAGATAGCCCGAGAAGTGCTTAGAGAGAAGGACGAGGCACTCGCGGACCGGTCCGACTCATACTCAAGCAACCACCTAAGCGATGGTTACAAAGAAGTTATCTTCGCTCCTTATGGAGAAAGTTGGAAAGTAATGAAGAAAATGATGACTACAAAACTAATGTGTTCGGCGACATTGAACAAGACACTACGTGATAGAACCATAGAAGCCGATAACATCGTCACGTATGTGTACAATCTATGTGGAGGAGGGTGGTCAACGGAGACGACAACGGTCAACGTCAGGGACATTATATTAACTAACTTGCACGCCGTGATGATGAGGTTAATGTTTGGCCAAAGACATTTTGAAGAACCGGCCAAAGACGGTGGTTTAGGACCAAAAGAGAAAGAGCACATGGACGCGATATATAGAGCTCTTGATTGTTTTTTCAGCTTTAACATAACGGATTACGTTCCTTTCCTTAGAGGATGGGATCTCAATGGAGCCGAGACGGAAGTGAAAGAATATGTTGGTATTATCAACAAGTATAATGACCCTATCATCAACGATAGAATGGATTTGTGGAGAAACAAAGGCGGAAAAGCTACCGAAGAAGATTGGCTCGATATTCTCATCGCGCTTAAAAATGACCAAGGGTTGCCTTTATTCACATTTGAAGAGATCAGGGCTCAATGCAAGGTTAGTCAAAATAGTTTATTTACTAGCTACATCTTTTTAATGGACCTAAAGCGTGACACCACCTGTTAAATACGTAGGATATAAATATTGCGGCGATAGACAATTCAATGAACAACGTGGAGTGGACTATAGCGGAGATGTTGAACCATCCAGAGATTCTTGAGAAGGCCAAAAAAGAATTGGACATGGTTGTTGGTAAAGACAGACTTGTTCAAGAATCAGACATACCACAACTAAATTATATCAAAGCTTGTAGCCGAGAATCTTTTAGGCTCCACCCGGCTAATGCGTTCATGCCTCCTCATGGAGCCCGGCAAGATACTACTCTCGCTGGTTATTTCGTTCCCAAAGGTAAAACCTAAAAAAAAAAAAACATTTTCACGGAAGGCATAATTAATCGATCATGCATGCATAGATATAAAAGACACGTTTAATTAAGCCTAAGATATTCCCGGCATTAAATATGCTAAAAGTCATCTCTGTCCATAGTATTTCACATGAAATGAAAATATATTAAAAAAATAGACTGGCTTTTTAAAGTAACTGAATTGCGTGGTACATAAAGTTCTCAATTAAAAAGCTTCATAACAAAAAATCAGAAATTAAACATTTCACCAATCGACATGGTCTAACATGATAGTAGAAAAGTTTATGACATAGACGTGAGATAATTATTATTTTACAGGCAGCCAAATTTTTATAAGCCGTTCAGGGCTTGGTCTTAGCCCTAAGACATGGCCCGAGCCAGAGGCATTCAAACCAGAACGACACCTTAACGAGTACTGTTCTATGGACACAACAGGAGTGACTCTGTTGGAACCGGACATGAGGTTCGTTATATTTAGCACCGGTCGTCGCTCATGCGCAGGGACTAAGATTGGTTCATCTATGACCATCATGTTATTAGCCAGGCTTCTTCAAGGTTTTGAATGGTCTCTCCCTCCAGGTTCAAGCCAAATAGAGCTCGTCGCGGCTAGGAGCAACTTGTTCATGGCTAAGCCACTAGTCGTTTCTGTGAAACCGAGATTGGCTCCTCAGCTATATCCGAAAATCCAGATGTGAAATATCACTAAAGATCTTTGGTGTGTATAACAAGTTAAATAAGGTTAAATTTTGAACCAAATATATGTCTAGAGTTTTGATAAAAACTCTTTAAGTTATCTACTATTTTAAGTTCATGAGTTTGTGTGCTTTTTTTTTTTTGTCGAAAGTTTGTGTGCTTTATATATGTATGTTGTTTGTTTTTGGTTTAACCTTGTTTATATTTTCTTAGTACGAACCATCCTTGGATAAATATATATGAATAAATGTTGTTTGGTAAAAAGTATATATGCTACAAATGGTTGCCACTTTTTATAATTAAATTGTAGAATAACATTCATCTCAGAATTTTACTAATTGAGTTGAATTAAAAAAATGAAAATTTTCAACAACTAGACAAATATAGAGGAAAATTGGATAAATGTGAGGAAAATCTTCTCCTCCACTAAATAAGTGAGAGGAATAAGCTGCAAAATTTATCAAAAAAAAAATCAAGCTGAAATTTTTTGGATTCTTCTCTGTTTAAATTTATAATAATTATTGTTCACAAAAAAGAGCAATATTTGCACCGGTTTGGATGTTACCTAACTGATATGACTTACGATAGGAAAATTGTATGAAGCTTTGGTTCAAGTTCCAGAAACGGTTTAGCTAATTATACTAAAATAAATTCATATAACAAAAGTAACGAGTCAAGTGACCTAACCTTTTTGAAATTCAAATGGTCTAGAGTTGCTTATATATCAAAAATTAAATTTTAACACTATATTTTTTCATTTGAGTTTAGTACGTGTATGTTTTAGTTTTCAAGATGGTATGATTTTTATTTTTGAAGGTTTTAAACTAATTTAGATTTAATAGTTTTTTGGCCTAAGACCATGATTAATGGGGTCTCTCACTACTAAAAAAAATTCATATAGCCACGGCCGTATCGGTGGCTATAACGTTAAATCCGTGGCTATACGCTCGTGGCTAAAAAATTTCGTGGCAAATCGTGACTAAATAGCCACGGATTTTTGCTATAGCCACCGATACGGCCGTGACTATATGACTTTTTTTTTAGTAGTGTCTTGAGTTGGGTTTTAAGAGGAAAACCCATTAATTTAATTCAAAAAATAATTAATCTCTAAAACCCAACTCTTGTAACTCTTTGTTCAGAACCAGTTCTGGAAAAAAAAACCTCAAAATTTGTTTTTCTCTTTCTTCGGAGAAACCAAAGTCACGAAGAATTTTTTCTTCTTCTCCGGCAACAAATCACTTCCTCCGGTGAAATATAGTGTGAATCGACGACGAGAAGGTTGGTAGGAACCGATTTGAGAAGGATTTGAGAAGGATTTGTGAAGCTACGACAACAGAGATCGATTTCAGGTTTATAGGATTTGTGTTCTTATCAATCCCTTCAAAATCTGGGTTTGTAATCAATGATTTTATGTTTATATTGTTCGATTTAAGGTTTATAGGAATCGTTTAAGCTTCTTTGTGTTTTGAGATTAAATTTTTTTTCATGTCCGAAAATTTTATGCTTAGCACTACAAGAAAAACGGCAAATAGCAACGCCATATATCGTCGCTAAATCGTCGCTATTGGCCAATAGCGACGATTTAGCGACGAGAATATTTTCGTCGCTATACGCTCGTCGCTATTCAAAATTCGTCGCTAAATTGTCGCCATTTTTTAATCGTCGCCAATGTAGCGACGCCGTATAATCGTCGCTAATGATATTTCGTCGCTAATTCGTCGCTAAATTAGCGACGAATTAGCGACGTTGGTCGTAAAATATTAGCGACGAATTAGCGACGATATATAAAAAATAAATTTCCAATTTAAAGATTTTGCGGAAACAAATCGTTGCTAATTCGTCGCTAATTTAGCGACGAATTAACAACGATGTGTTAAAAAGTCGTTGCTAATTCGTCGCTAAATTAGCTACGAATTAGCAAGGATGGCTTGACACGTCCTTGCTAATTCGTCGCTAATTTAGCGACGAATTAGAAACGATTTAAAAAAAAAATTAAAAAAAAAAAAAATTTAAATACCAAATTTAAAAAAAAAACAATTATAAAAAAATTAAAAAAAAACAATTATAATAATATTAAAAAAATACAAAATATTTTAAAAATACAATAAATTAAAACTAAACAGCGGGATCAGCGGGATCAGCGGGATCATCGGGATCGACGACGTAATCATCAATCACGATATCACGTCCAAGGTCTTGTGCTGCCGCTACATCCGGAGGGATCACCGGTGGCCGAGTTGGTTGGACTCCCCGTCGCCGCATCAACCTCGCGAGGTTTGGACTTTCCATCGCGATGATGGAGAAGAAGTACGTGATGTTCGATAGCGGACTTCTTGTGCCGCGAGTCGCTCCCTCAACCAAACATTCTCTTCGGCGTGATCTTGGGCGGTGGGACGAGGCGCGAAGAAGAAGCGGCGAGAACCGTCTCAATCGAACCGACTCCAAAAGTGCGGTTCTTCTTCGTCTTCGGGGCCACCTATATAGACAATTTAACATCGTTAGATATTATAATAAATATTATTTTGAATTAAATTAAATTATTTTAAATTATTACCTCATAGTAGATCCGGTCGCACTCGGTGACCGACGACACATCCCGAGGAGTTGACCGAACTACCATCGGTCGACGTCGAACCCTGACTAACCCGCTCGGCGACTCTAGCCTCATATGCGTTCACGATCTTTTCAGATCGTGAACTCACATAGGTCCCGTCCTTCCTCTTCTGGACCTTCTTCAAAACTTCCACAATGGGCGGAAGTTCGCCCATCTCCTCGCGCTATTGAAAATTATAATTAAATTATATATTTTTAAATTTTATATTATTTGAAAAAGTAATTAAATTTTAAATATATATTAATTAATACCATCTGTATACGCCGTCCGACGTAAGAAGTCGGTCCTGAGGTGTGGACATATGGACCGGTCTCGTCGATCGGTGTGAGTCGGGACTTGGAGAAGTTACCCGCAACTTGAACCGAATGCGGGTTCGTCCAATAGTCGCAAAGGCCCTTCCACACCGCCCCATCCATTGCTATGAGTTTCGCCTCGTCTCCCTTCTTCAGCCACTTAGTCTTCCATTTGTTGATAATCCCAGTGAGGCGATGCATGACTTTCTCCTCGAAACCCTTGCGGACTTTAAACATGTCTTCCTCCCGCCAATGCCATTTTTGCTATTTGAGTTTTTTAAAATATTAAAATAAAATTTAAATAATAACAAAAATAAATTTTGTAATAATTATTACATTTTATATAATATATGTTATTTTATTACAATAAATTTTATATTAACTTTTTATAATGTTTAATTTTTAAAATTTAAATAATTAAAAATTTTACTTACCGCAAAAGATTCGAACCAGATGTCCTTGATATAAGGAGGCGTCTGCGACCACTTGACGTGCGGCTCCACGAAATACGTCTTCATCACATCCGAGACACTCCTACTAACCTTGTTATCGCAAAACCTACGAAAAATAAATTTATCGTTAGCAATTATTATATTCGAAAATCAATTAATTAAAATAAATCAATTAATTAAATAATATAAAAATCAATTAATTATAAAAATCAATTAATTAATTACCAAAATGTCCCATCAGACCGTCCGTAATGGAGCAACGGTAGGTACTGGTGGCTCTCCTGCCGAAGAAAGTCGAGGATCCGCTGCATGTGCGGTCCAAGATGTTGAGGTGGTGGTAAATCGACGGGGGGATCGGCTGGAGCATCGGGAATAGGCTCTTGTCTTGGGTTTTGTTGGGGTGGGTCTTGTTGGGGTGGGTTTTGTTGGGGTGAGTTTTGTTGGGATGGGTTTGAATTAGAGGTGGAACCGGATCGGTTCCTTATGAAATTATAATAATGAGGGGGTTGGTTATTTTCAGACATGTTTTTGGAGTTGATTTGTGGAGTTGGGTTTTTTTAGAGAGATAAGTTTTTTAGAGAGAGAGAGAGAGATTGAGATTGTGTGAAAAAAATGGAAAACTCGTCGGGTATATATAGGATTTTGTGGCGTCGCCATTTCGTCGCTAAATTCGTCGCTAATTCGTCGCCTCTTTTGCTTCAAACCTTTTGGTTTCCCACCCGCGGCAAACGAAATAAAGGCGACGATTTAGCGACGATACAATATAGCGACGATTTAGCAACGAATCGTTGCTAATTCGTCGCTATATGGTAACGTGACACGAAGCGACTTACATCGTACTTAATAAGTACATGCATGTCAGAATTCGTTGCTATTTCGTCGCTATATATATTTAGCGACGATTTGGCAACGAATCGTTGCCCAATCGTCGCTAATTCGTAGCTATATGTTAACTTGACACGAAACGACATTCATCGTATTTCCAAGTACGAGAATGTAAGGAGGTTTAAATTTAGCGACGAAATAGCAACGATTCGTCGCTAAATCGTCGCTAAATGTCAATAGCGACGAAATAACAACGATTCGTCGCTAAATCGTCGCTAATGCTAAACCCTTATTTTAGGGTTTGGAACCCTAAATTCGGTTTGTATCGTTTTTTTACCACTTTTTCGCCAAAACGAGTTTATAACATTGATCATATGAAGTCACAAATTCAATATATGACAAAAAAACTTGTAAACTAGTTTATTATGAACTTTATAATATAAACTCTTATAAGTTATGGTTTACTTAGCTTAAATGTGTTAAGTATAATTTTGTAATCTATAATTTTTATTGTTTTATACAAATATATTACTAGTTTTGTACACTTTTTTAGTTAAGCAAAACTCGTATAAATCGATATTAAGTGGTGTTTTAGGGGTTTAAAGTTCGAAGGCTTGCAACGACTTAGCAACGAATTGGCAAGGAATCATGGTTAGCAACGAAATGGCGACGATTTGGCAACGATATGTCATTAAGTTTAGCGACGATTTAGCAACGATCTTGAACCCCTAAATCTGTAATCCATCGAAAATTAGATTTTTTTATAAATCGTTGCCAATTCGTCGCTATATTAGCGACGAATTGGCAACGAAAGTAGGTTATCGTTGCTAAATCGTCGCTAATTAGCGACGATTTAGCAACGAAAATTACAAATCCTGGCTATTTCGTTGCTAAATTAAATATTATTTAAAAAAAAAAAATTACAAAAACACACACAATTATTACAAAAACACACAAAGATTACAAAAACACACACAAATATTACAACTGATGAACGAGATTTTACCCCGTTTAATCGAATGTCTCAATTGTAGTACTTGAGGTCAATCCGAATCAGGAGCAATTAAATTACTAGAGTTTGCAAGGAATCAATCTTAGTCTAAGTGAATTAAAGAATGGTTTGTTTTGAGTTTTGTAACTAAGTAACGAGAAACGAAAACGAAATTAAAGAGTTTGTAAAGATTCAAATTAAAAAGCTAAACAACCGAAGTCGGGGTACTTTAACGGGTTCATCAACTTTCGGTTTTTCGATGTCTTTTATAAAAGTACTTTAAGGTTTTGAAAACGATTTTAGATCAATCCACTCTCGTGACGGAGATCCTTTTCCTAACAAGTAAACTAAAACAATATCTTGGATAGTTTAAATTTTAGAAAACATTAAAGTTCAAATCAATTCAACCACTAAACTTATTAACACAGATCTCGGTTAAGCTAGGTTTAGTTCTAGGGTAATTGTTCAGGAATCCTCACGACCTCTCGGCTGTGAAGTTTCTGGGTTCTATCAATTGATTGATCAAGTCAATTAAAGCATTAAGATCGTTACACTAGATTAAAGTTTTATTAAGTTCTGACATCGATCAACCCTAGAATTGATTCACCCTTTTTCCCCAACCTAATTGTCTATGGGAAACTACTCACTAAGCATGTTGATTCTTAAAACAATGGATATTGAAGAAAGCATAAACATAAACAAATCAAAGAGATAAAAGGTTCAAGAAAACTCTTATTGATGAAGATCACAAAGGCGGCCAAAGAAGCAATCACCAAGCAAATCTCCAAGTCCAAAAGCAAAAAGAAACAAACTATGGAAAAAACTAAAAACAAAGATGGGGGGCTCTCAAAATCAGTCCAACCCTAATATAATATTAAACCAAAATTAAAATAAAGGAAACCAAAATTGGTTTAATTGGTTTTCCTTTTTACACATTAAAAACCGAATTATTTATAAAATTTCGCGACCTGTATCGGTCAGTCCAGACCGATACAGGCAGGCCGATATGCGCTTTCGGTAGCCTTCCTTCGGCTCTGTTTTCTTCGTATCGGCCAGGCTAAGCCGATACAACAAGTCGATACGCGTCCTTCGGGTCTTTTCTCTCGTATCGGCCACTCCAAACCGATATGCTTGGCCGATACAAGCTTCGGCGAACTTTCTGTCTTCTATATCGGCCAACATAAACCGATACAACATGCCGATGCACATGTATCAGTTTCTTTTTGGCTTAAATTCATCACTTTCGCCGTCTTTGTGCTCAAAAACCTGAAATACACGAAACAAACCAACATGCAACCTATATGATACTAAATGCAACCTAAATGAATGAATTCTAATGCATAAACTAAGGTAGAAAGTGTAAAATATGCGAGTTATCAACAACTAACACATGTACACAATTATATTACAAAAACACAAAGAAAATTATTCATTATTATCGGAATCAACAGATTCGACTTCGCTACTTTCATCGAATTCATCTGCACCTCCGTCGTCTTCATCATCCACAATATCTTCAACAACTTGATTATCGCGGTCGACAAGTAATACATCTTCCGTCGATTGATTTGTTGAAATGATTGTCCCACCAATGACATCTTGTTGCATAGGAACTTCATCGTTACCCATAATTAAACCTCTTGGAACGATTCGGACTACTGCACTCCATGCTATACCGCTAGTCTTAACCCGATGATAAGGAATGAAAGTAACTTGTTCAGCTTGCGATCCAAGGATAAAAGGTTCAAACTTCCGATATCGTCGTGACTGGTTGACGTCGATCACACCAAATTTGTTGTACCGAACACCACGACCGAGTGTTGGATCAAACCAATCACATTTGAAGAGGGTTGTTCGTAAATTGACTAATCCCGGATACTGCACTTCAATAATATCCGTTAGAAAACCATAAAAAACTGAATCACCCGACACAGTTACCCCATAATTCGCGGTTGCTCGACGTTGACCATGACTTAAGGTGTGGAACACGTAACCACGAGTGAAATACATAGGAGAAATTGTGATCTTTCCGAGCGGTCCTTGTATTAACTCGCGAAACCACACTGGATACGTTGTGTCACCATATGCGATCTGCGTTTTCAACCAAGCTGCAAAATCTCGTTCTTTAAGAGCGGTTACTTCGTCTTTTGAAAGTCCTGGATAAACCTCATCCACTTGCTCCTCAAACATTCTAAAACAACGCAGAAACCGAATCAAAATTAAATATTTATTTTGTTTATGCATGATGGGTTTGCGAATGAATAGTTGCATGCATATACCTTTCAAAAGGTCGGGCATATTCACAATTAAGGAGGATGTAAGTATGTGCGCTTTGCCGATGTTGATCACTTTCCCACCAAACTTCTTTTATTTTTCCGGCAGCTCTTCCGATTGGTGAAAATATATCGTGTACCCCTTCCATTCCATACATTGCGCCAACACCTCCATCATCGTAGCGTCGTGTTGTTGTTCTACGTGTTTTTACATTGGAACCGAAATAATATGAGGCGAAATGAGACGTCTCTTGAGTTAAAGATCCAGCAACAATAGATCCTTCAACCCTTGCAAGGTTTTTCGCCTTTCCTTTCAAATATCCCATAAATCGTTCGAAAGGATACATCCACCGAAACCGCACAGCCCTCCTAATTCTGCCTCGTGAGGAAGATGTATTGGAAGGTGTTCCATAACATCGAAAAAGGATGGAGGGAAAATCTTCTCCAAGTTGCACAACACAATCGGGATACTTGTCACGTAACCGTTCAATGACCTCTTCGTAAGCGTACGAGTGCATAGATCTCGGAAAAATGCACCGATCTCTGGAAAATTTTAAACATTATATTAATTAAATTATATATATACTTAATCAAAATTAAAATATAAACATTTTAGGGTTCAATGATACCTGCTATTGCGTGTGTGCGGGTTCGTGTAAAAGCTCATCGAAAGCAAAAGGTAAAAGTCGTTGCATAAACACATGACGGTCGTGACTTTTCATACCGAAAACTTTTGACCATTCTCAACACATGCAGATAACTTGGAAACATATCCGTCGGGAAACTTGACATCCGAAGTGACCCATTTGAATAACGCGTTTTTTGCTTCGAGTTTCAATCGTAGATTGGGACCGGAGCCTTACCATCGTTCGTGATATGCAACTCACTTCTAAAACATATTTCGGGCAAATCTAGTCTTGTCTTCAAATTGTCTTTAGTTCTCCCATGTACATTCAACAATGTGTTTATAATATTATCAAAAAAGTTTTTTTCAATGTGCATAACGTCGAGGTTATGTCTCAACAAGTGATTTTTCCAGTACGGGAGTTCCCAAAAAATGCTTTTTTTGTGCCAGTTATGGCTTTCTCCGTATCCATCGGGTAAATTAGAAACATGCCAATTACCACCCCGTCAACATGTTTTTTGCGCCCCATAATTATCCAACTCCTCCAATAACTCTGCCCCCGTCGGATAAAGTAGGGGTGGATGTTTAACGACCCGATTCTTCTTAAATAACCTTCTGTTCTTTCGGTATGGATGATTGATTGGAAGGAAACGTCGGTGACAATCAAACCAACTTGTTTTCCTTCCATGTGGGAGTTGAAACGCATCGTCCGATGACGGCAATATGGACAAGACAATCGTCCATGCGTTGTCCAACCTCGCTAACATGCCATAAGCGGGAAAGTCACTAATAGTCCACATGAGCACCGCACGCATCGTAAAATTTCTCTTGCATGAGATATCATACGTACGAACCCCGTGGACCATAGCTCTTTTAACTCATGTATCAAAGGTTGCGAGAAAAACATCAAGAGCTCTCTTTGGGTGCTTCGGACTCGGTACTAAAATGCTTAAGAAAAGAAATTCTCTTTGCATGCACATATTGGGAGGTAGATTATACGGAGTTAGTATAACCGGCCACAAAGAGTACTGTCTACCGACATACCGAATGGACTAAATCCGTCGGTGCATAAACCAAGGTATACATTACGAACCTCTCTCGCAAAATCGAGTATACCGTGTTGAAGTGCTTCCAAGCCTTTGCATCTGACGGATGAGTGACTTCCCCATCTTCAACTGAGTGTTCGCATGCCATCTCATCGAATCGATGTCCTCTCTGATTGATACAATCTTTTGAGTCCGTCCGTGATGGGTAAGTACCACATCCGTTGATAAGGGACTTTACTCCCCTTCCCTTGGACCTTATATCTCGGTTGACGACAAAAACGACATTCAAGCGGCTCATCATCATCTTTCCAATAAATCATACAATTGTTAACACAAATATCAATCATTTCAGAAGGCAATCCAAGACTAAAAACCAACTTTTGTATTTCGTAATACGACTCGGCCTACATTACCCTCGAGCGGATATTCTTTCGGTAACTCCGCCCATGAGTCCATACAAAACTCACTCAAATTATTATCAGATTTTATATTCATCATCCTAGATGCTAATGATAGTTTTGACAATCCAACTTTACATCCCTCGTAAATTGGTTTATTCGCGGCCGTCTAACATATCATAAAATCGTTTAGCATCTAGGTTAGGTTCCTCAACTACATTTTCGGATAAATACTCCCTCGTATCATGAAATGCATCGCAACCATTTCATGATATCTATTATCATCTACATGCACATAACCACCACTCGATCATGATCATAGTTACTATCAAAATGATGCGGTAAATTAGCGGGTTCGTTACTAACATGATCACTAACAGGAAACGTATAACTACTATCTCCAACTTCAGTATTATTAGAGTTATACCCTTCCCCATGTTGAAACCAAACAAAATACTGCGGCATAGAACCTCTATTAAAAAGATGTTTCCATACGGTTTCAACAATAGTGTTAACGCACTTCTTACATGGACAATACATTTTACCGGTATCTTGCGTATTCTGCATGTTTCCGGCCTGCTGCATGAATGCTTGAAGTCCCTCCGTAAATTCGTTTGTAACTACCCCCGATCGATCTTTATGTCGATACATCCAAGACCGTAACTCGTATATATTGTTATTACCTTGAGACATATTGAAATTTTTAGAGTGTTTATATTTTTATAGAGTGAATGTTTTTGTATTGTGTTGTGGTGTGATTTTTTGAAGAGTGTAGATGGGTTTATATAGTCCCATTCTAAAAATTTTGCAACCATTTAGCAAGGAAAATTAGCAACGAATTAGCAAGGAAATAAAATTAGCAACGATTTAGCAACGTTTTTGAAAACGTGCTTACCTACTTAGCGACCCTCCTCGCTAATTCGTCGCTAATTAGCAAGGATATAGATTCGTTGCTAAATCGTCGCTAATTAGCGACGATTTAGCGACGCGGAACTCATTCGTCGCCTAAATCGTCGCTAAATCGTCGCTAATTTTGCGACGAAAACATACCTCGCTAAATAGCGACGATTTAGCGACGACAATATTCTCCGTTGCTATTTCGTCGCCAATTCGTTGCTATTTCGTTGCTATATTTATTCGTCGCTATTTCCTTGCTAAATTTCGTTGCTAAAAGCCCAGTTTCTTGTAGTGTAGGATTCATTTGATTTTATGTATATATTGTTAGATTATAGGTCTATAGCAATAAATAAAGCTTGTTTTTGTTATGAATTAGGATATAAACATAGAGTTTTATTAAGTTCAGTTTTAAAAAAAATTTGTAAGCCATGGATTTTCAGTTTCAATGTGTTGATGCTTCTAACTTTCTTGCTTATGTTGTTTGTTATGGTATAATCAAGTGTTCTTGTTGCTTGTTCTAATTATTGTTAACATATAATCATTGTTCTAAAACTTTTGTATACATTGTAATCTTTTTGGTTTATGCATTGTAGGAACTAGGTTGGATTTAAAGCCTTGTAGATTGACCAAATGAAAGACACTCTATACAGGTTAGTATCATTAACAATGATAGGAACAAGTCAAGTCATGGTAGATATAGTGATTTTAAGAAGGGAAAATTCCATATTAATACACCAACTAAATTATTATTAGTTTTTTAATACACCAACTTTTTGATTGCCCAGAATAATACACCAACTATTTTTATTTGTTCATTTTAAATCACGAACTATTTTACTTACTTATTTTAAATCACAAACTCAAATCATCTATCCATTTAACCAAATCACCGTTAGTTGACCGTCAGTTGACCGTTAGTTTATTGTTCATAAAAGAGCAATATTTGCACCTGTTTGGATGTTGGCTAACTGATATGACTTACGATAGGAAAAGTGCATGAAGCTTTGGTTAGAGTTCGATAAACGAAAATTGTGGATTTTATATATTTTCGTTTCTCGAACTCTAACCAAAGCTTAACTAAATCCACACTTAATTTTATAATTAAATTGTAGAATAACATTCATCTCAGAATTTTACTAATTGAGTTGAATTAAAAAAATGAAAATTTTCAACAACTAGACGAATATAGAGGAAAATTGGATAAATATGAGGAAAATTGGATAAATATGAGGAAAATCTTCTCCTCCACTAAATAAGTGAGAGGAATAAGCTGCAAAATTTATCAAAAAAAAAACAAACAAGCTGAAATTTTTTGGATTCTTCTCTGTTTAAATTTATAATAATTATTGTTCACAAAAAAGAGCAATATTTGCACCGGTTTGGATGTTAGCTAACTGATATGACTTACGATAGGAAAATTGTATGAAGCTTTGGTTCAAGTTCCAGAAACGGTTTAGCTAATTATACTAAAATAAATTCATATAACAAAAGTAACGAGTCAAGTGACCTAACCTTTTTGAAATTCAAATGGTCTAGAGTTGCTTATATATCAAAAATTAAATTTTAACACTATATTTTTTCATTTGAGTTTAGTACGTGTATGTTTTAGTTTTCAAGATGGTGTGATTTTTATTTTTGAAGGTTTTAAACTAATTTAGATTTAATAGTTTTTTGGCCAAAGAACCGGTTATATTTTTTTGGCTTAAAAAACTAAGGAATATAATCTTTGATAATTGGTCTTGTTTACTTATAAATGGGATTTATTTGATAGCAAAGATACAACATCATAATTTAGTTCTACTTTTGTAGCAACCGAATGATACTTATATAAAACGTGAAGATGAAATATATAAAACAAAGAGACGACTGCCTCTTAATGGATATATAAAAGCAAAAACATAGAAACAAAGTTGAATATATATTAAGAACACATATTATTAGCTTATTAATGATAAGATTTGATTTGGTCTAGAGTACTTTCTCAGGGACAAGCATGAGATGCACGGACTTGTGCATCGCTAGACCAGTCATTACATCCATGTTGATATCTTCTGGTTTCATCCCATTAGGAAGCTTGAAGTCAAACTTGTAGAGTAAGTTGGCGTAAGGAACCTCAAGCATGGCCGAGCCAAGACGCATCCCGGGACACATTCTCCTACCCGAACCGAACGGTATGAACTCATAATCAGTGCCTTTGAAGTCAATGTCTTTCTCAAGAAACCTCTCTGGTCTAAACTCGTCAGGGTTTGGTCCCCACTCTTTGTCACGCGACACGCCCCACGCGTTGACGTTGACCGTTGTCCCCTTGGGGATGTCGTAGCCAGCGATCTTTGTGTCTTGGATGCAACAACGAGGGACAAGAAGAGGAATCACCGGTTCAATTCTTAGTGTTTCTTTGACTAAAGCTTTAAAGTAAGGCAAGTTCTTGACGTCGTCTTCGGTGAGAAACGTTAAGCCTCTCTCTTTAGCATAGTCTCTCACTTCTGCTTGAGCTTTCTTCATCACTTGTGGGTACTTCATTAGATAAGTCATCCCCCATACAACCGCCGCAGCTGCGGTGTCCGTTCCCGCAACAACAATATCCTTTCAAACACAAACCAAAACAGAAAGATTGAGACACAAGTAAACGGTTGCTTGTAAAGCAAGAAACTAGGTCAAAAACAGAGTTTTTTTGTTATACGTACCAAGACTACGGCTTTGACATTCTCTAGAGTGAACTCGGAGGCGAAAGGCTGTTCTCTGTAGATATCAAGTAGGAGATCGATCATGCTCTCTGTTTCAGGCTTGACCCTATTAGGGTCAAGAGATTCATCAACAATCTCTTGAAGATAAGTGTCTTGTCTCTTGAAACAATCTTTCATGTAAGTAGTGAGGCTTGTCAAATCATCAAGAACGTAGCGAGTAAAAGGGAAGAAATCGGAGAAAAATATCTTCCCGAAAACGCTTTGACTCCCATAAAGAATCTCGATAAACCTCTTCATCTCTTCACCATCGTCATTGTACTTTTTACCAAAGGCTTGTCTACACACAACAGAGTTTGTAAACGTCAACATAAGCTCGCTTATATCGACAGGTTCGGATTTAACCGAAGCCTTTTCGATCTTTTCCATCATTCTCCTAGCTTCCTCCTCACGCACGTGCTTAAAAGTAGCCACACGTGTAGGTGAGAACAAGTGGTTCATGCCCATTTTCCTTATCTCACGGTAATAAGGCGTGTAGTGATGAAACGCCATGTCACGCCGACCATAAGACATGAACTCTTGGCCACGGTGTTGTGGCCTATCCGCGAAGTTAACATCTTGTGTCTTGAGAAGCTCTTTGGCTAGCTCAGCTGAAGATATCACCACCATTGTTTTACTACCTATCTTGTATGACAAGATTGGTCCGTATTTTTTGGCCCATCCATAGAAGAATCTTTGTGGGTTTTGGTTTTGAAGTTGATGGAGGTTTCCGATCACCGGAAGTGCTTTTGGTCCCGGAGGAAGTTTGTACCGTTTGGTTTTTGGTTTTTGAAAGAGGAAGAAGAGGAGAACCGCGGCGAGAGCCACCACGCCGATGGTTATATCTTCCATGATATGATTCTATTACTTGTTACAAAGTTTATGATGAGTGTTATAAGAACATAACATGTTTCTTTCTTTCTATATATAGAATGATTTGATTGTGTTTATGATTTGTTATTAACCGAACCGAATATTATAAACCGAATTAAACCATAAATCAAAATGTTTTTATTTCCTTTACCTACTTATGTAAACCTCACGTGTTTGAAATTGGAAAACATCTTCACCAACCTATAGTCCCTCTTAAGCGTTTGTATATGTGCATTGTTATTATATGGTTTCATGCAGTCACACTCGTTTTTGTCACTATCTATTTTGTAATTTAATCAAATTTGTATCTTCACTTTTTCCCATTGAATGGCCTAAATGAAGCCGACCAGGACCTACATGACCTACACGTTCTAATTTTGGATTATAGTATTTGTCCACAGAAATGAAATAAAGTTATCCATATATATTTGGCTTATAAATGGGTTTAATAAAATTGGGCTTGTAAATGGGTTTCTTGATTTGCTTTGTTCATAAATATCACCCAATTCATAGTTTCCTAAATTTCCTTTTTTTACGTTTTTAGGTGTTTGGATAGCAATTTTAATATCCGTAAGACATTATTGATTTTGGTTAAAAAGATTACGTATCAACGCTACAATGAATTTAGCTAATAAAATTAGTCGTGAAAGAAATAATCAATAATAATCAATCAAATAGACAACGTAGCAAAAACATTGACAAAAATATTTAAAACGTAAAAAGACTTTTAAGACCCAATAATAAGACATATGTGCAAACCCAATAACAAAGTTTCATAAATTAACAAAGTTTCATAAATTACATTAAAAATTTAATTTTTATATAAAATAATATTGAATACAAACAATATAAAAATAAAATAAAATTTAATTGATTAAAAAAGTCAAAACATATTAAATTTTTCCAGCAAAAAATAAAAACAATAAATAGATGGAATAAAAAAAACTCTTTAAAACGACATTTATTATGAAAGAGATAGAATAATAAATTACAATATTAAATAGGAATAATGGTTAAACGTTGTCACAACCTTGTAAATATATACTGCATATATTATGGTGAACCGGATCCTGATATTTTTTGTTAAAAGAATAATATGTACTTTTATTTTTTAAAATTATTTAAAGAATTTGAATCAATACAAAAACTTAATGAAGTTGAGTTAAAAAATTGAAAATAGAGCATTATACAGAAATATAAAGGGGGAATTACAAAACTACAAAATTTGAATTGCATTTCTAATAACTACACCATTTTAAAGTCACTTTTCAAAACTACACTTAAACAATCAAAATTAAATCCAAATAAACCCTAGCCACATAATCTCACCCATTTAATATTATACCCTAAACACTAATTAGCAAACCAAAATGAAAATATTTTGATTTTTGTAATTTTTTAAAGAGTAAATCAACCTTTTGAAATTTTCAAATGATGTAAATATAGAAAAATATTAAATTGAGTAGAGTTTTGTGAAAGAACGGATGAAATTTTGTAGTTTTGTGAATTCAAATTTCGTTTGGATTATCCATGATACAAAAGTCTCGAGATAATAGTTGTAGTTACTCAATCATATATATAGTGATATGATTTTGAATAGACTATTTTACGACAAAAAACTACACTTTACAATTAAATCCAATTTAGTAAATAAAAATAAAAATGTATAACCGAAAAAGTAAATCAAATTATAAATATTAGTATATTAAATCTTAAACATAATTATGGACGATGACGCCAAAAATTACCTAGGAGGTAAAAAAAAGAAGTTTATACATTTTTTATTTTCATTTTTTTTTTTAAAAAAAATTACAGTTAAACTTAGTTTTTCATTTAACCATGGTCTTAGTTTTTCATTTAACGATGGTCTTAGTTTTTCATTTAATGATTAGTTTTTCATTTAATGATTAGTTTTTCATTTTTTTTAAAAGTCTCTGTTTAACGATGGTCTTAGTTTTTCATTTAATGATGGTCTTGGTTTTTCATTTTTTTAAAAAGTCTCTGTTTTAGCATTCGGGCCAATATTATTTATTTCTTTAGGTTTTGATTGACTCCACAAAAATTAAACTCGAATTAACTAAAAATATGTCACGTCCGTTCCCCATACTGCTTGGTCGCTTTTATTAAATATAGTTAAAGACAGTGGCGGAACTAGGATTTTAATTTACGAGGGTCAATTTTTTTTTATCGATAAGTTTAAAATATTTTTTCATAAAACAATCTAAACCGATACGATTGTAAACTTTTAACAACTCTAATTTTTGAAATTTACAAAAATATAGTTAAGAAATTAAAACACTTTTATAAAATTCTCAATTAAGAAACAAAGAGAAGACAAAAGGTAAGACATTTTATTTCGTGGTCTAATGATATTAATATTAATTATGATTTATTTGTTTTCATAAACTTACATTTGTGTTAATTTTTTTTTTTTCACTCTAGTACATCCTTTCTATTCTCTTTCGAAAACGTCAAACGCCGCTGAAAGCCAAATAGGAAGCGATAGACCAATATATTGGAAGAAATCCTTCCTGCCACGTGCACTCCGTGCAAGTAGATCCGCTTTTTTGTTTCTCTCCCTTGCTGCAAACCGTAGTGAGAAACCCGGGAAAAACACTTGCAGATCTCGTAGCGTCTCCAACTCAGAGAAAAAAATAGGCCATTTGCGTTAAAATTATTTATCATGAATTTTTTTTTTCCGCAATGGTATCATATATTGAATTGGAGTTTTACATGGGTATCATGAATTTTATTAGATTAATATTTTTTATATTTAATATGTATTGGATTTTTATTAAATTGAAATTAGTATGAGCCATTTATTAAATTAGAGGAGGGTTAACCTAAAAATTTACTATACACTAAACCAAAATTTAAAATTCCACATGGGTCAATTGACCCCCCTCAACACATATTGCCTCCGCCACTGGTGCAAGACCAAGTAATAGTTGCTTAAGTATAATTATAGGTATATAAGTTTATAAAATAAATAAATAATCAGTATTTATATTAAGCACCAATGTTTATTGAAACATTTTTAAAACCTTATTGAAACCTTAGACCATATTTATCAAATGTGCTTATATAGAGTGCTTGTGTATTTTTTGTGTATTTGAGTATTAAATTAAATCAAAATATGTATTATTAATAAGCACACCATTACACTCTTGTATCTATATAAACATCTATGTCGATCATTCATATCAATAACACATACAAAACACAGAGAAACTAGTCTTTAGTACTTACAATTAAAAAAAACTAAGTACTAAAGATGAATGTGAACGATCCATTTTGTTTCATACTTGTTCTATTTTCCGTAACCTTCTTCTTGGCTCTCCTTCCCCCTTACTTGAGATTCAAGAAACCAAAAGGCAAGCTTCCTCCAGGACCAAGTGGATGGCCCATTGTTGGGAACTTGTTACAACTGGTCATGAACCGGCCTGCCCACTTGTGGATCCATGGTATCATGGAAGACATGCAAACCGAGATAGCTTGCTTCCGGTTCGCTCGAACCCACGTTATAGCCGTAACATCAAACGAGATAGCCCGAGAAGTGCTTAGAGAGAAAGACGAGGCACTCGCGGACCGGTCCGACTCATACTCAAGCAACCACCTAAGCGATGGTTACAAAGAAGTTATCTTCGCTCCTTATGGAGAAAGTTTGAAAGTAATGAAGAAAATGATGACTACAAAACTAATGTGTTCGGCGACATTGAACAAGACACTACGTGATAGAACCATAGAAGCCGATAACATCGTCACGTATGTGTACAATCTATGTGGAGGAGGGTGGTCAACGGAGACGACAACGGTCAACGTCAGGGACATTATATTAACTAACTTGCACGCCGTGATGATGAGGTTAATGTTTGGCCAAAGACATTTTGAAGAACCGGCCAAAGACGGTGGTTTAGGACCAAAAGAGAAAGAGCACATGGACGCGATATATAGAGCTCTTGATTGTTTTTTCAGCTTTAACATAACGGATTACGTTCCTTTCCTTAGAGGATGGGATCTCAATGGAGCCGAGACGGAAGTGAAAGAATATGTTGGTATTATCAACAAGTATAATGACCCTATCATCAACGATAGAATGGATTTGTGGAGAAACAAAGGCGGAAAAGCTACCGAAGAAGATTGGCTCGATATTCTCATCGCGCTTAAAAATGACCAAGGGTTGCCTTTATTCACATTTGAAGAGATCAGGGCTCAATGCAAGGTTAGTCAAAATAGTTTCTTTACTACGTACATCTTTTGAATGGACCTAAAGCGTGACACCATCTGTTAAATATGTAGGATATAAATGTTGCGACGATAGACAATCCAATGAACAACGTGGAGTGGACTATAGCGGAGATGTTGAACCATCCAGAGATTCTTGAGAAGGCCACAAAGGAATTGGATATGGTTGTTGGTAAAGACAGACTTGTTCAAGAATCAGACATACCACGACTAAATTACATCAAAGCTTGTAGCCGAGAATCTTTTAGGCTCCACCCGGTTAATGCGTTCATGCCTCCTCATGGAGCCCGGCAAGATACTACTATCGCTGGTTATTTCGTTCCCAAAGGTAAAACCTAAAAAACAACAACATTTTAATATTTTTATAAAAAAAAACATTTTCATGTAAGGCATAATCGATCATGCATGCATGGATATAAAGGACACGTTAATTAAGTCTAAAATATTCCTGGCATTAAACATTCAAAAAATCTAGTTTCACATGAAATGAAAATATATTAAAAAAATAGACTGGCTTTTTAAAGTAATTGAATCGTGTGTATATAAAGTTCTCAACTAAAAAGCTTCATAGCAAAAAATATAAATTAAATATAATAAACTTTTATTTGAGAAACTACTATAAATATTTCACCAATCGACATGGTCTAACATGATATAGTAGAAAAGTTTATGACATAGACGTGACATAATTATTATTTTACAGGCAGCCAAATTCTTATAAGCCGTTCAGGGCTTGGTCGTAACCCTAAGATATGGCCCGAGCCAGAGGCATTCAAACCAGAACGACACCTTAACGAGTACTGTTCTATGGACACAACAGGAGTGACTCTGTTGGAACCGGACATGAGGTTCGTTATATTTAGCACCGGTCGTCGCTCATGCGCAGGGACTAAGATTGGTTCATCTATGACCATCATGTTATTAGCCAGGCTTCTTCAAGGTTTTGAATGGTCTCTCCCTCCAGGTTCAAGCCAAATAGAGCTCGTCGCGGCTAGGAGCAACTTGTTCATGGTTAAGCCACTAGTCGCTTCTGTGAAACCAAGATTGGCTCCTCAGCTATATCCTAAAATCCAGATATGAAATATCTTTGGTGTGTAAAACAAGTTAAATAAGGTTAAATTTTGAACCAAATATATGTCTAGAGTTTTGATAAAAACTCTTTTAAGTGGTCTACTATTTTAAGTTCATGAGTTTGTGTGCTCTATATATGTATGTTGTTTGTTTTTGTTTTAACCTTGTTTATATTTCCTTAGTACGAACCATCCTTGGATAAATATATATATGCTACAAATGGTTGCCACTTAATTTTATAATTAGATTGTAGAATAACATTCATCTCAAAATTTATTTTACCAATTGGGTTGAATTAAAAAATGAATTTTCCCAACAACTAGACGAATAAGCTGCAAAATTTATCAAAAAAACAAACAAGCTGATTTTTTTGGATTTTTCTCTGATTATTTTTAGAATAATTATTGTTCATGAAAGAGCAATATTTGCACCTGTTTGGATGTTGGCTAACTGATATGACTTACGATAGGATAGGTGCATGAAGCTTTGGTTAGAGTTCGAGAAACGGTTTAGCTATTTATTGATGTGTGATATTTTTAACGTTTTAAACTTAGAATTTAGCCACACAATAGAGTGTTTTTATGTGTTTTTAGTTATTTTACAGGTGATAAAAGACATAGTGGCGTTCCAAGACACTTAGGATGAACTTATGGAGTTTAGGAATGCATTGACGGAAAAGAAGGAGAATTCAGACGAAAAGCTTCAAAAAGACTCTCGTTGAAAGAGTTCTCACCAATGGATCTTTATGATATTTTACCACTGGAAGGGGACGTATGTTAGCTTTGATTTGGCGGTAGTTTGAGGTGATTCCAACGGTTAGAACGCAAGTTATGTAAGTTTTGGTGACGCAAGGTCAATCTGTCGAGCAAAAGAAGTTTTAATTTCCTTTTATTTTAGATTTGCCAAGATACTTTCCTATTTTGTAAGGAAAACGCCCCAAACCTATTTAAACCTCTTTTTAACCTCTTTTAGAGGTGTGCTTTCATAATATAAGTTTTTGGAGACTTTTGCATCCTAGAGAATTCTTGGAATCTTCGGTTTCGATAATCAGAGTTTTTTCTTATCTCTTATCTCTTTAATTTGTTTATGCTTTATTTAATCTCAATTGCTTTGATATTCATTATGCTTTAGTGAGTAGTTTCCCTTAGGCGATTAGGTTGGGGGAAAAGGTTAATCAATATTAGGATTGATAATTGTCTAGCACTTAATAGATTATAAAACTTTTGTCTTAGGTAAAAAGTTTAAAGCCTTAATCGAGTTGGCCATTCGATTACTGAACCTAGGAAACTTTATGAATCGAGATATTATAAAGGTTCCTGAACAATTACCTTAGAACTAAGCCTAGCTTAACCGAGAGATCTGTGTTAATAAGCTTAGTGGTTAAAATTGATTTGTTCTTAAAGTTTCTCGACGATTAAACTATCCAAGATATTGTTTTAGTTTAATTGTTGAGAAAATGATCATGCGCCACGAGAGTGGATTGATCTAAAATCGTTTTCAAAACCTTGAAGTTACCTTCGTAAAAAGACAATTTAAAATCCGAAAGTTTAATCACCCGATTAAGTACCTCAACCTGGTTGTTTAGCCTTGAATTGAATCTTTAATCTTGTTAAATTGCTTTTTCGTTTTCTCGTTAGTCTTTTTATTATTCACAAAACAAACCATTCTTTAATTTCTTGTACTAAGTTTATTTCTCACAAACTTTAGTACATTGATTGTTCCTGATTCGGATTGACACCTTATATACTGCGATAAGGCATTCGATTGAACGAGGGTAAAATCTCGTTTATCAATTATACTAAAATAACCTTATATTATATATGATTGTAGGAGCTTTTAAATTGCTAAAAAACGACTACAAAATCTCTAGATAAGAGATTTTAAATAATTTTGGGTAAGTTTTGTAGCAATTTAAAAAATACCCTCTATATTATAATATTGTTTATTATTATTTTTAAGAAACCTAAAATTATATACTCCTAAAAATCATGATTCTTGTGTGAAGAGAGAAAGAAAGAAAAAAAAAAGAAGAGAGATGGAAAAAAAAAATAAATCTGGAACCGGTTCCAAAATAAAGTGAATAGAAGCCGACTCTTATTTTTTTTTTCTTTTTTGATTTAAATTAATGGACTTTTTAGACCTTTTAGACTAAAACCCAACTTTAGAGCCTGTCTTAATTATGTTCTTTCGCCCGCCACTGGCTACCGGTTTCTCCATGTTCCTTACACTAACCAAACTCCGTATCCGTCACCATCCGTACAACCGGTTTTACCGGTACACCTTTAAAACATCCCATGTCCGATACTGATAGTGCTCATTGATCAACGGTTTTATTCCACGTGTCTCTTTCAATAAAGTTTTAAGGGGTAATCTGGTAAATTTAATAAACCTGGCGAAGAATAAGTTTTTTGTAAGGATATGTCAAAAGACTGATATCGATACGCGTGTTGCCACGTCTCATAATAGTCTTTTAACTTTTTTTTGACAACAAAATAGTTTTTAATATACGATGTAACTTGACACACCGGATAATTATCTCCTACGGGAGAATTTGACCCGATACAAAAGCATAATGTGCAAGGCAATCACATTCTGCCAACATTGCATTTGGAAATTTAAAAGACGGTTTTGTCCTTGAGTTTTTCAATGTAGTTATGACGTGGAGAGTTTTGATTGGGTAAGAGATTAAAAAATTCGTAAGATGGTAGGGGTTAGAATAAGAACTAAAATAGGGCTTGTCTTTTTTTTGTTTATTTAATTTTGAAATTATTATTTTTATTAGCTTTCCCCTATTGGATAGCGAAATTTAATAACTTTCATTAATTGAAAATGATATGTCGAAAATTATTTTTTTAACTTAAAAAATTAAATTAATATAATCTATTGGATTGTAAATACTTTTCTACTGAGATCTGAGCTTAGGAAATGGTAGAAGAAGAACAAGCTCTTCTCTTTTCTTCTTCTTCTTCTTCGTCTTCTTCTTCTCTCTAAAAAGACTTCACCAATTCTTTTTTATTCCTTTTTCTCTCTCTCTCTCTCTCTCAGTTTTTCTCGGGAAAATAAAAAGATTTTCCATCTACTTCTTTCTAACTTGTCTCTCCTTAACATTTGCTTATTTTATAGATCTGCTTGAAACTGATTTGATAAACCCATAGAAAGTCTCCTACAAGGTGAGAGATTTACTGATAATATTATATGGTTTTCTAGCGAGAGATAATTTAACATGCAACAAGAATCCATTATTTGTTTTTATATCTCTATTTGCATATTTGACTTTATTTTCCCCTCTGAAAGAAAGTATCCGATGAAGATTTTATTTTGATAAGATCTAAATTTTCTTCTTCTTTTTAATTCCGCGCGTGCGTTTAACTCTCTATTTTTAGAAGTAGTATTTTTGGTAATTTGTTTTTGCTTGATTCTTCTATGAAATCTCTTTGACTTACTGGTAAAATAAAGTAACAGTTGTTTTTTTTGGAATTGTTATGACAAAACACTCACCTTCTTGTCTGAAAATGACTTAAAGTTTAAATTTTTATCTTAATTTCAACATACTTTCTGAAAATCAATGGAGAAAAAAATCGAAAAAAGATTCTCTTAGTTTTGTTATATATATATATATATATATATAATATGTATAATATAAGTGATCTGTTCTGATTAAAGTTTTGATTTTTATTTGCTGAATCTGATTCCACAGATGGAACTATGTGCTATGTATCAAACCGATTAAACAAGATCGTGTCATCAACAACTTCTTCATCATCGCCACTTTCTTACCAAAAACAACAAAGACATGAACAATCACTTAACTGTCGAAACAGAGGATACCTTCGCTAGCTTACTCGAGCTTGCAGCTAACAACGATGTAGAAGGTGTAAAGCTATCTTTAAACAGAGAACCTTCTTGTGTAAACGAACCTGGTCTTTGGTATGGTCGTCAAAAAGGCTCCAAGTCAATGGTCAACGATCATCGAACACCTTTGATGGTCGCTGCTACTTACGGAAGCATCGATGTCATCAAGTTTATTGTCTCTTTGTCTGATGCTAACGTGAACCGTGCTTGCGGTAACGATAAGACAACCGCGCTACACTGCGCAGCCTCTGGTGGAGCTGTGAATGCTATACAAGTGGTTAAGCTGCTTCTCGCGGCTGGCGCCGATTTGAATCTTGTGGATTGTGATGGTTCAAGAGCGGGCGATGTTATTGTTGTGCCTCCTAAGCTTGAAGGTGTTAAGCTTATGCTTCAAGAGCTTCTCTCTGCTGATGGATCTTCCATGGCAGAAAGAAACTTAAGGGTTGTTACTACTACTACTAGTGTTAGTAATCGAATCTGCGATTCTCCGTCTCCTTCTCCTAATGGAGAGTCGCCGCTCGGGTCTCCATTTATCAAGAAAGAGTACCCAGTGGATCCGTCTTTACCGGATATAAAGAATAGTATCTATGTGACTGATGAATTCAGGATGTATTCATTCAAGGTAAGGCCGTGTTCGAGGGCTTACTCGCACGATTGGACAGAGTGTCCTTTTGTTCACCCGGGGGAAAACGCGAGGAGGAGAGACCCGAGGAAGTTTCATTACAGCTGTGTTCCTTGTCCTGATTTTAGGAAAGGCGCTTGTAGACGAGGAGACATGTGCGAGTACGCGCACGGTGTGTTTGAATGTTGGCTTCATCCTGCTCAGTATAGGACAAGGCTTTGTAAAGACGGAACGGGTTGCGCCCGTCGTGTTTGTTTCTTCGCGCATGTGCCCGAGGAGCTACGGCCGTTGTACGCTTCCACGGGATCTGCTGTTCCTTCGCCTCGTTCGAATGCTGATTACGCAGCGGCTTTGAGTCTCCTTCCCGGTTCTCCATCGTCCATGTCGATCATGTCTCCACACTCACCATCGAACAACAACAACGGGATGTCTCATTCGAACATGGCTTGGCCGCAACCTAATGTCCCGGCTTTGCACTTGCCCGATATCAGTTTACAACAGTCGAGCAGGCTAAGATCTTCGCTCAACGCGAGAGATATTCAGCAAGAGGAGTTCAATATGTTAGCGGATTACGAGCAGCAGCAACTCCTGAACGAGTATTCTAACTCGTTGAGCCGTTCTGGTCGGATGAAATCGATGCCTCTTCCTTCGAATCTCGAAGATCTTTTCTCAGCGGAAGGCTCTTCTTCTTCGTCTCCACGGTTTACTGATTCACCGGTTTTTTCTCCCACGCACAAATCCTCTGTTTACAACCAATTCCAACAACATCAGCATAGCATGTTATCTCCTATCAACACAAGCTTTTCTTCGCCGAAAAGCGTTGATCATTCGTTGTTTTCAGGAGGAGGAAGAATGTCTCCTCGGAACGTTGTCGAGCCAATCTCTCCCATGAGTTCTCGCGTATCCATGTTGGCTCAATGCGTGAAGCAACAACAACAACAACAACATCAGTTTCGTAGCCTAAGCTCGAGGGAGCTTAGAACAAACTCAAGCCCGATTGTTGGTTCACCGGTTAACAACAACAATGCATGGTCAGCAAACTGGGGGTCTTCGAATGGTAAACCGGACTGGGGAATAAGCTCGGATTCGCGTGGTAAGATGAGATCTTCGTCGTCGTTTGATGGTGATGAGCCTGATGTGTCATGGGTACAATCATTGGTGAAGGAGACTCCCAACGAAGCTAAAGAGAAAATAGTAGCAGCTACTTCGTCGTCGACGGTTGAAACGGTTATGGATAATGCTGGTCTAGAAGCTTGGATTGAGCAAATGAAGCTCGATCAGCTTGTAGCTCAGCAGAATTGACAAGACCAAACCAACTGGAAGTACATTCTTTTGGTTTGGTCTCTTTATGTGGTAGAAATAAAATTAAAAACCCCTCTTTTTTACAGGATAACAAGATTAACAAAGAAGTAAGAGAATGAATTTTTTTCTTTGTTTTTGGTCAAATTAATTTTCATTTAAAAGACAGAAGCTTTGTTAGGAAAAACTAAAAGGAAGAAACAAACCAAGAAAAAGGCTAATGGGAGGAAAGGATAATTTTTTCCTTCCATTTTCATATTTTTAGGATTTATTTCTCCCATTATTATTATTATTATTGTTTTTTATTATTTTGCTATGACTATTTGTTATTGTTTATTATGATGAGTACCTTGAATTAAATTATTATATTCTATAATCATTCTCTCAAATATTCCTTTTGCATTGTTGTATTAGATACATTTGTCTAAGAAACTAAATTTTCATTTGACCATTAGTGCAAGAAATAAAGTGTTACTTTGTTATGTAGAGATTTGTGGGAGGCAACAAATCCATAAAAATGATATAATTTTGGATTTCTTAGGGACCTTAATGTGGTTATGGGGCAGGTTTAGAGTGATATTTTTATAAATATGATATTAAAAACATTCTTAAGTAGGTCCTTTTCTTTTTGTTATAATCTATAAGCTGATCAATCACATATTTTGTTTTAAAGCTTTTGAGATTTAACTTTGTGTAGAGGTGGTGGCATGGCCTGGTGGGTTTATTTGATATTAAGTTATTCTTATTAATAGTTTACATTATCTAAGTCTGATTAAAATATTTAATCTTTTTCTCCCATTGATGCAACCAATTTCAATCCTCGAGTTCACGTGACTTGTTCTCGTTGGACTATTTCTTGTCATTGTTCTTTGATCATCAGAAAAAGAGAAAAACAGAAAAAACAAGATTTTTTTCATTTTCTGTTCAAATATTTTTTTCTATTTTGCTAGTGCGTATAGTGAAGAATGATATTGATGTTGTCCTTTTATTGGTAATATTTTTATTAACAAAATTAATTAAAGAAACGGAAGATCAAGTGACCCAATGGTAGTCACCTTTGCATCTAATCGCATAATTCGGGGTTCGAACCTCGCCGCTTTCGGTCTGGAGAGAACTACTAGACTAATGATGAAAAAAAAAAAAATTAACTAAAGAAAGCAAATAAACTTAGGAAGAGAAAAAATTAGTTGCCTTTCAATGATCAACTTTCGGTGTATAAGTGATTTTTTCTTTATCACCTTTTATATTTCTAGTAGTAATTAATTTACCAAAAGCTTTTGTGGTGATGTGATCAAACACAAAGCACAAAATTTATGTGGAGTATCTAATTCAAGATAACACCAAACATGTTGAGAATATATTATACTCACGAATAATTATTTTTATATATTGTAAAAAAAGAAAAAATCTGATTTGGACGGTAGCTTTAATCAAAACCAAACAGCAAAAAAAACCTAATCCATTCTTTCTTCCCCTTTCTAATTATTCTCTTTGTATATTTTTCCTCTTTGTTATTTTCTAAATTTTGATCACTTTGTTATAAGTCATCAACAAAGTTCATATCAAAATCTACTTCATGCAATAATTAATGTTTAAAAAATTAGAAGTAGTGTTTTTAGGTTAAAGACGACTTCATATAGGATATGGCATAATCAAAATAATTATTTATAACATATTGAACTAACCATTCTAAAACACATGGACATGTCTACTATTGTAGTTGCATTTGACCGCCTAATAAAACCCAACCAAAAATAAACATTTCAAGAGAAAGCACCAAACTCATTTCTAGCCCAAATAAGTCGATGATGTTGCAAGCCCAATTACAACTTTTTTTAATTAATTTTAAAATAAATAACAATTTTAGAGGTAAATAACTAAATGCGGTAACAATCCTAGACGTTTGCATTTTGACTCGGTAAAAATAATGCTTAAATAAAGCTAACTACCACACAATGGAATCAAAAATTTCAACGGTCTTGTTGTAATTTCCCCAAAATATTTGGTTTCTATAAATAAATTTATCCTAAAATAACTTAATTATCTACCGTATAAATCCCAATTAAACACCAACAGATTCTCCTCAGACCTGCAAGAAACAAAAATAAAATAAAAAAAAAACAAATTCAACTACAAACAAAAAAAGAAAAAAAAAACACTTTCAGGTCTCAATTAAAAATGGAGATGAAGAAGATTGCATGCGGAGTTATTTTGACTGCTGCCACCGTGACCACCGTCATGGCTACGGAGGTCGGAGCTCCGGCACCAGGACCCGCCGCGAGTGGAGCCTCTGTGGCCGTACCGGCTCTTGGTTCTTTGGTTGGGGCTTCCCTTGTGTCTCTCTTTACCTACTACTTGAACTAATTAAAGTTTATTATATCCACAAAAAATACAAATTGATATGTCTCTATTATCAATTTTTTCTACTATGTCCGATTTTGTATGTGTTGTTTTAGACGGGCAAAATAAATAAAACGGAAGATGAAATATTTTTGTTATGATCAAGACATTTTTTTATATGTAATGCTGATTAATAAAAATATTTTCTTCTTTTTTCTTGTTGTACGTGTGTTTATGTAATTTCCTTAAATATATTCATCTTGATTTTGTAAAAATATATATGTTCCAAAAACGATCCTTACCTTAATTTTAATCTGCGGTTAAGTCGTAACTAATATAAAACGTGTATGTTTAGTTAAAGGCTTTAAAGCGTAATTAATTACTAAGTTTGTGTACAATTGTTTTTAACAAAAAAAAAAAAAGTTTGTGTACAATTGTTTAACTAATCCCACAATATTCGTTTAATGTCCGTTATTTATGGGTCAGGAAAAAAAAACAAAAATAATGCAAAAAAATTGCCCTGTTCTAAAAATCCCCGCCTAGGTCCGATTACTCCCCGCCTAGGCGCTAGGCAGTGGTCGTCCGTCCCGATTAACACTAGGCCTCCTAAAAATCCTTGATCTAATTATTTTCCGCCTAGTCCGATTAATCTCCGCCTAATCCGATTAATTTCTGCCTAGCTAATTCGATTATTTTTCGTCTTAATTCGATTATTTACATGACCAAATATCTCATTTATTGGTTTAATAAACTAAAATAATTATATTATAACCACCTCAAATCAATAAAAACTTATTAATTTTATTTTTAGATAATTTTTAGTTATAATTTCTTTCACTATTGTGTATTAGGTAATAAAATATATGCTATAATATTTAAAATATGATGTTAATCTGTTTATTATGTTGTTTATAGTTACATTAATAAAAAATTTAAAGTTTTTATATATGAATTTAATAGATTTGAATAAAATATTTTAAATATATGATGAATAATTGTATTAATAGTACAAAAACTAGTCCCTGATTAATCCCCGATTAATCTCCGATTTTTTCGTTAGGCGCTAGGCCTACTTCAACCGCCCGACTAGCGCCTAGCGATTTTTTGAACATTGAAAAATTGTCATAAAAAAAAATAATGCAAAAATATAATGCTTCATATATCTAACGGTTAGGATTTATTGGATGGTGAGAGACACAACGGATCTAGCTATTTTCCTTTTTTTTACTTCAACAAATTAATGCGATATTTACTTTTTTACAAAGAACTCGATATTTCCTTTTCTCAATATATATCCTAAAATTTATTTATTTATTTAAGTATTCCAAATTAGGGCTTCGTTTACATTGTTTACTAATCTAGTAATCTCTGAATAATTCGATTTTCTGTAGGGTTTATACATACCCCTTTAAATAAAGAGTGTTTACATGAGAAAGTATCAAGAGATTGATCAATTCATAACAAATCTATTACAAAAATATGCGTCGTAACAGAAAGAAACCAAAGGTTCATGACCACAACGAACTAGAGATGAGTTTCGTCAAGTCTTTAGGAAAAGGCTCTTACGGCTCCGTCAATCTCTACAGTTACACAAATCACGACGGCTCAACGATCTACAACGCCGTTAAAATCTCCGATCAATATGGACACGAATCTCTCGAAAGAGAGTTTCGTGTTTTGTCTGAACTCAAAGGTTGTCCTAACATCGTACAATGTTTCGGTAACGCTCTTCTCCAAGGTAACGATTGTAACGGAAACAAAGTATACAAGTTGCGTATGGAGTACGCAAGTGGTGATACCCTAACGAGTTTCATTCGCATAAACCGAAAGATATCGGATTCGATTATCAAAGACTTTACGCGTATGATTCTACAAGGTCTAGTCTCGATTCATAGCCGCGGTTACGTTCATTGCGATCTTAAACCGGAGAATATACTTTTGTTTATACGTTACGATGAAGAAACTTGGAATTGTTCGTACGAGTTAAAGATTTCGGATTTTGGACTGTCGATAAAGACCGGAGACAAATCTTGTTGTTGGAAAACGCATTCACCGTTTGTCGGAACGCCTATTTACATGTCGCCGGAATCCGTAAAAGACGGTTCGGTAGAGGAAACCCTAGATTTGTGGTCGTTAGGTTGCGTCGTGTTGGAGATGTATAGAGGCAAACATCAATGGTTAGAAATTGATTTGAGTGATTTGACGACATATCTATTGAGTGGAAACGGGCCGGAGATACCGGAGAATGTGCCTTGTGATGCAAGGCAGTTTATTGAGAAGTGTTTCGCAAGAAACCCTAAGGAGAGAGGAAGTGCTTTGGAGTTGTTGTCGCATCCGTTTTTGACCGGAGAGAGGAGAATGGCTTGTGGCGGCGTCGGCGGAGGAGAGAGGAGGCGGATAGGGTTAAGGATTAGGAAAGCTCCGGAGAGATTTGAAGATATTACAAAGAAGCCATCGAGATTGAAGATTATTTCTTCAAAGTCCTCACAGTTTAAGAAAGTTGCAATTAAACCCCTAAAGTTAAAGATACTTCCTCCTAAACCCCCAAAATCCAGTTTTGTACCTGCTTAATTAGTTTGCCTAAAATATCGCTTGTTACTACGCTGTCAAAAATGTTCAGTTTTTTTTTTATGACAACTAAATTGTATGTTATATTATTAGTTCATATCAAAATATAAATTCCACTTTTTCAAAATTTATCTATCTTATTAAATGGGGAGGACAATTTTTCAAAAACCCTTAAAAGTGACATATATTTACAAAATATGTCATTGGTATAAAAAAATTTTTAGTGTAAATAAATATGACATAAAAAGGACTTTTTGGTCAAAACAAAATAAGAGAAAATAATTTGTTAAAAAAAAAGTGAGAAATAAAAAAAATCCCACAAAATAGGTAAACATATATTTATACATAACAATTCGAAAATTAAAATATATATTTAAAATTAAACGTTTTTAAAAACTAATATTATCAAAAATTAATATTAACTACGGATTATCATAAATTAATATCAAAAATTATCAAAACGTTTTTTGGAATATTCGAGTCCATGATGTTATTATTATTGAAAGTATTTAATATGTTGAAAATTACATAAATTAAGAGCTATAAATATCCGAAAATTTAAAAAAATTTAAAATTTTGATACGTTACGATATTTTGCGAGACGTCATTCATGTGTAATTTTGTAACGGGTCAAAATATATTCTACATAATTTATGATATATAACGAAATTATATTTTTAATCTGAAAATATACATATAAATGATTAATAATTTTATTATTCAATGTGCATCAATAAAAAATTATATCAAATTATATCAAATTAATATGTTTATAAATATTACTGTGTATCCTACACGGGTAAAAATCTAGTGTTCAGTTAATTCTTAGGGGATGAATCGTTAAGAATAAAAAAAGAAAAGGCTAGTTACCAAAATTAAATAAAATAACAAAAGGCTTGTAAAAAGGGCCCGTTTAAGATTCGGCTCATTATAAAGTCCAGTACTGAATTATAATTACGAAACCGGTTTGTTAACAAAGCATGTAAATACAAACCGGTTTTAAGCACATAATCAGTGTATATTTATAACAACAAAATGACATTAATTTATTATACGTGACTGATTTTTCACACGCACGAGGGATCCTATAATATAACATTTTTACAAAATCATAATAAGAGTATATATGTATCCTTCTGAAATTTTGTTTGTTTTAAAAAAGAAAGAAAATTGACAAGAAATATATAACATAATAATGTAGAAGAAAGTTCCCCACATATATTGCTAAATTAACCATTATCTGAAAAGATGCTCTCACAATGTAACAAAATATATAAATATAAAATACATAGGAATATTCATAAATGGGTGGTCCATTAAAAAGAAACAAGACCCATATCAGTTTCAGACAATAATGATAATCACAAACCCACCAAAAAGCTTTAATTTAGACCTCCCAAAAGCTATATATAAATAATACACATTTCACATTTGTATGTATTTATGTTATTTTTGTATTGACATTTCACATACAAACACACAAAAGATGAGATGAGAGAGCCCATACTCTTCATATATGCTAAATAAATCTTACTTATTCAATCTTGTTGTTTTTTCTCCTAACACTAATTATTTTCAACTCTCTTTTATATTGTAACATGATGTATTCATATTGTAAAATACTAAAATTCATATGGACAATTAGAAATAATTATAAAAATAATCCTCTTTGTAATGTGTAATGAAGATCTTATATCATATGTGGTTTAATTTATCGTGGCACTATATATTGTTTAATAATTAATAATGAGTGTGATGAGTTCAATGAAGTGATGAATATAGAGATTGTTTTAAGCTTTGAAAGAGACCGGTGAGCTCTTCATGTTGTTTTTAACTCCACTTGCATTTTTGTTCTATAGCTTTTTAATTTTTGGGCTTCCTCTCATTTTAATTTTCTGTTTTCTTCTACTTAAAAAAATAAAAAAAATATCTTTAACCATTTATATTTATATTTTTATATAATTACTTTGAAGTTTGGTCCTTATATATAGCTGAAACATTGTGAGGTCACATACAACGAAAAGGACAAGATATGCTTGTCCCTCAAAATCTAGACTCTCTTTTTTTTCTTTCTCATCCTTCCATAATATTTATGATCATTATTTATTACTGGCCAAACAATTCATCAACTTTCTTTTATGAAAATAATAATAAATAATAATGAAGGATATTCGAATTATAGAAAATATGTAAATAAGAGGAGTTGAATCCAAGAAATGGATGTGAAAGGCAAGAAAGTGAGAGAAATATGGCCCCCTAAACAAAAGCCATTAAATCTCTGAGCATATGACTGTGACTTTAATGGCAAAGCAAAGAGGTTTGCAATTGCATTATTCAATGAAGAGTTGCTGTTAGGGTTTGGGAGATTTTTGGGCTTTTTAAGTGCATGTTTTTTTTGTGTGAGGTTCATATGACACTCATGGGACCCTATTACATTTTCTCATATTTATTTTTTAATATTTAGTTATATAAGTATTACTAAATTAGTTCTTGCTCTACAGTCTAAATATTTATGGTTTCTTTAGAAAATAATATTTATTGACTAGCTAGACCATCTTTATAGGTAAAGATTTTTAGGAAAATTTTTTTTGCTTTAAAAAAAAATATATATATATATATATTAATAATCGGACCAATTGCGGACCGCCAAGTATCAGTTGGACCCGCGATTTGGTTAAGAAATATGATATAACTAATTCAAGGGTATTTGATATGGTTTAATATTTTAAAATTTAGTGTTAGGTATATAAACAAGGTTACAGTTAATATGTAATTGTTTACTGAAAAATATAAAGAGATGTGGACTCCTCATGTGAAGTCCAAAATCTGCAAAATTATGTATGTAAATTAATGTAGTTTGGGACCAGTATACTTCGCATGGACATTACCATAGTTGAATTTATTTCCATTTTTACAATACGTTTTGATTAGTCACATATCACATACACGTTATGTACGAATCAGTGGATTTAAGAGAATAAATCATTCTAAAACTATTTAATTTTTTTAATAATGGAATCCTTCTTGTGGTAAAAGAATATTTTCGAATCACTATTATACAATTTAATTTAATATTTTTCTAAAGTGACGAATATTTTTCATATACAAGAATTGTTTATATGTTGACCAAAAAGGAATAGTTTACCTATCTACTAATGGATGATCCATATTGGAGTATATAGAACAACCATAGATGATTAGCGATTATTTAATTTTTTTTGAATACTTTACTTGAACTATATGTATTTTTGTATGATGAAATAACCAAATACAATATAATAGAATGTTCTTACCTACCGTTTGCAAATTTTGTTTTGGGAAAATTCGGGTTAAATACACCAAGTATTTATCTATTTCCACTTTAATACACAAGGTTTTTATGTGCCCATATCAATACACCAACTAATTTCTATTTCCATTTTAATACACAACATTTATACGCGTTTTTTCAACTATCGACTACGACTTTGACTTTAACGACGTCCATTAAATTTTTGACTTTTTTAATAAATAAAATTACAAAAAAAATCGGAAAAATGAAAAAAATAATGAAAAAATCATTTCAAAATTCATAAAAAGTTAGAAAATCTAAAAATAGTTTGATATTTTAATCTAAAAATACTTAGTAAAAATATATATTCAGTTAAAAAAGCTATTGGTAAAAATTTAAAGAAACATTTACAAAGTTATTTAATTTTTTAAACAATTTTTGCGAAATAAGTTTTTATAGCTAAATATATATTTTTACTAAGTATTGTTAGATTAACATATCCAACAAATTTTAGATTTTTCTAACTTTTTTTAATTTATAAATGATTTTTTCATTATTTTTTTCATTTTTCCGAATTTTTTTGTAATTTTATTTATTAAAAAATCAAAAATTTAACGGACGTTAAGTCGGTGTTAGTCAAAGTCAGAGACGTGTCGATAGTTGAGAACGCGGTATAAATGTTGTGTATTAAAATGGAAATAAAAATTACTTGGTGTATTGATCTGGGCACATAAAAACCTTGTGTATTAAAGTGAAAATAGATAAATACTTGGTGTATTTAACTGAAATTTTCCCTTTTGTTTTTTCAGTCACTACAAACTAACACATAAACGAACCATGAAAGATATCAAAACTAATTGAGTTTAAAATTGGATTATTTTACAAAATATAAAATTTAGAGTATGTAGGTAAACCCTAAAGGGAACATACATATAGTACAAAATATACAAGACGTGGATAAAATCTAACCGTGTGACCGAGTTAATAAGTATCAATAGATTCATTATTACTGATATAAGATGATATTTCTACAATCAAAGGTTCAAATTTTTGCTTAATTATCCGGTAATGACATTAACTATATTATAGTTGATTATGATTAGCATCATTGAATATGATTCATGTACTTGGACCACCTCTCTCTCTTTGTAAGATCAATTTTTGCATAAGTGAGACCAAACATCCAAGAGAGTAAAAAGCATATGGTCCTTGAGAGAGAAATCTTTATTTAGTTAGCTCTCTTTAATTATAGCTCTCTCTCTCTCTCTTCTTCTCTCTCTATTAATCTATTAGTAGTAAAAATAATGTACTTATAAATCGACATAATAACCAAATAGATAGGTCCATTGTATAGAAAGAGTACACACCTAACTTCACATTGCTAATGATCTATTACCTACAAACTCTTACTCTTTATAGTTTTTATCTCATTACTCACCATGACCCCATTTCATCTGCTAATGATCATTTTGGTAAGCATTTTCTCTTAGTTTCAACATTTGCAGGAATCACTTTAAGAAACATGGTATAAAAATGGAGATGATTCTGAAAAGGAGAATTAATTGGAGATGAATATATAAATTATATGTGTGTGGATTTGGGTAGGGGAGTGAGTAAAGAGGTCTCTGTATATTAATTTCTCTGGCCATTTTACTATATTGTTTTTGTAAGAAAATATTTTTTTGGTAGAAAAGGCCTTATCTACCATTAGACGGTTGATAAATCATAACCATCATATATTTCATAATAAGCTACTATTTAAACACATTTTCATATACACATGTAATTAAATAAAGTTTTAATCTTAAATGATCTTAGTACTATATACATATTACATTTACCGGTATAAATATGTATCAACAAAATATCACATATGTACATTAGTCAATACAAGTTTAAAAAAATCATTAGAAGAAACACAAATGTGCAAGTATATTTTACTTTCAATGGAGATACTAAACTTGGATATAATTACATGTTATAATATTAGAATGTTTTGTTCCAAAAAACATACCATTTTGACGGTCAGAAGTCTATCGAAAAAATTGTTTACAATGTTAGAGTTAGAAAAAATTTAATTAATTTTTACTATTTGATGAAAATGTTATGTAACTAATGAAAAGAACATGCAAGAAAAAAATCTAGAAGTGAAAATTAAAACTAAAACATACCTCAAATCATAATTAACTTAAGTTTTCACATAAACCCTAGAAATGGTTATAAATCCACTAGTTTTATAACCACTTGTCATAAAAAAAATAGGGTAAATAACAATTAAATCACCTTAAAAAAAGAATTTTGTGAACCCTCTTTAAATTAATGCAAAACCTCATCTCTTGTCTTTCTGTCTCTAAAAAAAACAGTCAACCTCTCATACTCTCTCTCTATCTCTTTCTCTTCCTATGGACGAAACAAATGGTCGAAGAGAAACTCACGACTTCATGAACGTTAACGTTGAATCTTTCTCTCAACTTCCTTTTATCCGCCGTACGAAGACTCCTCCTAAAGACAAATCCTCCAATATTATTCGTCTCTTTGGCCAAGAACTCATCGGAGATAACTCCTCCTTCTCCTCCTCTTCTCACCATCAAGAACAAGAAGACTTCTCTCCTAATGATAATTCTTGTGATCAAATCACGACAACCAAGAACAACAACAACGAAGAGGAAGAGATCTCTCATGAGAAAGACAAAGACAAGGATTATAAGGACAAAGAAAGCAATAATAATAGAAGATTTGAGTGTCACTATTGTTTTAGAAACTTCCCTACTTCTCAAGCCCTAGGTGGACATCAAAACGCTCACAAACGCGAACGCCAACACGCTAAACGCGGTTCCATGACGTCATACCTTCATCATCATCATCATCAGCCTCATGACCCTCATCACCATGTATACGGCTTCCTCAACAACCACCGTCACTATCCTTCTTGGACGACGGAAACTAGATTCTACGGTGGTGGTGGTGGAGGAGGACAACAAACGCCGTCGTATTACTCACGCACACTTCCTCCTCCTCCTCCTCCTTCTACTATTCCACCGACTATAAACGGAAGTCCGTTAGGTTTATGGCGTGTACCGCCTTCCACGTCAGCAAACGCTATTCACGGCGTTTACTCAGCGTTTAGAACACATGAGCAAGAGAGCAACGAGCGGCCTAATAATTGGCCTTATAATAATAATAGATTGATGAAACCAAATGTGCAAGATCATGTGAGTCTCGATCTTCATCTTTGAACACTTTTATTTTTGTTTTATTAATTACATTATTTTTAGCCGTGATGAGACTCGTTTGATCGGTGAGGCCAATTCTTGTGATAATGTTGGTAAGAAAAAGTCATCATAATTGTGTAGATCTTGAAATTTGTTTTTTTTAAAAAAAATATTATGAGTTTATATTAATAAAGGAATAGTATCTAATTAATTAGTAAAAATATGTTCATCTATTTTGCTCCCATGCACGTGTATGTGTGAATGTTACAATTATCAATTTGTTAATTCTTCTGTTAATTTCTTAGTTATGTTTATGGCTTAAAAGATTCTATAACATTAAATAATTAGGAGTCATGGAAGTCATGCGTACGTGCTTTCTTTGTTGTTGCAGTCAAAAATTCAAGTCTCGATCATTGTTGTCTCATTAAGTCAAATATTATTGTATGTCTTTAACCATTAAAAATTAAACCCACAAATTAAATCTCTAGATCAAAAAAGTTTACAAGTCTCAAGTTTAATTTAGCCAAAGAAGAGAAATCTCTTGATGTTGATGATGATGATGATTCGGTGACTGTGTGGGGATCACTTAAGACAATGGAAAAGACAAAAGAAGGATAGAGAAAGAGAAAGTGAGAGTTGAGAAGTGAAAGTGGTCCATTCATTACAAACGTAGAGTTAGCCAAAGATAGCAATCACATCTATCTCTTAACACACACACACACACAACCTAATGCTAAAGCCTTTCCTCAAAAGCTTTCTTCTTTAGTTTCTTTTCAAACCTTTTTTTTTAACCATTTCAAAGAGCATCATTAACCTTACTCTATACCAATATTTTACTTATTTAATTATCTCTAACTATACACTATGATAAATATAATGGACCAAGTTGCTAATACCAAAAAAAAAATTATAGAAGCCCATATATGACTTTAATTTACAATTAAAAAGGCCTACAAGAATCATTTTTATTTTATGAGAATTAGAAGCAATGATATCAATCCTCGTACCTAACATCCATGGGCGGACCTATTAAGAGAAAAGGGGGTCACTAATCTTAAAACATTAAAGACAACCCATATATGTGTATATAGCTATGACTTTGGCATAGACGACCAAGAAATTCAAAAGCTTGACTTTTCTAGTTTTGGCATGACTTCAATCACCATGTGGCATTGCTTTAAACCATATATACACCACAATAAGATTCTTTTTGCAACAACTCATAATGGTTACAAAACTTACAAATGTATATAATGATGCTTATTTGCTTTATAGTTACTAGTTGTGGTGCATCTCTTATAGTTATAACTATGTGCATGTAACATTGTAACACATGCATTCTTGGTAATAAAAAAACTACTTAACTAAGTCTATATCAACAAATCATCCTAAAGTATAGCTAGAGACATATTGTTGTGATAACATGTTGCAGAAAGTAAGGATATATAAGATTTTTTTGGACAAGTCTTATAGATTGTATTTTCTCGAACAAATCTTTTGCAATAAGGATGTATATATATATCACATGAGAACAAAACAAACAAAAAGACATAATAGAAACAGTTGTTTTTTTGTTTTGGATACAAAACTGCAGAGGCTAAACCAGAGGGGAACACTGTACATCTGAGAATTACATGAAGCTTTTTTTTATCAAATAATAGAAAATTTAAGGATAGTGAGTGTGTATGTACATATTGTATGAATGAATGTGTGTCAAAGAGTTAACATCAATAGCAGCTATTATAAAAAAAAAAATAGGACCCCACTAAAGTAAATGCAATGTAGAAAGGAAGCATGTGATGGATACAACAACAACAACAACAACATTTTCTTTATGATCAAAAAGAAAGCACATATTAATAAAGACGTGTGAAGAGCATACACATTATTATATAACCTTTGGACCACTTTTTCTCTGCTCACTTGTTTTTATTTTCAATATGTTTAGATATGTAAAGGAAAAAAAGACTAGTGGAATTTAAGGAACATTGCCCCACAAAAAACTTGTGAAAGTTGCAACTTGGGGATGATAGTTCTAACAGTATACATCTCATACCCCCCTTTCAAAATTAAGAAAAAAATCTCAAAATCTGATGATTCACACAACACTGCAAGGAAGGTGACAAATATGGTATAGACCATGTGGTTAATCTTTGAGACTCTGATTTCTTATACTATACTTATGACAAAACATATAAAAAGTCATGTCAAAAGTTGGATTTATGCTTGTACAATAGACCAGAAAGATACTGTATAAACACTAAGAATCAAAAGATGGCTACAGAAACCAAAAGGTGAAAATGGAAATGAACTAAAAGGCATTATATTTGGTATAACTATGTCAGAAAAATTTAAACATTATAGATGTGGCTTCTCAAGCCTGTGACTTGAAAAGGTAACCGAAAAAAACACAAATAGAAGAAGGGATCTTGAGATCTGCTGTGCAGGCAGCGGAGTGGATTCTATTCGCGACTATATATGCATGACTTTATTATTTCATTTTACCTCTTCTGTCTGATTTTTAGAGAGATGTGCTTCTTCAATACGGCGAGTGAGCATAGATATTCCATAATGTGAGGCACTTGAAGATGCATAGTACGAGGTAACTGTAAGCTGAGCAAACTTTGGAAGTGCATAACCTACCAAATATTGTACACAAACAAAAGCTCAGGTGATTTCTTGTAAGAAGCTACTAACATACTCACTACCACCTGGGATCTGTTTTAAATAGATAGAAAACTAATCATCTTATCGAGTTAAATTCTTCTATCAGCAGCCTCATTATATACGCAAACTCACCATAGACATAAGTTATTTGAAGTAATAGAAAACAGAGAACTCTTAAGTTTCTAACCACTAACACATGACATATGCATAATAAATAGTCATGCAGAAGAGAAGCAAGCAAGTGAGGAAAAAGAAGGCCATGTTACCTCCAAAGGCAGCCCCTGCACCTGAATATCCTAGCAGCAACGGAACCTGTAAGTAAAACCAACAAGTGAGAAGTAAAGAAAATACATACAATGTACTATCGATAGACAAGGAGAAACAGTCGAAAATCAAGAACTGGCAGCCAGGGCAAGAGAAAAATATGTACCCCTATAAGAAAAGAGAGCCGCTTTGACCCTGAAAACCTGTTTTGTAGATATGGGATCCCTGAAAGAAGAGAGAGGTAAAATCCATTGAAGAAATGACTTACATAGGTATTTGACAGACTAAAAGAGAATCATGTGAAACCTGTATTGAAAGCATGGACGGCACTAAGCAAGCCACCAATACCAGAACCAGCCTACATCACAGGTGATATTTAGTTAGAAACAGAGCAGTAAAACTACATGTAAAATCAGATTAACCGACTTCCCTGCTATCGGTTAAAGCCAAGACACACCCAATGGTATTTACAAAATCCTTAAAAGGAAGATATTCGGAGAATATGATTGCTCTCCACCCAACATCCAACACAACATTACAATAGACCAAAAATCTAACAATAATCTTGAAAAAGTTTGAACCTTTAAATGGCCAACGGTGAAAACCGAAAAAAATCATAACGGAAATCGCCTAAGCTAGATCGAAAATTCTCATTTCCAACACAATTGCACCTAAAATTCAGATGCTTTATCAACCACATCTCATAGAAATTGCAAATAGCATCTTTATATTTCCATTAAATAAGCAAGAAACAACACAAATCTCACAGAAAAGTCAACCAAAACTAAATCCCAAAACACACATAATAATAATTAAGACGAAAACTGAAGAAATTTTCCTCCAAAGAGATGCTAATATACTTACAACAGCAGCAGCATCATGCAATACTGAAGTGATGGTCCACTCTCCTTTATCCTGAGACACAAAAAAATCCACAAGAAGCAGATTCTCAGCAACTAAAAAAAAAAGACCAAACAAAAACACTTGTAATAAAATAAAAAAAGCTCACAGAATTAGGATCTAAGAGAGAAAGACAACGAGGGCATCGAGCAGAACCAAGACCAGGATTCATTGTCGGATCATAATCAAGATTCCCTCGTCTCAGCTTCTCTTCGTATACTTTCCTCGTCCCCATCGTCTCCTTCGCCTTCGTCTCTGAGAAAATTCCTCCGCCGTCGCGAAGCTTTTAACAAAACATCACCTGAGCCCAAAAGAACCCTTATTGGGCCTTTCTTATTTCGGCCCAAATAAAGACACCACGTCATCATCATCTTCGCCCTACAAAATCCTTGCTTCCTTCTTCTTCTTCTTCTTCTTCTTCTTCTTCTTCTTCTTCGATTTAGTAAACAGTTATCAATGGTGCCTTCTCTTTCGTTTATATCTTCTTCTACTTCTTGTGCTCTTATACCTTCTCTGTTTACCTTTGACTCTTCGCGTCTTCTCTCTTTACAACCAAATAAGCCGAATCGTCTTCAAAGTCGTAAACTTTTTGCAATCTCAGAGTCTCATGTCTCTCGTAAAGGAGCGTTTCGCGTTTCTTCGACTTACCCTACAGAGGAATCAGTATCAATGGTCGATTTCAATGAGAAAGATTGGTCCTTTCTCGAATCCATGGTGATTGATGATTCCACTCAACACACAGAGAAGCTTGAGAAGATCGTAAAAGCCGGAGAAATATCAGAATCTTCGAGGGTTTTGGTTTCGCTTAGCTCTGAATCTTTCGTTGATCGTCTCGTGGAGTTTTCGCCTTCTCAGCTATTGCTTATCGTCCATGACTCTCTGTTCGTGTTGGCTTGTGTTAAAGAAAAATACGACAAGGTTAAATGTTGGCAAGGAGAGCTTATCTATGTTCCAGAGAAATGGTCTCCTTTAGATGTTGTCTTTCTCTATTTTCTTCCTGCTTTGCCTTTTGATCTCGAGGAGGTGTTCAAGACATTGTCTCAACGTTGCTCCTCTGGTACTATGTCTTGTCTCTTATTAAGTTCTTCTTTTTTCTTTGTCTCTCTATTAGGCTAAGACTTGTTGTAACAGGTGCAAGAGTAGTAATTAGTCACCCACAAGGTAGACAAGGCTTGGAAGAGCAAAGAAAGGAGTTTTCAGATTTGGTTGTCTCTGATTTGCCTGATGAATCTACATTGAGGAATGTTGCTAAGAAGCATTTGTTTGAGATAACTCAGTTTTTAGATGAACAAGGTCTTTACCTTGCTGTTCTTAAGTTCTCTAAACAATAGATTCTGTGTTTTGAGTTTTGTTTAGTTCAATGTTGTGTTGTAATGAGATATACACTAGGTAATGGAGGATTGTTCATTTATGAGTAAATCAAAAACCTTTGAAAAGAAGAAAGACTTAATCTCTTGCTGAGATCTTGACATGAAATGAAAACAAACGTTGAGTTTTAGAAGATAGTAAAGCTAAAGCTGTTACTTGTTGCAAACAAGTTGTACTCTTTGCCTATTATACTCTCTCTCTCCTTGGTGTTGCTGGTGAAATATCTGAAAACATGATCTCCTGAGAACTGCAAGGAGAAATCTCCGAAAATGGCGTCTTTGGAACAAGCAGGATTCGACTTACTTACATTAGACCGAGCAACCGGCCCACTAAAGTGGAACAAGGAGAAGTTATCATCACCATCAGTTTGCGGAACTCTGCTGCTTGGAGTTTCCATTGGATACATTTGGTTTGATTTCCTTTCATCTGCTTCTTTCAGAGAACTATGTTCCTGTGGCTCAGGAGGTTGAGCCTTGTCCACAATGTTCATTGTATTAGCTTCTGCAGCCTTGCATGGAGAAAACAGAACATCTTCTGACTCTTTTGGCTTACATGTTGAACATGTAACTGATGAGACAACAGAGTTTGAGCTGTTTAGTGGATGCTTAAGCTCCATGGTCACTTTGCTTCTTGGTCTATAATCTGATTGAGTATATCTATTGACAGAAGTAGCTTTCACTGAGTTTCTGCGTTTATCTGACCACCTTAAAGCATTATGATGATGCTGATGCTGTTTACAGAATCTTGCTGTCTGATGAACAACATCATGTCTTGGTTTATCTTTTGTTAACCACCCGTTTTCGTCTTCATGATTTATGATCTCTGCTGCTATATCAGTGCTATCACAAGAGTGGATTTCATTATCATCCATACACTCTCCATTGTGATCATCAGGAGAACCATGTGGAGACAAATCTACAACTCCAGTTTCGGTTTCTGACTTCTCGCAGCTTATGTTATTGTCTGTTTCCTCCTCAAGTTTAGGATTCTTCTGCTCGTTTTCCTTCAGTTTCTCCTTTCTGCGAAGTTTCTTCTCGCGTTCTTTTGTTCTTTTCCTTTCTTTCCGCTCTTCTTCCTCGCGCTTATCTCTATCTTCTTCCTCCATAAGTTTCTTCTGCAAGTGTTAAAGACAATGGGAGTTGTTAGGACAAGAAAAAGTGTTAAACATTGTCTTTTTGAAATCGCGTAGATATCAAACAAAACCTGGTTCTCTAAGGTGACAACTTCCTTGCAAGCAATACGAAGACGTTGCTCTAGCAGTTTCGATGAAAGACATACAAATAGACTGTGTGCATTTTCACGCGATGCACCTTCTCTATACGCCTTCTCAACCTAAAGAACATCACTAATGAAATGAATACAACACATAGAATAACAATGAATGTAAGGTGTAAACTTAAGAGAAGGATTGATTCTAAAACAGAACCTTTTCTTTGAAAATAACCGATGCAGCGTCTTGAAGAAACTCTCTTGCAAGTTCTGGACTCTTAGCATGCTTTTGTGGAGCATCTTTGTCTAGCATCACTTCATCCTTATATACCATTTGAAAACAGAAAAGATGAGTATACATATATACTTTAACAAGGAAATGCTAAAAAGTTGTGATAATTTGTATGACAATATATTTGTTTACCTCTTCTTTCTCAACCTCCTGAGCATGCTCCAAAAGCATTTGAATGCATACACCGCTTTTAATCGAAACATAGCCATCCCCTACCACAAGCATGGAGTGTACACATTGTTGTCCTTTAAGCTCCCTAATAACATTTCTTCTGCAGTCTTTACAAAACTTCCTCCGGTCAAATCTGTAGTTTAAAAGGGACAATATGTTATATAGGAAAGTAAAAAAAAGAGTCACAAGATCATACAACTTAGTAATGTAGTAACACTTCAATATAAAAAGGGAAACCTGAAAGTTAGTCTTTCAATGAAATCATCTTCTTTCATTGTCAAAACTGATTTACTACTTTCATCTTCAAGTGTAGACCAAAAATCAACTAATGTATGACAAGAGAGGCTCATAGTATGCAAAGCACATACTCGGCGTTTATATCTGCCACCACAAGCATATGGATAAAGCAACACACGTTCCTTCTCTCGATCACGGGCACTTTCAAACACCTGATAAAGCCAATATATTAGATTATGTAGCTAGCTAAACTAGACCAACTTATAATAGAATAGCCTTGGATATGTAACTTACAGTTTGAAGCTCTTTGAATGATTTCGCATACAAATAGCAATCAAGAAATGTGAGTGAACCATCGCGCGTTGTGGTTAGGCCTCCCCATTGGTTAAAAATGGGATCTTGCAACTCACCATTACATATGTCACACTCAATTTCATCTTTTGAGCATTGAAGGCTTTCTTTCGATACTTTTTCTTGCGCGGACTTCCCATATGAAACAATCTGCAAGAAGTCTTCAAGAAGTAGGCCATTGCATCTTGAACAACACATGTTCTTGCAACGAGCTTGCTCAAACAAAGCCTGCTTGTCAATCTTTAGAAGCTCCTGCTTAGCTTCTAGAGACAACTCACTCCAAAACTGGGCAAGAGTTTTTTCGATTCATCAAGAAAAAGGCGAAAAATATGTGTTAACAAGAACTTTAAGACCAATAATTGGACTCAAATAGCATTCCAAACAAACAGATTCAAAGTACTTACCTTGTGCAATTGATTGTAGCTGACTCCATCGACATTCTCGGACCAAAACCAAGAAGAGTAATGCTCGTTACTCTGTCCTAAACCTGGCATTATCGTCTCTGTTCATCCAACAAATGATTTCCACAACATTTTAAATATGTCGGTTACATGTGTGGACTTGTGCTAAAGGGGAGAGTTTTGGGGTCATGTAAGTACATGATGTTATCATCATGTTGTCATGATGTTGTAATAACGGTCAAGACTTACTTATTTCATTCAAGATTTTGAGATATAATTGGTAATTAAAAAATATTAATGTTACATTCGATTAATTTTAAATTTGACAACATTCTTATAATCAATAATCACATCAAAAAGAAAAAAACAATAATAAACAAATAAAAAGACAAGAGAAGGTAGTCAAAATATTGCTTATTTTTATGAAGTAGATTCAGGACCGGCCGGTTTAGAGTTAAGAAGAGGCTGAAGTGCTTTAACAACTATGGTCATGTTTGGTCTGAAATCTGCCTCGTACTGTACACATAAGGCCGCCACTGCTGCCAGCTGTCCAACCACCACACATTAAACCAAAAAAAAAGTCAACATTAACCATTATAAAGGAAAACAAAAGAAAGTCAATGAAATAACAAAATATCATAAAACAAAAGATACAAAAAAAATAAAGAAAAAATGAAGAAAGGACCTTGGCGACGGCTTTGGGAGGAAAGTCATTATTAAGTTTAGGATCTATGCATTGTTTTACTTTGTCTTCACTTAGTCTAGGAGTTGCCTACAAAAAAATCAAGAACATAAAGTAAAAGGGCTTTAATTAATAATTACATGTTTAATTACTTTATTGAAAATGTGTACATTATACATACCCAAGTAACAAGACTTTGTTGGCCTTTAGGCATTGTATGATCTACCGGTTTTCTTCCTGTCAAAAGCTCCAAAAGCACAACGCCAAAACTATATACATCACTTTTCTGTGTTATCTGTCCCGTCATAGCATACCTAAACACAAGTTAAACACTCATTAAGATTGCGACTTTTCGCATTTGCATATGAGATTGTATAAAGCTATATGGTTTAATGGGGTTTATTAGTATAATACTCTGGAGCGTGATAGCCGAATGTTCCCAAGACACGAGTAGAATGAAGCCTAGCCGCAGTATCAGAGGACGCGTTGGTCAAGTTGAAATCAGCCATTTTGGCCACAAAGTCGTTATACAACAAGACATTGCTTGACCTAACATCTCTATGGACTATTGATGGTTGGACTTTCTCGTGTAGGAACTCAAGACCTTTGGCTGCTCCATACGCGATCTTTACTCTTTGGTTCCAGTTCAGAACCGGTCCTGGCTCTGCCCCTTGCACGCCCTTTCTCCCTAATAATTCAATGCATAATATATAACACATAGATACTATATATGAAGTAAAATATGTATAGGGAGGATTGAATTTATATGTGTACCGTGTAAAACGTCGTGTAAAGAACCTTTTGTTGCAAACTCGTAGATTAGTATGCGGTTATTTGCTTCCAAGCAGTACCCAATCAACTCCACAAAATGTTCGTTCTTTAGCCGCGATACCACAGACAACTTTTCGTTTTATGATTCATATATAGAGATTACTTGTTAGATTCTAAAATACCATTAGATTGATCTACTATATGTACTATTGAAATAGGAAAAGATAGAATCTTGATCGATCTTTAACCCTAGTTTGCGATAAAAAAGAATGTTTTCTCGGTTTTTAACCTAGCAACACAGAGAAAAGGATAGAAGAATGGTCGATTTCGCGGCCAAAATGTGACTAAACCGTGACTAGATAAATCAGTTTTTGTAATACTTTTATGTGTATACTACCTGTGAAGTGAAATCAGAGTCAGGCTCTTCAGAAGAGCTAGCGTCAAGCTTCTTGATAGCAACATCAACTCCTTTATACTTGCCTTGAAAGACACGTCCATAAGAGCCTTCACCGATCAATGCCTTGTTACCGAAGTTACCCGCCATTCTATTCAGTTCATCCAATGCAATAGCAGGGATCTCTATAGGCAAAACCTTCGCAGGAGCTCCGGGTCTCGCTGCGTTCGGATTCCTCGGCTCTCCTCTGTTTCCGCCTTTTCATAAAACGCAAAACGCAAACGCTGGTTTGTGGAAACTCAGAGCATAAAAGGAATTAGGGTTAAGGAATATTAAGTGGAATTTTACCGCCAAAATTGGGATTTCCGGCCTTGTTAGGAGGAGCTGCGTATTGGTTTGCGGGCGGACCGGCCGGTTCTTCATCGGCGCCACCGCAACAGAACATGTTTTCAGATCTTTTTTTAGGTCAACAAGAGTTTTGTCTTCTTGTTCTGTTTTTATCTGTTAATAACATCTGAACATGTGTTACTAACCTATAAATCTAAATTCATTTTGTATATCGTGAGATTTTTTTTCTTTTCTAAAACAACTCATCGTAGAACAAATATCAGATCTTATAACGATTATGATAATACGGAAGAAATAAAGAGATAAAAGTTTTGTCACAAAACCTTGAATAATCGTTGATGATAAAATAAGATTAAAGAAATTAATAATTGTTACCTTGACTCTGCCATTAAATCAACCCCAGAAATTAAGGACTATGATGAGAGTTAATATTTCAGAAACCAACAAGTTTGGATAAAAAATTTACGTATAATTTTCTTGAAACAAAATTTTACAAAGCCTGGAATATTTTTTTTTTTTTTGCAAATCTGAAAGTTTGATTGGAAAAAAGTCTCTCTGTTTCTCTGTTAGCGATAAAGTCGGAAACAAAAAAATAACAAAACTTGATTATGAATTCTTGTAATCAAATTAGTATAAATAAAACAACGTAGGAAATGTCAAGTGTTTGTGTACACGTCCTTGCACGTCTTCCCCTAACCATACTACTAATTTTATCTTCTTTTTCTATAATAATTCACATTTCTAAATTCCAATACTCTATTTATTTCATGAAAAAAGAAAGTGTATTAATCATTGTGTTTATAGTAAAAAGAACAATTATAATCCAAGAAACTAACTAAAATCTGTCTTTACTTTTCCAACAAAATCAGTAAAATTACAAGACAGTGTTTGTAATATTGCATCATGAGATATTTTTTCTTATCTCATAGCTACTTAACAAAACATTTGTAAGAAAATTTATCATCACATATGATAAAGAAGAAGCTCTCAAGATTCTGCTATGTACACTCTCCCTTTTCAAAAACTCAAATCAAAATCATAGTTTAATTCTTATTTTGACTTCTTGTTTCTCATTTTCGCTTTATTCGTCTTTCCAAATCCGTCCTGCGACGCGCAACTTAAGCTCTTCTTTGTCATCATTCCCTGAGAAGTACAAAGCCAAGTTTCTCGGTATGATAAGTCCGTCCTGGCTATCGCGTACTTTCCTATGACTATCTCTAATGCTTCTAGGTATCCCTTGCCACGTCAGTTTACGGCTATGTCCTCCAACTTCTAAACTGTAACTAAACTTCTTAGCCTCATTCTCGTCTCCCATAAACCTTAGAAACGCCATGTAAACCGGTGCCATACCGAGCTGAAACGCTTCAAAATGTAAACAAAACTGTCTTCCAAAACAGTTGAAAACCTAAACAAAACACACAAATCAGATGATGTAAGATACAAACTCAAGAAATTAGCCTATAAGAGAGTGCATAATGATAGTAGAGAAATTCCTTGAAATATCACCAAAAAAAGTTTTCTTTTGGAAATACCGTTACAAAGTTTTTAATAACAAAAACACCATTAAAATGTTTTTTAATATCAAAAACTTGATTTAGCGCTACTCATGATAATTGCCCTATATAACATTACCGTAAGCATCCATGTAGCATTCTCAACCTCGTGCGGTTTTGACTTGACATAGCGGTGGTTAAAAGAGAAACCATCGTGCATATCGACTTTATGATCATCTTTGAGATGAACAACAAGGGATGTGATGTCACCAGTCACCGAACACTCAGAGCCAGCGTAAGGACAATTGTATGATCGGAACTTACAATGCTGCTCGTGCTTGATTTTGCCGTAGTATGGGAAAATGTCATGACAACCCAAGGTTTGGTACCGGCATGGGACTTCCAAGGATTCGGCGACTTTCTCTAGAGCCAAACATCTTATGTTACCAAGCTCGTAGCGACATGTAGGGCACGTGTTCTGTACTCTCTGTTTGCAGCTCGAGCACAATGTGTGGCCATTCGGGCACTGTGTCGTAATCAACAAACATTGAAAATAATTGAATAAGACCATATTTTACTAGTTAGGAGATAGGTAAGTGACTATAGAGAAAGAACAATGATCATACCTGATAAATTGGAGGATACATGAGATTTGTACAAACAAGACACTCGAGGAGCTCATAAACACCGTTGCTCGAATGAAACCCATATTTTCCAATGAAGCCGCCACTACCTGATCGTGCTGGTTTGTTATTAGCCTCCACTTCAGCCATCTTAACATCGTAATCTAATCCCGTCGAGGTAGATTCTAGCGCTTCTTTCAAAGCACTGCCACTTGGAGCCATGGAGAGTCCGAAAAACTTTCTTTTTGCTTCTATAGACAATCAAGTAAATATATATTCGTTGTCCTGCAAGAAAAGAAGCAATGGCCAATGTAAGCTTATGTACAACACATAAGGGAAAACTAAACAATTCATAAGAGAAAATGCAAAGTAAAATGTTATAAAATGCAAGCAGGTAACATGTTGTTCAGAAGTTGAGGGAAAGTAGGTTAGGACTTAGGTGGTAGATACTTAGTTCACTTGATCAAGTTTCTTACTTTATGTCCATATAAAAACATAATCAACAAGCTCTTAACAGTATACACTACACCACATTGCAAAAACAAGTCTTAAACACGGTCGGTCCAGCCTTATAAAAACTAGGCAGCCCCTTTGTTTCGAAGCTACAATGACACTAAGGTTTTGGATTGTTAATATTGGCTTATTTGAAACATTTTCAAAGAGAATGAACATTCACATTAGGCCACATGATTTGGACAATGAGCTAAAAAGCTTATCAAATATTTTAAACAGCGGCAGTTACAACCACCCACATGCTATCAAACCAACTATATACAAACAAGAAATAGCTATCATAATTATATTATATCTTCACTTTGTATAAGAAGATAAAGAGATACAAAAGCTGAAATTAAGACAAAGTATACGAAGAACAAATCATCATAATGAATGTCTTTTGGCCTAATAATAACAGATAAATTTGAAACTTGAGCTAAAAAATAAATGATTTTAAACAAAGTGCATCCAAAATTATAAAAATTGAGACTTTCAAAGATAAGTGAGGAGAGGAACATAACCCATCATAAAATTCTCAAAAAAGACTCGCAAATATGGCTCTTTGAGATTTAAATTAAGCATCTTTAAGATTAGGCAGAACCCAAAAAAAAAAGACATAAAGAGATAACAAAAAGAATTACCCAGGAAGAATAGTTTTAGGCGTCGCAGGCGGCGTATATTTTAACGATGTTTTGAAGAAGAAGAAGACGCGGATTAGAAAAAGAGACTTTTGATTTTGTAAGACGGAGATAGTTGTGTTCTGTCTTGTGTTGTTGGTATCGATGCAAACCCCCAATTAATGGTCGTGACTCCTCTTTATTATTACACTTTTGAAACTCGATTCCTTTTTTTTTGGGGTTTAAAAAATAAAAATAAACGTCGCCTGAGAGATTCGAACTCTCGCGGGCAAAGCCCATGTACTTAGCAGGCACACGCCTTAACCACTCGGCCAAAGCGACTTGTTGTCCTTTTCAAATAAAATAAATAAATAAATATATTAAAAAATGAAAACCTGAATCACAATAATTACAGTCGTCGTTGGTATTAAAAATGGTTAAGGAGAACAGGTCATTGTGGGCTTTCTTCTCTCTTGATGGATTCGATAGTTATGTGTTAATGTTTGATCCATTACATATTGTTTATATGGGCCCGTGGGTATGTTAATTGCATAACTGACAAAAAAAAAAAACGAGCTCTGTAAACTAAACTATATGGTAAAGTTAGTTTTAACTAAGAAAAATCGAGACACTTAAGTAACGATGTGAGTTAAACAACACGTAAAAAAAAACATGTCCTTTCTCTACACATGAACAATTATAACAAACAAAGAAAATTTATTAGTCTGATTTTTTGGCTTAATGTGACACGCCAGCCCATTTCCACGTATTTTTTTTTATATTTTTTTGTCGATGTTGTACTTACGATGGATAATGGGGGGAAATAGAGAAATAAAAAAACAAAAGGGTGAAAAACGAAAGAAAATAAAAGTTTAAGGGCTTGTTATGGGTGAGAAAGGTATAAAAGGATAAAACTTCTTTATGGGGCCCTACACACACTCCCACTCTCTCTCTCTCGTCCAGGCTGGCATCTACGTAAGAAACCACCGATTACCTCCTCTCCCGGTTTCTACGCACGTGCGCCACCCACTCTCCACGTGCCTCCCCCTCTCATAGTTAAAAAAAATGTTTTTAACTCAACGCAAAATTACACCTTATAAATTCATCCTAATCTCTCTAACATATGCTTTTCGTAAACATTATACATTACATTTGTAACATGCTTCGAAAAAAAGCTACACTCAAATCAATTTTCTCCAATATTTTCATATATTTGTAAGAAGAAACAATTTCAAAATATGTAGTTAAAAAGGATTTATATACGAAAACATGTCTACTAATAATATAAGTAAAAATTCTTCCGTGGCATATTTCTCTCACAATTACTAGTAAGTTGCTTTTTGGGTGCAACAACAATTAAAAAGCGTGTGTGTGTGTGTGTATAGAGAGAGAGAGATATACCAAAGGAGCAACACAACACCACAAAGCCTTCTTCTCCTTTTTTTTATTTTTATTTTTCCAAGTCAGTGTACACACAAAAAAAACAGTTACTCTTTTCTTCTCCCTTTTGGGTGCAAAGAACAAAACCAAGAATTAAAGTAAGAATCTTTTATTACATATTCGATGAGGATCCGTAAAAGACAAGTACCTCTTCCTCTGTCGTCTCTGTTACCTGTTCCTCTATCAGATCTCTACTTTCGCGGCGGCGGAGACGACGGTGGTTTTGCTTCTCTCCCGTCGTCGATTTCTGATCGGTTGATTCAAAGAGAAGTGTTGAGGAAGAAGAAGGAGGAAGAGAAAGCTTTGGTGAGTTTTCTTAGTATGTAAACATCTAATTTTATTTATAATTGACCGTAAAAATGAGATTTTTATTGGTGCAATTTGTGTTGTGTATATGAAGAAAGACCGTACTTTTATTGTTTGGTTTTTTTTTACCGGAGAATAATTGTTATTTTTATTTACATCAAAAAAGGAATGTTTATTTTACTCATCTTTGTTTATGTTTAAAAAGGAACAACATGATGATAATAATGGTGATGGCAATGTTAATATTAGTAATGATGCATTGGTGATCAGGTAAGTGAATTTTACAAAGATTATGAACTTTTGTTCTATAATTTACTTATCTTTCTTTGATATAACTTTGTGGTGTAACTAGAATACACACCAAGTGTTTTTTTTTGTGTGTGTGATCAAAGCTTATAAATCACACAAATACATAGATTCGAGCAAAGTTTAACACTTTGATGGTTGTTAGAACAATACAATTAGTTTCATTTTCTTTTCTCCTCACACCAAAAACATTTGTGAATATAAAGAGTAGTAGTTATATAGAGACTATGAGTGACTCATGACGGTGCATGTTAGCATGTGATTGCCCTTATACTATGATTAATGGTAACCCCATATATTAACCCTTAGCTTTACATTGTGGCTTGTGGTGTGGCTCTCTATTATTTTACTTCTTATTACACTTTCTTTCATCTCCATATTCACTTATGTGATTCTTATAAGTTTTCCTTCCTTCTTGCTTCAAAACAATCGCATAGCAAGAACAACGTTAATCCCTTGGGAGAATCCAACTCTTCAACACAAGGTACTCATATATATAGAGAGAGAGCTTTTGTTCTTTGGTTGCATCATTGTACACAATAACTTCATTGTATGTATGTACATAGTAGTAATCGAGGAGAATGAAAAGGGTGTGTCTTTGAGGAAGAGAAGAAGCTTTATAAGCTTTGAGGAACACGAAGAAGAAGAAGAAGAAGCTAGTGGTGGTAACAGAGGGAAGAAGAAGAGAGCGAAAAAGAGCGGCACCTTAGAGGAAGGATCAAGGTGTAGCCGTGTAAACGGTAGAGGATGGAGATGTTGTCAGCAAACACTTTTTGGGTACTCTCTATGTGAGCATCATCTTGGTAAAGGCAGAGTAAGGAGCATGAACAAGACTCGTGGAGGCGATAAAAAGGCGGTGGTTGTGGATGTAATGAAGAAGAAGAGTAAGAGAGTGAAGCTTGGGATGGTAAAGGCACGTTCAATAAGTAGTTTGCTTGGACAAACCAGCACTAGTATAAGTGGTAGTAATGCTGATGTTGTTGTTGCTGTTGCTAATCAGAGTGAGATAAGTGCACTTGCTGATCAGTTTGTTGGATATGATAAGTAAGTTTGTCAATCATTCATTACAAGTATGTATATGTTTATGTACATGAGGATTATGGACATAGCTGTGTATTTGTGTGTGTGTAGATTGATCATGACTTATTGGCGTTAATAATATTTAATGCTAAACTTTATACCAAAAATTGAAACATATTTTGTAGAATGAGTTTAAATTGAAAGGGAGGAAGTAGTAATAAGCAAAGCAGAGTTAAAAGTCTTCCAACTTTAAGACGACTTTGTTGGTCAAACATCTAGTAGTTGACTTTTTAAGTTCAACACTGCTTCCTTCTCTATCTTACATCATCCAAAAGCTACTAATTACAATCAAATTGCACATTAAGAATAACAAATTTAGTAATCAATCAGAAACAATTTGACTTGGAACAATTCAAAGTAAGAAACCTTACATAGCTTCTTCTCATATATGATCCAAACACACAAACAAGATATTGCTAAATCAAAAGAGACAAACTCCAAGTAGTGTAATAATCAATGGAGTACAAACATTTCAGCCATCCACACACTCTAAAAGTCCATCAGGTTCATACACATAAAGCCTCAGATTCTTCACTAATCTGCTCTGGCTGCGAATCAGCAATCACTGGATCAGCAGCAACCGCGTACATCTGTTCAACATGTGACTTCAACCTCCATGAGCAGTGTGGAAACGCACCGCGTGGTATGCAACACCCTTCCCACGCAGGGCTCCACCACTTGACTCTTGTCCCTTACACAACTTACAGCGCCGGTTCTTACCTTTGCAGAGCATGTGGCTTCAATGGAGGTAAAGGTTTCTCTTACTGTTGTCCTTTGTGTGACTTTGACCTCCATGTTCAGTGCGCGCATTTGCCTCAAGTCATGGCTCATGAGTCTCATCCTTTCCACAGTCTTGTTCTTGTCTACAACAGTGCTCCTCCTGCTACGCCTTTTACTCAGTTCGCAGGATACACCAATCAGCTTGTCTGCAATCTCTGTAATGTTGGAATGGATGGTAGGTTCTGGTCTTATAACTGCTATGCTTGTAACTATCATGTTCATGCTTCATGTGCTGTGAATAAGCCTGAGCCAGTGGTGGCTTCTGGTGAAAAGTGTGGGACGAGCGATGAAAGAAAGGAAGCGGAGGCTGAACCTGTTCCATGTCAGGGTTTGGAGACTCAGCAGACAGAGCACGTGGTGGAAGATCCAGCTTTGAGACAACAGCTTGAACTTCAGAGGCTTCAGCTTGAGCTAGATATGAGTTCTGCTCTCGCAAACATGATCGGTTCTTTCAATCTCAGTTCTTTGGTTTGATATCCCTCTGTTGTTGTCATGTTGTCTTTTTGAATGTGTTTGATGTAAGTGCAGCATGCAAAACCTGTAGTTGTCTTTGTTCTTGTGTTGTGATATACTCTGGTCTGAATAAAAATCACTTGTTTTGGTTTCTCCTTCTTTCTCTGAAAACCATGGAGTAACACTGACATGGTGACTAATTAGTAATTTACACAAAGATTGATCAAAATGTTTTGCATTCACATAATCACATTTGAAGTCTTCTTTTTACAATTCAAGAAACTGAAACCAGAAACATAAACATTTGGTTCAGCCATAACATCTGAAATGCGATACCTAAATGATAACAGTTATCTTCTGTATTTTCTTTTCGCTTCTGCCAAGAAATCTCTCACACCAGCAACTTCATTCTTTCCTTTCCCTTTAGTCAAAACAATGAAAGATTGAACCAAATCCAGAAGCTGCTCCAATAAGCTGTGGAGAAATATTGCCTTCATATTAAAGGAGTAAGTCTCCATGAACAGAAGTATTTTTCCTACATGATACTTTTATTAGGCCGAGCACATACATGTAGAGAAGAAGGATTATCAAACCTCGAGTCATGGCTGCAAATGGTAATCAAGACTAAAGGCACGAATATCCGATGGACTACTTCCAGGCCTGAGATAGAACAAAGCGCATGTATAGCCACAATTAAACACAAGTGAAACTGCTAATAATATCTTTCAACAATCACTCCACACATTGGGATATTCAACGGGAACACACCTTTTGTTTATGGTACCATAGTGAAACTTTACTTTCCCTTTTTTCAGATCTTCCAAGTACTGCACAAAAATGGCATAAAACCAAAACATGATTTGTAAAGATCTAGCGAATGGAGACTGGGGAGTTTGAGATACATCTGTGTCCATATACTTACCAAGTTTAAAGTAACATATATAGATGAAAAAGCCAAGGAATCAAACGGTATCTCGTCTAGTGCAAAAAGACGACACTCCAATGATTCAGGACCAGGAGCAAAATGCGGGTTCTTCAGTTTTGCTAAGAATATAACATACGTCTGGTCCACAAAACCAAACAACCATACAAGTACAATGATATAAACAAAGTAGTAAAATAAAAAGTAGGACTGTTTTGTTTCATATGTATATTTTACTTGGCCAATAAGAGGAATGTCGAGCTGCGCAAAAGGCGAAATAACTTCAACCGTTGCTCCTGCTTCTTCCCAAGTTTCCCTCATAGCTCCTTGTGCAGCTGACTCTCCAACTTCAAGATAACCAGCAGGAAGTGTCCTGTGTATACACAAAAATAACCATCTTTTTAACTTCACACACAACAAACTCAACATCACAATAGACTTTGTTTAATAAGATGATATACTACCATAGACCGTGTGAAGGTTGAATGTTACGCTTGCAAAGCAAAACCTTTCCTTCATGCTCTATAAGACAACCTACAACCTTCAATTTCACATAGGAACCTTCTTAATAAAAAAAAAAACATTTAACAAGGAAACAAAAAAGTAATAGTATTGTCAAATTTTAACCATCTTAGGATTCTGATAAGCGATTTTGCCACAGTGTGTGCAAATAGCTCGAAGCTTCTCTTCTCCTTGAGGTATCTCATGCTTCGTTGTCCCTCCACACCATTGACAAAACTTTATCTTACGAACATCTCCCTGTAATAACAACAACAAGACAACACACCATTGAAGAAGAGAAAAACACCCTTATGAAAAGATCTATTGAAGATCGATTAGACTCACAGAGACGAAAGTCGGAGAATTGGGAAGTGGGTCGGATCCGGATTGCGAGGAAGACATACGGGTCGGGTTTAAACGGGAGATTCTTAAACGAGGAGGAGAGATTGTTGAAGCGGAGAGCTTGAGCTGGTTTATCGATGTAGAGAGGAAGGAGACGGTGGTCGTTGAGGATTTGTGGGTTTTCGTTAATCTATGTGAGATGGTTAAGCCTGATGACCAACCCAAGATCTGAACGGCTTTGAGCATTATACGCACGACGGTGTTTCGCCGGAGTTTTTCTTCAAGTTTTCTGCCGTCAATGATTGTTCACCGTCGCTGAACATTAGAGGAGTATGATTATTTGTTGGATAAAAACTCTTTTTAACTTTCTGCAAAAAAAAAATAACTATTAACCGTAGAAAACCGGGTTTAATTTAACAAAATTAACCGGTTCAGACACAAAGCAGGACATCGCATACTAATGGGCCTTGAGTGATTGGTCTAGACTTAGCAGGCCGTGACCTAACCAACTACCTCATGAAACTCTTGACCGAACGTGAGATAGTCCAAGATATCAAAGAAAAACTATTTTACGTAGCTCTTGACTACGACCAAGAACTAGAGAAAGCTACAAAAATCTCGGACATGATCGATAGAAAGCTACGAGCTTCCCGATGGTCAAGTGATCAGTATAGGAGCCGAGAGGTTCATTCATGTGCCCTGAGGTTCTTTTCAAGCCATCTTTGGCCGAGATAAAATCTTCTAGTATTCACGAGACAACTTATAACTCAATCATGAAATGTGATATATTGATACACGAAAGAAGTTATATGGTAACATTTTGATAAACGGTGCCGCGAAAATGAGCCATGGATTTGTTGAGAGAATGCGTAAAGAGTGCATTACCCTTGCACCGGCTACTATGAGGATCAAAGTTGTGTCTCTTGGAGGACAATAAGTGTAGTTCTTGGATTGGTGGCTCCTTGTTAGCTTCTCTAAGTACATTTAAAAAGGTATATAATATAGTTAATAATATGGCTAGTTTTTATGTATTTTAATGTAAGTTTTATTTTGGGGGTTGTGTTATAATGTAAAGTTGTGATATTATATGTTAATTGTTGAAAGCTTGAGAAAGCTTGAGAGAGAAGAAGAAGACAACTTTGTTATTATTATTTTCTCTGTCTTTCATTACAAACAAACGTGATGTATATAAAGAGAAATTGTGTGCTTTGGATAATGACAAACACCTGCCAGCTCATCAGGTGACAGCACACACTCCCAAGGCGTCAAAACGGTTGTGCAGCTTTATGTCCTTCCTTGCAGAGTCCGTACAACGGCTGTCTCTTGTCCTCATCTGATCTGAGCTATAGTTACCGTTGGGAGAGGTAACAATGAGCTTTTTGGGCTGAAACATTGCAGAGCATAGCAAGGCCTCTTTGTGTTCTAGATGGGCCTTGCTTACACACCCCCTCAAACTTGGCGTAGGAGGCATTACGACGCCAAGTTTGTCTCGTAAATCGCAAAACGGATGTTGAGCTAAGGATTTTGTAAATATGTCTGCGAGTTGTTTTGCCGAAGGTATTTGACTCACGACCAAGGCACCAAGCGCCACCCTCTCACGAACGTAATGAAAATCTGTATCAAAGTGTTTAGAACGGTTGTGCAGAGCTGGATTAGCAGTTAGATAAACTGCTGACAGGTTGTCGCAGTACAGTTGTGGAGGATCCGGTAGAGTAATACCCATTTCCCCTAGCAGTGAAGCTAGCCATTTGAGTTCTGTAGCGGTGATCGAGAGTGTGCGATACTCTGCTTCTGTTGAGGACCTTGAGACGGTTGGATGTCGTTTAGCTGACCAAGAGATTATATTTGAACCGAGAAACGTGCACATGCCTCCTGTTGACCGACGTGTCTCACGACATCCTGCCCAATCACTGTCACTGAATCCATATAGAAGAAAACCTGTTTCTGCATTAATATTCAAGCCTAGTTTGCTTGTGCCCTTTAGATATCTTAGAATTCTCTTCAGATTTGCGAAATCCGCCTTTGTCGGAGCATGCATTTTCTGGCAGACATAGTTAACTGCGAACTGGATGTCTGGTCGTGTCAATGTAAGGTACTGAAGCTTACCGGCCAAGCTTCGGAAGTACGTTGGTTCTGGAAAAATGTCTTCTTGGCCGGCTACTCTGTCCAATTGTAGAGGCAATGGTGTTGACACTGGATCACATCCGGCCATTCCTGCAATCTCCAATAATTCATTAGTATATTTTTCTTGACACATAAATAGTCCATTGTCATGAGCTTGCACTTGAATTCCAAGGAAATAATGAACCGGCCCCATGTCTTTCATACGAAAAGTAGTTTGCAGAGTGACCATTAACTTCTCGATGAGCTTGTCATTGTTGCTTGTGAGAAGCATGTCATCTACATACAATAGAAGGTAAACCACGTCTTGATCATGTATGTAAACAAACAGAGAGGGATCTCCATGTGTACATTTGAAGCCAAATTCTAGCAAAAATGTACTGAATTTGTCAAACCATGCTCTTGGTGATTGACGAAGACCATAAATGGCTTTACGAAGCTTGCACACATAATGAGGCTTTTCCGGGTCTTCAAATCCAGGGGGTTGTTTCATGTATACAGTTTCTTTCAAATCACCGTGGAGGAAAGCATTTTCCACATCTAATTGCTTGATTTGCCAGCCTTTTACCGTGGCGATGTGGAGGACAGAGCGTATTGTAGCGGTGCGCACTACAGGGCTGTATGTTTCAACATAATCAATACCTTCTTCTTGCTCATTTCCTCTAGCAACCAATCTTGCTCTACGCTTCTTCAATGTCCCATCCGCATGACATTGTGATCTGAACACCCAGCCGCAATTGACTGGTTGCATATGTGGTTCTGGAGGTACCAGATCCCAAGTGCGAGCCAATTCTATGTTGAACTTTTCCTGTCCCATTGCAGCTGTCCAGTTAGGATCTTTGAGAGCTGCTGCAACAGACCTTGGTTCAGGATATTTTGATTTTACAGTCATCAACATGTAACGTGGGTTAGGCTTTCTTATACCGTCCTTTCCTCGTGTAACCATGGGATGTGTTGCAACAGGTTCTTGTGGTTGTTGAACTATCGGAGGAGACATAGGTGCAGGTTCCTCATCTGAAGTTAATGTGGGTGGGTGGCTTATTGAATTCTGAGATTGTCGAACAGGAGGGATAAACTCTTCGACATTCTCAGTTTCGGATTGAATTTGTTGTTGTGGAAGAAATTCAGATTTCCAAGCAGTCAAGAGCTTCGTATCCAAGAAATTCAGAAAAGATTGATACTCATTCTGATAGGGGAAACTGGATTCATTGAACAAAACGTGACGGCTGATGTAGACTCTTGCGCTTGGTGGATGCAGGCATCTGTAGCCTTTGTGCTTTTCACTGTAGCCGAGAAAGACACAATGCAGACTCTTCGGATCAAACTTGTTTTCTGCATAAGGCTTGAGAAAGGGATAACAACTGCAACCAAAGACGCGTAACGAGGTATACACTGGAGGTTTGCCCACCAATACTTCATATGGGCTAATATTACCAGGGAGCACAGACGAAGGAAGAAGATTACTGAGATAGGCTGCGGTCATGAACGCTTCTAGCCAGAGTTGATGAGGAACCTTACTCTGAAACATAAGTGAGAGACCAAGTTCTGTCACATGTCTGTGTTTTCGTTCCGCGAGGCCATTCTGCTGCGGTGTGTGTGGGCAAGACAATTGATGCTTGATTCCACAGACTGCTAGGTGAGTTTTCAGCTGGTTACTAATAAACTCTCCACCACCATCTGTTTGGAAAGTTTTAATTTTGCAATCAAGTTGATGTTCAACATACTTCTGAAAGCTTAAGAATATTGAAAAGAAATCTGATTTCATCTTCAATGGGTACAACCAAGTGTATCTTGAATAATGATCAACAAAAACAGCATAAAACCTAAACCCTTGAGTGGATATCACTGGAGAAGGCCCCCAGAGGTCACAATGCACTCGTTCAAGAGGTTTGGTTGCTACAAATTCAGAAACAGAGAAAGGTAAACGACTAAACTTTCCAAGCTGACATGCCTCACAGAGCCGTGAGCTTGTTTTATTGATGAAGATGGCTTTATTTGATGATAAACGTTGGAGAACATCTTGATGTGGGTAACCTAGCCTTAAATGCCACACATCATCACCGACGACTTGCTGTCTGTGAGAATAGTAAGCCATGAACTGCGGATTCTCCAAAACGTAAAGGTCTTTTTGTCTACTGCCCTTGGTTAGTAGCTGCTTTGTCTGTTTGTCCTTCACAACAACACTATCAGAATCGAACTCAATAGAACAAGGGTAATCAGCAGTAAGTTTCGAGACTGATAAGAGAGATTTGGTAATAGAAGGACACACCAAAACATCATTCAATAGTAGTTTACCTTGAAGACTAGGCAGAACTGCTGTACCAACGTGAGTTATTGGGAGGTAATCACCGTTACCAACTAAAACTGTATCATCTCCTGTGTAAGCGTGAGCAGATTGAAGATGAGAGGTTTGATTCGTGATGTGAGCTGTAGCTCCAGAATCTGCACACCACTCCTGTGCCGTAACTTTTTGTGGTTGAGACCGGAAAGCAGAAAGAGCTCTGTGATATTCCTCAGTCTGATAGGAATGGTCAAAACGCTTGTAACATTTATATGCAGGATGGCCATATTTGTTACAGATCTGACACAAGAGTTTGCCTTCAGATGAGGAAGCTCCTCTTCCTGTCTCTTGACTAATCTGCTGATGAAAACCACGGCCTTGAGTCGAGTAATCTCCTCTTCCCCGAGATCCACCTCTGTAGTTTCCTCTGCCACGATATGGGTAACCTCCTCTGTTTGTGTAGAAGGCTTGATGAAGGGAAATATCTGTGGTAGCCTCGTATGAGGAGAGCTTATCATTAAAGCCGATTAGCTTAAACACTACATCTTCAAAATTAGGGCCAGGGAATGTATCCATTGAGTTCTCGATTACAGTGGAGATAGACTCATATTCCCTGCCTAAGCCGCGAAGAACACCGTATATCTTTTCTTGGTCCGTTAGAGGTGCCCCAATCGAATCGAGTTGGTCACATAAAGACTTCATCTCTGAAAGATATTCAGCAAGAGTGCGAGATCCTTTCTTGGTGTTTTGAATCCGACTCTGCAACTCCAACCTACGAGTAGGAGAAACACGATTGTACTTTTGTGCAAGATAGTACCACAGCTCTTGTGAAGATCTGAGACCATACACACTTTTAATGGCTTCTTCAGACAGAGAACCACATAACCAAGCCATGATACGTTGATCTGTTTGAACCCACTTTGCATAAGCCGGGTTGGATTCTTCTGTGACCAGCTCGCCATTTGTAACACGAACTGTAGGAGGAGGACGAAGTGTAGTTCCAGTAACATGACCGAAGAGAGATTGACTGTGGAGAAACTGCTCGAACTGAAACTTCCATGAAAGGTAGTTGGAATCGTTTAGTTTGAGCGTAACACACTGTGTGATTGTAAGAGGAGAAGTGAATGTATCACTATCCATAGTTAAGCCTCAGGTTCTATTCCCTGATGCTCTGATACCATGAAAGCTTGAGAAAGCTTGAGAGAGAAGAAGAAGACAACTTTGTTATTATTATTTTCTCTGTCTTTCATTACAAACAAACGTGATGTATATAAAGAGAAATTGTGTGCTTTGGATAATGACAAGCACCTGCCAGCTCATCAGGTGACAGCACACACTCCCAAGGCGTCAAAACGGTTGTGCAGCTTTATGTCCTTCCTTGCAGAGTCCGTACAACGGCTGTCTCTTGTCCTCATCTGATCTGAGCTATAGTTACCGTTGGGAGAGGTAACAATGAGCTTTTTGGGCTGAAACATTGCAGAGCATAGCAAGGCCTCTTTGTGTTAGATGGGCCTTGCTTACAATTGTAAGCAGATGTGCATAACTAAAGATGAGTATGAAGAAAATGGAGCTGGGATTGTTAACCGCAAATGCTTCTAATTAAGTTGTTTAATTTGTGGTTTAGCATTTTGTTTTTGTTGAAATAAATTGGTTTAAATTGACATTGATTTTGTCTTTTTAAAACTCATGTTGGTGTAGTAAGTAGACCGTATGGTCAAAAGATTTAGTCGTGTTGTTATTTTTCTCGCTTAAATAAATATTTTTGTTAATCAACATTAAATGCGAATTTAAATCTGGATGGAGATATAAATCGACACTAAAATATTTTACTTTTTCAAAACTAAAAGTACAATACACAGGCCAATATTGTCTTCTCCAACATATCATCAGTACATTTTAAATACATAGTCTTCTCCAACCACAAAAAACATTATCTTCAGCCCAATTTCGATTTGTTTCTAACTTTTTGTCTAATTTTTCATTTAATTCTTCGGTATTTTATTCTTTTTTTCACTTACATTTGTTTGGTAAGGTCATAATAATTATTGTAAGTTTAGGATAGACTTAAGATATATTTTACAGATAATTAAGATGATAAGATATGAGTAATTACTTACCCTTTCCTAGAGGTGACTTATTGATTTTTATATCATAGTATACCTATTTTTAGTCAAAGACTCAAAATATAAAATTGTAATCATATACCTATGATATTAACAACTATTAAGTTTATTAAAATTTAAATCATTTAGTTAAGAAATATATGGTTTTGATGTTATTTTGGTCACATGTGTCACATTATTGTGCATTAAGACTAAAAACTAGATATTTTCTAATCATGTCATTATCAGTTTATGACTAATTGTGTGCTTAAATGAGTAATGCTCCCAATAAGTTAAAGCTAATCTAGATTTGATAAGAGGCAATAAGACTTACATTACTATGATGAAGCTAATTTAGAATATGGTAGATTTAGATAGATGAGTTGGCACAATTAGTTATATTCATTTCAGTCTTGGTAGATTTTTTTATTTATGTTGGACCAACACATATCTCCTAATTTCAATTCTCTTTATAAAAAGTAACGAAATTTTCAGACGAATTCCTCTATTGGTGAGACAAGAAATTAACATAAACAGACACACGCAACTTTGAAACTAAAAGTAAGATAAATGGTCCCTTTGTGTCTCATAATTTTGTTATTGTTTGTTGATTTTTTGATGATATAATTAAGCTCTCCCATGAGTTTAAAATAACTTTTCATTTTTGTTGTTAATAGCTACAAATCAAAATGAATGATAATATTGTGTGTTTGAAAATATGTTGATATAAAATTGTATGTTCTTAATTACTACTGTAGATTATGTCGGAAAATATCAAGGCTATCGTGTGTGACAATGGAACTGGAATGGTCAAGGTATACATACACAATTTATGCCTTTGCATTGCTTTTACATTATTTTTCTATACTCATCAAATTTTGGGAGTTAAAATTATAATAAAAAAACAAGATAACAAAATATTTGTAACAAATGGTATTAAAACATATTTTGAAAGGCTGGATTTGCTGGTGAAGATGCACCACACGTTATGTTCCCAAGTATCGTGGGTCGTCCTAAACATAGAGGAGTAATGCCTGGTGTAACCCGTCAAGAATACGTCGGTAACGAAGCTCAAGCCAAGAGAGGTATGCTTACACTTCATTACCCTATCGAACACGGTATCGTCAACAATTGGGACGACATGGAGAAAATATGGTGCCACACTTTCGAAAACGAATTGCGTGTGGATCCTCAAGAGTACCCTGTGCTTCTCACCGAAGCTCCTCTTAACCCAAAGGCTAACCGCGAGAAAATGACTCAGATCATGTTTGAAACCTTTAATGTCCCTTCTCTCTACATTGCTATTCAAGCCGTCCTCTCTCTCTATTCTAGTGGTCGTACCACAGGTATATATTATAACCGCAAAATTGGATTAAGACATTAAAATATATATAATGGAATATTTTACGGCCAAAAGGTACGGAACTCTCACGGTTTATTAGAAAAAATAGTATAAGGTCTTATTAATTATGATTATTTTTTGGTTCTAGGTATTGTGATGGATTCGGGAGATGGAGTAAGCCACACGGTGCCGATCTACGAAGGTTACGCGCTGCCACACGCGATCTTGCGTCTAGACCTAGCGGGCCGTGACCTAACGGACTACCTCACGAAAATCATGTTGGAGCGTGGCTACACATGCACGACATCAGCGGAGCGTGAGATAGTCCGAGACATCAAAGAGAAGCTTTGTTACATAGCTCTCGACTACGACAAAGAAATGGAGATAGCCGAAGCAAGCTCATCGATCGACAAATCCTACATGCTCCCCGACGGTCAAGTGATCACGATAGGAGCCGAGAGGTTTAGGTGCCCCGAGGTTCTTTTCAACCCGTCTTTGATCGGTATGGAGACTAGTGGTATACACGAGACTACTTATAACTCGATAATGAAGAGCGATGTCGATATAAGAAAAGATTTGTATTCGAACATTGTGTTGAGTGGTGGTAGCACAATGTTCAATGGGATAGCTGAGAGAATGAGCAAAGAGATCACAACGCTTGCGCCGCCTAGTATGAAGGTTAAAATCTTGGCTCCTAATGAGAGGAAGTATAGTGTTTGGGTTGGTGGGTCTATTTTGTCATCTCTAAGTAGCTTTCAAGAGGTAAAATTATACAATCACATTGTATATAACATATGGTGGTGCTTTAAAATGTGATTTTGTTTGTAATGTAAAGTTTTGATGTTTATATTAATTATATATGTGTGTAGATGTGGATGACAAAAGCTGAGTATGAAGAACATGGAGGGACTCTTGTTCACAAGAAATGCTTCTAATTAATTAAGTTTTAGTAGCATTTTTATATGCTTTTAAACCAATATTTGTTGTGGTGATGAAACTTTTAAGTTTATTTTCACCATGTATTTTGAGTTATATATTTTTTTCTGGTTTTCTTGCTAATTAATAAAAATATGAACATTCTCTGACTATGATGATTAACAGTTTTATTTTCTTGTGCTTGTGTGTGTAATTAATTATTATTATATAATTACTTAAAATTCAATTTTATATAAAAAATAAGAAATATGTGTTGAACTAAAACAGCATTACTACTAGCTTTGTGCTTCTTCATTGGAATCAGATAAAAATAACTAAAAAACTTTTTTAAAAAGAAGCTTTAAACGACGTCGTTAATGAGACGTCTATGTCTATTATAATGCTTCTCGATAAAAACTCTAGAAGCTCCTTCCATCGTTTTACGCCATGTCTGGAACAAAACAAAACATTAAATAATCAGTTTTTAAATAAAAAATCAAAGCTTTTTTAATGTAGATATGATTATTATTATTATTTTGTACCTTGCCGATAGTTCTAACAAGAGACTTGTTTCTAAGATGTGATTTACCAGAAGCTATCTGTCTCAGAAACAGAGATCTCTGTTTTGTCGCCGGAGTAAGCAAGAGACGTTTCCTCTCCGACAAGATACTTGTGTTACTTTCTATGTTCTCTCGAGGATTTTTGGCTGATTTTCTCCGGCGTTTCGTTGACTTTGACTCGTCGGCGTCAGGATCAGCGAATTTCCGGAGCAACTCGTCGGAGGATTTTTGTGTCACAAGTTGCGTCTGTATCGAATTAGCTTGTGTAATAACTACGAGATCCATCTAGAGAGAGAGAAGAGAGAGAGAGAGAGAGGATTAAAGGGAAGAAGAAGAAAGAAAGCTACTTGGGGTTTTAAAGGGAAAGGTTGAAGAAAACGCGGGAAAGTGGACCGTTGGGTTATTATTATATTATTTACTTTTTTTTTAAATAATAAAACGGCTTTTCTTAATAAATGTGAATATAGCCGTTGAGAGTATAATAAATAATAATAAATAAAAGAGACAGAGAAGCATCTGCATGAAATTCTGTGTATTTGTTTTTTCTTAAAAAATATTTAATTTAATTTTCAGTTCTTCTTACCAATGACAAATAAAGAATATCTGGTCGGTAACTTTTGTCCTTTACACCATCGACAAATATTATCTAAATGTGATAATGTGACCAAACACACCCCAAAGATTTGACCAAAAGATTACATTTGGTTACAACTTTAAGATACTAATAATAAACCAAAGTAGCGACTCGAGTGTTATGTTTTTAACTTATATTTTGAGTGCTAAAGCTAATAGTATGACATTCCAGATTCCTTATGTTCACCTGGCAGAAAACAAACAACATTTTGATTATGAGATATATAATTTATATCAAACAGAGACTAGAACTAGTCATCAGATTTGTTTACTCACCACGACAGCGATACCGGTTTCACTGAATTTCGGAACACAGATCAACCGGACTAACTGCCCTTCTGACCCTACACGGCGAAATATTGTCCGAATAAGAAAGGTTAAAAACATTGTTTGTCAAGAACAAAGTAACCATTATTATGCAAAGGAAGTTGCTGTTTTTACCTTTTAACAAACGGTTATCGAATTTATCTTGGTTCCCGACAAAGTAGACATGAGGGCAGGTTTCAATCAAGAAAGGGTCTCTATCAGTGAAAGGATAACAACCTGTAAAAAAAACAAGTTGAAATCAAAACAAAAAGGAACTACACAAGAGAGGTTTTAAACAGTTCCCTTGTTCTTGAGGTGGATTCATACCGAGTGTATTAGGTGCAGTGGGAGCAAGATGTCTCCACCTTAGTGTTCTTTCGACAAAATCAATCTTGCTTTCAGCTTCTGAATACTTTTCAAGGTCATCTATGTTCTGACCTGAAGTCCCAAGAAACCTGCAAAACATCATCCAATGGTTGTTATCATAGTGAAGATACAGAGATTGTTATCATTATTAGTAATAACCGTACCTGACATTGTCGACATCGAATGAGTGAGGATTGGTACATGATCTGAAGGTGTTATAACGCGTAGATCCCGGGAAAAGGCATTTATTCAGAGGCTGGAGAAAAGAGAAAAGTCTATGAATAAGATTTATCGGTACAAAGTTCGGTTTTTGAGTGTTGATTATGTCATTGTGAACCTGTTGAGGCAATGCAAAGTTAGCTGGATCTTTAAGGCCAGGCATGATATCTACTGAAACTCCTGCAGCTATCTAAGAACAGACCACAAACAAATAAAGTAACAATTTGTATTTTCATTACAACAAAATCGGTTACACGATTTTGTTGACTGACCTGGTTTAACATTATATCAAGCTCTTTGATCGGTTCATATAGTGTTGACTGATCTTTTGAGGCCAAGTTCTACAAAAACCAAACAATAAAGATCATAACCATGAACCATGATCTAAGAGAATATCAGTAGGGAAAGTTATGAGTACCTGTCCAGTAAAGAGTTTACGTGGAAATTCAACAGAGTTTCCAGCAATTACTACATGAACTATCTGTGCTGCAAGGCCTTGTCCCTGTTCAAACCAATAGAATTATATATTAGAAACCAAGGGAAGAAAAATAGGGAAGAACCTGAAAGTTTAACCTTCTCATCTCCGAGATGCCCGGTTATATGGTCAACAAGAAGCTGAAACTGCAGAGGATTAGATGAATTGCCCCCAATTCCTAAGCCCGACAATAACAAAACGTACTTATCTTCCTCTGCAAAAGAATATAGATGATATGTGTGAGTTTGCTCATAGATATTACGAGCAATGAGGATAGCACAAGGAAGAGAGCATAGTCATACTTACTTAGATCGAAAGGCCGTTCTATCTGAGGTGGCAAACCAGCCTCAAGTACATCTTCGACATAGAACTCACCAGCGCTAGTTTCTTTCCCGTGCAATGCAACAACAACACCTACAATACTCTATAATGCTTCAACATTCACTTTCTCAAAAGAAACCGTCTTTTAAGAGAAATAAGGCACAATCAAAAGCTGCCTCTCTAACATTTGCATACCTGTCACATACATAGCGGGTGAAAGTGCAGAGCCACCAAGCTTAACTCTACCGCTCTCGTCTTCTAGGATCAGATTATCATCAGGGTGCATAAAGTTACTAGGTTTAACAAGTGGAGTAACTGCCCTCTGCACCATGTTCAATATACTCACATGTATTTAAGTGATTGATTCGATATATACCGTAAAATAATCAAGTAGAGATTTGTATAAAAAGTCCAACCTCTTTAGAATATTCATCAAGAACACAAGGCTTAAGCTTCATGTGTTTGAACAATGTTCCCACAATTATACATTCCTTTCCTTCTTCAATCCCCAAAACCTTACAAACTGCAAACAAAAAAAATCATACCTTTATAAAAATTTCAAAACTCAGATCTGTAATTCAAAGTTCCAAAAAAAGCCTCACATAGACAATCTGACACAACTTTAACTAATTTTATAACAAACCCATCACTACATTACAAGTAAATTAGTGTAAAGTTGTCTCCTTTAACCATTATTGAGTTTTTTTCTAAAGACCTAAAAAGCTCTCTTACCAGGTAAGTGGGGTTTCCATGAAGGAGCAAGAGAGTAGAGAAGTGTTCTCATAAGATGAAGACGAACAAAGTAAATCTGACTGTATTGCTGTCCTTTATACATCTCCTTTTGTATCTCGAATCTCTCGTCCTGTTTCAATTGAAGATAACAACTCAAAATCAGACAAAACTACGAAGAACCCAACTGACCAGACAAAGAGACAGAAGTGGGTTTTTCGAACCAAGTATCTGTAATCTGATTGCTTCCGTTGATGAGTCTTCTCTGAGTCGATTTCCATGGATTCCATTGGCGGGAAAAGCGAGCAGAGAAAGAATGAGAGAAGAAGAAAGTTTGGTTTTTAACTTTGCGATGAGGGAAAATCTAGTGTTGTCCTCTTTTTTTTTTTTATTATTGAGAGTAAAAAAGGGTTTTAATGTGATTTGGGCCAAAAAAAAAGGCCATGTTATTACAAGACTTATAAATTTTGTTCTTTTTGTATCATTACGTTAATAATTAGACACTTCTATATAAGCCCATGTTAATTAAAGCCATTTATCACCTGTGTTCTTTAATTCTTCCATCTTCGCAAGTTCTCCAAGTACAAAAGACTCTTTGTTTTGATTTATATTCATAAACTCTTTTTCTGTAAGAAAGTGATTATATATAATACTATTTTCTTAGTTGATGTATAGTGTGCCTACTTGATCAAATATGTGATTAGGGTTATAATCTGATGTATGGTTCCCATCATTATAATAATGCACGTTTTGTAGTTGTGGTTACTTGTCATGTTTGTATTTCTATTTTTCTAATATAATATATTGGTTTATTTGTCTTAAATTAATTATGGTCCCATTTGTACTTATCTTATGTTAAATTAAATATGAGCAATCAATCAAAACGTCCTTTTCTCGGTTTATTTGGATAAGTAAATGATAAGAAATATCTACTCCTACGCACATTTCAAAACTAAACGTGCTAGTGCTGGTTAATTAAGTTTATAGGCGAGCAATGATATTTCGTTAAAAATATACGTGTAGATCTTATAGAAGATAAATAATTTTTAATTATATGAATTTCATTTTTTCAATCTTCATATGATTTTTGTTATTTATTGATATGCAATAGCTGGCACAAGACAAGTTAATAAGTGAAATAAATTATTCAAGAAAGAGATTAAAAACATATACGATCCAAAAAATTCTCCAAAAGTCGAATCATTTAATGCTAAAAAGTAAAAATCCTATAAAAAAACAAAACTAGCCCCCTCTCATATAAAGAAGATCGGATATAAAAATTTATTTAAATCAAATCTAAAAAAATAGCATAAAAATTTGGAAAATTAGACGAATTGTTGAGGTTGTGCGAGAAGTCCGTCATGTAAGTGCGAAGAAGACGACGCAACACAAGGATCAATAGTCAAGGGTAAATAAGGAAATTCATATAGCTCATCATGAAGGTAACCGTCAAAATCTCCTAAACCGTTCAAGAACTCACCGGAAGTACTCTCTCCTCCACTATTAGTACCGTTCCACGTCATCAACGACATCATCTCTTGTTTTTCTTCTTCTTCATCAACTTGTGAGTTTACACATAACCCAAGACATTTGTTCATGTCATGGACTTGATGATGGTCATGGCTTTCTCTAGAATTAGGGTTTCTTTTGATACCCTTTTGATCATGACGGTGGTGATGATCTGGTTTTCCGGTGAGTTTTTGGACGAGCTCTCGGAAGCTAGAGACATCGGTTTTGATGATCTCCGGTGCGTACACGTGGATGATTCGGATCTTTGGTTTAGATTTGGTTAGTGTTCTTGATTGCTTGTGCATGGCTATGTTTGATAACTTTCTTCTTTTCTCAACACTCGTACCTTCTTCATGTTCCATTGCTTTGTAGAAACTAATTAGGTTTTACAATAAGAGAGAGAGAGTTTGGTGAATTATTATGGAAAATGGAATATGTTAAAGGTTATATATAGGGAAAGAGAATCAAGAAAATGACAAAGAACATATAAAAAAATTATTTTAGAGTTACAAAAATTTTTAGTGACATTTATTTACAAGTTCTAATTATTTCATATTTCTAGTTTTGTTAATGTCAACTAGTATTTCTTGTTGAGATATTATTGGACTTATTAACAAAACAATCATATGATTATATTTATATTGATGAAAAGGAAATGTCAGGCTGTCCCCCAAAGACATGTAATTTATGAATCCAAAGCAAGTCAACGGACCAAACCAAATCCTCATGTTGGAATTTTCTTAAATACATTTCATATCTTTTTTAGCATATTGTTAGTTAGTATTTAATTAATATAGTGGTCTATTTGGCAACTGTGTAATCAGGTATCACGTATAAATAAAGATGGCTTCGTTTATTAAATAAATAAATAACTATATGATTTCAGAAACTTGTCTCCATGTAATGTACACAAACTCAACCACCTTATCATTTGCAATCTCTAAAGTTCCACATTTATAAACAAACAATTATGTGGACCACTACCCAAAAAAACAATTTATTTAAAATCTATGATTATAGCCTTAACAACGAGAATCGTAGTTGCTTATTAAATAATTAATCTAGATGACATCACAAGACAAGAAAAATATAATTAAGATGTAAAACATATATATATATATAGACATTTTTTGATAATAATTAGCAATAGGATCAGATAAGAATGTATCCTTAAATTTATATATAAAAAAGGAAGATAAGATTGTACGAAATCGAACGTAATGATACAAAGACATTGAAATGGCATGACCCTATCGGGTGCACGAGGCAGTTGCACTTCATGACGACTAATTTCTTCATTTTACTTTTTTTTTTTTTAATTACTAAAGTTGTAACTATTCTTTTTACCATGTAAATTGATTGACCTACGGTTTGACTACATAAATCCAACGGCTATTTTTTGGTAAAATAATCCAACGGGTATGTTGAAAAGAGAACTTTAATGCATGAAATGAAAGAATTGGTTTGTAGGGCGCGTCCGTGCGTTAGAGGGAGGCGAAAAAACAAGAGTCTCGTGCTCTCTTTAGGATTCGGACCACACACACGCGCGCGGACTAAATAAGCTATTTTTGTCCAACACATACTCAAGCCGCGTATATATACTAGAGTTGTATGATCACACTATAAAAAACAATGTGTAGAAACTTGATAAATTAAAAGGATATCTAACACAAAAAAAAAATAACATTTTCATTTGGATTTCGTGTGGAGAAAATCAATGGAAAAAGCTGGATTTTGATGTGTACCTATTATTAAGCCTTGACAACTAAAGTGGTTATAGATTAATAATCAAATAAAAACAAAAATTAATTCCAATTTGCATTGTGCTTTCGTCAACACTCGTGCTGCATTTGGTAAAAACCCTTGTTCACATTAGGAAACCTGTTCATTTCTATTTTTTTAATTTCATTTTTAGTGGTTTTTTGCTGATTTGAAATTTTCCACATTTTATTGTTAAACTAAAACTCATATATTTTTGTAATGTTTGTATGTATACGGTTTATAATTGACTTCAAGAAAATAACAATAATACCGTTAGGAAACTTGGATCTTATAACATGGTCCATATATAGGCTTTTTGTTCGGCCCATTTAAAATTATAGGCTTTTTGTTCGGCCCAATTAAAATTACATAAAACCTCTATAAATTAATACTTTATGAATTATTAACCATTATAAAATAATAAAAGGACATGTTGGTTATATGGTGTTATTGGATAGGATAATTGGGTATAATGATATTTGGGCTAATTAATTTGGTGATATGTCAAAGGCGGGAAAAAATTTTCTCTTAATTCCGGTTTTAGCCTTTATCGGCTGCAAAGCATAGTAGAACACCCGACATGTGACCGCAATTTTTTCGGCTTGGAGGTGATGGCTATTACGGGGTAGCATACTCAAAGTGTGCTATAGTAGGAAATATAAATATCTAACTATTTGTCCATATAACCAATTACAAAGATTTTATCTAATCTTCACCTATATATCGAATGGATAATAAGATATAGAAGTTAAAGCTATTTGGCAAAAAATCGGTATTTTCATAATCAAAAACTTAAAATTAAATGCGGGTTTTACATTAATGGCTACATACCTTAAGCTGCTATGATCTTTGATGGTTAATGTTTTGTAAATAGGTAGCTATGGCGCGTGGTCTATCTGTTTTGTTGTTGTATGGACGGTGGAAAGTGAATGAATTTAGAGTTTGGGTGTTCGAATCAAGGAAGAGTTACGGTCTGATGTTATCTTCTCGAACTCGATATGAAGAACTTGTTGATATGGTGGAGAAGAAGCTAGGGGTGGATGTCTCAAGTCAAAGGGTTAATCTAAGCTATTGTTGGCCTCAGTTTATGTTAATGGACGACGAAAAAGATGCTCCTCCTGTCCCCATCAGGTCAGACGCCGATGTTGATTGCTTCCTATCGGTTAGGGCGGACCTAGAGCGATAAACCTTTGCGCCACCATTACGGATCTTTCTCCAAATTGTCACCAAGGTAGTAGAATCCTCTGTTTTTTTGTTGATAAACTATGTGAAATACCGACCTAGTTATCAACTCTATAAACGAAATGGTTGGGTCAAATAGCTTGAATACCTCCAATTTAAGCGGTGGGTGATATAGTAGAACAAACAAACCCACAACTAGATGGAAACAACGGCGCGATGGTAGTCTATCAAGGATTGGAGATACATCTCGTCAACGAAGAAAGTACATAAAAATAGTTAACTATAAACACATTAATAACCCACTACTAATGGTGTCAATTTTTTTTAAATAACGTTTACATTTTTAACTACGATATAGAAGATATGTTTATGGTTCCTATAACGACTCCCGTTATGGACGAAGGTAATCTATTGAGAATCGTAAAAGAATTATATGTACATGTTTACTATATTTTATTGAACATTGTCTTAATGTCCATGTTTACAATATTAATAGTTATATGTACATGTTTTAGATACTTCGAATGAAGTACAAATAGCATACCAAGATAAAGGAAAGGGTAAGGTGGGTGAGGAAGATATTAGGTGCAACAATGACCTATTATTCTCCGCAGAACTGGGTATTGGAACTGATCAAATTGATGCCGCATTGTTTACAAACCTGACAACTGGGTTTTAGAAAGGAGGTATTTAGACAACTATATTATCCTACATTAGTTACCTATGTTTATACATTTCAAATTATTTAAAATTTTGTTAAACAGAGGGAAGTAACCGGCATAGATGTTACGCGGGGGCCACCTTGGCAAACTCTCTATGAAGAATTGGAAGGTTATTGTGACCCGGAAACTTGAACACCGTGGAGACCAATGACCCTCGTCCTGAAATACCCATATTCGACAACCCTTCTACTTCATTACCCAACATGAATGACCCTCCTCCCGAAGATCCCATCTATAATGACCATCCTCATGCAGTTCCAAACATGAATGAACCTCCAAATGAAGTTCCCATTATCAATGATCCAGTGGCGAGGTTCCCATCGACCGACACGGACGAAGAAGATGACCGAGATCATAACAGTGTTATGGGCAGTGCAATGGGTAATGTGGAGAATTTAATTGCAGAAGAATTTGATCCTGTGGAGGAGTTTGTTTGGGGTAGCCCAATAGAAAATGAACATGATGGAGGTAGTGACCTATGTAGTTATAATAATAGTAGTATATTTACTATAATATGCTACTACACATATCTGTACTCTGCCATTAAACATACACGACTAAGTATAATATTCGACTATTTTCAAATATCATAATAATATTAAAATAATAGAAGTCTATTTAATATTTCTCAGAATATGTACATATAACTAGTATCTTAATTATATGACTATTTCTATAAAATATCATACTATTTCTCGGGAAAATGAACATGATGGAGGTAGTGACCTATGTAGTTATAATAATAGTAGTATATTTACTATAATATGCTACTACATATCCCGTACTGCCATTAAACATACACGACTAAGTATAATATTCGACTATTTTCAAATATCATACTAATTAAAATAATAGAAGTCTATTTAATATTTCTCAGGAATATGTACATATAACTAGTATCTTAATTATATGACTATTTCTATAAAATATCATACTATTTCTCAGGGAAAATAACAAGTTCTGTTTCGTTTAATTTTGTTTTCAGGATCCCCACATCGTGCGAATGTGGAAAGTCTCTTCGTTGGTCGTGTATTCAAGCACAAAGCAGACTTCAGACTGCAACTTTCAATCAATGCTATCAAAGAAAAATACACTTTCAAAACATTAAGGTCTTCTCCAAAACAAATTGAGGTAGTATGCATATGCATGGAGTGTCCTTGGCGTATTTTCACCGCATTGTTGAGGGAGGAACCGAGTTTGAAGTGCGATTCGCAAATTTAGTTCATTCTTGCAGTGTGGATGAAAGACGTCACTACAACAAACATGCAACTGTTGAAGTGTTAGGCGAACTAATGATGCCACGTTTTGTTGGCGGTCGTCGTGGACCTTCCCCCATTGAGATACAACGGTTAGTCCATGTAGAACACCAGGTCCAAATTACGTACTGGAATGCTTGGAAGTGTAGGGAGATTGCAATGGAGAAAGCTGTTGGCTCGATCAGTGGGAGTTATGCAATGTTGCCATCTTATTTGTCTAACTTGATTGACAAGAACCCCGGGTCAATATGTAAACTTGAGTGTGACAACGATGTGACCGGCGAGAGGGAGGTTCAAACACTTGTTCATTTCGTATGGGGCATCCATTAAAGGCTTACCGTTTCTCGGGCCCGTCATTCTTGTTGACGGGACACATCTAAAAGGTCGATATGGCGGATGCCTACTAATTGCTAGTGGACAAGATGGGAACTTCCAAACATTTCCCATTGCATATGCGGGTAGTGGACGGTGAAAATGATGCATCTTACGAGTGGTTTTTCAAATGTTTACTAGAAGTAGTCGATGACCACCGCCACCTAGTCTTCATATCGGACCGTCACCCAAGTATCAACAAAGCTCTAGAAAAGGTATTAAATGGTCTACTATATCCATACTTAAATACTAAAATGTATTGGAGAAGTGTGTATGTTTTAAATAGCTGATATTTATTGTGTAGTAGACTACATATTATAAATAAATAGTTGACTTGTATATAGAAGAGTAGTAGGTAATATATATAAATAGCTGACTACTATTTAGTTATAGCTAAATATATCCTTTATAAACTGATTTAGTGCTAAAATTTCTTTGGACTTTTTCGACACGGGTGTACCCACGAGCAAGTCATGGGGCTTGTCTTGTGCATCTTACCGAAATGTTGCAACGAAGTTTAGCAGGGAAAAGAGATTGCCCGGATTGGTGGTACGAGCCGGGAAAGCTTACACAGTTTTTGAATGTGCTATAGCCATGGCAGAGATAGACTCTATCAGCCCAGCATGTAGAGAGTATCTACAAGATGTTGGTTTTACACGTTGACTAGAGCCTATTTCATGGGAGATCGCTACAACCTAATGAACACAAATCTCGCCGAGTCGTTGAACAACGTGCTTAAGGAGTGTAGAGGACTACCTATTGTTGCAATGCTAGAGGCAATTCGGCTTAGTTTACAAGGATGGTTTAATAAAAGGAGGAATTTTGCTAGTAGAGATAACCATTCCCTAACACCCCGTGTCGAGCAATGCTTGGAGCCAATATTCGACGAGTCTCATTACATGACTATTTATCGGATCAATGAAGGAGAGTACGAGATTCACGATAGGGCGGGTGGTAAGTTTTTTGTTAACTTACATACGAAGTCTTGCTCGTGCAGGTTTTGGGATGTGGAAAGATACCATGTCCCCATGCAATGGCTGCGCCATAAAAAGAAAACATGATGGCAGAGGACATGATTACAGAGAAGTATTACCAAGGTTACTTGCAGCAAACATGGGCTGAAGGCATATATCCATTCCCCGCTCCGGTTGTCACTCAACCACGGGTGTTACCACCGTGGACAAAACGACCACCGGGGAGGCCGAAGAAGGAGAGATACAAATCAAGAGTCGAGATGATGGTATGCATTTTACTATTGTAGGATAAGGAAGTTTATTTATAGAAACAAAGAGAATGACTAATAAATCCTTTATTTATTTAGAAACAATCAACAAATAAGAGGAAGTGTTCAAGGTGCAAAGGAAGAGGGCACAACAAAGCAACGTGCAAGAAGCCTCAGCGAGAAGGGTCCCGTGTAACAATAGTGAATCACCGGTTACGTAATGGGTTGAAGACATGCTATAATCACAATTTAGTCGGCGTATAGAAATAGGAGGCTATTTTGTTACATTTTGGCCTAAAATAGCCTCCTATTTCATATTATGTTGTACGTTAAAAACTTTGTCACGGTATTACAGACATAGTAGGCTATTCTAGTTCAATTTTTTGTGGTAATAGCCAACTATTTCGTGAAGTTTGTAATATTAAAACTTATGTGGTCATTCGTAATAAACCCAAGGAATATGTTTGAATGTAGGTATTATGTCTTAAACCCGTAAACCAATATCATAGTAGATAGTGCCAAACACGTGGAAGACAATTCTATTTTACAGATATTATGTTATCACCTATACAAATTAGACTTCTATTATAATTCAAAAATTATTTACTCTACAAACAACTATTATTTGTTAAATAGTGAGCTATTTAAATGTAAATAAGACTCGAATATGGTCGCCATTACACCAATAAAACTCACCGTTTTGATATGTTATTAACCGAGAAAAACAAAGCAGTCTTGTGGTGATAATTTTGAAAAATAGTAACTATTTCTATGAGTTAAAAATATCTAAATACACCAAAACGTAAACTTTCCAAATTGATTTCAAATAGTAATTATTGACATGACAACACGCCTCCTCTACTTTGCTTTTGTCACATCGGTTTTTATTGCCAACCGCAAACAAGCAGGTCTTGTACTCTCTACTCCAAATCGATTTGGGGATAAAAATTAGGGTTCTTATTTGTTTATGTGTGCGATTTTAGGTGAGAAATGGGAAGAACTTTTAGCTTTAGTTTTTGAGTGATCCTACGAAGCTCCCGGGTTCGATTACGGAGAAGAAGAAGTGACCAGCTCATGGGTTCGATCCGAAATTAACTCAGTGACGCTTATGACGATGCTGCTGCTGGATTCGGCTTTCCACGGGTATGTTTATGTGGAAATGATGTTATAATCGAGGCTTCTAATACTGCAACGAATCCAGGACGACGCTTTTTCACATGTCCCGCAAGAGATGTAAGATCTTGAATGTGTTATTGAATGAAATTGAATTTGGTAGTGAGTCATGGTGATATGTTAGTGAATGGTATTGATTTGTTATTGATTTGATAGGATGGGGAATGTCATGTATGGAAGTGGTGGGACGTGGCGGTAATGGAAGAGTTTCGTATTGTTCGAATAATTCTAAAAGAATTGAAGAGAAGATGGATTCAATGATTGAAGAGAAGATGAATGCAATGGCGGTGTTAGAAAACTTGGTTAAGAAGAGAAGTGTTGAGATTGATGTAATGAAGAAGACAATCAAGATGGGTTTCATTACTCTTCTTGGTTTACTTGTTGGTGTTGTGGTTGCCTACAAGCTCGAAGGCTTGTAAAGTTGAAATCATGTTAAGTAATGTTATTTATGTCATGTTATGTGATGTTTGTGGATCTTTATTTAAGTCATGTTATGTAATGTTATTTAAGTAAAGGTAAACCGTATTGGAGAAGTGTGTATGTTTGATATTTCCTCTATTATGGGTGAAATCGATTATGTTTGATTAAATATAGATCCACAAACGACATAACTATTATTTGATAAATAGTGAGCTAGTTAAATGTCAAAATAGGTTGTAACATGCGAAAAATCATTGTTTAAATAATTTTATCAAAATATGGTTTAGGGTTTAGGGGTTTGTGTTTAGGGTTTAGGGTTTCGGGATTATAAATATTATAATTCAATTATTATTTATTATACACACAACTATAATTTGATAAATATTCAAATATTTAAATGTCAAAATATATAAAACATGGTAAAATATAAGTTAAAAATATTTTCATTTATAAACCCTAAACCCTAAACCCTAAAACCTAAACCCTAAACCCTAACCCCTAAACCCTAAACCATATACCCTAGAAAGTAAAACCTGATATTATGTTATCAACCATACAAAGTAGACTCCTATTATAATTCAAATATTATTTATTATACAAACAACTATAATTTGATAAATATGCAACTATTTAAATGTCAAAATATATGAAACATGGTAAAATATAAGTAAAAAATATTTTCATTTATAAACACTAAACCCTAAGCCCTAAACCCTGATCCATAAACAATTAACCATTTACCCTATAATTTTTACCCTTTATAGGAGCTCATGATAAAATATATGAAACATGGTAAAATATAAGTAAAAAATATTTTCATTTATAAACCATATACCCTAAACCATAAACCCTAAACCCTAAACCCAAACCCCTAAACCCTAAACCATATACTCTAGAGAGTAAAACCTGATATTATGTTATCAACCATACAAAGTAGACTCCTATTATAATTCAATTATTATTTATTATATAAACAACTATAATTTGATAAATATTCAACTATTTAAATGTCAAAATATATGAAACATGGTAAATTATAAGTAAAAAATATTTTCATTTATAAACCCTAAACCCTAACCCCTAAACCCTGATCCATAAACAATTAACCATTTACCCTATAATTGTTACCCTTTATAGTAGCTCATGGTAAAATATATGAAACATGGTAAAATATAAGTAAAAAATATTTTCATTTATAAACCCTAAACCCTAAACCCTAAATCCTAAACCCAAACCCCTAAACCCTAAACCATATACCCTAGAGAGTAAAACCTGATATTATGTTATCAACCATACAAAGTAGACTCCTATTACCATGTTTCAAAAATTATTTATTATACACGTAACTATAATTTGATGAATATTCAACTATTTAAATGTCAAAATATATGAAACATGGTAAAATATAAGTAAAAAATATTTTCATTTATAAACCCTAACCCCTAAACACCGATCCATAAACAATTAACCATTTACCCTATAATTGTTACCCTTTATAGGGTAAATTACATAAACTATTAAACCTAAATCTTTTTCCTTACCATACACCGTAACCCTCAACCGTAGCCCTAGTTATGAAACATGGTGAAAACATCATTATTATAACTTTTTCAATTAATTTTCTAGTTGACTATTTTCATAAATAAGCAACTATTTAAATGTATAATATTAAGATAAATATGAGAATATGTTTGTGGGATTAAAAGACGACCATAGAGAATACAGAAATTGTATAGTTATTACATGGTTGACGACACATAGTATGCAGGAATAAAACATTTAAAGAGTATTAGACATGACAGTATGGAGGCAGACCAAATAAAAAGTACATGTTCTTCTTATTTGAGGTAGCATTTCATTATGGCGTGGAAAAGTTGAACGGCATAATTCTGGGAAGCATTTTCAACCTGATTACGCGTAAGCTCGATTTGATCATCTAACATGTCGTTGGCATGTAGCAACATCAACATGATCGACGCAATCCCACTAAGCTCGCATGAAAAATACATAACACACATAGTTGAAGGAGGTGATTTAGGCAAATAGAGAACAACAAATTAGGGAGGAAAAATTACAAAGTGCAAACCTGGATCCGTTAGCCGAGTCTTTATGGGAGGTCCGGTAATTGCGAAGGGTTCCAAAGAGTCGTGCCTCATCTCGAATTGTAAGCCACTGTCTAGTGACATAGGGAAGTGCAGATGCAAATGGAGTAAGGAGCGCCTCAACAATTGGGGTCTCGACAACATCAGGATTACAATCAAGGACCACAAGGTCATGTTCAGACAAGTTAACAACAACCCCCACCCAATGCTTGTCTTCCAGTAAGAAAGGACAGAGAAGAGTTTCCACTTCAGTGTAGAGATTCCTTCTAGACTTGACATAGTCACATAGTTGTTGTTTGATGACAATTTTTTTCCGCGCTTTTCGGGATGAATCAACTCATGCGCAAGCCTATGTCATTGAGAAATGTGCAGTCCAAGAAATCATACTTGGTTGAGTCCCTTTTGGTGGAATGATCAACAAGTTTGTTGTGTAGGTAAGAAACTAATGTATCCATCACCTAGCATAATGGCAAAATTAATATAAAAGCACTAACAAACAAATTGATATGCGTGGGAATATACTTACAAGTGTGGAGGTTAGTGAAGCTGGAGCAAGAAGCTCAAGAAAGCTAGACTCTACCAAAGTGTGTCCATCGTATGTTGGAAAGTAGCTGCCATAGACATCTACTTTAATGACCAATAAATTTTTATTTAAATTAGTTCTAGTAAGCGTGTACCTTGGCATTTCCATTAGTTTGTTGATCATGTCCACGTTTTCTTGTCCTGGTTGTGGGAACATTGTAGTGACGACACATTGCTTTCCTTTGCCTCGGTATGTCAACAACAAAGTCGTTCAATGAGGAAGACGTATGTTTGGCCCGTTTGCTATTCCTTGTGTAAACCTGGTTAAATAGTTTTCTTTTTTGGATTTCTGCGTCGTCGGCCTAGGGAAAAGGAAGGGGTTATATTGACATTGGGTTCTGTTGGTCCTGCTATAGTAGCTTCCGGCTCATTGTTTGAGGATTCTCCATTGTCCTTGTAATGAAATATAAATCAAAGGTTCAACAATTCCATAATAGATTCAAAATAGGATAAATAGGTTCCTCAATAGCTGAAAATAGAAGAATATATTTACGTAAATAGTCATTTATTATGTTCCACAAAAATAGTTGTCTATGAAAAGATATAGTTAACTACATATACGAGAAGAAATGCGAACTCACATTGGTAGGGGCTGCATGTCCACGTCACCTTCTTGTCTTGGACCGTAGACTCCATGACATTGGGACTTTCTCCACCATCCTTGTCATGAAGAAGGAAATAAAAAGTTATGGTTACATAGTGTAAGACATGTTATATATGCAAATGTAGATGAATGTATACACACATGGATGTTTATTTGTATAAATTCAGAACATTAGTAACACTTCCAGAATATATACAAAATAAGGTACTAAAAAGCTAAAATAGACGCATATATGTACTTAAATAGTCATTTACTAAGTTCCTCTAAATAGAAACCTATGACAGATATAGTTAACTACATGTCGTTTTCATTCACTTACGGTGTGAGGAGGTTGAATCGGGTCTTGAACTTCTGGTACTTCAAACACGCCTGTGTACCCTAACATTATGACCTGTTCCTCTTCATCCTGATGCATTAGGTTGAATTCTGGACTAACAAGTACATCTCCTGGGCACTGTAAATACCAATGTAATCCATAATCATGAGTTAATAATAGAGATCTATTTACTTTAATATTTCATTAAATTTCTTTTAATCTACCATATAACCTATACAAACCATATAATATGCGACGATACAAACATATGATACTATGTGCATAAACCGATTATTCAAACTAATATCATATTATTAACATATACGGACTATTATAATATATTCCGTTGTCGTACCTTCACGTTAGGAGATGTTAAATCTTCGTTAGTTATTGGATCAGGTTCATGAGGAGACTTGTCATCTCCCAGAGTAGAATTTTTTTCACGTTTCCCTTCAACGGCAACTTCATTCAACGTATCCTCCACGTCTTCTAAAACGGGTTCAACAACACTACGACTCCCATCTCTACCCATTGAGTCTTCGACCGCCATTGCATTAATATCCGCTACCACATTCCTTACCATAGTATCGGGGATTGAACCAAATCCGCATCAATTTTCTCGGGACTCATCGGACACATGGTTGAGTTTAGAACCGTGAGGACCGGGGGGTTCTGTCACACTCACCATCATCGATAGATGGTTGGAGTTAGGGTCATTGGGAGTACTAAAAGAGGAGTTTGGCTCACAAAAAGGATGAGGAGGGGTAGATGTTGGACATGATGGTCTGTGAAGATCATGAAGTCCTTCAATGATGGTCTCCATGTGACTAAATTTTAGTACCATATCCGTTTCAATTGAGGTAATTGCATAGTCAATCATGTCTTGCATCTTTCCAAGCAAGTTCATCTGTTAGGGCTTTCACCCTCGCATAGCACGCATCACCAACATCAGCAATTATCTTCTCGAATATCAAAATGACTTGACTCACCCTCTTCTACTTTCCTAGGTTTCAGAACATCAGCCGCCTTGATCCCTCCTCTCCATGATTCGTGTGTGAACTTATGTCCAGACCGTATAATGCTAAGCATGTCATCTACAGATGGGTCCGGTAGATCACCTCCTACAATCAGGCTTATCTAAACCTCGTTGAAGCGAAGATGCTTGCATTATCGATATCACATCACCCTATAAAACATCCACACAATTTCATTATGAATGAGTAAACATTAGATTTAATTATACTATATTGTAATGAAATATACACATATTAAGGAAAATATTCACATATTCTATGTTCCCTCGAATAGCGAAAATTTAAAAAAATTAGCCTCCGACTATGTTTGTGAACTACATTAGCCTACTATTCCTGTGGTAATCCTCTACAAATATATTTGGTAATAGTCTACTATTTTATTTGGTAATAGTCTACTATTTTATTTGGTAATAGTCTATTATTTTATTGGTAATAGACTACTTTGTGAACATATTACAAACATAGTAGGACTTTTTCGTACAATTATATGTTTCTTAAACATATCTAACTACTTATTAAAAATGTTCAATTACCTCGTCTTCCTTTATCATCATTGTCAAGACGGCGCACAAGAGGCATGTACAAGTTAATGGGTTTGGTGACACCCCCCCGCACAGAATAGCTCTCCTCATCCTCTCGAACCAAGTACAAGATGACACACCAGGATCGGTTGTCAATATATTAGGAGAACAAGCAAGCACAACCATTTGTAGAGCATGAGGAAATCCTTGTATGGCCGCCGAGGGTTGTGTGTATTTGTGGGTGAGCGTGGATTTAATGCTGCCCATTGTCATATCAAATGATTTACGGCCCCAAGGATGCGAAATGAACCTATCAATATCCCTCACAACTTCAATAGATTCTAACGATATCTTAGCTTCACCAGACGTGCGACACAACACACCGTCAACAATCGGCAAAGGGCCAACCTCATCCTAGTGTCCCCGTCCCTATAAGGTGCTCCACTAAGCTTCTCAACTATCCATTTGGGTGTGGGAGGCAAGTCTTGACCAAATAGCTCTTTAGAAAATGTCTTCGTTTCTTCTCGTAACTACAATCTCATCTTCATTAGACATCATAGAACAGTTCGATTGGTAGCAAGTGCAAACTCTCGAAGAGAAAACCTTATTGGTTGACCGCCAAAAAGGACCCAAATTTCATGAGTCTTTTTGGTTATAACTTGTCGACATAGGAGGAAGTGTGCAAACTTAACAGAGAAAGCGATTTTGTTTCCAATCCCCAATAACGTACCAAACTGAGAATCAAGAAGCGTATGGATTTGGTCCTCGTCCAACGCTTTCTTGATAACTTCTAGATGATTCAAACTGAAATAAAAATTTACTTTATTGTTCACAGGTTCGTGGCCGCGAACAAACATACGCAGAGGAAGAGAGAGGGACGAACCACTTTGCCTAAAAACCCAACAACCAAATAACACACGATTAATCGAAACTAATAGATGTAAACAAAATAACACTAAACCCACAATAATCCAAATTTCAATAAGCATTTTGAATAATTAGAAAATTAAAAGGAAGAGAAATCGGGAAGAGAAATCGAGATGATAACACCATTGACGCTTACATAAAGCAATAAGAAAACGAACCTCGTTCTCCTCTTCGAGGATGCTACTTCCGCGGCCGATTTCTTCGAGGATGCTACTTCCGCGGCCGATTTCTTCGAGGATCCTACTTCCGCGGCCGATTTCTTCGAGGATCCTACTTCCGCGCCGATTTCTTCGAGGATGCTACTTCCGCGGCCATATCGGCTATTGTTTTTTCCGGCGAGGAATCTTTCCGCGTGATTTTCTTCTTCCTTTATTCTTCTCCATTTTCTCTCTCCGGTCGATAACTTTTGCGGTTGGAAAAACTGAAGTGACTAAAGCGTAGGAGAAGCGGCTTGTTGTCAGAGTTTATAATTATTTGTTGGTTTAAATTATTTGAAATCAATTTGGAAAGTTTACGTTTAGGGGTATTAATGTATTTTTATGACATCGAAATAGTGACTATTTTTTTTCCCAATTATCACCTCAATAACATATATCTACCCTAATTTCCCATAATAAAATATGTGGTCTCAAGTCGGATCAATGTAAAAAATGATCAATTTCGATAAATTGATAAGATAATAATTTTTTTGAAATTCTTATGTAAAAATATGGTTCCAATAATATCATAAGTTAATAATTGTAGTTTTAATTTATACATATAATATATGGATATGACAACTTAATAAAATATGATTACTGCAACTGTTTGTTTTCTTAAGATTACATACATATTCAATTCTATCAATATTTAAAGGACAAAAAATTATGACATTAAAAAGCTTGAGCAAAAGCAAACTTATAAAAAGTAATTCATCTTTACTTGTAGTTGTAGAACTTAGACCATGATTATCAGGGGCCATAAGGGTGGTCCTTAACCCATGATCTCACGATAAATTCAAACACCATCTCTTAAATTGTTTATCTAAGGATCAATCCTTAGACTTTTCGCGGATCCCACTGACACGTGGCGACCCGCGATTAGTCAGATTATTAATTTTTTTTTTTTTAAAAAAAATTAATTTTTTTTTTAAAGAATTTTATTTTGGTCTTAACCCATAATCATGCTCTTAGTTGTGTAAACTTTGTAGTATTGATGCTTGATTGTTTGTTTGTTTGATGCACTTGCATATGTAAACATGAAGCTGTTTTGAGAAATGTAAAAGAGAAATCAATCGGAGTAGGTTTTAGTGAGCTTTTTGGGTTTAATGGTTAAATGTAAATGGGCCGTAGTTTACGGCCAGTCTGTATCTAGTTTGGATATCCTATATTATTAATATAGAGACATAGAGAGAAAATAAGGGTGAAAAGCTGACGTGTCATAACCAGAGAGATCGTGGTCCCACTTAATTTAATGATTCGGAAATTTTATGAAAAGCCCAAATTTTATGAAAAGCCCAAATTTTAAAGATATCAAAAGGCCCAAATTTTATGAAGAAGAAATCAATTCAAATTTTTTTACACGGATCGTATAATCTTTTGTAAGTGGAATCACAATCTTCTACAATCACAAGGTAGTCTTAAATAGCCCAATTTTTTAAAAAGCCCAACATCGTTTGACACAATAGTCCAAATTCTTTTGTTGTACCGCTAAATAAGCAGGCTTCCGTCAAGTGAGGTATGTCAATCCAAAGCAAAACTTAATTATATATGAAGATGAGTTGGACAAAAATTGAAGAAGAATGTATCGACAAGAAAACGTAATTGAGAAAATGATTATAAAATCACACGTATCATAATATTAGCAATTATGGTCCCACATAACTAAAAGATTTATTACAAATTCATAAAGGTATAACAAAAAGCCCAAGTTTATCACAAATGAACAATATGTTTACAAAATTTAAAAACCCCATAAAATATGATTTTAAAAATCTCTAAAAACAAAATCTTATAATTTTTAATAGATTTCTCCAATTTTTGTATGTTATATTTTTCCACATCGAGTCCAAAAGAATGATAAAACATATTGTTCACTTATAAATAGCAATATTATTTTATAAAATTGTATTGAACACCAAAATCCATGTCAAAGGACAAAATTTGAACACAAAATTGACCCGACCCATCGGTTCCCGAAATTTCAACAGTTTAATCCGAGTTTTATGACAAATCAGTACCAGATTGACATTCATCGTTAAACGAATCATATCCTGGTTTAAAAACACTATGTAGTTATTGTTCTTCAATCATAATAGATAATAATGATTTTCTTAATATGTGTGAAATCTCCAAATAATCAATGTTTTTGATACAGAGGGGGTAGTTAATTTTACGTAATGGTAAATATCCAAAATAAAAATGGCAAAGGTAATCTTTTTCGAAAATAAATATCAAAATGGTAACGGTAATAAATTTTAGTAAATAAGACAATATAAAAACCAATATATAGTAATAATATATTTTTATATATAATATATATACTTAAAATTTTAAACTCCACGTTTAGCGCGGGTAACATGAGATCCAAATTTATTTTTATCTCATTTTATTATACACATTGTTTTTACCAATAAACATTTTTTCTTCAATTCCGTAAATTGTTGGTCAACTCCTAGTATTTAACTCCTAGTATTTAATTAAAACAAAATCACCTTTTGTGACAACTTTAAAACCCTAAACGACATTACCTGTTGTTTACTCAAGACACACAGAACAGAAAGGTGCAGGCTAGGGCTGAAGAGATGTCGTCACAAACAGTCAAAGAAGACAGGATCAGTGCTTTACCAGACGACTTGCTTGTGACGATACTCTTAATTATCCCTACAGAAGAGACTCCAGCGACCATGGTTTTGTCTAAACGGTGGCGTTTTATCTGGACCAAGCTGCCTAGTCTTGAATACAAAGACGACAAGATCATGAACGTACGAAGCGATAAAAAGAAGAGCCTTGGGCGGTTTCTTGAAAAGTCATTGGAACTCAACAAAGCACCTTTTATAGATTATTTGTCTATGGAACTCGGCCGAGGTTGTCCTACTGATATCGATCTGAAAAAGTTGGTTGCGAAAGCCGTAGATCGCAAAGTCACTGTGCTAATATTCAATCTCCAATGGTTAACTAATCCAACCAGGTTGCCCAATAGACTCTACACTTGTGAAACCCTCTTGAAGCTGTCTCTTTCTCACAGGGTTTTTGTCGATATCCCTGATTCTAATTATTATGCATGTCTTCTCCCATCGCTAATATGGCTCGTGCTTGACGATGTCTTGTATAAAAACGACTCTACTGTCTCTTCTTTCTTATCTGCCTGCCCTCAACTTTGTGTTTTGAGTATGAAAAGAATAAAGGGTGACAATGTGAAAAAGTTTGTTGTGAAGGTGCCTTCTTTAAGTGTCTTGGGTTATGAGAAGAGTAATGTAATCAATTTGGAGACTTGTTTGGTTATCGATACTCCGGCTTTAAAATCGTTTTTCATCATTGATCGTTCTCAAGACTCTATCTCCGTTGAGAATATGCCTCTCCTCGAAGACGCTTCGGTTAATATTATGACATTCCCTAATAATATTAATGACAACTTCTTCACATCTATATTTTACAAAGCCTTATTATCTCTTCGTTTATTTCTCCATGATGATTTGGTAAATTTAATTTACTTTTTTTAAGTATATCTTTTTGTTCCCTTTTGTTTGAATGTTGCAATATATCTACTACTTTTTTTTTTTTGCAGATTATTAGTAGCTCTAGTGCCATCGATTTATCTCGCACTGTAACGTGCGAGATGTTTCTATGTAGTGACAATGCATTCGTGGTTTCTTTTCTTCAAAAATATACTACTCAGCTAAAATATCTTATTATATTGTAAGTAGTATCGTTTGATTCTTGAAAAAAGCTCACAAGAGTTAGAGAATTGAATGTGTCGTTTCTTCTCAGGTAGAAGAGGACGAGGAAAACCAACTCCCTCATGATATCGTCTCGTCCACGATGAATAATTACAGCTCCGAATGTTTGTCGTCTCTCGAGGAATTTAAAGTTTTGTTCTACGAAGGACGAAGAGAAGAGAAAATGTTGGTGGAGTACGTCTTAAGAAACTCTAGTTGTTTAAAGACGATAACAATCTCTTTGCAATGTTATACCTTAGAGCATGAAGAGACAATGAAGGAGGAGTTGGAAGCTATTCCTAATCCTAGGTTATCAATAACGTCTATGCATGTTTTGGTTCACATCTTTATATATTTACTGACTCAAGAGTTTATTTTGATCGATGATAACCATTGCTATGTTTTTGATATGATCATAGATTAGTGTTGCATCTTATTTCTTTTTGATGATAACCATTGCTATACATTTGAAATCTAACACAAGTTTCGTCATGAACTCTCATATATATTAGACTACTTATGATTCAATAACTCAAGTAGGAACTCAAAAGCTAAAGGATTCATGTTTGTATAAAGGGTTTAGGTGGACGAAAAGAGACAAGAATACCACTATTATGTCCTAATTAACAACTTGTAGTAGTAGTGTCATAGAAGCATTCTGCTAATTATTAGTAAACTCCATTTTTAACAGTGTATAAATTTTCAAACTTAACTTGAAATCATACATTTATAATATGACTAACAGAAACCACAAAGTAACAATCGATTCAAAACAAAGACTTTCTTCTTTTTTCTAATTAATCAGATAACATAATCAGACCATTCGGATATATGACAAGTCTGGTCCATTGTCAAACCAGGGCTCTTGTCATGCTTCGTCGTACGCGGCGGCACATCTTTAACCACCACCGAGCCAGCGCCGATCTTAGCCCCTTCACCGATCGTTATATTCCCGAAAATACAAGTCCCTGCTCCTATCAAAACACCGTCTCCGATCTTCGGGTGCCTATAACGTCACATTGTGTAATCAGGTATCACGTATAAATAAAGATGGCTTCGTTTATTAAATAAATAAATATATGATTTCAGAAACTTGTCTCCATGTAACGTGCGCGGACTTTTATGTTGAAAAGAGAACTTTAATGCATGAAATGAAAGAATTGGTTTGTAGGGCGCGTCCGTGCGTTAGAGGGAGGCGAAAAAACAAGAGTCTCGTGCTCTCTTTAGGATTCGGACCACACACACGCGCGCGGACTAAATAAACTATTTTTGTCCAACACATACTCAAGCCGCGTATATATATATAATATAGTTGTATGATCACACTATAAAAACCGTGTGTAGAAACTTGATAAATTAAAAGGATATCTAACCCAAAAAAAATAACATTTTCATTTGGATTTCGTGTGGAGAAAATCAATGGAAAAAGCTGGATTTTGATGTGTACCTATTATTAAGCCTTGACAACTAAAGTGGTTATAGATTAATAATCAAATAAAAACAAAAATCTATTCCAATTTGCATTGCGCTTTGGTCAACACTCGTGCTGCATTAGGTAAAAACCCTTGTTCACACTAGGAAACCTGTTCATTTCTCTTTTTTTAATTTCATTTTTAGTGGTTTTTTTGCTGATTTAAAATTTTCCACATTTTACTGTTAAACTAAAACTCATATATTTTTGTAATGTTTGTATGTATACAGTTTATAATTGACTTCAAGAAAAGAACAATAACACCGTTAGGAAACTTGGATCTTAGACCATGTTTATCAAGGTATATTAAAGGGTGCTTATGTATTTTTATTGTGTATTTGTGAATTAATTTAAATCAACATAGTATTTAAATACTAAGCATCGGTTACTAATTAAGCTTTTTTAACACCTTCAACATTGCATACGTGTCAACTTCTCCTTCTTCTCCTTCTTCTCCTCCTTCTTCTTCTTCTTCTTCTTCTCCTTTTTCTTCTCCTGCTTCTTCTTCTTCTCCTTCTTCTTCTTCTATAAGAAAAAATCACGAGGAAGAAGAAATCAAAAAATCGATCGATCCAGCGATTGAGAGATCTCAAAGAGACATTAACAAACACATACCGATCCGAACCGAACCGGTTCGGCAGAACCGGAGATCTCAAGCACGAACCGAATCGAGACACGAGATTCGTCGATGTGGCGCTTAACGTCGAGAACCCTGATCTCAGGCTCAGCAACCATCGTTTGACTCATAATCATGGCTTCTTCTTCTTCTTCTTCTCCTTCTTCTTCTTCTTCTACTTTAAACACCCCATTTTAGTCTCCTTTAATAGATGACACATTTTAATATAATCTTAAAAAGTGCTTAAGTATTTTTTTTTGTACAAATACACAAATAAACTAATATTTTATTCTTAAGCAACACACATCTAGTATCCCTCAATAAACATGCTCTTATAACATGCCCCATATATAGGCTTTTTGTTCGGCCCATTTAAAATTATCAAATATCATTTCAGTTTTTTAAAATGAGATGCATTTTTTTTTTTTTTTTCGCTGAAAAATATTATATTGCTAATGAAACTTGAAGCATACAAATTCCCGTGGAGCTATATATAGACCGAGCAAATAAACTCCGGTAATATATAGTCCAAGACGCTTCAATAATAAAAACAAAAGATAAAACTACAACCATAATCTTATGAAAGACAAAAGCCCGCAGAGATCGTCTAAAAGAGCACGAAAACTTTCAGGAGACACAAGCCCGCAGAGATCGTCTAAAAGAGCACGAAAACTCTCAGGAGACACAAGCCGCATTCCTACTAAAAAGCTAGAAAATCTCAGAGACGAAGACGCAGATACTACTAAAGAAACTAGAACCTCTGGGGAGACGAAAAGTGATGCAACTTGAAACATTAGAATTAATCACAAAGAGTCGAACAATGAGATGCATCATTACTATAAATTAAAAAAAAATCAATTCTTTAATTAACAAAAAAAAAAAATCAAGAGCCTTTTTCAGGATTTAGCATATTTTTCTTAATGTTTTAGCTATATCAGTCTTAAAAAGATAAGGTTTTTAATGTTGTAATAAATAAAAAAAAAAGATAAGGTCTTTAATTAGTTTCAGGGTTTAAGCAATGTAGCCAACCAAATAGAAAGCACTTTCACTAAATAAAGCTAAACAAAAAGAACAAATCAAACCTAAACCTATAAAAATATACATAAAGTAATACAGTTTACACAGACTCTGATCGATGACTATGACTACAATTTATCTTTTCCATACTTTTTTAATATTACAAATATCAAGAAAGATCTTGCTTTGGATATTATTATTTTTTTTTTATATTAATTATTGATTTGGATATTATTGTGACTACTAATTATTAAACTTAAAGCAAACTGGGAAAATAAATGTGGCTGTAGTTTACAAAAACCAGCAAATAATTCGATATCCAAAATTATTAGCAAGATAAGTATTTGTTATAAACAAGAGAGAGTGTTTTAACAAAAAAGAAAATAGAGTATTAAATTTATTTATAATGTTGCTTGCACATCTGCCGACACCAACCAGTTCCCTTGAAGTGTCACATCTTTCGTTGTGTTCCAATAATTGTACTGCTCATATTTCAGACTTTAATATTTTTACCATATTAGTTGCTTCTTAACTACTACAGTTACTACAAAATTTGTACAAGAAAGTAAAAAAAAACTCTAATTATAAAACTCTGATCTATTGTTGACAAAAAAAACTCTCAAATTTGAAATTTGAAGTTTCAAAGTTTCTTTTTTGGAGATGCCGGAGAACCATCCAACTTAAAACAACCACATAATATAATCGCAACAAGGGAGTTCATATTCTAATGAAAAATACTCTAAATTAATTTGAAAAATCAGAACTTGAATATAAATTCGTTATAAATTAAGTTAAAATTTATGGTATATTTTGTTATGGTGAAACATAAAATATCATCTCCATTTATTGCCATCCTCATATTGACAATGGTGGACCTAACAAAATAAAGAAAAAAAACATACATATTCTTTTAACATAAAGAAAATGCGTTACCTTATCAAATAATTGCAAAGAGAAAAAAAAAATCAATGTAGAAAATTATGAACAGTATAAAGTGAAAATAAATAAATGACATGAAAGACCTCTCCATTGTTCATTTCCTCAAAGTTTCATTCATCTCCAAGATTAGAAACTGCTCTGCATAGTTTTTTTTTGCTATGTGGTAATAATTAACAAACAAGATTTTGTTGTCCGTACAGTTTTTTACTTACACTATCACTGTCTTTTTCTATTACCATTTAGCTTCTGTTGTGTGCTTGTCTCTCTCTCTTTCAAAACAGTCAAAATCAGGGAAGCCAAAACTTTCTTCTTCTTCTTCTTCTTTGGGTTCTTTTTCTTTAAACCTAATAAACAGTTAGGGTTTAAAAGAGAGAGAGAGAGAGAGAGAGAGAGTATGATAATGAACACATCTCTTTGTGTCTAAGTAAGAGATGGGTTCAAACTCGGGTCCGGGTCAAGAAGAGTTAGGTGGTTGTTCAAGTGAGTCATCTTCTTTTAGTGGAGGACTTATGTTTGGTCAGAAAATCTACTTTGAAGACAGCACTGGTGGTGGATCCGGGTCATCTTCATCAGGCGGGTCAAATAGACGGGTACGTGGAAACGGGTCGGGTCAATCTGGTCAGATACCAAGGTGCCAAGTGGAAGGTTGTGGAATAGATCTAACCAATGCAAAAGGTTATTACTCAAGGCATAGAGTTTGTGGTGTTCACTCTAAAACACCCAAAGTCATTGTCTCTGGTCTTGAACAGAGGTTTTGTCAACAGTGCAGCAGGTTCTTCTTCTTCTTCCAATTTTACCCTTTACTTATCATATTTATTTACATGATTAGCCTGGACCGGTCTTTAATATGTAATGACAAGCATTATTAGCTATTAGTTATAATTGTAAAAGGTTATGGCTCCATAAATATCTACGTGTTTCATTTTAGTGAATCAAATCCAAAGGCTTTAGATTTTTTATTTTTAAAATTTTGTGTGTGTAGATTGTCAGTGTCAAATGCTTTTTTGGCTTTAACGTCTTTGGAGTGTTTTCTCTTTTGTAACTTTACAGCTTAGTGTGTTTTGTAACCTGTGTCTTGTGTGTTGTTGGACTTGTTGTGTTTTATTTTTGAGAATATGTTTACGTGTACTTCTCTACTAGGTAATTTTATGTTTAAGGTTTAATATAAGAATATTTATAATTTGATTTACTTTTAGTTTTGGATATAAAATTTTTCAATTTTTTATTTTAACTCCACTCTGTTTTTGTAGAAATATATTTATAAAAGTATTCACATAAACGGATCCGGATATCCTTCAAAAGTCAACGGGTATTCTCTGACCGAATATTTGTCTAATGGATCTGAATTGAAGTCATTTTTTTACGGATTTAGGCATATGCGAATCCGGATATCTTAAAAAACGGATATTTGGATCTGGTTCACCATTAATGGGCGGTGTATATTTATAGGATTGTGGTGACGTTAAACGTTTTAATATTGATATTTATTGTTATATCCATTTCATAATAAATATGGTTTAAAAAAATTCTTTTATTTTATTGGTTTATTATTTTTAATTTTTGATTGAAAAATTTAATGTGTTTTGATTTTTTTAACCGATAAAATTTTATTACATTTTTCTATATTTGTTGTACTATATATATATTTTTTTAAAAAATTAGAATTTATATTTTAAGGTATTTTTTATTTTATTTTATTTTTCATAAATGATGTTTGAAATTTTTAGTTATTGGTTATTAAAGATCTCTTTGATTGGTTATTAAAGATCACAATTAATTTGTTGTGATCTAAGATTTGGTGTTGACACCTAAGATTTTGATTTGGTGTTGACACCTAAGATTTTTCACAAACATCACTTCACAAATAATGTCTTAGATATGCATCTCTTTATTATTTTCACTTTTTTCTATAAAATAAAATATACAATTTAATAATAGGATATGAAATGAATGGTCAAGAAACAAACCTATCGCTTTCATGTTTGCTTCTTTAGGTCATATCATTATTAAGGGGGACAAAACTGATACCAAAACATCAATAATCAAAATTTTATTACATTATGTTGTTTTAATATCTCGAATCAAAATCATCATGAAACCTTTTTTTATAACTTGTTGTATACAATTAGTTATGTATGTTGGAATGTTCTGTTATATGTTGCTTTTCTTTGAAGTTAACTTTATATATATATATATATATCACATTAGGTTTCATCAGCTTCCGGAGTTTGACCTAGAGAAGAGAAGTTGTCGTAGAAGACTAGCTGGTCATAACGAGAGACGAAGGAAGCAACAACCTTCTTCTCTCTCTGTCTTGTCTTCTCGTTATGGAAGGATCACACCTTCGCTTTACGGTATTGATCCTTATAATTCTTGACCTAATCTTGTGTGTTAAAACGTTCAAGATGTGTATAATACATACATGTTAAAACAATGTTATGATGGATTTTGCACAGGAAGTAGTATTGATAGTGGAATCATGAATGGGAGCTTTCTTGGAATCCAAGAAATGGCATGGACAAGTTCAAGAACGTTGGATACAACAAGTATAATGAGACGCCCTGTGTCTACTACAACACCGACGACGACGGCTACGGCGTGGCAGATCAATCCTATGAATGTGTTTAATCAAGAAGGAGGTTCAAGCTTCTCAAATACAGAGGTTATGGATGTTAAACTAGAGAGCTACAAAGGAATTGTTGACTCAAACTGTGCTCTCTCTCTTCTGTCAAATCCACATCAGCAACAACAACAAGACAACAACAACAACAACAACGACACGTGGCGCGCTTCTTCGTGTTTTGGACCAATGACGGTTACAATGGCTCAACCACCACCACATGGACCTAACCAACATCAGTATATGAACCAGCCTTGGGGTTTCAAGGAAGATGTTGATCCAAATGATATGTCTCCTGTTTTGAACTTGGGTCGATTCAACGAGCCAGATAATAACTGTCACATAGGAGGCGGTGGCGCGACGACGATGAGTGAGTTTGAGTTAACTAGGAGGCAATACATGGATCAAGATGATGATGACAACACAAGGGGTGCTTCTTATGACTCTTCTTCTCACCATAATAATTGGTCTCTATGACTATGAGTCTCTTTTGCTATCATCTTTGTTACAATGAAAGATTCTTCAACATCTTTGTCTTTTTTGCTATCTATTTAAGACCAAACAAACTGTTGCCAGAGAAGGGCTTATGTTTTCATATGATTTTAAAATGCTTCTTGTTGTTTTTTAACCTCCCCAACATCATATTAGTATATTACTACACTAATAATGGACTTACTAATAAGCCTAAATGGGCCACTAGTGGGATTACTAATGGGCCTAAATGGGCCGTTAGGTTCTGCTAGGCCCAAGTTCTTAAATGGGCCCAAGTTCTTAAATGGGATTACAATTTCGTCTCTGTAAGAACGTAGAAACAAATATTTCGTTGAGCTTCTCCATTGAATCGCTCTCTCTCTCTCTCTTTGTACGTCTCTTGTTGCTTCTTCGAAACCTAAAGGTTAGACCTTTCTCAAATTCTTCTACATGTTGTATCTTCGCTTTGCTATGTAGCACACTTCTGGTTCGTTAGTGATTGATTTCAATTTTTCGGACATTGATGAGCTGTCCCAAAGTACGGTTCTTCTTCAAGTCTCGTTCTTTTATTAACGATGTTGACGATCTTGTGAATGTTTTCATTAATTTGTAAAAATTGAAACTTTAAAGCTTCGATTTTTTTATGAAAATTCATTCAATTTCTCACATTTTGTTGGTTCATGTTGGATTTTATAGAGACATAGAAGAAGAAAAGAAAGATGGATCCAGCTGAAATGAGATACTTGGAAGAAGAAGACGGTCCAATGATGAAGACAATGAAAGGCAGCGTCACAGGTTTCGCTGCAGGGACTATCTACGGAACCATCTTAGCCACGTGGAAAGACGTTCCGAGAGTGGAGAGGAACGTTGCTCTCCCGGGACTCATCAGAACTCTGAAGATGATGGGCACACACGGGCTTACTTTCGCTGCCGTGGGAGGCGTTTACATCGGTGTTGAACAGATGGTTCAGCATTACAGAGCCAAGAGAGATTTTATCAATGGTGCTGTTGGTGGTTTTGTTGCTGGTGCTTCTGTTCTTGGCTATAGAGGTAATGACTTGGTTCTTCTTCCTTCTTCTTGTTCACTTGTGGTTCGTTACTTGTATGATGCCTCAATGATTCTCTACTAGTACATGGCTTTGAGTGACTCCATGATTCTCTACTAGTACATGCTATAGTGTGATGCCTCGATGATTCTCTAGGACTGCATAGCTATAGTGTGATAACTCCATGATTCTCTACTAGTACATGATATAGTGTGATGCCTCGATGATTCTCTACAAGTACATATCTATAGTGATGCCTCGATGATTTTATACTAGTACATGCTATAGCGTGCTGCCTCGATGATTCTCTACAAGTACATAGCTTTGAGTGACTCGATGATTCTCCATTGGTTCTTTTTCACTAGTGGTTTGTTACTTGTGTGGTGCTTCGATGATTCTCTACTAGTAACATAGCTTTAAGTGATTTGATGCTATAGTTTTTGGAGCAATCTTTTGATGATGAAATCGACTTGTGCTGTGGTTTGTTTGGTGATTTTTTTTTGTCTATTGTTGTTTATAGCGAGGAGTATCCCGACAGCGATATCGGCAGGTGCAGCACTAGCTGTAACATCTGCTTTGATTGACTCTGGAGGACAAACCACAAGAGTAGACAATGGAAGAGAATATTATCCTTACACGGTCGAGAAAAGAGCACAAGCTGATTCTTGATTTCTCACTCTTGGTGATTGAAACCGATGATCCAATGCACTTGAGATTACCTCTCTTTCCCTGTCCTCTCCTTTTTTTGTTAATGTATGTATGTGGAGATGTGAAAAACCAGAGAACTCTCTGCTCTATTTTCCTCCTGTGTGTTTCTGGAGTGTGACTTTCTTTGAATGTTTCCTACCATAAAAGAAACAACTTTTTCTGCAATTGTAAGAAATGATTCAGCTCTTTGTAATCAAATATTTGGTTCTTTAAAATCTCAAGCTTGTTACTTTATACTATAATAGAGTTTGACATTACTAGCACTGGGAAACAAATAATATTGTACTTCATTGATCAGAGAAGATATTAGAGATCTACATGTCAAAAGCTATGTTGACTACGTGGCATTATCTCATTGGCTATGTGAAATTTCCTTTTGTTGTATGACTAATCTTTAAGTGTTCTTGTCCGAGTGACCAAACTGACTAAATAGCATCGCAGTGTCTCGAGAATATCTTCAAGAAGCCTCTGCAACAATGGCGGGGATCATAAACCCTAACCCTATGTCTCTTTGTTTCACCAGGTAATACACAAAGTTTCCTCATCTAAAAGTCAAATCTTATGATCAACTTGGTTAAATCTTGAAGCTTTCTCATCCAAAAAGCAAGAATCAACAAGCTCTAAGTTTAACACAAGTTTTGCGATTTCTCATGTAGTAATGTTGGCACAAGGAGGATAAAGGCGGTTAAGAGCGTCTCCGGGAGCAGAATCCGGCGGAGAAGCATGAGAGTTGCGGCGGAGGTGAGATTCGTGAATGCAGAAGAAGCTAAGCAGCTAATTGCAGTGGAAGGTTACTCTGTTGTTGATGTAAGAGACAAGACACAATATGAGAGAGCTCATATAAAATCTTGTAACCATATCCCACTTTTCATTTACAACGAAGACAACGATCTTGGTAAGAATCATATCTCACTTTCAATAAAAACCATTAGGCGTTACAAATTCTATTAAGTGATATTGTCTGAAACAACAATTGCTTACTTACAGGTACTATAGTGAAGAGGACAGTGCACAACAACTTCTCAGGGCTCTTCTTTGGTTTGCCTTTCACTAAACTGAATCCGGATTTCGACATATCTGTTAGGAAAGAGTTTTCTCAAGACAGTAAACTTTTAATTGTATGCCAAGAAGGCCTCAGGTTAGTAGAAAGAAACAGTCTTTTGATTTACTGATACATGTATCAATGAATGTAGTATGAGCCTTTTTGAAGATTCTTTTGTCGAAATTCGAAAGATCTGCAGCCGCGGCTAGTAGATTGGAGGAAGCAGGTTACGATAACATTGCTTGTGTAACATCAGGGCTACAATCTGTTAAACCAGGTTTGGTTCCAATTTAGCTTCACCTAGGATCACTTATGTGTGGGTTTTGGAGATGAGGGTGATGAATCGGTTTACTGATTTGTTGTGTCTATAGGAACGTTTGAGTCGGTTGGTACAACGGAGTTGCAGAATGCAGGCAAAGCAGGGCTTATCACAATTCAAGGCAAGATCTCAGCAGTCTTAGGAACAGTGCTTGTCTGTAAGTCAAATCTAACATAGACATGGAGAAGATGATGTTTGGTCTTTTCTTTTTGGTTGTGGTGAATGAGATTTTGTTGAACTTGCAGGTGCTTTGTTGTTCATAACATTCTTCCCTGACCAAGCAGAGAAGCTGTTTCCTCCAAGCTAAAGACAACAACAACAACTAATGATCCGGAGAAGTTTTCACAGTTTATAGCCTGTTTAAATATGTTAGATGCTTAAAAGAGAAAATATTTGAAAATTCAAGGAGTTACTTTCATATATATGGCCTTGAGCAAAGTTTATCTGCTTATTGCAATTGAAAGAGGTCAACACTTGAAAAAAGAAAAGATTGCATAATGTTTTTCAACAAGGAAAGAACACATGTGGATGCCAATATTCTCAAACTAATAGATAATAAATATGGTTAAAAACATAGATAATAACCTACAAAAAACAGAGATCTTCTTTAGGGGTTAGAGAGTGTGCTGCTGAGTTAAGGTTCAGAAGTCATATTTTGCTAGCAATCTCTGAAGAGGAACACATTTTGCTATTCACCTTGTAGGCAGTAAAGTTGCCGGATATTTCCCGTTGCTGTCACCGAATAAAAACCAGAGGATTAGACATCCATGGACCAATAGAGTCAATGAGATAGAATGGAGATTAGATGTCATTACCATACAGCCAGTCTTTGAAATGCATGTGGAAGGCAGTAGTAAGCTCTCGTTTTCGGTTTTCTTCAAGAGGTGTTTCTCTTAAAGATTGCCTAGTTTCTTCCAACTTCTTGATCTAGTGAAACCAAATATACAGTTTGAGTATTTAATGATATTGAAACAGAACAGAGCACTTATGTTCTATAAAGCAACAAAACAACAACATACGTTTGTCTGCTGTACTGTCATATACGCATCCGGTAATGGAAATGGATTTTCTTTCGTGGAACCAAGGGCCTCTCCTGCAAACCAGTCCGGGATCTAGCAAGAGACATTGATGTTAGATATTACTACGTTATCACAATCTTGCTGATCCACATCATTAGTTATAACAGGAAAAGTAAACATGAATCTTACCGAAAAGTTGGTGAACTGGTCAGGGTCTACACAAGAAGCAGTTTCGGATTGTTTATCAGAGGCACCACCCGTAGGATGTGACAGTGATTCATGCGAACCAACTGCTCCTGGCGACAAGGATTCATTCCATTTGTTGATAGTTGGCACAATCCCTACCTCTGTCATATGATCCTCTAATTGTGAGTAAAACGTATTGTATGGAGCAACCTGCAACAAATCTAAGTCAAATCGATGCCACCATTTATAGACAAAACTAAGTATAACAAGCTTTCACCACAGAAAAGATATAACCTAACAGGCTAACACAAAGAGCGGGGAAGATGAGTTATGTCTGCAGCCCAATAAAAAAACTTGTAAACTGAACACTCAATCTCAGAGAGACGCTCACATGTAGTTTGTGGTTATCACCAATAATAAGAGGTCGCTGGTTGACTCCTAAAAAGAACACACATTCACGGCAATTAGCAATGCAGATTCGTTTTGTCGCTGCAATCACATGAACTCTCTCACAATGCTCAACTCTTACTGCCTGCAGAAAACATAAATTATTCTCACTACATCTTCTAACCCGGACCTTACAAGCAAAAGACAGAAGCAGAAAGTAGTATAATTTCCATACTTTGCCTGCAGCTCCCAGAACGATGGTAGAATCTGAACATCCATACACGGTTGCATATCTCAGTGGTGCTAAAAGATAAATGACAGAGTCATGGCAATTGGAAACCTGCAGAATACACAACAACATGCATTTGACACAACTCCAGAACGTGAAGGATTGCTAATTAAAATGCAAATTAGTTGTTCAGTACGGACCTTCACAGATCTGCCCTTAAGATCAGAAGCCTGTTTGAAAAGTGAAGTCTTGGAGACTCCCTCAATAATACACGGACCTCTATCAATAGATGAAACTTTATCAAGAGATGCACTAGCATCTGCCACTGCAGCATCTTGATCAGATGCATTAGAGGATCCATTTTCTTTCCCAGAATTTCTGTCAGAAATGCTTTCCAAGGCAGAAGCTATGTTTTCCAGAAGCCAATCATGCACTTGGGAGGCAGGAATGGAAAGATTAGGCGTATCAGGATCGGACTTCGCAAAAAACGGAGACGCTTGGGTCAAGGAAGGTGCATCAGATCCCTTATCACCAAAATGAAGAAGAAACCCAATGTGCTCAAAACTCTCCAAGGATAGGACCTGAGGAAAAGATTTGGACACTCCATAAATAACAACAGTTAAACCATGATGAAATAACCATCTAGCATGAGATATGTCCTCTCTTTCATATCTATAATATCTATGTATTCCGACATAGGATTTCACAACCATCTACTAGAAAGGTTAGTACATACCAAAGAATCATCTCCTTCTCCCTCCACGGGCTCTGCAAGGAGAGAAACAATATTTGCTATGTGCTTTTGCAGATACGATAACTGATGAGCTTCTTCATCTGATGGTGATGGCATAAACCTACGGCTATTGCTACGAACAAGCTGCAAGATGATGAAAAAGAAAATCTAATTCAAACTTCAACAACAACAACAAGGTTGTCTAGGAAACACAGAGCCATTACGTTCAAATACTTAAAAAGGAAAACTTTTTATTTCTTGCCTAGTTAAAAAAGAGCCATTACGTTCCATTTACATACTCAAGCTACCATTATCTCATTACCTTACCAATTAGATCATACGCACTAAGATCACAAGACACCATATGGAGCTACATTACATGATTAAGCAAATGAAAGCAAGCAAAGAACTTTCCTGAATTGGAGATAAGGCAGATAAGTATCCATCGAAAGCTGAAGTAGATGGCCACACATCAGCCACAGCTGCAGAATCCTTATGCGTCCTTGGCATCAGCTTCTTATACGATTGAATGTATAAAAACAAAACCAGATCCCTAAAATCAGCTCCAACATTATCAACATCCTCCGGTTTAGCCAAAACCAGAGGATCAGTCTCGGAATGTAGAACCGAACCGAGAGTCTCGAGAACGATTCGAGCATAGTCACCGGAGATCTGGAGAGCATCGGAAATCGCAGCGGATCCGACGCGGTTGTTCGTCGCGGAAGAAGCTAAATTTTGCTTGATCGGAGCTAAGGTTTGGATCGGGTCGGTGAAAATTAGCTTCTGTATCGAGAGGAGACCATGCTCGAAAGGCACGCGCCTTGGGTGTATGATTGAATTCGAATTTGAAATCGGGCTTGGGTTAGGTGGTGGTGGTGGTGGTGATTGGTCGATAAGCTCCTCCGTCATGTTGCCTCAAGCTAAAGAGAGAGAGCAACAAGCATGAAGTTGCAGATCTTTGAACAAACAAAAAAATGTAATGAAGAAAAAGAAAGAACAGAGAGAAGAGAGAGAGAGTAGAAGTGTTACAGTGCGAACAACCACATGGTATTAGCGTACGCCTCGTTTAAATGGGCTTTATCCGGCCCATTATGCAACACAGGCTGATATAAAATTCGCGATTGAACGCAAACGCGAATTTATTAAAACCGCGACTCAGTTAATTGCCGGAGACGCGATGAGGTCGTCGTCGACGGATGATTTTTCAGCTCCACCGCCTCCGTGAGCGGCTTCGATTCCATCTCTTCCCACCAATTTCCGTGGCCGTGATTAGTTTTCCGAACGCTATTCGTTGCCGGAGTAACCAACGACGTCACAAGCCCCGGGAGATCTGCAATCTCTGATGGAGATAAAGGTAATTTTTTTGTATGTGATCGTGTAGCTAAGGTTTATCACCACTCCTGACTCTAAGTTAGATCACTGGCACGATTCATGGTTTCTTTATATTGAAGATCAAGTTTTATGTGAAAAGAGCCTTGAATTGATACATAACCATTGTTCCCTTATACATATACTAGGTAGCATCTGGCTTTACAAAATCACTTAGAAAGTGTTCAAGTGATCCACAGGGTAGCACACAAGTGGTCTAGCCATCTCAGCAGCAAAGCCAGAACCTTGGCTCATATCAACTTTCTGTCCATTGACACTCTTCCAGGCGAATCGCTGCACCAATGAACCAACACCTACATGCATCACATTCATGGCTAGAGATGCTCCAGGACATCCTCTTCTTCCACTACCAAACGGAAGGTAACGAAAATTCTGGCCCTTGAACTCCATCTGATGCTCGCCTATCTTCTCTTCAGAGCTCGCTAAGAATCTCTCTGGTATGAATTTGTCTGCGTCTTTCCACAGCTCTGGATCTCTCATGATTGCGTAGACATTTACTAGCACGCGTGTTTTGGATTTGACAAGGCATCCATTCACTTGGCAGTCTTCTGCGCATTCTCTTATGATCAGAGGAGCTGAAGGGTGGAGCCTCAGAGTTTCCCTTAGGACTGCTCGTAGGTAAGGAAGGTTAGGAACGTCTGATTCTTTGACCAGCCTCTTCTTCCCAACAACGGTATCAATCTCTTCTCTTAGCTTGTTGAACGCTTGTGGATTGTTTATTAGTTGCCCCATTGCCCACTGCATTGCTGCTGCTGATGTATCCGTTCCCGCCATGAAAACATCCTAAACAAGTTTTTATCATATCAGAATCATCGAAATTGAGATTTGGATTCTAATTATGCAGGTGAGAGGAAACTTACCAACAGGAAAGATTTCATGTCGTTCCTCGTTAGCTTCATTTCAGCGGTGGGATCTCTGTAAGTTTCCAACAATATATCCAAAATGTCTTTTCTAGCACCATCTTTCTTTATCGGCTTTGCCTCACGTTCCTTCATAATCTTCTCTACAAGCAGGTCATATTTCTCCATGACGGCTACTAATTTCTTCCCGTTACCAGAAAAGTCCAGTACTTTCAATGGCCCCAACACATCTCCTACACTGACCTTCCCCGCAAGCTCCAAACATGTTTTCACCAGCTCCCTAATCTCGTTCGCTTCATTAACAGTACCTGAACACCTCGTGCTCATTGCCATCCTGCAGATTACATTGTTGGTGTAAGTCACGAATTGGCTACTCAAGTCACAAGGCAACCCTTCTCTGCAGCACTTAGCCACAGACTCGACCAGCTTCAGTTTCTCATCTTCACGGATATCAGCGAATTTCTCAAGCTGTGGAACAGAGAGAAGCTTGGTCATGCACAGCTTCTTCATGAACCTCCAGTAATCTCCGTACTGTGCGAGAACAAACCTTGACCCTCTATACTTGAAGTACTCAGCAGAACCAAACTCAGGCCTCGAGGAGAAATTAAGCTCTTGATCCTTGAATATCTCTCTAGCCACGAAAGAGCTTGAGACCACAACGCACTTAGAAGCACCAAGACGTATCTCCATGAGTGGACCGTACTTGCGAGCTAGGCTCTGGAATGACACAGGCAATGCTTTGCGTATCAAATGAAGGTGACCTATGAACGGTAAAGCAGATGGGCTCTGCGGCAGCTTTGTAGCAGCCATTGAATCTTGCTGCTTTGTGAACCATTTGAAGATAGCATTAAGCATGAAAGCAAATACAAAAGATGTTATGAGTATGAGGTTAGTGTTTACTTCTAGATCCATTTCTGGTTTATCTGATAACAGTTTTTGAAGTATTCTTGTATTTATAATGCCTAGAAGAACGAACATAGACGAATCTTGTTCATTAGATTCTCATTGTAAAGAAAACAAACAACAGATGTGACCTTTTATTTTATATTTAAGTATGGTGTATTGGCTTGACATGTAACAGACACCAATTATGTTATAAGCAATATATTTAACAAAAAAATCATTATTGGCTATTAGTAGTGACATTTCAGTTTCCACCAACAAATGAACAAAAGCAAAATTCAAAAACTTGATAACAATCTGTTTTAACTACAGTATCCTGAAGCAAGAAGACAACATCATACATCTCTATGATTCTAAAGCCAAAAACTATCTAACAGTTATATATCATCAGAAGATGAATCTATTACTATATGTTTTTATCATCAGAAAAATGATAGAATCTTCCTACTATATATATCATCAGAGAGATGATTGATTCCCTTTCTAGTAATATCATCAGTGAATGATACCTAAAAGTCTTAACAAAATCTACAAACTCACTAAGATATCACCAGTAGATGATTGAACCACTTCTCCTCCTCTCTTTGATATCATCAGAAGATGATTGTACTCACTGTGCAGGCACACCTCTTTTATTCACTTCTCCTCCTATGGTCTCCTTCTACTATCAAATCATCATCGCATTGACATTAAAGTCCGAACCCTTTTCTCCCTCTCTGCTCTCCTTGCACTAGGAGTGCTCTTCATTTTCTGAATCTCTTCCATCACAACTTTCTCCACTTTGTCAATAGAATTGAGCAGCTTCTTCTGTGGAGTAAGTGCATCTTCTTCGCCTGTGTTTTCTCTCGTGATGTCGAGCAGAATCTGGTGGACTTTAGCCGTCGAGGGCGGCCAAGGCCGCTTGAACCCAACAGATGGACCAGGTGTGACCATAGAGTAGTTGTGCTCGAGCTGAGCACCTGACAATGGTGGTACTAGAGAATCAAGAACCCCAAGCTGTTGTGGTGTCGGGGTCTCGATATCTCGGCCTACACCTTCTCCCATACGAGCTCTCCTCCTCTCTATAGCCTGTGCATTAAGTTCACAAAAGAAGGCTAAATCAAGCCATTTTGTGACAATAACCTTATGTGTATATAGTTAGCAAAAGAGGCTGTTATGTTTATACCCTAACGACGGCGGAAACATCACGGAGAGGCGTTCTTGGATACCAAGAAGGCAACACGGAAGCAGAAGCACGTGCCCTGCCACGTCTCGTGACGCCTAAGCTCATGTTCTCCCTTCCCTGCGGCGTTCGAAACTGAGATTGTCCTCTTCTACCACCACCGGTACGCCGAATACCGAAATTACCCCTCGTAAACCCGCCTCTTCCCGTCATAGATCCTTGGCCACCTATTGACCCAATCCCTGTAGTAGTTTCCGATGGCAATCTCTGAACCGGTGACCCGAACAAATTGAACTGCGCCGTCGTCGTTGGCTCGTCGAGTAAGATCCCGTTGGATCGTCTGGTGAGAAACGCCGCTGAGTAATCCACTGGCCTCTCGATTCTGTCTCTCGCTTCTGGCATTATGTATTGCCTGCTCACAAAAAAATCGAAAAACGATTACAAACACACCAAGATTTTAAGCTACGGTAATGGCGGATTTGAAGAAGCTAATTTCTACATAAATCGAGTGAAAACGGAAAACGAAAACATCAAGAACAGCATCGAATGAACATACTCTCGCAAGGAATGTAACCATGGATTTTACCTGTGAAATCTTCGATTAGATAATATTCGTGGCTGCTTCGTGAATAGTAAAGCAAAGGGGAAAAAGAGAAGAGTAGCTTTTCTGGGAGAGAGACGATCTGGCAATTTTTTTTTTAAGAGGAAATCTTTGGGCGGGTTATATAATTGAAAATGAAAAATTTTCAAGATCCCACGTGCGAGAGTGGTAACACCTGTGTGAAATGTTTTTGAATTTTCACTATAAGCGGGATACACACATTTCGTGAAATTTTTTACAATTTCGTCAAAATTCTTGTAAGATTACGGTTTTACCCTTGTAAAGCTAGTCTTGATCTTTTAATGGGCTTTGGCCCAATTATGTCTGACTATCTGTAACCGTCACATCGTAAGTTAGTATCATCATCTGTGTAACAACTCACCCAAGTTTATATACACCTTACTCTTCCAGATCGAATCCTAGCCGTTCAATTTTGGTATAGCGAAACCGATTTAATTTTTCCTTTTTCTTGTTGGATTTTGTTTCTAGAAAAAAATTAATGGAATGTCGGTTTAGACTATTTTTATTAGGTTATAAATACAGAATCGTGCCATCATAGTTTTTATTCAATAACGAAATCGAGAATCAATTATCGAAGAGGAAGCAACGAAGAACGAGAGAGAGAGAGAGAGGTAATACGATATTGTTCTTAGCTTTGCAGAGAAGAGGTTTCGTATCAATTTTCTGTTATCTCCATTGATTTTGTTTTTCGATTTTTGATTTTGTGGGTTTCTGTTTTTTGATTCGGCGATGGCGGATTTTGACGGCGGCGCGGAGGAGCAAGCTAGGTTGACTCAGTATGGGTACAAAGAGAATTCGAATCTGGTGATTAACGTTGGTGATCGTCTTTGTGGTTCTAATGAACCTAGCGGAGAAGCTGAGACTCTCAGGGGAAGGATTGATCCTAAATCCTTTGGAGATCGTGTCGTTAAGGGAAGGCCTCAAGAGTTATATGAGAAGTTGGACAAGTCGAAGAAGAAGAAGACGAAAAGGGTTTGCGATTCTGTAGATGATACTGTGTTTGCTAGAGAGAGTAAGAGACGTCGTCGTACGGAAGAGAGTGTGCTTGCTGAAACGGATGATGGTGTTTATCAGCCCAAGACTATGAGTACGAGAGCTGCTTACGAGGCCATGCTTAGTCTTATTCAGCAGCAGTTAGGCGGGCAACGGTTAAATATCGTTTGCGGTGCGGCTGATGAGATTCTGGCTGTTCTGAAGAACGAATCCCTGAAGAACCCTGAAAAGAAGATGGCGATTGAGAAGCTGTTGAGCCCTGTTTCTAGCCAGATTTTCGACCAGCTTGTTTTGATTGGTAGAATGATCACGGACTATCAAGAGGGTGGTGGTGATTCTGGAAGTGGTAAAGCTAGTGAGTATGAAGAGCATGGTTCCGATGTGGGTGTGAATATTGGATTTGAGGAGCATGATGAAGATGGTGGTGAGAGTGATCTTGATGTGGTCCAGGAGGAAAAAGATGAGGAGGTGGAAGAAGGTGCTGAGCCTAACAGGATTGAAGGTGTGAAGGCCAATGGTGAGGATGATGCAAGGCACACAGACACAAGTCTTAGCGTTCATGAAGTTGATGCTTATTGGCTTCAGAGAAAGTTATTCCATGAATATGAACAACAGATTGATCCGCAAGAGTGCCAGGTGTTCGCAGAAGAGTTGCTCAAGATACTTGCTGAGGGGAGTGATAGGGATGTTGAGAACAAGCTGCTTGCGCACCTTCATTATGAGAAGTTTAGCCTTGTTAAATTTCTGATTTATAACCGGCTTAAAGTTGTGTGGTGTACCCGGTTGGCTAGGGCAAGAGACCAAGAAGAGAGGAATCGGATTGAGAAGGAGATGATGGGGTTGGGCCCAGAGTTGGCAGAAATTTTGAAGGAGTTGCATGCAAAAAGAGCAACAGCCAAAGAAAGAGAGGAGAAGCATGAAAGAAAAATCAAAGAAGAAGCAAGGGTTCTTAAGGGTGATTCTGGTGGAGATGAAGACAGAGGCAGGAGAGATCTTGATGGTAAAAATTCAGAAAATTGTGTGTCGACGGTTCAGCGTCAGATAGTGGACCTTGAGAGCCTGGCTTTTGACCAAGATGGTTTCGTGAGGGAGAATAAGAAGTGTGTGCTTCATCATTCTTCTTTCAAAATCTGTGGCAAAGAGTTTGTTGAGGTTCATGTTCCATGGGTTTCTAGAAAGTTTGATAGTAATGAAAAGCTTGTGCACATCACTGATATGCCAGATTGGGCCCAACCGGCTTTTAGGGGAGTGAAGCAGCTGAACAGGGTTCAGAGCAAAGTGTATAATACTGCTTTGTTTAAGGCAGATAACATTCTTCTTTGTGCTCCAACTGGTGCCGGGAAGACTAATGTTGCTGTTCTCACCATACTCAGGGAACTTGAAGTGAATAGGAACCCAGATAGAACATATAATCATGGGAATTACAAAATCGTATATGTTGCACCCATGAAAGCCCTTATTGCTGAGATCGTGGATAATCTATCTAAACGCTTGAAGAATTATGGAGTTATTGTGATGGAACTCAGTGGGGATCAGTCCCTTACACGGCAAGAAATCGAAGAGACGCAGATAATTGTTACAACACCAGAGAAATGGGATATTGTCACCAGGAAATCTGGAGATCGGATGTATACTCAGTTTTTGAGGCTTCTTATAATTGACGAGGTTCATCTTCTACATGATAATCGAGGGCCGGTCCTTGAAAGTATTGTCGCTAGGACTCTTAGACAGATCGAAACCACAAAGGAGCATATTCGTTTGGTAGGTTTATCAGCGACACTGCCAAATTATGAAGATGTGGCTTTATTTTTGCGGGTGGATCTTAAGGATGGGCTGTTTACATTTGACAACAGCTACAGACCCGTACCTCTGAATCAGCAGTATATTGGAGTTAGTGTGAAAAAACCTTTGCAAAGGTTCCAAGTGATGAATGATATATGTTATCAGAAAGTGGTTGCTGATGCTGGGAAACATCAGGTTCTTATTTTTGTCCATTCGAGGAAGGAAACGGCTAAAACCGCAAAAGCAATAAGGAACACTGCAATGGTAAATGATACGCTCAACAGATTCTTGAAGGAAGATGGCGTAAGTCGTGAAATTCTAGAGAGTCAGATTGAACTTGTCAAGAGTCGTGACCTGAAAGAGCTTCTGCCTTATGGTTTTGCGATTCATCATGCTGGGCTGGCAAGGGGTGATCGTCAGATTGTTGAGGATCAGTTCCGTTTAGGGAATGTGCAAGTCTTGGTTTCCACGGCTACACTTGCATGGGGTGTGAATTTGCCCGCACATACTGTCATTATTAAAGGAACCCAAGTCTATAATCCTGAGAGAGGGGCGTGGGTGGAGCTGAGTCCTCTTGATGTTATGCAGATGATTGGTCGTGCCGGAAGACCTCAATATGACCAATCTGGGGAGGGGATAATTATCACTGGATATAGTGAGTTGCAGTATTATCTTCGATTAATGAATGAGCAATTACCTATTGAAAGCCAGTTTATTTCAAAACTTGGTGATCAGCTTAATGCTGAGATTGTGCTTGGAACCATTCGGAATGCTAGAGAAGCTTGTCACTGGCTTAGCTATACATTTTTATATATCCGCATGCTGCGTAATCCTACATTGTATGGCTTACTGCCCGATGCCCTCGCAAAAGACATAATATTAGAGGAGAGAAGAGTTGACCTTATACATTCTGCTGCTACTATCTTGGACAAGAACAACATGATTACGTATGACAAGAAAAGTGGATACTTTCAGGCTACTGATTTGGGACGGATTGCTAGCTACTACTACATAACACATGGGACAATAGCTACATACAATGAGAATTTGAAGCCAATGATGAGTGATATAGATCTTTTTCGTCTGTTCTCACTGAGTGAGGAGTTCAAGTATGTCACTGTTCGACAAGATGAGAAGATGGAATTGGCTAAACTTTTGGATCGCGTTCCGATTCCCATCAAGGAAACACTGGAAGAGCCTAGTGCAAAGATTAATGTTTTGTTGCAGTTGTATATTTCAAAGCTGAAGCTGGACGGTTTTTCTTTGACCTCTGACATGGTTTATATTACCCAGAGTGCTGGACGTCTTCTACGAGCTCTTTTTGAGATTGTATTGAAGAGGGGATGGGCTCAACTGGCGGAGAAAGCTCTGAAAATGTCTATAATGGTAGGGAAGAGGATATGGAGTATTCAGACACCCCTTTGGCAGTTTCATGGACTTTCCAATGAGATATTGATGAAGTTGGAGAAGAAGGATTTGGTGTGGGAGACGTACTATGATCTATCTTCGCATGAGCTAGGAGAGCTTATTCGTAAACCTAAGATGGGTAGACAACTTCACAAAATCATCCACCGGCTCCCAAAACTTAATCTCGCAGCACATGTTCAGCCGATTTCTCGTACTGTTCTGTTGGTGGAGCTCTGTATTACACCTGATTTTCAGTGGGATGACGAAATACATAACTTTGTTGAACCGTTTTGGATAATTGTGGAAGACAATGATGGTGAAAAGATACTTCATCACGAGTACTTTCTTTTGAAAAAGCAGAATATTGACGAGGATCACATGTTGACTTTCATTGTGCCGATCTTTGAACCCTTGCCCCCACAATATTTCATTAGAGTGATTTCTGACAAATGGCTTGGCTCGCTGACTGTGTTGCCTGTATCTTTCAGGCATCTTATTCTTCCAGAAAAGTATCCACCACCTACGGAGCTACTGGACTTGGATACCCTCCCGGTGACAGCCTTAGAGAATTCATTTTATGAAGCTTTGTATCAGAATGTTAAAAATTTCAATCCAGTGCAGAATCAGGTCTTTAATGTTTTATATAAAACAGGTGACAGTGTATTGGTTGCCGCTGCCACAGGAAGTGGCAAGACTGTATGTGCAGAGTTTGCTATATTGAGGAGTCATCGGGAAGGATCTGATTCGACAATGCGTGTTGTCTATATCGCACCTCTTGAGGCAATTGCCAAGAAGCAGTTTCATGATTGGGAGAAAAAGTTCGGAGAAGGGCTTGGTTTACGCGTTGTTGAGCTAACTGGGGAGACACGGTTGGATATTAAGCTTCTTGAAAAAGGTCAGATAATCATAAGTACTCCTGAGAGATGGGACGCTTTGTCCCGCAGGTGGAAACAAAGGAAATATATTCAGCAAGTTAGTTTGTTTATTGTCGATGAGCTTCATTTAATTGGTGGTAAACACGGTCCAGTATTGGAGGTAATTATCTGTAGAATGAGATATATTTCAAGTCAGGTAGGGAATAAGATCAGGATTGTTGCATTATCGACTTCCCTTGCAAATGCCAAAGATATTGGTGAGTGGATTGGGGCCAGTTCCACTGGCATTTTCAACTTCCCGCCTAATGTTCGTCATGTCCCTCTTGAGATCCACATTCAGGGGGTGGACATACTGAACTTTGAAGCTAGGATCCAGGCAATGACTAAGCCAACATACACTGCCATAGTAAAGCATGCCAAGAACAAGAAACCGGTTATTGTTTTCGCACCGTCCCGTAAACATGTCCGCCTTACTGCTGTGGATCTCTTGGCATATTCACACGTGGACACTCATAGCTCTGATTTCTTTTGCGGGAATCTGGAAGAAATAGAGCCTTTTGTTAACCAAATTCGTGAAGAAACTCTCAAAAAGACTTTGCGCTATGGCATTGGGTACTTGCATGAGGGCATATGTAGTCTGGATCAGGAGATTGTGACTCAGCTATTCGAGGCTGGGCGGATTCAGGTATGTGTAATGACGAGTTCGTTGTGTTGGGGAACTCCATTGAAGGCGCATTTGGTTGTTGTAATGGGGACACAGTTCTATGACGGACAGGATTACACAATCTCTGATCTGCTTCAGATGGTGGGGCGTGGAAGTCGGCCTCTGCTTGACAACGTTGGGAAATGTGTGATCTTCTGTCATGCACCACGTAAAGAGTATTACAAGAAATTATTATATGAAGCCTTTCCTGTTGAGAGTCATCTTCACCATTGCTTGCATGATAATTTAAATGCTGAAGTGGTTGCTGGGGTTATAGAGAATAAGCAAGATGCTGTGGACTATCTTACTTGGAGCTTCATGTACAGGAGGCTTCCACAGAACCCTAACTATTACAATCTCCAGGGAGTGAGCCACAGACACTTATCTGATCACCTCTCAGAGCTTGTCGAAAACACTCTATCTGATCTTCAAGTGAGTAAATGCATTGAGATAGAGAATGAGTTGGATCTCTCTCCTCTCAATCTTGGTATGATTGCTTCATATTATTACATCAGTTACACCACCATTGAGCGTTTTAGTTCTCTCTTGGCTTCTGAAACCAAGATGAAGGGTCTTCTTGAGATCTTGACTTCTGCGTCTGAGTATGACTTGATTCCTATACGTCCTGGTGAAGAGGACACAGTTCGGAGACTCGTCACACACCAGAGGTTCTCGTTTGAAAACCCAAATTGCACAGATCCTCATGTTAAGGCAAACGTACTCCTTCAGGCGCATTTGTCAAGGCAAGAAATCAGCAGAAACATGGCAATGGATCAGCGTGAGGTCCTCTTATCTGCAAGAAGACTTCTTCAGGCGATGGTCGATGTGATATCAAGCAACGGTTGTTTGCAACTTGCTTTACTAGCTATGGAAGTAAGTCAGATGGTGACTCAAGGCATGTGGGATCGAGACTCTGTGCTCCTGCAGCTTCCACACTTCACAAAGGACATAGCCAAAAGATGCCAAGAGAATCCCGGGAACAACATCGAAACCATATTCGATCTTGTGGAGATGGAAGACGGCAAACGCCAAGAGCTTCTCCAAATGTCAGACGCTCATCTTTTTGACATTGCTAGATTCTGCAACCGTTTCCCCAGCATCGACCTTACATACGAGGTTGTGGACAGCAACGAGGTAACCCCGGGAAAAGAAATCACTTTGCAGGTAATGCTAGAGAGAGACATGGAGGGGAGGACAGAGGTGGGATCCGTGGATGCACCAAGATATCCGAAGAAGAAAGAAGAAGGGTGGTGGTTAGTTGTCGGAGAAACCAAGACGAACCAGTTGCATACTATAAAGTGGGTTTCTCTGCAACAGAAGGCGAAAGTGAAGCTTGAGTTTGCAGCAGCTACTGAACCAGGAGAGAAGTCGTATACACTCTACCTCATGTGTGATTCTTACTTGGGTTGTGACCAGGAGTACACTTTCTCTGTTGATGTCAAAGATCACATGGAGGAATGAAGATTATTGTCTGGTTAGTTTTCTCCTATTTCTCTGATTCTGGTTATATGTTTGTAGTTCAGCTACTATACTAGTTTTCAAGCTTTATACGATCTTGGATTACTAGATTTTGCATCTTAACTTGGATGATTTGTTCTATCTAATTGCTACAAGAATTTTGGTAAAACCAGATGCTATGTTCTCAGTGCTTACATGGACAGATTTGGTCTGTTTCGGCTAGAAAAAAATATTCAGAAATGTCACTGTTTTCTTCTTTCTTATCATTCTCTCTTGCTATCTTTGGTCTTCCTATCTACACACCACTTTGATGCTTCTTATATCAACTTCTTCTCCTTGTTCAAACACCTGCAGTTAGCTCTGTTCTCGTTTAATATCTGTGTAAAACAACAGAGAAGTAACAATAACATCAATTCAAGCTGATTCTACTTAAACCGATCTTTTTGTTTTGTCACAATGATCAGTAGCTTACCTTATACTGTCTTTGCAAGTCCTTTATGTAATCAACAGCCAAGTCCAACATATCCGCAGTGTTTGTTTGCTGGTTACACATAAACCAAACCACAAAACATTAAAACCAGTTCGATACAATATTAGTTTATATATAACTCTTTATTACAAGAAGTTGGAACAAGAAAACTGTACTTTATCCATGTTAGGGACAAGCTCTTGTAGTTTCCTCATTCGCTCGCTTATCCGTGTTCTTCTTACCTGATAATTGACAAAAAAACTTATTAATGGTATTTGTAAAAATTTTGAGATTGTGTGTTATTTTTTGCAAAATAAACTTGATTTAATGCTATATACGAGAATTGCCGTTTCAATTTACCCTTTCAGCTATGCTTCTAGGATGTGTTGCGCAACCGCGTTTGGCTCTAATTTTACAAGGAACAGAATCTTGTAAATGCATATACTTGTCCATTGAAACATTGTCCGAGGCTGTAGATGATGATGATGATGGCTTTGGTAGGCTCAAGTGATGAGACAGTAACTGCATTCGATTCCCCGCCTCACCGTTCTATTTCAAAACCAACAAAAACATCACTCAAGTCATATTCATGTGTGTTATGTTATAAGTTATAATATTCTTTATAACCAAACTAAACCGGTTTGGTAGCAACTAAACCAAGTTACCTGAGAGTTGTGAAACAACTTCCCATCATCCTCTGTTTCTCTTTTGAGGGGAGACAAGTTATCAATGAAGCTAGACGGATCATTCCAATGGCTATATTGAAAACTGTCGGAAGCGATTTCAGGTATATGAGAGAGCATTCCTAGAGAAGAAGGTGGTGGTCTTGAAGATAAGCTTCTATTGCGTCTTAATCCATTGGAAGTAGATGGACTATTTTCATCTTCTTCTTCTTCGCCAACATAATTCATCAAACTCCTCATTGAACCATAACCTATTATGTAGTATAAACCATGAAAATGTTCATATTTGTTTGGGTCCAAAGTCACAATCTTTATAATTTACCAACTTGAGGACTTTAATTTTATAGTAAGATAAAATAAAAATTGATTAGTTTATAGATAGAAAATCAGACAAGATCTTGTCTTTCTACTTTGGTAATAAAAACAAATAAACCAAAAACAGAGAGGGAAAAAGAGTAGATTTTTCCGAAGAGAGCAAAAAAACGGTACCGTTTTGATCTGAGAGGTTAGTGAACATTCCGGCAGGTGAGCTGCTTTGTCGGAGAAGATTTGATTCAACAGGTTTCGTATTAATACCGAGAAACTGATCCAAACCAATCGTATTCATCATCTCTTTACTCTGTCTTGGGTAATGATGCGGCAAACCCAGAAAACTCGTCGGCTCTGTTTGTGTCGGCGGCGGCGGCGGAGGAGGAGGAGCGGCGGCGTACTTATCCTCGAATTGACTCTGATTCATCGGTGAAGTCAGATCTTCGTTTCTCGCGAATCTAGAAAGGAGTAACCTTTCGGAATCAAACCCTGACTTCTCGTCGTCGTCGTCGTCGTTGAAAGAGGCAAGAACAGAGCTTGGAGCTGATCTAAAACGGAGAAGACCCGACCCGGAAGAAGAATAAGAAGATATGTGATTTGGGTCGTAAAGATGATTGTGATTATTCGAATCCATTCAATCAGAATCCAGAAAAAAAATTATTCACCGTCTCTGCTTTTTTTTTACTATGTCGTGCTCTGTTTCGTGACGTCAAGGTAATATTCTTGTGCTCTGTTTTGTGTGACTTTCCCGATAAAGTTTTGATTTACAGCTTGAGAAGTAAGCAGAGGTAAAGATAAGAGCTTCAAGAAGAAGCAGAGGAGGTGAAGAAACAGAGCAAGAGAGAGAGAGCAGCAGCAATAAGCAACGAAGAAGAAACGGTGGAGAAAGAGAGAGAATATGAATATATATATTTATTTTGTTTCTTTTTTTATTATGAGTTTCTGCGTCAAACTTTTATTGCTGAAGATAGCGGCGGATCGTAAAAGCATAACAAATATCACAAAATTAAATTACGAAAATAAAATAAAATAAAAAAGAAGAAAAAATACAGAGGAAGACGTCGTTTCGAGCCGCCTGTAAAGCTGAGTCACGGTAATGCCTTTTATATATATATATATATATTTTTTTTTTAATAATAATATATTTTTCAAATATTTTGTAAAAAAGAATTAAATAAATGAAAAAATACGTATTTTGTATACTCGAATACAGGAAAAGCATGTGAAGTAAATACCTACCTACTCGATTTTACTAAATGGACCCGTGACAAATTATTTCTGCTTATATACAATAGTTACCCTACCAACAAAAAATATCAATTATATCACTTTCATATTGTTATTTTTTTTTTTGGTAGGAACACTTTCATATTGTTATTGTTGTCTCCTTTCTCATCCCACTAATTTCATCAAAATATATATTATTGCTATTAGGTCTTTAAAATAAATTATAGCATACAACCAAAAAAGTTATCATTTTGATAACCATAAACTTCATATCAATTGTGCTGACATGACAAATCTAATATTATCACTTTTGAAAAAAATTGTTGCAAGTACAGTTAATAAATACTGAAACTACTTATCTTCACAAAGTATATACATACAATCTCGATTTTTAGGGGTTCACGGAACTTAACAGCTTTTTCTACGCGAAGATCCTGACGTTGACGTCCGTTAACTGGTTTGGGAAACGCAAGTTGGCGTTAGTGGAGAAGTATTATATATAGTGTATGTGACATTACGATACACCTGCATGAGTTAAAGAAGAAGATTAGAAGAATATTTATAATCTAAATTTTTGATTGGTTAAGAATAAAATACAGTGACGTTATTCGGTGTTAACGATGCACACTAGATTGCGCCTCCTCAAAAATCTCCGTTTATCCGTCGTTAATTTCGCAACTCTTTTTCTGCAATTATCTATTGGATTTAAATCTTATCTTAGTTTAACTTTAGTAGTAATTCACGAGCGCCGTCTTTTTAATAAACTTAAAATCCAATAAAGTGCAATATAATTTTCATTTTAGCATTTAAACCGAACATTATATATACCAATGAAACTTGTAATTTATGTTTATCATTTACCAAATTATCTTTGTTATATAAATTATATCTTATGCGGATTTATTCTCAATGAAGTTATTTTACTATTTAGTTATTTCATTCTTTATATTTGGTGCATGACTAAGTTTTATGTGCCTAATTAAGGCTCTCTATACAGACAACATAATTATCGGTAAGGGCAAAAATTTTACCAATCGCGAGCAGCCACGTGTGAGTGGACCCGCGAAAAGTAGAAGAATTGGTATTTAGATAAAAAGTTTTGAGAGCGATCTTTATTAAATACGTGGGTCCACATGGTAAAATCTCCCTTTAAGGGGTTCGATAATGTTGGTCTTAGAACATTGAAAAAAAAATATATATAGACGTGTAGAATTGTAGGTAGACCGATGAGTTGGAGTAGCTACGCAGTTTTTGAATTCCGAGCTGTTTATTAGTTAATCAACAAGAAGACAAGATTGTTGTATGCACAAAGCACATGCACCTAATAAGCATAACTATATATATGGTTTCGAGTTATTACCAAACACTAGTTTTATACTAACATCTTTTTTTTGGTCGTGAACCGAATTGATTATTAATAGATTAATGTTATGAAAATAGTGGTGCTAACATTTATATGCTGAATTCAACTCTGGATACGATGAGAAAAAAGTATAAAAGAAATTGTAAAGAAGCACATAATATGTTATGGGTGGGCGCTCGGCCGTACGTGACCCGTTAAGAAGCGTCAGTCTGTGCCCACGACTTACGGCCCATTTGGAATCGGGCCGTTAGAAAGGAGCGACGCCACGTCACTTCTGACGCGCATTTATGAGCGCCGAACGACAACTCTGACAAAGCATTTATGAGCGCCGAACCGAGCGATCCTACGATAGGACACTGTTCAGCGGTATGGGAACAGTGCGGAGGTCGCGCACCGAGGAAGTCCGTCAACAAGAACATTTACTATAAATAGCGGACATCCCGCTCGAGGAGAAGGATCCGCATCCTGAGAGAGAAATCTACAGAGAGAAACAAAGACCTCAAATCCACTATCTTTTTAGTTCGATACTTTTAAACTATTTTCACGTTCGGCACCTCTGCCTGTATTCTGTTCGGCATCTTTGCCACAGTTTGTTCGCCATCTTTAGCAATATAAAAAGCGTTCGCTATCTCTAGCGAACCATCACTCCGAACCATACCGTCATAACGAGAATTCCGACCCCTTTTCATATATAAACTCCGAACCATTTTCATTATACAATTACGAGCGATCTATCCACTCAATTCCAACGTTATACTTAACCGTTTTACCCCTACAACATTTGGCGCCCACCGTGGGGCCTATCAGGAAATTCTCTCACGCTAACGGCAACTCAACGGCACCCCGAAGCTAAAATCAGACATTCATCTTCGTTCAATGGCGAACCAACAAGACAATCAATCACACATTCCGATCGTTCTGCAAGAAGCCCTTGCAACCGAACGAGCGATTCCGACGGTGGGACTCCCATCGGTGATCCCTGAATCAGATCCTCAGGCCACACCTTCGGAAATACCCCTAGTTCGCACGAACAATCGGACCCCGAGTCCGGAATCACGAATGAGGCGCCAACGTCTCGCCGCGGACAAACATGATCATGCACGGCACCGAAGTAGCGCAACCCGGCATTATTGAACTCCTCGCGAGCACGGTCGCAAGGTGGACTCTCTCACCCAATCGACGAACGCGAGAATCGAAGCGCTCGCCGGACGAGGGCCGCAGGTACAACGAACCAACGAGCTCGCTCCGGGCGTACGGCGAAACTGTTCGGAGAAAACTCGCAGCCGACGCGAACCAACGGTCATGGAATCCCGCCTCCCATGAACACCGGCTGTTTGGACTTCCTTACGAAGCCCACCACCCAACAACGGTTTACGGAACCCCACCGTTCGCACATCCAACCGCCGCGATGAACTTTTCGGTCCGAGCGGATATCAACAAGATAACCGAATCATCATCTCGGGCGAACGACAACCGAGGCCGGGGCATACAACGCTCAAGCAACGCCGACCGCCGAGACTATGAGTTCGAGCGAATGAGGCAAGAAATGAACGATATGAGCTCTCGAGTTCATGAAGCAATCGGCGCGGCACCCGAGATCGGACGCGTGCTACGGGAAGCACGGGCGTCCCCTTCACGACGGACATCACTCGATTTTACATCCCGCACCGGGAAAAATCACCATCCCTAAGTATAACGGGACGACCGACCCGTCCAACACGTCACGGCGTTCACAATATCAATGGGCGAGCTCGGATTGCGCCCGAACTACGCGATGCGGGGTGCGCGTCGGTTGTTCGTCGAGAACTTGACGGGGCGGCACAAAGATGGTTCAATCGGCCGGCCCCCAACTCGATCGGCAACTTCCATCGGCTCCGGACCGTATTCCTCAAGCACTATTCCATGTATATCCACAAGGAAAAGTCGATCGCCGATCTATGGGGCATGACTCAAGGAGAAGGAGAAACCACGAGGAAGTACGTTGAAAGATTCAAGGAGATCGCCTCCAAAATCAAAGTACCAGACGACGTAGCCATCCAAGCCCTCCGCAACGGACTATGGTTCGAGTCATAGTTCCGCGACGAACTCACGACGAACGAACCAAGAGCTTTAGAGGACGCCCTACATAAGGCGACAGCCTACATAAAGCTAGAAGAAGAAAAAGCTGCTCTGACCAAGAAGCATGCGTCCCTCAAAACGCGCTCGAAGGATAAGGAGAGGATAAAAGAAGAGCACCGCGAACCGCGACAACATTACAACGCGGAGTACAAGAGCAAAAACACCCGAATCCATCTGATTGACGACGAAGAGTTCGAAAGGCAAACAATCAACAACGTATCTCGCCCGAACCTAACCGAACGACAAGCGGTTCGGGATATCGAACGAGGGGGACTTATCGAAATAGAAGCCCCGTACACGGAGGATCGCGGGCGATCAACAAAGTAGAAACGGTTCGGGAAACTATCCGAACAACGGACGACCCAACAATCGCGACACGAACAAACATTGCGATTTCCACAAGCAAGATGGGCATTCAACGGCGAATGCGGATATCTTCAAGGCCTACTCTGCGGGAATACGGCAACGGAAACGTCGGACTACCGACCTCGGAAGAGAGACGAGCCACCTACACGTACATCCGGCCCGAGTCCGAACGTGACCGGGAGAGAGCCCGAGTCGTCGGACAAAAGGGAGCGAGAAGAACTTCCCGGCCCACCGAAGGTGGCACGCAAGAAGATCGGCATGATCATGGGAGGTCTTGTCGATTGCAACGATTCGGTTAGGTCGATCAAAAGATCGCAACGCGGAACGATCGCCGCAGTCAAATGGGCCAGCACCGGCAACGCCTCCGACCGTCCCGACAAAGAAATTACGTTCGGCGAACGTGATAACTCGGTGTTGCTTTTCCCCACAATGACCCTCGGTCGTCGAACTACTTATCGCGGTTGCGAAGTAGCTAAGGTGATGGTCGACACGGCAGCTCGGTCGACCTCATATTTTACAGTACGCTGCAGAGGATGGAGCTCAAGGAGTATACCATCAAACCAAACCAAAAGCCGTTGACGGCTTTCAACGGAGAAACTACAATGTCCCGGGAACCATCAAACTCCCGGTACACATCGGAGGCGTCACAAAGCGGTGAAGTTCGACGTCATAGATACACCGGCGATCTATAACGCCATCATGGGAACACCATGGATCCACGCCATGGAAGCTATCCCGTCCACATACCACCAATGTCTAAAGTTCCCAAGTCCGAGCGGAACTCAGACGATACGCGGAGATCAACGCGTGGCGAGAAGCTGTTTCATCGCCGAACTAAAGATAAGGAAGTCATGTGCAATCATCCATGACGAGGAGGCAGACGCCGAAGCCTATCGATTTAAAGCAATGAACGAAGAGGTTCGGATCCACACGGTCGAAATCACAAAGCCGGGAAGCGCGAAAACGCAGTACGACGAAGTAACCAGCAAGAAAGAACCGAACCAAGGGATTGGCGGATCGAAATCATGATGTATATCGCACGCGGAGCATTACCGAAAGACAAGTGGGAAGCTCGCCGCGTGAAAAGCAGATCAGCCCGCTACACGATGATCATAAACCGTCTTTACCGGTGGAGCGCATCCGGAGTCCTTCTATTTTGTATCGCCGATGACGAAATCGAAAGAGTACTTCGCGAAGCGCACGAGGGTGGAGCAGGAAACCACTCCGGCGGACGAACATTAGCTCTTCAGGTCAAAAACCACGGATACTATTGGCGACGTTACAAAAAGGCGCGCGGACTTCGCCATGAAATGCGAGAAATGCCAACGGCACGGAGATATCAAGCATAACCCGACTCAACTGCTCAGTTCGGCGACCGCCCCATACCCCTTCATGCGCTGGGCAATGGACATCGTAGGACCCCTGCCGTCATCAAGACAAAGAAAGTACATTCTGATCGTCACGGACTACTTCACCAAGTGGGTCGAAGCAAAAGCTTACGCAGACATCGACGCGGCCAAGGTTCAAAATTTCGTTTGGAAGTATATAATCTGTCGTCACGGACTACCCTACGAAATCGTCACGGACAACGGGACACAGTTCGTATCGAAGAAATTCGAGGCTTTCTGCGCAAAATGGAACATACGACTTAACAAGTCCACCCCGAGATATCCACAAGGAAACGGCCAGGCCGAAGCAACGAACAAAACGATACTCGACGGAATCAAAAAGCGTCTCGAAGCTAAAAAGGGGCTCTGGGCAGACGAGCTTGAGGGAGTACTTTGGTCGCACCGAACGAGTCCGCGAAGCGCAACAGGTCGAACCCCTTTCTCACTATCTCACGGAATGGAGGCAATGTCGCCAGCCGAAGCAAACGTTCCAGGAATAAGACGTCTAATGCTGACTCAACATCCCGAAACCAATGAAAAAATGATGATAGACGAGCTGGATTACGCCGAAGAGCAACGGCACCACGCCTTGCTAAGGATCCAAAATTACCAACACCAAGCGGCGAAGTACTACAACAAAAAGGTCAAAGGTCGACACTTCGAAGAAGGCGACCTAGTCTGCGAAAGGTCTTCGAGAATACAGCCAGAAAGACCCATCACCAAGCTCGGAGCAAAATGGGAAGGACCGTACCTAATATCAAAAGTAGTTCGGCCCGGCGTGTACGAACTAATGGAGATGTCCGCAAGGAAATACCGCGATCCTGGAACGCAATGCATCTGAAGAGGTTCTATCATTAGACGAAGCATAAAGACGAAGCCGAAAACGAGGCCCGAAATATCCGAAGATCAAAACAACAAAAAACGAGGAAAAGAAGACAACGACAAGGGCGAAAGCGTTCGCCACACAAAAAAAAAAAAAAAAAAAAAAAAAAAAAAAAAACGGACTCAACACGAGTCCGAACCATTGTAAACGAACTACGACTGGCTTGATCCCCTTTGGGGTACGTAGGCGACCTTTCACGGGGCACAGCTATAAAATAATAAAAATATTTTCATCATAAAACTCACGAGCTCCGCGCTCAAACTCACGAGCTCCGCGCTCAAGACTTAACGAGCTCAACGCTCCGTCACACAAGCCCTGTGCTTATAACTAACGAGCTCATCGCTCAGATCGTCCGCCGATCTTATACTTAGCCACTTAGCAAAAAGAACTAACAAACGAAAGTCGCGCTCCGTAAGTTAGTGACTTAGCAAAAGCGCTCGAAGACTCAAAGCGGTCCAAACCGCGATCGACCACTTTCAAAGGTGCAAAATATGTTAGCCACTTCGCAAGAGTGCGGTGGACCGATCATCCACCTTTGCAAGGATGATTCTTACGAACTCATGTTCAAACACTTGCAGTGGCCCAATCCGAAACCACAAAAGCCGAGTACCGCCTCGCATCAAACGAAGAATAGCTCGAATTAAAAAGCCGAGTACCGCCTCGCATCAAACGAAGAATAGCTCGAATTAAAAAGCCGAGTACCGCCTCGCATCAAACGAAGAATAGCTCGAATTAAAAAGCCGAGTACCGCCTCGCATCAAACGAAGAATAGCTCGAATTAAAAAGCCGAGTACCGCCTCGCATCAAACGAAGAATAGCTCGAATTAAAAAGCCGAGTACCGCCTCGCATCAAACGAAGAATAGCTCGAACTAAAAAGCCGAGTACCGCCTCGCATCAAACAAAGAATAGCTCGAACTAAAAAGCCGAGTACCGCCTCGCATCAAACGAAGAATAGCTCGAACTAAAAAGCCGAGTACCGCCTCGCATCAAACGAAGAATAGCTCGAACTAAAAAGCCGAGCACCACCTCGCATCATTCGAAGAACAGTTCATACTGAAAAGTCTATTTCGTCGGATCTCCGACAAAAGCCGAGTCCCTCGCACCTCCGAACAAAATTCAACAATATTCCGGACCAAGTAAGAAACGATTAGCAAAATAAGAAAGCAAAAGTCGAGGAAAAACGAAGGATTTTCATTAACCGAAGCGCGGACTACAAAGCGAAGAAAAGAGCGACACTTGAATAAAAAAAAAAAAAGTAATAAAGGGAAAAAGCACACACTACAAGGTCGACCCCAACAATCGACCCCAAAAAAAAAAACAACAAAAGGAATCTAATCCAGGGACAGTTCGCCCGCCGCATCGACTCCATCACCATCACCACTAGGCTCCCCATCCTCCTGACCACGAGAGCCCTCTCCGTCGACTCGCCCAGATCCTTCGTCACGGGACGAAACTTCGAGAACCGAGGCAACTCCCGGCTCCTCGAAAGTTCAAAGTCCGAAGCCTCATACGACGGCTTCGGCCTCACTCCGAGCCAAGTCTCGAGCTCTACCTTCCGCTTGCGAAGGACTTCAACAAAATCATCCGCGGCGCTATCCCGTCTCGACGCTCCATGGTTTTCGGGGTATCGAAGATCCCCTTCAACCGATTCCGCAGCAAGTATTTTTTCTTCTTCGCCTCCTCGTTCGGCGAGATAGCACTTCAACTTCGACAACCGACTCGCGATTCCTCGCGAAGCCGAGCGAACCGGTCCCTCGCGGCGTCCACGTACTCGGTGCGGGATCGACGAAGTCGGACGAATTCATGGCCGTCATGAATGACCATCTCCTCGTACCGCTTTTCGGGAGCTCAAGCTCACCGGACATATCCGCCTCGGACTTACGAGCCGGCTCCGGCTCCGAATCCCGAACTGCCGCAGTAGGGAAGAAGTCGCTTCAAGTTCTTTCTTGGTTTTTGTTCGCTCCAGCTCGGCCTCCTCAAGCTGAGTTTTCAGCTGCCGAACCCTCTTCTCTTTGTTTTTTTTTACTTCTTTACATTTTATTTTAAAAGTCATACTACTTTTTTTGTTGTGAATTTGAACAAAGGACCAACGTAGATATATAAGCCAATGACACAACAAAACTCTCTTCCCACAAAAACAAAGAACATGTGATGATAAACACAGACATACAACAACACTTTGCCTGAGATTGGCATTCACAATTTATACTTTCAGGACTCATTCAAAAGAAGGGTTACTCTGGTTTGATTCGGCCTAAACTCTCAGATACAGATCTCATCCTAGGACGCATGTCCGGATCCATTTCCGTGCAGTTCAAAGCAACACGAATGGTTGCAATAACTTGCTTATCCGCAAACTCGTGTTTCAGAAGCTTAGGGTCTAAGATCTCAGCCAAAGATCTCTCTTCCTTTTGCCACTTCCTCATAACACTCACGAGCTCGTCTCCTTCGCTTTCATATGAACCATTAGATAACCGACCAGTCAACAATTCAAGTAGAATCACACCAAACGAATAAACATCGCATTTCTGAGACGATTTGCAACAAGAAGGAGTTCGAGCTTCGGGTGCAAGGTAACCAGCTTGAGGAGCCGAGAGTCTTGTCGCAAATGTTTGGTCTACGCTTTGCTTTTTGGTCGATAACGAATGATCAATAAGTTTGGGATATCCCGAAACAAGGCGCGTGAGACCAAAGCCTGAGATGTGAGGATGCAGCTCATCATCTAACAAGATCTTGCTTGATTTTAAGTTGCCGTGTACATACTTTCTTGAACTGTATTCGTGTATATACATCAAACCCCGAGCAGCTCCTTGTGCTATACGTAACCTCTCATCCCAAGAGAGCGAAGGGCGAGTACTCGAAGGTCCACCTACAACAACAACAAACACCATCACAGAATCAGGCGCGCTAAAACACATCAAGCGATCGGATCTTGATCTAATCTTTGCATAAGTACTAACAAGGATTCATCTTTGTGTAACATTAAACACTCTCTAAAGGTAGTTTCAATGATAATGTGCATATAAACCATATACATAGAGGTTGATTCAAAGCAATTTTAGCATTAAACTTGAAATTTTTGAAGAAAGATTAGTCTTTTACCATGTAAAGCAGAGTATAAGCTACCATTGCTTATGAACTCTGTGATGAGAAGCTTCTCGTCTTCTGCAAAGTAGTAAGCTTTTAGCCGTACGATGTTCGGGTGGTTGATCCTACGGATAGTCTCTACTTCGTTCTCGAAATCCTTATACCTCCACGTGGCGTCACCGTCGCTGAGTCTTCTAACGGCGAAGACGACGGTGGAGGAAGATTCCGCCGCCACTACTCTGTAAACGATCCCGCTTCTACTCTTGCCTATCACATACGCAGATGCTCTCAGCAAATCTTCGATCTCGAGCTCGAATCCTTCGTCGAAAGCTACGAATTTACCATTTTGCCCTTCCTCGTCAAAATCCGAAACCACCGTCTCCGATTTGACCACGACGGAGCTCTGTTTTCGCCGGATCAGCCATACGGAGACCGAAACAGCTCCGATGATAACGGAAACACCCGAAATCAGAGAAACAGTCAGAGATCCGGTGATCTGCTTCTCCTTGCCTTCGTCGTCGACGATAACGCTAGGGTTTGGTTTCTGCAGATCCACCGTCCTCTCCTCCGGCTTCGACGCCGCGACCAAATCAGGCTTTTGCGTTCCGATTTCATCGCACGGCATTTGCAGCGGAAACCCACATAGACGTGAATTTCCGGCGAAAGCGATAGGCCCTTGATTCAACAGAGAACCAACCTGAGGCACTTTCCCGGTGAGATTGTTGTGTCCGAAATCTAAGCTAACGTAAGAAGGAAACCGACCGTACGACGGAGGAATCTCTCCGTCGAATCGGTTATAAGAGAGATTTAATGTTCCGGCGAGGCTTCTAAGCTCGGCGAGTGACTCAGTGAGTGACCCGTTGAGATTATTGGAAGAGAGATCGAGATGGTTAAGAGATTTCATTGATTTAATTTGGGCCGGTATTGGGCCGGTTAATGAGTTATGCGAGAGATCAATGTACCGGAGATTAATTGCTTCGAAAAGACGAACCGGTACCGGTTTAGAGAAATTGTTGTGAGATAGATCTAACCGGATTAATGAGTCGAGTAAACCGAGTTCTGATGGGATGTAACCGGAGAGGCTTTTGTCGGAGAGTGTAAGTGAAGTGACTCGACCGTTTGTACAGAGGATTCCGGACCAGTGGCATGGTGTTGTGTCGGATTCGGACCAGTGGTTCGTGACTCGGGTCGGGTCGTTGTCGACGGCGGATTTGAGAGCAAGAAGAGATAAACCGTCGGAGTTTAGAGAGTAAGATAAGGTCATGCAAGAAACAATAAGTGAAATAATCCAAATTAGCTTCATTTGTTATTTTGTTGTGTTTATGTAAGAAGATTAAAAGTTAAGTGTGTGATGCAACGAGAAGTTGCAAAGTAAATAAAAGAAGAAGGAGAAGAACAATGTTTGGTTTTTTAATTTTATGGTTGCATTGTAGCAACGTGGAGAGTTATGTAGTCATGATCACAAATTTTGAATTTCTATCTGCGCAGGACTGTTGTTTTTGAATCTTTAATAGTATTTTATTATATAGTTTTTCTTGAAAATAGTGTTGGGATTTGCTCTTTTTTTTGTTTTCTTATTATGTAGCTTTAATTATTTATTGTGACAAATTTTTGAGTTTAGTTATTGGCTTGTGCAGGTGAGTTTTGTTAGATGATTAGAGTTTTGTCTGTGTTGGTGATAACTAGAATCGTTGAAATTATACGCTAAAATGATAATGAAAAGGCTACATAGTTACAAATTTTAAGTTAAGATTGAATTGGTAGTATAAGCAACTTTAAATAATAAATGAATCTTAAGTTAGCTATTTAACAATGTTACTCTAAAATGTTTTAAAAATTAGTAACAGATCTGCCTTTTTCTATTTCAATGATTTGAATTTATTCGTACAGATTACTATTTAAGTATACTATACAAGCAATCATATGACTATATTGACTCAAGATAATAATTAAAAGGCTTTTATCTATTTTTTTGATAAAAGAAAAGGTATATTTTTTGCTGGCATTTTATCTTAAATGATAAGAATCTTAACTCATATAGGACACCTTGAGCCATGGAAATATTGCACAGTCCTGTTAAACCTATGTTTTAAATATCAGCAGTTAAAAGGCGTAAACACATGTTAATTATTTTTGAAATAATTATATCTATATGAATTTGAATTCAACTTGGATTGGATATTTATGTATTTAAAAATTTATTCAAATTAAAGGAAAAAGGAAGAAGATTGTGTCAGAAAATATTTTAACCAACCGACAAAAGTCACCCACACGAACATGCCACTTGAAAAAGATACCAATTTACTAAGGGTAGTTCTGTAAATAACCAGTGGATCATGATCATGATTCATGAGTCAACACTTGAGTATTAAAAAAGTTACAAGTATCTTTCAGTGGAGACGAACATCTTGCCGTTTTAGTACAAACACAAGGACTAGACCGCAGCTGAATGTGATGGCCCAATTTTGGCAAAGCTCTTTTAAAAGGCCCAATAAAATTGCTATTTGACCAAAACATTTTCAAATCCGTGAAAACTTATAGGTTGGGTGGTGACGTCACGCCCTGTCGTTTTCAAGGTCCGTATGTAATGTGGACCTGAGACTCATCACAAGTCGTTTTTGTTACATTTGTGAAAGCTTACACCTTTTCTTTTCATGGGTTTTCAACTTTGGGTTTATTACTATTTTGGCTAATGTGATGAATATATTATATCTACATTACATAATATCTTCTCATTTGGTGAATAAGTAATTTCAATTTTAATCGTTTGTACACTGAGGCAGGTTACTTTTTTTTACAACGTATAATAATTCGTCTATTTTTGACCAACATATAACACATATAAACTATTATGATCATCTAATAACTACATATAAAAATTTAGAAATTACATATAAAGTAAGTTTTAAGTACCAAACAGGTGCGTGAGCAACAAACAAGGTCAAAACTTATTTACTTTTGGACCAGTCTATAAATATTTTTAAAAAGTCAAAAAAGTATTATGATATGACTTATGACTTATGAGTCATAATATAACATTTATTTATGGCAACAACTACAGTGACCATTCAATATTTTGTCATTTTTTTGAACAAAAAGACACATGTGTATTGTAAGAATGTATAAACTAAACCAAGGCCCAAATAAGGCCCAACATTATAACAATATTAGAATCCAAAGCCCCTCTCTCTCTCTCCTAAACCCAATAATGGCTACTTTCCCTCTCTAAATATTTCTGCTTTATTTAACACAAGACGCAATCCAAAGCCATCGTTGCTTACTCTCCACTCTAAATAGCTCTGAATTCATCTCTTTACTCTCGCGAACACACAGAGATATTACACTAAACGAATAATAATAAGAAGAAGACTGTCTCGAGAAACCGGTCGGTTCTGGTTCTGTTTGGTTTAATCCGGTTTAAGTTTTGAGTTTCCGGTTATGGATCTAACCGAATTGTTCGGAGGTAGATACGGCGGTCCAATGACCGGAATCGAACGGCTAAATCTCGGCGGCGAATTTCGCCAGCTAACGACGATTCCGCCGGAGAATAATAACGACGGATCCTTCACGGCCCTGCTCGAGATGCCGGCGAATCAGGCCATGGATCTTCTCCGTTTCAACGATTCGTCGTATTCTCAGGCCACCGTTAACAGAATCGCCGGAGATATCTCCACTTTTCCTTCAAACTCGCTTCTATTGGACCGCGACGCTCGTTTCTCGGTGAATATCTCCGGCGAGTCTGCGCCGTCGAATCTGGAGATAGTCAAGGCGGAGCCTGAAGAGTCCGATTCATATGAGCGGCTTGTGAAGAATCAGAGCCCGACCCAGAATCCAAACACTTATGGGAAGAGGAAAGAGCGAGAGAAGAAGTTGAAAAGCTCTATGAAGAAGAAGAAGAAGAAGAGCTCTAAAGAAGAAGAAGAAGAAGAGAATCTGCCATATGTTCATGTTAGAGCTCGTCGTGGTCAAGCTACTGATAATCATAGCTTAGCAGAGAGAGTAATTTCACATAAATACACTTAACATTTGTTAATTTAGTGGTTTAGTAAGCTAATTATTTCGTTAATTACTTTTTGATAATTAGGCAAGAAGAGAGAAGATAAACGCAAGAATGAAGATGCTACAAGAACTGGTCCCAGGTTGTGATAAGGTTTGTCTCTAAAGATTATTAACCCTTTAATCCAATTTTTTTTAATTAATAATTAGATACTCATTAGTTTGCTTAAAGGCAGAATCTTTCTTTATTAGACCTCCCAAAAAGTGAGTTTTTAATATGATTAAAAAAGTGGGAATGCTAAACATGAAGATCTAAACTTTAGTTCAATGTGTGGGGAGGAATATTTTGCCAAAGTTCATAACTATTTTTAGGTAAAGTAGTAATACATAAAGTGGATGTGACATTGTCTAACTTATATCCTTTTTCTGATAGTGTATTCATTCAGATTGAAACTTAACTCCATAAATGACAATAATGGTGTTATGATGTGTGAATGCTAGCTGTGAGTGTTCCCTTAAGGTTTTGTGTAGAGGGAACATACAATTTTTGTGGATAGATCAGAGTATGTTTTGGCCTCTTATGGTCCCATTTTTTTATAATAAGTTGCAAAAAGTTGCAGGGTTTCAATGGAGTGTAGTTAGTAATCTTCTCTAATAAGTTTGGTATCTATCAAGTAGAAAGAGGGTGAAGAGTGTGGTATAGTTAGTCACTAATATTGTTATGTATATATGCTTTTTTTGAGTCCCACAATACCTAATTGGTTGGAGACATGATGTGACACTCTTGCGGAATAGCTAACTAATCGATATGCATATAAACATCTTGGAATTTAGCAGCCATTATTGTGTGGTAGGAGATGATGATGATGATGATGATGATAAGTGACAACTCTTTTTAAGATATTTTGTTCCTGAAATCTTTGAGATGTCTTAATTTCTTTGTTTATAGATGAGATATGTTTCTCTGGATAGCTTTCTCTAGGAGTAATATGAGTTGTTAAGATCTTAGAAGCTGTTTTACTTTCTAGCTAAAATGTACTTGGGGACACTTTTGTTGTGTCGAAAAATCGTCTTCTTTGTTGACTTTAGAGAAACTTTTGGTATGCAGATTCAAGGCACTGCATTGGTGCTGGATGAAATCATTAACCATGTACAGTCTTTACAGAATCAAGTAGAGGTTTGACTTTTCATAGTTAATTTTTGTTGTTGTTGTTTACTTTTAAGCTGAAATCAATCAAAACAATAATTGTTTCTGTTTTTCTTTCTTTCAGATGCTATCTATGAGACTTGCTGCAGTAAATCCAAGAATCGACTTTGATCTCGACAGTATATTGGCTTTACAAGTAAGTTATCTAATCATATACAAAGACTTAACTTCCATGTGGTCTTCTCATTGCCCATAGTGATTTATATTTCTTTGAATCTGTATCACAGAAAGAGAAACTTTTGGGTATTTGTGATCAAAACATTAGTAGACTCTTATCTATTTTAGACTAGGCTTAAAGAAGAACAACGTGGGAGGAAATAAATACACATCCTTACAAAATTTGCAGTACAAACACAGAGAGAGAGCCTTCAAGGACTTAGAAAAACAGATCTTTTGAAAGGACTAATGAGTAATGAGACCTCTCAATTATCTCACACACAGAGAGAGAAACAAATGGATCAGAAAACATGGACCACCTCTGTCCTGTGTTCTTTGATGATGTCTTTTTTTATGTGGGTCTAAGAAGTGTAAAGTTCTTGTTACTTGGAGTTTCACCTATCCAGTCTTTTATTAAATGATCTTGCATCTCTTATACCATTTAAGACCAAGGCCCCACACTCATTTTGAATAGTAAAACAGAGAGCCTGTCTTGTTGACTTTTAGGTAAGAGAATCTAAAGAGAAGATGATATGGTTCCTAATTATCTCTTTTGTGCAGAATGGTTCTTTAATGGATGGTAGCTTCGAAGGAGAGTCCTATCATAAGCTGCAACAATGGCCTTTTGATGGCTACCAAAAGCAAGAATGGGGAAGAGAAGATGATGATGATGATGATGTTGGTCAAGCCAATATGTTGATGGATTCAGCTACTTTGCACACAAACCATGTTAAAATGGAGCTATGAAGTGGAAAACGCTTGTGTATATATACACCTATAAGTCATGTATATCTCTCCCTCATGAGGGTTTTGGATTGCTGAATTAGAGGTAGAAGATGGTTTATGAACTCTATATGTTGTTAGAGTCTCTTTTGTTAATGGCCTTTTTTTCATTTAGTCTCTAGAAATTGAAAACTCTCATGATTTTAGTCTCTTACATGTGAGATTGAAAAGCAAGACAGAAAACATCTCTTCACAAAAACATCTATAAACTGAAAAGAAGAAACTTTAGCAGAAGCAAACTCATCATCACAAGCAGTAGAGTTCATCTTCTCCTCCTTATCATCATTAGCTTTGACTTCCGACAAAGTCAACTCCACATTCTCTATCTTTTGGTCTACTAATTCAATATCAGAAACCTCTTTCTTCCTTCCCAAGGAAACCTCTTCAAGCCTCAACTTCAACCAATCCAGCTTAAACCCCTCTTCTGTTAGCTCTCTCAGCTCGCTATCAGCGTTACGTAGCTCGGCCTCGGACAAGCTTTGACAAGGCTTGTCTAATGTATCAATGAGACCAAGGAGGATGTTCATGTATGTTGTCTTCACCTCTTTGATATTATTAGACCTAATATCTACTGCTATGTCTGGATGCTCTGCGAATAGCTTCTTCACCGAAGCAACCTACCAAAGAAAAGTATATATGTTTAATTTGTGTTAATTACCAAAGAAACTAAATCTAGTAAACAGATTATTGTTTCAACTTATGATGCAGAGAGATATTTGGAAGATTTACAAATATCTTTATATTTACATTATTAGTTATTTTATTATTAAGATGTTTTCCTTTTCTTATTTGGAATATTTTAGGGTTTTCAATATTTATTATAAATAGGTCATTTAGACTTATGTTGTAATTCAGACTTTGATTATTTAATAAAGAGCTTTGGCTTTTAAGAGAAGAGTATTCTCGTTCCTTGTTATTGATTTGATTAGATTCATCAATACAAGAAGTTGGTCTTAAGGAGCTATCGAAAGAAACCCTTAATCGATCCAAGAACAGGTCTCGAAGAACCCTAAATTCTTAGATCGACCGTTCACCCATTCGTTCGCTACATCAACTTATTACTTGGGAAGCAAAAACTCGAAAACCGTTGATATCAAAAGTGTTCTTCTTCTTCTTGGATACATTTTCGTCTTCTTCTCCATCATAAACTTTTAAAAGTTTAATATAGACTTCAATGATGAGTATGTCATTCTCCAAAAAACCTTTCTCCTGATCAAACTTACTAAGAGGCAAAGCCTTTGCAAAACCCAAAGATGGAGTCTCATTGCAAAATAAGCTGCTTGGTGGTCCAACTTTTTTTTTTGGTAATTCAGAGGGATTGTTCCCTCATATTTATTAAAAGAAAAAGAAACTACAAACGAATGTTTCGTGTGCTCGTAAAGCCACTCGCATCCTCAACACAAATAGAGTTAAGAAGAGAAGGCACAAACTCATAAAAATGAAAACCCAACGGTAAAGTAAAAGCATAGTTTGCTAATCCATCGGCAAGACGATTAGCTTCCCTATACACATGTGACACTCGGACTATCCAGTCCCTTGAAATAAAGCCATGGCACAAACGTACCAGGAATGACAGGGGATGCGCCTCATTGATCCTGTTTTAAGAAAACTCACCACAATCTCCGAATCCACTTCTAGTTCCACACGCCGAAAACCTCGATTCCAAGCTACGTATAAACCATAATAAGCACCCCAAAGTTCCGCCATTGGAGCCGAACATATACCAATGTTCAAGACAAAACCCCCACACCAATTTCCTTTTTCGTCTCTCATCACTCCTCCAGCTGTAGCCAAGCCTGGGTTTCCATGAGATGCTCCGTCGGTGTTCACTTTAACCCAACCCACCCCTGGTGGTCTCCAAGATATATGCTGAACAACCACCTCTCTATCACGACTTACACCGCATGTTATTAAGTTCGCACGCGTTACTTCCGTTGCCAAGTCTGTGATGAACTTAACTCGATCCCGACATCGCCTCGTCTCCCCGAATACGTTATCACATCTCCACTTCCACCCCCACCATATCGCCATTGCGAACAGAGTACCCCAAGAATAACCCGTCGTGTCATGACTTACACTTAAGTTACTATAGATCCATTCCATCAAGCTATTCTCAAAGAACAAGCGTTGTTTACGACGTGGAACTATTCTCTGCCATATCCCTTTCATAGGCTGGGCAATCCCTTAAGATGTGAATGGTCGTTTCTTCATCACCTTTACATACTTGGCATATATCATTATCACTGAGATGACGCCTTTTTCGTTCCTTGTTGGTCATAATAACACCATGGCTCACTAACCAAAGAAACGCCTTAACTCTCTCCGGAACTTTTGCCTTCCATATGCGTTCATACCATTTACCCATTTGTAATCGGGGTGAGTTCTGCGAAATCAATGTCGAGTATCTTGACTTGAGTGAGAAGCAACCATTAGGGTTCTCTTTCCAAGATAATTTATCCGCCACTCCTGGTACATCTTCCAACACCAAAGCAGTGAGATTCATACGAATAGTTTCAGTGATATACGGGCCAATAATATTGAACTTCCAACCAACCCACGGTGACCAAAAGTCACGAGTTTTATTCCCCATCATATGTCCTAGTGCCGTTGCTCTCCCAACTTCCAACCAACCCACGACGCTTTGACCAAAAGTCACCATCTCCCATCACCGGTGGCACCCATCCCAATCCCCGTTAACTGATCTCCCATCACCTGGCACTCTCGGAGATCCCAATCCCGACTGACCTCTCGGCTTCGACCACGTCGGAGACCAATTACATTTAGGTACGGTCCAAGTGAAATCATTAACTTCCCCCACTTTGTACTTGGATCTTAACACACTAACCCACAAACTTTTCTTCTCTTCCTCTTGAAGTAATCTCCGGCCTAACTTTGCTACAAGGGCTTTGTTCATGTCCTTAGACGCTCTTATGCCCGATCCTCCCTCTGTTTTTGGTTGACAAACCTTCCCCCATGCTACCAAATGTTGTTTACGTCTTTCGGATGTGCTCCCCCAAAGAAAAGATCTCGATAGTTTATCTAACCTATCAAGCGTACTTCTGGTAAAATCAGTGTACTCATGGAATGAACCGGAATCGAAGTCAACACCGCTTTTGTAAGCGTTAGCCTCCCAGCAAAGCTTAAAACATGACTCTTCCACCCTGCTAGTCGAGCTGAGACTCTCTCTAACACTTCACCAAAAGTCTCTTTGTTGATACGTCGATGAAGAACGGCATACCTAAGTATTTCCCTAGTTCTCGTGTTGCTCCAATACCACTCTCCTCACTAATCCTTCTTTCTAAATCACGACTCACATTATTAGAGAAAAAGATCTTTGATTTATCAAGACTCACTTTTTGCCCTGATGCCATACAAAATTCCTCCAAGATGCTTCTTATTACCCGTATTTGGCCCACCGATGCTTCTGCGAAAAGGATCAGGTCATCCGCGAAGCAAATATGAGACAGAGATGGGCCTCCACGCGATAGCTTGATTGGTTTCCATTCTTTCTTCTCTATAGACTTATCAATCAAATGACATAAACGCTCGATACAAAGCAAAGAGATAGGGAGATAATGGATCTCCTTGTCTCAACCCTCTAGACGGAACAAATGATGACGTCTTTTCCCCATTCCATAGCAAACTCATGGACGGTCCTTTCACACACTCCATTATCCAGTTTGTCCAAGTCTCCGTCATACCCGCAACTCTAAGAGTGTCCTCCAGAAAGTCCCATCTTTGAAACACATAAAAATTCTTCATTTTATAATAATTAGCTTTAATTAATTAATCACAAAAAGAGTATATATAAATAAAGTAATGTTTACTTGATGATCTGTATAACTCTTTGTTTGATTGATTCAACACAAGAAAGTAAAAATCAGCAACTCTTTCCCATCCGAATGGCAATGAAATACTATTTGCAACGCTTAGTAACAAAGACAAGTGGTCATTATCATCAACAGTATAATCTCCTTTTGGATATACTGTTACACACCTGATTATATTATTATTAACACATATTATTATTGTATATTTAATCATCATCATCAGTCAGGTTATTAATTATAATTAATTACACCATCATATTTAATTACCATTCGCATCCGCCGCTGAGGAATAGGTTAGATGTCATGGGAGATTCCTTCTGCGAGAAGTTAGATATCTCAAACCTAAAACTTGGCTTTTGATTCCACATGTCTCTCTCTCTCTCTCTCTCAACAAAAGTCCTACTTAGAGATTTACACTTTTTGTTTTACTATGAGCAAAATACGAAACTCTTTGTTTGTTTAGTTTTGCTGATAATTAAACAAGTTCTCTATTTATTAAGGAGGCTTAAGGGAAAAAACTTCTCAAAACCCTAGAGCTCAAAACGATACAACTTTAATTAATATAATCAAGAAAATTATAAATAAGATTTCAGTAACGATATTTTTGTGTTTATCCTAACTAATCAATATGAAATATCACAAGTCATGAAAATTGTTTAAATAAAATATTGGCATAAGATTTATTTTATTTTATTTTTAATATCAAATCGAAAATGTTATAAGAAAAACATTCCAACAACTCATTGTCATAGTCTGTATGATTAAAATCCGAAATTGAAATGAGCAACAACAACAATAACCAAAAGTCTCCAATTTATTTAAGAGAGAATAAAAAGAAACAATGTCTTCTTCTTATTGGTCAAAGCTTTGAAAGTAAACCAGCCTGAAGAGTCTTTGGTGCTGCCGCTGCAACAACTTCTTTGACCTCACTGTCCTTTGTCTCCAATTCGCAGGCTGGGTTCGGTGGCACATCCACCGCCGGTGAGCAGTTGAAAAATCCATGTGGCTGTGTTTTTACCACAAAAACATATATAACACTTTTTTTGATGATTGAAAGTTACATTACATACAAGGATTTGTTTTGACTTTTACCATTAGTGTGAAGCCAATATGTTCCACAGGCATAACAGGCCAGTCTTCAAGTCTTGGAACATGTGTGATCCCAAACACGTACCTGTCCAAAAATATCAAAATCCACAAAGTTTTAGTAACTATTAGCTCTCTAAAACAGATGTCATGTATGTAAAAAAAGTGATGATAACATATACCAAAGAACGACATCAGATTCTTCCAAGGAGCGATTCTGTTTCACCCATGTGGCTAGACCTTCACCAACACGTGGGTTTTGGTTTGGAAACTCTCCTCCTGGGAATTTCTCCTCAGGGGCATAGCGGGTAACCCAAAGATTATGCTTCAGGAAAGCAGCTCTTCTTAGAAACTTGGCCTCGGGTCGCGCTAATGGCAAACAGTTTGATCCCGGCACAAGTTTGTATCCGGTTAATTGCCCCGTCCTGTTCACTGTCCTTGTGTTCCTTACCTGACAACATATTAAAATGACTTGTCATTAGCAACATGAAGAAAATTTATTAACAGAATACACATCTAGCATAAGCAGTAGGCTTATTGTCTACCTAAGTGTGGAAAAAATGAAATGATATGACCAAAACTACAAGTTAAAATGCAATAAATTGATGCTTTCAGATAAAAGGCAGCTAAGAATAGTGGTAAGGATGTTGCTTACAATCCAGTGACGAGCAGCAAAAGGATCACAGTCACGCATTGCCTCTGCCTCAGATTTAAGTAACTTCTCTTCAGCGTAAAACGCATTGTTGTGGACATTGTTCTCACCAGGCTCTTCAACTTTAACGTTTACCTCAACCACCTATAGATCAAAAGTGCATTATCAAATATTTTTGTATGAACTATAGAGACTTAAGAAACTCATATAGTATCGATGCCGTTCCTAGAAACTGAGAAAACAAACCGGGTATGCAAGTAAATATCAAGAAGAACAACCAACAAAGTGAAGGTACCTGATTAAGAGCTTCACCAGGTTTACAGTCAACAGACATATCCATGCGAGCGATGAAGAAATGTTGATGGACTGGTGCATACAACCCAGGAGCGATAGTAGTACCGTACTTTCGAACTTCTCCTGGCTGCAGCGCTCCTAAACTGAGGATACCAGTAAGTTTTACTTCAGCTTCGATTTTCCCATCCTACAATGAAACATTCAAGACATACAGTGATGAAACTCAGATGGAAACTTTAGCAATGTAAATCAATGTCCCCAACTAAAATAATATTTTATGTTTACCACTTTACCTGGTAGAAGTGCCAGTAAAACCCATACTCGTAGTTGGCAACAGTACATAAAAACGAGACAGTTAGTCTCCTAGATCTTCGCACTTCGGCTAATCCTGTTCTCCAGTCCTGATGTTTCCACAAAATCCCATGGTCCTCTTCATGCAAGCATACACAGTTCTCAATTGTTTCAACTCCTCCAGTGAAATTTGTGAAATGGGCATCGAAGTACTTAATAGAACCTAGACAGTCACACCCCTGTAAAAACTGAATGTTAAACGCAACCGAGATCTGATTAGATACTAGATAGTGAGAACACATCAAATGATTTCAAACCTTCTTTAGCGAATGTGCGTTTTTTCCAAGACCATCCTCCCCTGCATCAAAAGCATTTTTCCTGTAATGGGGCTCATTCGGATCACCATAAGGCACAACCATCTCCACAAAACTTAGCCTATGTGCAACAGGCCTTCGACCTCGACTGCCATCAACATAGGCTACCGAATGTATGACTAAACCTTCCTTTGGAGTGAACCCAATACGAAAGTTCCACTGTAAACAAAATGTAATTTAGAAATAAGCTTAAGCATAATCACATAGTTTCAATTAAGGCTGTAAGTGAAAAATTACCTTCTGCCACTCGACAAAGTAACCTCTAACGCGAAAACTTGGACCTTCAGGCTGAATAATCTGGAGAGGCTTAACATCACTTCTATCAACACCCCCTCTACTTTCACCTGGGGTATAATTTCTCAAAGGGTCAGGTGGGGGAAGTGGCACAAACTTACGGTCTTCAAACTCAATCACCACCATGTTTTGCATGTCTACAAGCACATAAATTCCCTCAACTGGACGAGCATAGCCATTTTCCATAGGGGAATCACTATCAGTGCGACAGTATATAAGGGGCTTCGCAAGCCTACGACTAGGAGCATCAGCGTCACTATGAAAACCCACACACCTGCACAATAAATTCAGAGGCATGCTCAGGGAAAAAGTACACATTAATTGTTTCAGCAGAAACAAGAATGTTATTAACATACCAGGGATCAACCATCACTAGATCCATGTCTTCAATACCTCTCCTCTTCATTGCCTCAATGAATGGAGGGAAGTCTTTAACAATTGCTTCACATTCAGCATATTCAAGTGCGTCCTATAATCACAAACATCCCACTTAGCAACTCGCGAACAAAGGTAGCATCTAAATTCATTTAGAGAATTGATTCCTTAATAACATACCATGGGTGGCTGGACATCAGGTATAACTTCAGAGGATACAACTCTACCCCTGTGATGCCCACCCCGAGTGACAGCATGAACTTCAGACAACTCGACGATCCAGAAACTCGTCTCATTAGACGTCTTGTTGTACACAACAAGTCTTGCTCTCCTTGGAGGGAGCTTCATAGGAATCACAGGTCCAGCTTTGTTTCTTGGAAGTAGCGATGGCTGGAACGGAGGGAAAAAGTAAGCATCTGCAAGGGCCACAACGTTTTTCTCTGGTTCCACTGAGGCCACCTCAATGAAACGCATGCTATCCCTAACCTGCATACCAAAAACTCAAAACACTCAGTGAAATCGATGACCATATCTTCAGCAGACAAGAATGTTTCAGGGAAAAGAACAAAGTATCCACACCTCAGGATTGGCACCAGCGGCACGAACAGTCGCCACGGCAACTGATATTTCAGCAGCAGAAAGAGGATCCAGAGGATGTTTTGTTTCAGTCCTTGGCATGATAGAGATTCCTGCATTGACACAATAGTGATCACATAACATATCAATTTCAAAGAAATCACAACCACCATTAGCTCTCAATTTCACAAGAAAAATCATCATTATCATCAACAAGAACTCAGCAATTCCAAGAAACCATCCTAACAATGATCAACGATCCTAAGATTCTTTTAAGTTATGAAGTCTAAGAGAGAGAGCAGAAACTTTGATTTTACCTTTGTTGGCAGGTTTCTTGGACGTATCAGGAAGCGAATCAAAAGGACGGACTACGGATTCCAAAGCGACCGTAGATGACAAGGCGGAGACGAGTTTCGAAGGCGGAGCAGTGGCTCCTCCTCCGTGATGAAGAGCACATGCCGTCGTCTTTTTCGAAGCTGAGGCCATTGAATAGGGTTAACGAGTTCTCCGAATCCACCAAAATAAGTCTCAACAACACAATCTACTGACATACAGCAAAACCTATCTCTATCCGTCGCTTGATCTCACCTCCCCACTCACCGCCGACGAAACAGATCGCAGTAATCGACTTTAGGAGGAGGAGGAGGAGAAGTTCGAAAGCTTCGCCGTTACGGTGGTTTCTCGTCGCCGGATCTGAGTTTCGCGGAGGTTTATGTGATCGTATAAGTTTTTTTCGCGGAGAAAACTATTTTCAATTTGTAATTTTTGTTTTGTGGCTTGAGTCCAACAATAAGCTGACCAAGCCTATTTTGTGGGGTTATCTCTATACTGTAACAAGTACTATATATTTATAAAAAGGAAATTAGGAAAAAAGGAAAGAAATCGAACTTGGATTGAGACGTGGAACAGTACATTATATATACGCGTTCATTACTGATTCGTTGGATTTATAAATAATTTTGGTTTTATTCAATTAACCAAATAGAAAAATGAAATAATTTTGGTTTTATTCAATTAACCAAACAGAATAAGGATATGAATAAAGGAAAAATATTGGTAATGGATTAAGATGTACTATATTGTATGCACCAGTTAAGTATAGGTTGGCATGTTTCACTAGAATTCTACACATGTTATTTTCTCCCTATTTGATTATGATGTTATTGAGAATTAAGTATTCAAGGAAATAAATCAAATGGATGACAAGAAAAAAATAAGTAAATTGGGAAACATATCAAAATCTTTATCTTATTAGCTTAAGTATTTAGGAAAATTATTTTCATGGATTAAATTATGATTTTGTATATACCAAATTTTATTAAATTCACAAAAGATACTGGTCAAAAGTGTTGGAGTATTAACTTCTAACATCAATGAAATTTAAATATTGTGCATAATATATAAATTATATTGAAGTTTAAGTAAATTTAAATGAAAATATAATAGTTGCAATATTAATAAGATTATTTTTAAATATAAATAGATCGTGGAGTGGACCGCCCTGTCCCATGCAATCTAGACCAGCAAAAATTCGCTGTATTAAATAAGGCTAGTTCAATTTACGAGGTCAAGCATTTCTCGATTTTCTCACATTAATTCTTAATCATAGTAGTTTTTTTGTCAAAAACATAAATGTATTTCACTAACAGTTTAGAAACCGATAAGAAATAAAATTGAAAAATGGCTTTGACATAAAAACATGCATAAAGACGATGGATATGATAAAAAGAAGCTAATAAGAGGCATCACTATCGACCAAACAATGTGTATTGTAGAGTGTCCACTGACCTGACCTCTTTTTTTTTCTTGGTTATAGAGGAAGAAGATAAGACAGGGAGGGCCTCTTCTTCGCCTATGATATCACACTATGTTCTGGTGATGGGACTAAGTTGAACTTTAAAACATAGCATCAAAACCAGATTCTTGAGTTACCAACTTTGATTTTTCAGTTGTGGCTGGCTGCAGCTACGGAGATGAGTCTGGTGTCTAGTGGTGATCACAGGAAATAGTCTGGTGTTCTTCGAGTTACGTCTGGTTCTCCTCTTCTTGGTGCTGGTTCAAACTGCACTCACAGTATTTTCACTTGAGTTTAGTTTTTAACATTAGCAGAGAAGATATCTGAGTTTAGGGGCAAGACCTGAATGAAGTTGTGGTTTCTGCAGTCATCAACCTCGAGAATCGAAGCCATGTTCCCACATCGGTAGCAATAGTTTGGTGCACTGAATATAGTTACCACCTTTTGCTCCTGTAAACATGGGAAAAAGTGTACTAGTGAGCAAATAATCTTAATCCTTGCAAAGCTATAGGACGAATAGAGAAAGGTTGAAGAGTTATTACATGAGCCCAATTGTAGCCATCCATAACCAGCTGATGGGCTCGGGCGATCAGCTTTAAGTTGTTTGTGTGATTGAACTGTTCTGATATATCCTATGGAAACAAAATGAATAGAGGTTATACTCAATTAGCAACTTGATTTTTAAGAAGATAGAGAAAGAGATTCAGGACCGTTATGGGAACTGTAGCTACCTGACCAAATGTATATCCAGCACCACGTGGAGAGATGCCCCAACCACAACGGTCATCAGGGTCAGACCATAATAAGTCACACATCGGCCCTTCATGAGGCACTTCTTGAACTCTGTCAAAATTCCTAATGTTGTCAAGGGTCTCGATAGATGGAGATAATCCACCATGGAGGCAAAATATTTCTGACTCAACCTGCAATGAAATAATACAATGATTTGATGATACCAGAAAACTGTATAAAACCTACCATCAATTTAATCAGATACGTGATACACGTAATCTTCCATACATATAAGATCTTCCACTCTTTGCATTTTTCAGAATACTAAAGTCTTGGAATTGATGTGCCACAAGACAAAAAACTGACAATCTATACTCACGTGAATCTAACATCATAAAGAGGAAGAAAGGTCTGAAAACACGAGAGGCACTAACCAAGGCTGTCAGTGGAAAATAGTCGAAGAGGTCTGTAAAGATTTTCCAAACATTTGCGTTACCGTACCTGCATGAAAAGACACTTTTGCTAAACAAGTTGAAAAAAATACAGCCAAAACAATCACATGCATTTCTAGGTAGAGGCTAAGAAGCTTCAAACTCGGATGTATAAGATAATATAAGAACGCTGTTATAAGCAAGTAATCATAAGCTTGAAAGATTGACAGAAACATGTAGGAAAAGTAAACCCGCAAAAAAGACATGATACACATTACTTGCATGCAATTAGCAGCATCTACAAAATAAGGATTCTTTCAGAAGACTCACTTTCGCAGACATTCGTCATAAAACCCATAAACCTGAGTGATCTGTCAGATAAAAAAAGTATGTTGAACAAAATTAATTCACACAATATTTATGTTGAAGAGCATGAAATTTTATAAGAAAAAATGTGTGCCAACCAAGATCTCAATGAATAGTCTACCTGTCGACTTTCATGGTTTCCTCTAAGAATGGTGAGTCGCTGAGGATATCGCATCTTTAAGGCGACCAACAGCTGGAAAGAGGATCATAAGAGAAACAATATCAACATAGTTCACATTCCAACCAGAAATATTTATATTGTAGAGCAAAATAACCAGCATGCTAACAGTAGATATCATTTACCAATATAATAAAACAAGGGCTGGCTTGCCCATTAATAAGACTACTCTTAAATGAAGACACAGAAAAGAAGTCTACACATATATCATCCTCGTACCGTAACGGTTTCAATAGAATAATAACCACGGTCAACGTAATCTCCCATAAACAGGTAATTGGTATCAGGACACTGCAAAAGAGAGAAAAATGAATATTTGTAAGACTATTAGAGCTAAAAATATATCATCCATTGTGATTCTTAGTAAGTTTTATAGATGTTACCATTCCCCCAATACGGAAAAGCTCTGCAAGATCATGAAACTGTCCATGAATATCACCGCAGATAGTTACAGGGCTTTTCACAGGCTACATACAGGAAAGAGATAAGAATGAATCTTCTTGGAACAAATATAATGAATGTGGTTAAAGATGGATTCATGGGCTAGTAGCACAGTCTATCACATTAACGCCAAGAGACTAACCTGAACGTTGCTTTCATTCATTAAGATCTCTTTGGCTTTCTCGCATAATGCTCTAACCTAAGAAAAACAAAAACAACACTGCATGTGAGATTATTACACTCTTGACTTCTTAAAGAGATACTTGGAGAAATCTACTAGGCATCAAACACAACAGGAGTTTTCCTTGAACTCTTCTGTTCTTTTCCACTGATTGAAAAAGCAAGTGATGAAGCTAAATTACTCTAAGCAATGAAAAATGTTATCATCTTCATCAAATCCAGAGTTAAATCCAGTAACTATACATCAAAATTCATCATCAAACCATAGAAGCAAAGCCATGAAACTGAAATGAAGATGAACTATTCACATTGATAAGGATCTAAACATATTCGAGATCGTCTTCTTTTGTATACAATCGCAAAATCTCCAAAATCTAATCCAATAATCGAATAACCCAATGATACCATTCCACTCTCGCTTACATTCGAATCGAAACCAAAACCAGATCCAAATCAAGGAAAAATTCGTCATACCTGTTGCTCGGAGAGAGGCTTACACTGCATTAGCTGCGAGATCTGCTCATCTAAATCACTCGTCGCGTCCGTCGCGATCTCATTCGCGCCCATTCTCTCTCTCTATCTCCTTCTCTCTCTCTCTCTCTCTCTCTCTCTCTCTCTCTCTCTCTCTCTCTCTCTCTCTCTCTCTCTCTCTCTCTCTCTCTCTCTCTCTCTCTCTCTCTCTCGCTTTGTGTGTAGTGAAGAAGATCGATTTTGGGGTGGCGCGTGAGAAAGAGGAGCGAGTGGCTTGTAGCTTTTCGCGCTGTATCTATGATATTACCATAATACCTCCTTGAAACCGGTTAAAGGATTGATAACTAATTCCCGGTTTAATCGAAACGGTGCGAACCTTATTTAACCGTTTCGAGAAAAAGGATTTTATTTTTCTTCTTCTTCATTAGGGGTTTGTTTTTGTATACTCATCGCTTTCTCTCTCTCTTACGCTCTCAGTGATGACGACGACGAGATCTGATTCCGATGTTCAAGAGCCACAAATCCCAGAGAACAGTTCGATTCCGATGGAGGATTCTGCACTAGACTCGCTAAAGATCGTTTCTTTTCCGCCATTGGAGAATGACTCCGATGTAGAGATAAGCCCAGTGAAGAAATCAAAGTCTTCTCCTTTGGCTTCTGTTTCTGAGAACGATGAAGGTATGATCCTTTCGGATTCTGTTGAAGTTCCTTTCTCCGAAACGAGTTCGTTGTTTCTCTGTGAGGAATCGCAACAGATAAAGGAATCGCTTTCTGAAACCATCTCTGAGATTTCTGTTGAAGAGAGTAGGGTCTGTGTGCATAAGATAGAGGAAGTCGTTGTGGCTGATGGGTCCTTTGTTTCTGTCTCTGATGTTAAAGAAAGTGTGAACTCAGAGATGAAGGAACAAGATTCTGATGTTCAGAAGATTTTGGAGGCAGAGAAGAGGAGATTGTTGGCTGAAATCGAAGTTGGGACAATCTTCAAGAAGATGGACCATGTGGAGACTATCTCTGTGGCTTCTAACGATGAGAAGATTGAGAGAGTGAGAGTTAAAGACAATGCTTTCGTTGGAAGATCTGTGAATATCGACCTTGTTGATGATACTGCGTTGCTCAATGTTGTTCCTTTCCACAAGAAAAGTAAAGATCATGGAAAGAGAGTAGGAGCTTTACACGCTGATAAAGATGCTCCAAGAAAGCATAAGAAAGTTGGAGAGAAGAAACCATTGACAGAAGAAGTTTCTGAAGCAAATGGGAAGAAGAAGAAGGTAATGTACTCTATCAAGCAAATGAAGTCGATGAGGTATGCTCAACTCGCGAATCAGAAGAAACTGTGGAGTGAAATCTATGCTAGGCTCCTACCTGAGCTTGTGACTGAGTATGAAGGTCTTGTTAGCTTGAAGAATCAGAAGACTTCCAGGTCTAATCCAAGGGAGACTGGCATCGGTATTCTCGGTAACCCTCTTATAACTTTGCTCTTATCTTATTTGTGCTATTGCCTGTTTTCATGATGAACATGTTGCATACTTGCATTGTGTGTCTCTCTGCCTATACTCAAATGGGTTTCCTTTGCTATGGTTTTGTGGTTTTTTCTTTCTAAAATTGGTCATCACAGAAAAATCTAGCCAGGTTTAGGGTCATTGAGTTCTCTTTCAGTTGTTTCCAAGTATCTCTTTTCAAAACACTTCTTTCGTGCCGTTTTGACGTTTATGATGGCTGTTATGTCAGGCCAAGAGCTCTTATCTTCATATATCCATTCTCTTCTCGGTTCCAGCATATGTCGTTTTGATAGGGACCTCTTGATCTCTTTTCCACAGGTCCCATATCAGGTGTGCCAAGGCGAACCCGTGTGAATATCTTTGTACAGTGAGCCGTGAGCTGAAGAAATCTGTCAAAGTCCCTTCTTTCACCAGTTTTTTCTTTTTTTAGACACAAAACAAGCTCTTTTTCGCCTCAAGTCATTCTTTCTGTATATAGATTCTTTGGTTCAGATTGTAAATGGGAAATACAAAGTGTCTATAGTCATATGATTCTTTGGTTAAAATTGTACATGTTCATACATATTCAATAAAGTCAAAACTTTCCGAAAGCTACTTTTTTCTCTGGCCTTGTTACTTATCTGTCAAAATATATCTTTCACCAGTATTCTCTTTTCTTAGAAAAAACCTTACACAAGTTCGTTTCTGTAACGCACCTAATCACACTAAAATTCCAAATTTGACATATTTAAATGTTGAGAAAATTTAGGCACCAAAGAAGAAGAAGAAGAGGAGTATGTTGAAGATAAAGATGATTACACTAGCATTTTGAGACCTGCTTTTGAGGTGGATGGAGAACCTGACTTTGATTCTGGACCACCAGAAGATGGGCTTGAGTACTTAAGACGAGTCAGGTATGTTTCCTTCTCTGCTTTCTTCCATCTTTCTGTGTATAGTCATATATATGGTTTAGTAAGTTGTTTAATCGCTTCAGGTGGGAGGCTAAGCGAATTCCTAATGTAAGAGTAGCCAAGATAGATGAAACCAAGTACGTAAAGCAAGAGCAGAGTGTCTACATGCCACAAATCCCTGACATCTCCAAGTGTCCAGAGCACTTGTTGCCTGTGAAGGAATGGGAGGACTCATTGCTTTCTGACTTCTCGCACCTTCGCTTGGTATGTTCTCTAACTTTGCATACTATCATTGTTTCTCTGAGTGAAAGTAAGTGTTTGATGGGTTTTACTTGCAGGCTTTATCTCAAGATCCTAACGAGTACGAAGATGATATAACTCCAAGCCAGTCTGTAGAAGATGTGCTAGTGAAGATATTCGATAATCGTCTCCACGCAGAGATGAATGAGTCACTTGGTGGTGTGGTTTCAGACATAAAAGGCATGGACTCGGTGACTCGTGTAACAAGGCTGAAAAAACGTGTATGTTTGGTTGAGAAGGAGAGTGGTTTACAGAGTAATGACTGCAAATGGGTAGTAGCATTATGTGCATCAGTGGACACTCCTTTAGATGCAGATACTTGTGCTAGCCTCAGGGCTCTTGTGAGGAAGTGTGCGAGTCTACGCGCTTTAGAAGTTGAAGATGAACAAGTCATTGTCATGGCTAATATGCTTATCACCATTGCAGGCAAATATTTTGGTCAAATGGAGTAAGAGAAAGAACAAAAGTGATGATTCTGTTTGTTGTTGAATGGATGTTTTTAAAAATATTATAGAAATTTGTTTGACAAAAAAAAAATAGTAAGAGACAAGAAAACCGACACGCAAGTTAAAAACGTGGAAAATGAAAACGGCACGCAATCTGTGAAGGAGTTTTATAAGAAGAGAAGAAGAAGAAACAAACAAAAGTATCATATCTCTCTTTCTCTCTTTCTTCTATTGATTCTATCGTCTCTCTGCTCTCAATAGTCAATACGTATCTCTGTATCTATCTTATATTCTCACAGCTTCTGTGTACGATCTCAAAAAGGTAAAAGCAAACGAATTTGTAAAAGGGTTTATCTCTCTTCTCCTTAAGCTTACCTTCACCATTGATTTCTTCGATTCGTTTTGAGATTCTCTCTCTCTCTCTGAGCTTTCTGTAGATGACATTGTTCTCATGTTTGCGTGATTCTATTGGCATTTGTGATGTTCATATTCTTTTTTTCTCTTCGATTATGCTATTCTCTGAAGACTGGTCTTTTGTTGTTTTATGAATTTGTGTTGACTTATTCGATGTATTCTTAGCTTTTTTGAGCTTGATGGGTCGTCTTCATTTATGTAAAGTTCTCAGCTTTTGCTATATATCTCGTGGGTTGCTATTGTTTTAATAAGGAACCCATCTTGTGGTTTTACAGGGTTTTGTTATTTGATTTAAAGATATTGAGTAAAGTAAAAAAAAAGGATTTGTTTTTGCTGGTGGATTGGATTATGAGTGCATCATGGGCTGATGTGGCTGACTCAGAGAACAACGCTTCTGAGTCTACTAGTCAGAATTCTCATCCTACACGACCTGCTTATGTTCCTCCTCATCTAAGGAACAGGCAAGCACCTTCTGACCATGTTTCTCCTTTGCCTGCAAATGATCGTGCGGGTTATTCTGGTCCACCTTCTGTCTCTAGATGGGCTCCTGGTGGTGGTTATAGAGCTGATGCAGGTCGTCCTGGCTATGGTGGACAAGGAGGTGGTGGTGGATGGAACAATAGAAGTGGAGGGTGGGACCGTAGAGAAGTAAATCCCTTTGGTAATGATGATGTTGAAACAGTACCAGCCGTTACTGAGCAGGAAAATATGGGTATTAACTTTGACGCCTATGAAGATATCCCGGTTGACACTAGTGGGGAGAATGTGCCTCATCCTGTTAACACATTCGCGGATATTGATCTCGGGGAGGCTTTGAATCTGAATATCCGTAGGTGCAAATATGTAAAGCCAACACCAGTACAGCGTCACGCTATCCCCATATTGCTTGGAGGAAGGGATTTGATGGCTTGTGCTCAGACAGGCTCAGGGAAGACAGCTGCTTTTTGCTTTCCAATAATTAGCGGAATAATGAAAGATCAGCATGTACAGAGACCTCGTGGTTCACGGACAGTCTATCCTCTTGCGGTCATTCTCTCCCCGACAAGGGAGTTGGCAAGTCAGGTTAGGGTTTCTTGTCCTAAATCAAAGATTTTATTCGCTTTTGATAAAATTTAGCTTCTCATATCTTGTTTTTTGGTTTGGCAGATACATGATGAGGCTAAAAAGTTCTCCTACCAAACCGGTGTGAAGGTTGTTGTCGCATATGGAGGAACACCTATTAACCAGCAGGTAATGTTTTTTACTTGAGAAGCATTTGTAGATGTTCATTGTTGTATGTGTTAATCTGTTTAGTTGATTTTTGTATCTTTGTTGTTTGTGCAGCTCCGGGAACTTGAGAGGGGGGTTGATATTCTTGTGGCAACACCTGGTCGATTAAATGACTTGCTCGAGAGAGCTAGGGTCTCTATGCAAATGATTAGATTCCTAGCTCTTGACGAGGCAGATAGGATGCTGGACATGGGCTTTGAACCTCAAATTAGAAAGATTGTCGAACAAATGGACATGCCTCCTCGTGGAGTTAGACAGACATTGTTGTTTAGTGCTACTTTTCCAAGAGAGATACAGGTTAGTTTATAACCACAATGGTAGAGGGTCTTACAATGCTAATTATTCAATGAATGGTGTTATGGCGAGCTTTAGATTGATTAAGTTTCATGCTTCTGTTTCTTGTGTGGTTAAAACTACATCATACTTGTTACTAGAAGATTTAACATATTTGATTTTTTTTTGTGTGCAGAGACTCGCAGCCGACTTCTTAGCAAATTATATATTTTTGGCTGTGGGTAGAGTAGGTTCAAGTACCGACTTAATTATCCAGAGGGTTGAGTTTGTACTTGACTCTGACAAGAGAAGTCATCTCATGGACCTGCTTCATGCTCAGAGAGAAAATGGTGTCCAAGGCAAGGTAAAATTAATACTCCCTCTTTATTGTTTTGAAGGCATCAGATATTGTTTACTTAGTTCATGATTTATCACCAAAGTAGCTGGTCTTATATCATATTGAGGCATGCTTGGTCATACTTGTGATGATTATGTTATCTTCCATGATTACAGCAAGCCTTGACCTTGGTGTTTGTTGAGACAAAGAGAGGAGCTGACTCTTTGGAGAATTGGTTGTGCATGAATGGGTTTCCAGCAACCTCAATTCACGGTGACAGAACACAGCAGGTTTGTTGATTGATTTGAAGTTGTAAATTTTAAATGTTCGATACCAAAGAGAAGGAAACTGTTGAAGTTAACTCTTTGTAATGGTCATTATTTCCAAGCTAGTTTGTTTTCTATTGTCTATCTTTACTAAGTTATGTTGTGTTGTTATCTAATGAATTGAAGGAAAGAGAAGTGGCACTGAGGTCTTTCAAGAGTGGGAGGACACCAATATTGGTGGCAACGGATGTAGCAGCACGTGGTCTCGACATTCCCCACGTGGCTCATGTTGTGAATTTCGATCTACCGAATGACATTGATGACTATGTCCACCGTATTGGAAGAACAGGACGAGCAGGCAATTCAGGACTAGCAACTGCCTTCTTCAATGATGGTAACACCTCCATGGCAAGACCGCTCTCAGAGCTGATGCAAGAAGCTAACCAGGAAGTCCCTGAATGGCTCACACGATATGCATCGCGTTCTTCCTTTGGTGGTGGTAAGAACAACAGGCAGTCTGGTGGTCGTTTTGGTGGTCGTGACTTTAGAAGGGAAGGGTCTTACAGCAGAAGAGGAGGAGGAGGTGGTAATGATTATTATAGAGGTGGAGGAGGCTATGGTGGCGGTGGTGGTAGATATGGTGCTCCAGGTGGTGGATATGGTGGAGAAACTCCAAGTGCTTGGGACTAGAAGCTCCCACTGTCTTTTTTCGGTTAAAACTCTTCGACTGTTCTTTTTTCTTGATGAGATTGTGTGTATGTATTGATGAGATTTGACTTTAGTTAAGGTTAAATCGCTTGATAGGTTTGAAATCTATGTAAAGTTTTCTTCTTCTTTTCTGTTTCTCATATAAGAAGAGAGTTTAGAATTGGTCAACAAGAGTATATACAAAAAGGACAAGACAACAGAAAAAGAGTCTCAAAAATCACTGTTCTTTTTTTCACTATAAAGGATGGGCTATAACATTGACAAACAAGAATATCCAACTCAGAAAATGATCTAACACACTAAATACCCAAAATATTCACGAGGCTGGGGGGCCCAAAAAATGAATCTCAATGTCATGAATTGTTCTATATTTTTCACTAAACCATATGTTGCTATCTCTTCATCAGACATGAATGTTGGGTGGGTTTTGCATGAAAGAAGGGCCGGCCTGGAAACTAGGAGGATGAGGTATGTACCTAAACTGCGAAAGGAGTGCGATATGGCTTGAAGACAATTCTGTTGATGGGATAGCTTTGTTTTTCCTCATTACTGTTCCATCCACTAGTTCCAGTAAGCCTTCCACTCTCAGATTATTTGCTGCAATCAAATACCCAAAACCCATTCGTTACTTGTGTGATGTAATAAGGGAGGAGGTTCCATATATGCAATCAAACACACAAACCTGTGTAGAATATGTAGTCATGACAGCCTGCGTACTCGTTGGTACACATGGTCAAGTTTGGCTCTTTTGTTGGAAACTGTATGCTCTTCTTCTGGTTATCCAACCCTACCCCCCATCTAAGTAACGAAAACGCCGTGTATGCACTCGCCTGTTTTTGGTACATATTCAGTCTCTTTTTCTTAGTCAAGAAAATTTGATATTCACTTGGAAAGAAAATGTTACCAGAGGTAATCGATGAGTAAGCTTTGTCCGAGGTTGCAAGATTCCAAAAGGATCACTCGTCAAATCCTGATGCTGCGGGTTGACACACTTCAATGCAACAAGCGAATGAGCAGAACTGAAACGAAATTTGCAAAGGGGCGTGTTCAATGATCTGTTGAAAGCATTTGAAATTATTGGGATCAAAATAGTTAAGTGAGCCAGCCATACCTTGCGGGATCCATGTTGAAGTCTCCACACACAATCATAGGCATGTCTACGCGAGACTCTGTTAGTTTTTCCATCCCTACCAATAATGTGTGAACGTGCCAGAGCAACACATCCTTCATCTCTTGCTTGGTATCTATACGCGTGTTTGCCTGAGCAAATAAGCAAAATTAATCACATTTTGTGTAAATACCACACAGAACAGTGATCTATGGGAAGTAAAGAAACTTACCACACAGATTAGCGGGAACTTAGGAAAAGGATCAGCGAGTTGGCTATTAAATTTCGGTTTTAGAACGACTATGAACACAATGTTATCCTAGATCATAGCAAAATTTGGAATTAGTTATCTACCAGAATGTAACTCAGGTTTAAAAATGTAAATGCATCTCAAAATGTATACCAGAATTAGTCGTTTAGTAGCGTCTGTCTTTTGGTCATTGGGGACAGAAGCCTCGACCAAAGCATGAGCACTCTTGTTGAATTCAATATCATATGTCCGAACAAATGTAAACCTATCCCGTTTGAAGAATGTTGCACAGCCATCGATCGTACTCGGTTTCCTACCCGTGCTCGGAGCCTCATTAGTCCTCCTCTTATAATGACCATCATACCCGTGCTTTGCCAATTCAGGAGCAAAGAAATTTTCGTAATGGTCTTCTTGTACCTGCCAGATAACAAAAGAAGAGTTAAGAAAAGACTTAAAGTGGATGCCCTGAAGAAGGAAATATGTACAGACTACATACATCTTGCAGGCAAACTACATCTGCGCCATAATAAACAATCTCCTTAAGCAAGTTCTGTCTACGGTATGTCCAAGTACGAGCCCATGGAACGCAGTAACTGTAAAGAAGGCTGGACGCAGAGGTATCAGACAAGATATTATATGAAAGGACAGTGAATGATCCTGGCTGGCCGAACATATTATCTTGACAGACAGAGATTAGTCTTCGAGGAAAAGGTGTAGGGGATGCAACAACACGAATGGTCTTCATTTCAGTGGCTTGTCCCAAAACAGCTCCAGTACTTGCAGAGATCACAGTAATCTCTAGCTTCAGAACAGAACCTATATCATTAGTTGTTGGTGTATACGTTCTACAATTCCCGACAACAGATTCTGGCTCCTGTTGCTGAGGACAATATGCTGGAGCATGATGACTATAGGTATGTATAAGGTCGGCTTTGTTGTTAGCTTTCTGCGCAATCTCGTGTGCAGCTTTATGATCAGGCCAAGCATCTTGATAGCACTTTGTTGAACAGTGGTGGCTTCTCCCAACAAGACTTTTATGCTTTGCACAGTACTGACATTGTAACATGCTTGGCTCTGATGGATGCACATGACAACGTATATCACTCTTCTTACCTTCAAGACGAGACCTGTATAAAACAAGATTCCAATTTTTTGATTTTCTTCATAGCCACAGATCTAAACAAGATACTAATCAAGAACCAATCTTTTTGCTCTAAAACCATTCAAAGACTAAATTGTTCGTAAGTGCTTACCATTTGTATTTCACGTAGGAACCATCAATCGGAGCCGACGCCGGAACATCGTCGGAAGTCAATGTGTTATTCGGGAGGCAGAGAACCACCGTAGGCGTAATTTCACAGCCAACGATTGGCACCTCCGAGGCTATCTCCGAACGAAGCACGCTCAGCATTGTAACAACTTCCGAAGCAAAGAATCGCAAACACCGTAGAGAAACCTAAAGGAAAAAAGTAAAAAGACGACTAAGACGGCGACGCAAGGCGTGTGGCGGAAAACGCCGTGGATTTTTAAACCCTAGAAAACGCCTGCGTCGAGGCTACGCGAGAAAACCTCTTAAACCCCTAATTTCTCCCCCAAAACCGTCAAAATCGACTCAAATAATAAGAAGAAGAAGAAGAAGAAGGAAGAGATCGTTACGCGGATTTAGACGACGGAGAAGGAAAGATTAATCGCCGCCGAGAAAGGAAGAAATCGCCGGTTTCGCTATCAGAGAGGTTTTGTTGATTTTTAATTCGTCTCCAAGTCTTAGGATCAGTGACGACAATAGTTTTCTCAGAGAGAGAGAGGCGCCTATTTATATATACGCGTGAGAAGAAATAAAACTATGTTATATTAAATACAAGTTCCAATGTTGTAACACTGAAACTATTATACCTAAATCCACTTGAAATCACAGTAATAATGTGATTAAGCATCAAAAGAAGACCTAGAACCACTTGAAATCACAGTATTAATGTGATTAAGCATCAAAAAAGACCTAAAATCCACTTGAAATCCGAGTAATAATGTGATTAAGAAGCAAAAGGAGACCTAAAATCCACTTAAAATCATAGTAATAATATGATTAAGCATCACAAGGAACCTAAAAATTCACTTGAAATCAAAGTAATAATGTGATTAAGCATCAAAAAGAGACATAAATCCACTTGAAATCAAAGTAATAATGTGATCAAGCATCAAAATTAGACCTAAATCCACTTGAAATCAAAGTAATAATAATGTGATTAAGATTAAAAAAGGGCTAAGAACAGATTACCTCCTTCTTCATATAGCTCTTCCTCGCCGTCACGACGGAGGAGAGAAGCCTCGGTAACCGATCGAACTCGGACGCCTCGATCCTAGCTGGCCAAAAGGAGGGTTTTTTGTAGCACAAGAAGACATGTCTCTCGTAGAACTGTACGGTTCCGGAGAGTTTCTCAGGCGCGAGATCGGCGTCGCTAAAGCTCTCACTCTCGAAGCTTACAGAGCGAGATATCGATTCGCCGAGAAAGCCGTCGAGATTGTTCGATACGATGATGGGAGAGGAAGAAGAAGAAGATGATGATGATGATGGGTTTGTAGTGAAGGTTAATGGGTCGTCCAAATATCTTCCGCTACCCATTGATTTCGACGGAAACCTCGAGTTTTTGTTGGAGATCGAGAAACTGAAAGTTTGGAGAAGAGGAAGTACAAGAGAAACTATAAGACCATTAATATAGATGGACCCATTAACAAAAACAAAAATCACCTCTTAAAAATTCGCGGACTGCTACTGTCCTTTTTTTATATCATAGAAATAAAAAATAAAAAAAAATTTAAGAGGTATTTTTTTAGAACTACCGATATTAATGCTCTAATATTTTAATTTTAGTATTAGTTAATCAAAAAAGAGAGTATATGAATAGTTATTTTGCTTGACACACTCATACTTGACATTGGGTTTTATCGTTTACTAGATGAAATCCCGCGTAATACACGGACAAAATTATTGTTAGTAAATTTGTATAGTTATAGTTAGATTTAAACAGAAACTAATATTATACTCATTATTTTATTAACAAATATATACAAAAGACACACAACAATATATGGTAATAGTAAATAAAATAATTTATTAAGAAATAAAATAACACATTTTTTAATTTATTACATTGCTTTTGTTATTTACATGAAAAAACATTTATTTAAATTAATATTAGATAGTGGATCCATGATGATAACAAATAATTTATCATAAATATTTTCTTTATTTTCTCAAGTAATTTTACGTTTTTATTTTTTCTTATTTCTATTTTTTATTGATTATTTCTTAAAATATTCTTAATTTTTTTTCTATATTATTTTCCTAATTTTTGGTTATTTTATTTTTCTATATTTCGGATTAATTATATTATTTCTAATTATTTGATAATTAATGTTAATTTTTTTAATTTATAAGTGTTTAATTTATAGATTTTCATTTTTAAGGTGTTTTCATTCTTCTTTTTCCAATTTTTTTAAGAAGATTTCTTATTTTAATAAAGACAAATGTCGCGATCTAAATTAATTGTGACACGTGTCACGATCTGGTGAGTTATAATTTGTCTACGTGTCGAGTTTACGTTAAAAGCGCTCACTTTTATATAATTGATTTAGTGTGAAGTATGATTGTTAGCTTTTAGAAACTATGGAACTCATCTTTTTTCTCTGTTTGAGTTAAAAAAAAATTAATAATAGTAAATAGAACAAAGAGGAGAGCACAATGAAATTTAATGATTCTAGATATGTATATATAGATGTAGTGAACATTTTTCGTTTGGTTACTTTTTCCTTTTTTTGTTTTTCCTTTCTCTTTTTTCTTATTTTTTGTTTTGCCTTTTTTCCTAAACGTTATCTTTTTTCTTCTTTTAAAATTATTAACATTTTTCCTAAACATTGTTAACATTTTTCCTAAAATTATTAACATTTTTTCCTAAACATTATTAACATTTTTCCAAAAAAATTATTAACATTTTTCTTCTTTTTTCCCTAAACATTATTAACATTTTTCCTTTCTTTTTTTTCTTCTTTAAAATTTTTTTTTCTTAAACATTATTTTAACAACATTGAGTGTTTAATTTATAAGATTTCCTTTTTTTAAGATGTTTTCATTCTTCTTTTTCTTATTTCTTAAGAAGATTCCTTATTTTAATAATGACAAATGTCGCGATCTAAATTAATTGTGACACGTGTTACGATCTGGTAAGTTATAATTAAACTAGATGAAATCCCGCGTAATACACGAAAAAATTACATTAAAACATTTAATAATTATAAATTAATATTGTTAGTAACTTTGTTATAAAAACAACACATTTTTTGTTTTATTACATTGATTTTGTTATTTACATAAAAACATTTGTTTTAAATTAATAATTAGATAGTGGATCCATGTAGATAACAAATAAGTTATCATAAAGATTTTCTTTTTCAAGTAATTTTACGTTTTTATTTTTTCTTATTTCTAATTTTTTTTATTGATTATTTCTTAAAATATTCTTAAATTTTTCTTTTCTATGTTATTTTCCTTATTTCTGATTATTTTATTTTTCTATATTTCGGATTAAATTATTTTATTTCTAATTATTTGATAATTAATATTAATATTAATATTTATTTTTTATTTTTGATTATTTTCCTTATTTCTGTTTTTTCTCAATATTGTTAAGTTTCCATTTTATAAGATGTTTATGTATCAATTTTAATACACATGTCACGGTCTGAAGTAACCATTTTTTGTTTTTCCCTTCTCTTTTCTTTCTTAAAAATTATTAACATTTTTCCTAAACATTTTTAACATTTTTACTAAAATTATTAACATTTTTCTTTTTTTTTAATTGTGACACGTGTCACGATCTGGTGAGTTATAATTAAACTCGCTCACTTTTATATAATCATATATAATAAATAGGAAGGATTTTCGCCTACGTGTCAAATGAAGAGCGTTTTTAGGAAACTTAATTTTTTTAATTTTTTTCGATCGTTAATTTGAGTTAATATAAAAGATACTCAATTTAATATTTAAGTTTATCTAAACCTTTTTAAAAATATTCAAATGTATTTAGTTAAAAGTATAAATATGTCAATCGTTAACTTCTTATTCCACATCTTAGCAACACATATTTCGTGAAAACACTAATCATCATCTCTCCATGAGTAATTTTAAAACTCTCTCCAAACTATAATCTTCCTTAACAAACATCATCTCTCCTTATGTTTATATTTTTTACTTTGATTTCAATGATTTACTTTTAAACTTCACTCGTGGCAAATATTTTCAATTTGTATGTTAATAGTAACGAGTATTTATATATTTTTTCTAAAAACTAACGAGTGAATAACCAAATGATTTCAATGATTTACTTTTAAAAGAATAAGCGCTCCATATGATTTCAAGTGGAGAGAGTTTGTAGGAAATTAATGATTTTATTTATTTTTTATCAATATAATAATTTTTTAAAATTATGATTATCTCCTTTATTTTTTTAATAGTTTATATCATCAAATATTATTTATTAATTTAATATTTCGAAATTTCAATTATGTTTTCTAAATTTATTAATTTAATATTTCGAAATTTCAATTATATATTCTAAAATTAAAGAATTTATATATTTTATTAATTTATTATTTTGTTATTCGTTTATGATTATCCAGTTATTTTTTATAGTTCATATCATTATATATTATTGTTAATTTGATAATTAGAAATTTTAATTATATTTCCTAAAATTAAAGAACTTTTTGATTTTTTTAATTTAATATTTTTTATGATTATCCCTTTTATTTTTAATGGTTTATATCTTCATATATTATTGTTAGTTTGATATTTCGAAGTTTTAATTATATTTCCTAAATTAAGGAACTTTTTTGATTTTTTATTAATTTAATATTTTTGTTTATGATTATCCCTTTATTTTTGAGTTAATTAACATATTATATACATTTTAAAACATAATTTGTCAATAAACTATTTTTGATGTAATAATTAAATTTTGGGTAATTTAATTTGATTTTCATACTTAAAATAACAAATTTAACCTTATTCACACAAAATCATTCACGAAAAATCATTCACATAAATCATTCATTGAGATCATTCACAACTCACCATTGACATAAATAATTCATTCACATATATTATTTATCATTCACATTATACCAATTATCATATATAATAAATAGCAATGAGTTTTGCCTACGTGTCAAGTGAAGAGAGTTTGTAGAAAATTAATGATTTTATTTATTTTTTATCAATATAATAATTTTTAAAATTATGATAATCTCCTTTATTTTTTAATAGTTTATATCTTCAAATATTATTTATTAATTTAATATTTCAAAATTTCAATTATGTTTCCTAAATTTATTAATTTAATATTTCAATTATATATTCTAAAATTAAATAATTTATAATTTACATTTTTTATTAATTTATTATTTTGTTATTCGTTTATGATTATCCAATTATTTTTAATGGTTTATATCATCATATATTATTGTTAATTTGATATTTCGAAATTTTAATTATATTTAAAATTAGAGGAATTCACAAATCTACACCCTTTCAACCCCTTCTTCACAAAACTACTCCTAATTTAATATTTTCACATATTTACACCCTTTCAAAATTTTAAAAGCTTGATTTAACCTTTAAAAAATTACCAAAATATAATTTTTTTCATTTGGGTTCGCTAATTAGTGTTTAGGGTATAGTATTATGGGGGTAGGATTATTTGGGTAGAATTTATTTGAATTTAATTTTGAGTGTTTAGGTGTAGTTTTGTGAAGTATTTTGGAAATGATGTAGTTTTGTGAAATGTAATTCAAATGGTGTAGTTTTGTGATTCTCCCTTAAAATTAAGGAGCTTTTTGATTTTTTTTAATTTAATATTTTTGTTTATGATTATCCCTTTTATTTTTAATGGTTTATATCATCATATATTATTGTTAATTTGATATTTCGAAGTTTTAATTATATTTCCTAAAATTAAGGAACTTTTTGAATTTTTATTAATTTAATATTTTTGTTTATGATTATCCCTTTATTTTTGAGTTAATTATCGTATTATATACATTTTAAAACATAATTTGTCAATAAACTGTTTTGATGTAATAATTAAATTCAACATAATTTAACGTATTATAATTTGTCATAATTTATTAACAACTTACCCTTGACATAAATCATTCATTCACGTATATTATTTATCATTCACATTATACCAATTATCATTCAAAACGATTATTCACTCGAAATCATTCACATGTGAACATTTACAAACCATCCACGAGATTTGACAATTTTAAAGTTAATGGTAAAATTGTAATTTAAAAAGTCAATATCACATTATAGAAAATTAAAAAAATAACTCAATTAGTAAATTTATGTATTGAAATATACTTATTTTCTCAATTTTCTTTTTATGTTTCAAAGGTTTATATCATTATATATTATTTATTAATTTAATATTTCAAAATATCAATAATATTTTCCTAAAGTTATATATGATGTCAATATTTTGGGAATTTTAATTTATATAATAATTTAATATAATTTTATTATTTTAAATGGTACTACACGCAACCTCATCGATTTTGTTTACATTCGTTCTGATTCAAGTTGATCCTTAGTTTTCTAATATTTATGTAAATATTATAAACTTAACTTCGTTTAAAATGTTAGATAAATATTGATTTATTGTTATAAATATTTTAATATAAAAATTTTTATACTACATCATACAATTTTATATACTTCGTAATCCAAAGCCTTTATAATTATTAACATCTTTATTAATGACTTTTTCTTTAATTATTATAAAACTATTGTTTGTTGAATACACTTTATTTTTATTAACCAAATTAATTTGTGAACATATACAACTTTCACTTCTTTTTAAATATCAAACTTATTATTTTGTAGAAGAGAATATGTAACAAACATATTCTTTGGTAGCATACAAACTTACATTTGTAACAATTTTTCAATTTAATGGATTAATTTTATATAAAATATCATGTCATTATTATAATTGTTTTTCAAAAGCGAAAAACTATAAAAATAAAACAAATTTTGTATTTTAAATCATATAAGTCTACCATAAAACACAAAAGCCACATTTTTGAATTTTGTTATTTTTTATGTTTTCATTTTTATGGATAATTTATAATATTTTTATTTTTTGTTTACCTCATCGTAATCTTAACGAATAGTTTGAATTATCATTAATATACCTTTTGAATTCATTTAAAAATGTCCATATTAATTATTTTTCATGTAATTTTCTTGAAATTTATTTATGCCCGCGCATGGCGGGGGTCAAATCACCTAGTAAGATATTATATCATATGGTTTTAGCGCATTATTTCGATTTCAAAGTATAAAACAAAAAGTCAAGTTTTTTATTTTATATTATATCATATGGTAAGGATCTTTTGGTAATTTTAGAAAAGTAGGCAGAAAATGTACTTCACATTTTAGTTTATTGACTTAATTAGTCAACAACAGGTGAATATAAATAACAGATTTCTTCTGTAAATAACACATTAGATCTGGAAAAAGAAAAAAAAATAACTAGGCCTGGGCATTCGGGTTTCGGGTCGGGTTCGGGTCGGGTTCGGGTTTTTCGGGTTACGGTATATAGAACCCGAAGGGTTTTTGGAATAATTTCGGGTCGGTTCGGGTCGGGTTCATTCGGGTTCGGGTCGGGTTAATTTTTTTTAATGAAACCCGGTAATTACCGAAAAAATCGGGTCTTCTCGGGGTTCGGGTATTTAAACCCAAAACCCCGAAACCGAAAAAACCCGAAAACCGAAACCCGAAAAAAACCGAAAAAACCCGAAAACCCGAAAACCCGAAAAAAACCGAAAAATCTGAAAAAACCTGAATAAAACCCGAATGAATTAAAACTAAGAAAGAAGAAGAAAACCTCTAAGGGAAACAGAGGGTTAGGTTTCGGGTTTAATTTCGGGTTTCGGGTCGGTTCGGGTTTAAACCGAAACCCGAACTAAAATTATATAAAACCCGATGGGTTTTTTTGGTATACCCGAACCCGACCCGAACCGGGTTTTTCGGGTCGGTTCGGGTTCGGTTTTCGGGTTCCGGTTTAAATGCCCAGCCCTAAAAATAACACATTAGATACCTAATTACTCAAAACATATGTTTAGAATTATAAAACAAATAAGGAAATCATAAAATAACATTTTTGTTAATCATATAAATTTTCTGAGCGTTGCATGATTCATAGTATGATTTGGAATCATGATTTGATTAATATTAAAACTTTATACTTTCAAATACTAACATTTTGTTTAATCAGTTGCAAATTAATTTCTTGTTAGTTATAACCGTTCACGAGCTTAGCTAATATTATTTGATTAGTATATTAGACTTCACATGTATTATGTATATACTAATACCATCACATACTCCATGAGCTAAAGAAATAACATTTTTGTTAATCAGATAAATTTTCTGAGTGTTGCATAATTCAATAGTATGATTTAGAATCTTCATTTGTTAAATATTATAAACTTTGTACTCTCAAATACAAACATTTTGTTTAACACAATTGCAAATTAGTTTCTTGTTTTTTTGTTGGTATGAGCAAATTAGTTTCTTGTTTTTTTTGTTGGTATGAGCAAATTAGTTTCTTGTTAGTTATATCAGTTCACGTGCTTAACTAATACTATTACTATTTGATTAGTCTAACAAATTAGACTTGGCATGTAAACTAATACTCCATGAGCTAAAAACAATTAAATGCTTTAATTGGAAATAAATATCTTATTTTGTGCCGATTAATAACATTAATGCGATGGTTTGTGTGAGTAAATAAAAAACATAACTTGATTTAAAACGGTTAAAAAAACAATTAACAAGCTTATTGATGTAATTAACAAACAATACATTGAAACATTAAGAGAAACTTAATTAATCATGACTTGGTGGCGGCTTCTTTATTAACTTCTCCGGCTTTACTCTCTAAAAACTCAGCCGCTTCTTTGCCTTTCTCCACCGCCACGTCTTTAGCTTCTACGCTTTTCTCAACAATGTAATCTTTCGCTTTCTCTCCATCTTTTAAAGCCTCTTGCGTCTTATCCGTTACAAATTCCGTAGCTTTCTTTCTGTTAATTATTAGTTGATCTTTGACTTTTTATTAAGACCAATATATAAAAAAAAAATATTAAGTAATGTTTAAAAGTATACTTACGTGGCGTCGTTGATGCCGTCGATGATGTTGCCGTCATCTTTAACGGCGTAGATCAACGACTTCTTGCGTTGAGATACCACGACTGACTCTGTTTTCCGACCAAATTTAACGGTGTTAACGCCGTTGAGTTTGGCTCTTCCGTTAGAGAAAGAAGAGGTAATACCATTAAGAACAGCTGCTCCTGAAAATGACATAGCCATGAGAGAGAGATCTTTGTAAAGATGTTGTAAGAAAAGTGTATTTATGAAAGGATGAGTTTGCTAGTGTAATTCAAGAGTATCGTTTTATAGATCTCTAGACCAATTATTAGAATCCAATATTACACGTAAGATATTTTCTCGTATTGCTACTTATCTTTAACCTATGAACAAAAAGAGTTTTATTCACTTATATTCGAACACGTGTAACCATTTTTGTGGGTTTTTTAAAAATAAATAGGTCGGCCATGAAGTTGTGGTTTATACATTTTAGCATTTGGTTATGTACTTTTTTTATGTGTACTAAACTACACCAAAAATTTTATGTCGGTCAACATGTTAATTTAAAAGCCCAAATGTAAAAAGTAAAGGCCCTAAATGAGTTTTCACTTCAGAATCAAATATAAACAGAGAGTTTCTTGTTATTTACGTACAAAACCCTATTTAAACAAAGAACAAAACAAAACACATAAACGTTTTCTTCTTTAGCTTTTCAACGATGACCATGTTCTTGTCTCATGTATAATCACTAGCTTCATGCTCATGTTTTCTCTCAGGCGCATCGCCGATAACTATGTTCTTCGTCGTCTTCTGGATCTCAGCTATAGTCTCGCCAATTGCTCCAAGCACTCCTCCCTCAAAAAAAAAAACATAATTGAGTTACAAGTAACAACGTAAAAGATACCTGGAAAGACCTTACAAAGATGTATATATACCTTGTTGTCTTTTTGTTGAGTTTCCTCTTTCACGTGTTCTCCTCTTCTGCCACGTGTTTCTTCTCCACCAAGGCTCAAGCTCTCCTTAGCCTTGTTATACCTTTCCTCTGCTGCTCTTATAGTATCCATTGACTTTTGTTGAGCGTTGGCTCTAAACTCATGAATATCCTCTAAAGATGCTTTGTCTTTCTCCTCCTCTTCCTTCTCCTTCTTGCCTTCTTTTTCGCCGCTTATCACAACGAATTTTCCGACAGAGTGTGGCATCTTAGTCTTCTTCAACTCAGTTTTGCCTTCTCCTTTGTCAGAAACAAAGTGTGTCTCGCCACGTTCTTCCCTGTCGTGTTGTGTGTCGGAATCTTTGGTTTTGTCTTTCTCCACTTGAACTTCCCTTTCCTTTACTACGTTATCTATTCTTGCTTGCTCCGACGCCATTGTTGTATTGCTTAAACAATCACTTGCATCTTTTTTGTTTTCAAGATTATTAATCTTTAGATGATTCCTATCGACATTTCTATTATTTAAACAAGGAAGATTATTGACGTGTTGAGTAATAGTGTAATACTATTGAATACGTGTTGGAATAAATGGTGACTCAGCTCAGCTTCATGGAATAATAATCACCCATGTTTTGCCACGTGTTACTACGTAGATGACGTGGAGATCTTTCTGATTATTTATTACTAGTACTTTAATTGCTAATAAGCCTATGTAGTAACGTTATTGAATCAATTGGCCACAATTCAAAAATATAAACTAAAAATAAATAGACTGTGACCAAGTAACTTATACAATGATTTAAGGAAGAAAAAGAAAAAAAGGAGAAATCAAGAGAAGAGAGCAGAGTAAAAGAGTAAGTTCCAAGTATCAGGCAAACCAGGAAGACACCAATGGCTACAATCATTACCAGGATGGTTCCCACTATAAACCGAAGGATGCCCATCTTTACGCATCTGCGATAAACCGGTTATGTCTAACCAATAAACCGGTTTCTTCAATCTCCTCATCACTTTGTTTAATATCACCCATGCCATTGGTGTCCCTCCTGGATACTTTATCCCATAAAACGGTTGCGTTTGGCTCTTACATGACTTCATTGGCTCTCCCCAATCTTTACCCCTATAAAAATAATGTCATAACCATAAATAATTCACCTAGAAAACGTTGTTTTGTAACAAAATGTGTATGTTAGGTTTTGTTGTGTGGACTTACTCGTAGTGGACCGGAGAAACACCGTTAAAGAAGACTTTGGTCTTGGAAGGATTTACATTAGTATTAACCCAACGAGCCCAAGTGGTCATGCCTTTGTAATAAGCGACCAATCTGTTCATGTCTTTGTACAATCTATTCCCATCTTCCATGTAATCCCACCTGGGGTCCACACAGCACACGTCAGCAAATTAGTCAAAAAAGTCAAAAACTAAAGACAAAAGTAAGCGAAGAACGTACGGCTGGATGTGGTCGGTGTGGGTCCACCAGTGCCAGCTGGTGAAAATCAAGACGTCCATGCCTCTCCACATGTTGCCTTGCTTGATGGAATCTAGTTTAAGAACTCTTCCTACGCTCTCTGAATCTAAATCTACTAAAAACTGTGTTCTGTATAGCTTCAACGTCACTCCGTATTCCTGTAATTAAAATAATTTAATTTTGTATTTATTTATCTTTTGAGATCATAATAAAGATAATTATAAGTATAACAAACATGGGATGTTAATAAAGATTCTCTTTTTTTTTGGGGGGGGGGAAATAGGCCAATAACTAATCACGTTCATCTCTTAAATGCTCTCTGCTCATTCTCTTGTCCTAATACTAAAAAGTTCATAGACAGCAAAGCATATATTATATTTATATCGAATCAAAAGAGACAACAAAGATAAAACTTTATCCTTTCTTTTCATTAACTTTATCTAAACTAATATCATTAAGATTAGGGACCCTTAAAGATTATTAAAACCCACTTAAATTATAGTAAAAGAGACCTGGAAAGTGAGAGTAGTAAGACCCTTTTGATGAAGAAGAGTGTAAGGAGTGTTAGGAACCCAAGAATGAATGAGACAAGCTAGAGATTGCCACATGTTTGTGCTTAGTGAATCTCCTACAAACATTATCTTCTTCCCTCTCATCTTCCTCAAAAAATACAACCCATTGAATCTGCAACACCAAAATATACTATTAAACAGTTTTAAAAGGTCAAAATTTGAAGTGTTTATTTGGTTTTTTGGTAACGGATACTTTAGTTTGTGCATTGGATTCGGTTCCTTTTTGGATAGTGAAATTATGGGATATCGTGCATATTATTACTTCAAAAGCAACTCTCACAAAAGTTTCAATTTTTGAAATCCAAAAAGCCAACAAAAATAGAAATAGAAAGATAGAGAGAGAGAGAGAGAACACTCAAGAGGACAGAGAATAATACTAATCAAACTTTGAAAATATGTAGTTACCTTTCTTACCAATGTGCTTAAATATCAACGGTAAAATTAAAATAGCATTAAACTCAACAAACACTATCTCCAGCTTTCAGTATTTATTAACAGAAAGAAACAGACTTTTGATTCGCAATAAAACAGTAACACACAACCAAACTAAGTAAACAATCTAAAGTTTTAATTTTTACTGTCTAATCTACAAAAAGCTTTTGACTTTGAATCAAGAACTAGAGTAAAAACCAAAACCCATTATCAAAACAATGTCATAAGATAAAGAAGAGAGAGAGAGAGGAGAGAAGAGGAGAGAGAGTGATACCTAGGGAGAGAACAAGAAGAAGGTTGCCATCGATACTTAAGGTAAAGATTGTCGGGACGACCATACTTCTTGCAATTAAACTGTGGATCTATGAAAGGACATTTATAAGGATCATAAAGTGGATACTTTACATCATAAACCCACTTCCCTCTAAACCAATTGCATCTCCCTGCAGTTACTAGCTCTCTTCTTTCTCCTTCTTCCACACCATTGTTGCTGCTGCTACTTGTGTTGTTAATGTAAGCAGAGACTGTGGAGAGACAGAGCAAGAAGAAAAAGAAGAAGAAGAAGAAGAGAAAAGGGTTTTCTTGAGAAGAGAAACCCATTACTCTTTCTTTGATCTGAGATTCTCTGTTTTTTTTCTGGTGAGGAGAAAAGAGATGTCTTGGACTGTTTTGTTTATATAATAATAAAGAGAAAAAGAGATAGAGAGAGAGAGAGAGTGATAAAAGATTGATTGTTCACATCACATGGGAAACAAGAAACAAGATCCTTTATGTGTCCTTATTTTTGTTTTTAATTACACTGTTTTAATTTTTTGTACTAGGTAACTTCCAAAAACTAAAAAATTCATTTTTTTCTCAATTTTTACCTTTTTTTTACTGTTGCGAATTTTTTTTCATGATTTAAAATAATGTTAAGAGGAAGATAGTGTTGTTGACAAAAAAAGAAAAGAAAAGAAAAGAGGAAGATAGTGTTGAAATTTCGAGATTCCAATAGTATTGTAGGCACTAGGCAGTGCGTTTGTTTTTTTTAGTAATGCTAAACTGTTTAGAGTCTTTAAAGACAAGAAAGTAGACAAACTCTTTTTTTTGTCAACATGAAAAGTAGACTAACTTATTAGTTATTATTACTCCGACTAATTTACTTGAAAATATAATGAGATTGATTTTGTGTCTTTTGCTAGCTAATAAATTACAGTTTCCTATATATATTCATTGTTAAGAATGGTATTGAAAATTTTTAAAACCCACAAAAGTTTTAAAAGAAAAACACTGCACCAAAGTAAGCTTGGTATGGTTACTATTGGTAGGTAGATGATGCAAAAATAAAATAAAAAATATTATAAAATTTATTTCGTGAAAGCCTAAGGAGCGGGACCAATTTGACTTTATACCATTTTGCACTAATAAATTTGTACGTACGTGTAGTATACATATATTTGGACCCGCAAAGAGTAAAATAGGTAAGCGTTATATATATTGTATTTATCTAATTATTTGTATTTCAAAACATTCAATAAGAAAATTGTAATAATTGGTGTTTATAATCAGTGGAATAATAACGAGCAAGAGTGTGAATAAATGTGGAGGCAACAAAAAAGTATCTACATAACTTCTAATCATCATCTTTTCGCCGGTGATTACGGAAAAAAATTAGTTTACTTTTTTGGATTACGAATAATTAAATGTTAAATAATGACCATTTATGGATATAGATTGAATCATAATGCCTCAAAAAGGACTAATAATACCGTATATGTACATGAAATTATGAAACTATAATTGTATATTATAGTTTCATTTATTTTAACATGATTATACGAAGATAGTAAAAAAATGTGTTATACACATATCAAGCAAAAAATATCCATAAAGGTAGACTTTTTATTTTATTTTTGGTTTTAAATAGTGTATTCTAACTTAAACAAAAAAATTTGGTCAAAACTGTATTTTAAATATTAAAATTCGTCAGTAAAATCTAAAATACAAAAAAAAAAAACATAAGTATAGAAGATTCCAAAAATATTTGCCAGTTGTTTTCCATGTACATTAGACTCTTTTTTATATTTTCTTCTTTTCACACAAAGTAACTTTGAGTTTTGGAACAAAATTAGATTAAAATAGAAGAAACAACCACGATCAGGATTTAAGTATAAACTACATGATCTAGATCTAATATCAAAGGCGACACGATGACATAGTTTTAGGCTATTTATATATAACAACAAATAATAATAATAATAATTAGCTGTAGATTGAAAGTGTTCAATAATTGAGAAGGTCCACACACACGTTTCTCCATTTTCCAATCTCTCGTAATAATAAGTATAAATATATAGTAAATGTTTTAACAAACAAAAATATATAAATAAGTGACAGAAACACACAAACTAGTTATCGTCGTTTGTTTCTTTACACATATGGCACATTCTTAATTTGAGTACCCATAATATGATTCTACGAGGTGTTACAAAAACACAATGTTTTGTTTTGTTATGATATGAATTAATAAGCGAAGTGGCATAAAAATTCCTGAAATTTAAAAGAATAATGAATTTAATGCAGAATTGACAAGAAAGTGCATAAATGAGCAACCACATATCATAAGCCATAAGGTCCATAGTAAAATATTAATGCATATATCTATAAAAACATACAGTCCTTATCACAAAGCTTTATGCCCCTACCTAGCACCCCACAATCAGTGGCGGAGCCAGGATTTTAAGTCACCAGGGTCAAAGTAATCTATATGTTTTTGGTTATAAAAAGGTAAAAATATTTTTTTATTAAAACCTATAAAAAATTACAAATATCTTTGCAAATGAATATTTTAAAAAATATTGGATGTTTATACTATACTAGAATCGTTTTATCACTAGCCAAACCTATTTTTTCTAGAGGAATTCACAAAACTACACCCTTTCAACTCCTCATTCACAAAACTACACCTAATTTATTTTTGGGAGAATCACAAAACTACACCATTTGAATAACATTTCACAAAACTACACCATTTCAAAAATACTTCACAAAACTACACCTAAACACTTAAAATTAAATTCAAATAAACCTTACCCACACAATCCTACCCCTTAATACTATACACTAAACACTAATTAGCGAACCCAAATAAAAATATTTTAATTTTGGTAATTTTTAAAAGGGTAAATCAAGCTTTTAAAATTTTGAAAGGGTGTAGTTTTGTGAAAAAAATAAATTAGGTGTAGTTTTGTGAAGGAGGGGTTGAAAGGGTGTAGTTTTGTGAATTTCTCTTTATTTTTTCACATATTAACACCCTTTCAAAATTTTAAAAGCTTGATTTACCCTTTAATAAATTACCAAAATTAATTTTTTTTCATTTGGGTTCGCTAATTAGTGTTTAGGGTATAATATTAAGGGGGTAGGATTGTGTGGGTAGGGTTTATTTGGATTTAACTTTGAGTGTTTAGGTGTAGTTTTGTGAAGTATTTTGGAAATTGTGTAATTTTGTGAAATGTATTTCAAATGGTGAGTTTTGTAATTCTCCCAATTTTTTATAAAATAAATTAGACAATCACGTAGAAACTCAATCATCAATATAAGTGTAAATAATTATAAATTAATTAATTCACCAAAAAATATCAAAGAATCGAAGCACTTTCATAAAAGTAAATTTTTATTTTGTTGTTTCATGAGATATAATTAGATTTTATTAGTTTTAGTTTACTTATTTTTTTGTTAAAAATTATTTGTCATGAGTTTTATTAAATTAACATTTTTAATATTTAATATGTTATCAAGTTTTAGTTGAATTAAATTTGGTATAGGTCAATAATAAAATTTTAGGAGGGTCAACCTTAGAACTAGGAGGATCAACTTAAAAAAATATACATACACTAAACTATTTTTTTAATTTCACATGGGTCAATTGACCCCCTAGTTCTATGCTCCCTCCGCCAATTCCCACAATTTCATTCAATTCAATCCTCGATTTAAATGGTTTGGTAATAATAATAAAAAAATTGTATTATCGCCTAAAACTAAAAGAAGAGTCCAAATGCAACGGTAAAAAGTCAAAAGTGAGATAAAAGTAAAATTAGTCAACGGAAGAAGTTTCTGTTTGGGCCTAAAAATATACCATCGAGCCCATTTATATTTAATCTCAGTGCTATTTGGTTTCTTATGGTGTTTAGGGCTTTAGGCTAAGTTCATCTAATACTTTTGGGCTGTTTTGATTTTCAAAGAAAATAACTCTTTAAGAAATAATATATGGATTTTAATATATTTACGTCTAAAAAATGTAAGACAAAATATGATTTATCAGATAAAAGTTGAAAAGAATCATATTGTGCAGATTTAAGAAGAAAAAAAAGACAGCATTTTTCTCTCTTTTTCTTATGAGAAAAACTCAAAAAATTATTGGAATCACATGTTCATGTTTAGTGGCATGTGCCAATCTCTCGTGTGATCATTAGTTCTCGAGTTTTATATAAAAAGATGTTCTAGAATAACCATAAGTTATAGGAAATATAAACATTTGTTTATCATAGACCAAACTAAATGTGTAGATAAATAAGATATACCATTAAAAATGATCCACTATCATCATTCTATTTTCCAAAGACCATTGACCAAATTATTTCCTCCAGTTTATAATTTATTTTTCACTACATTTTAGTTTGATGGCAAAAACTTATTTAGTATATGATTTTAGTTTAAAAGGAATGTAATTATGTAATTTTTAAAAAATTGGGTTAACAAAAAAAGAATTGCGAGTTGGACGGTAATGCGATCTGCATATATTCTTTGCTTGCACACTGACATTTTATGATCTTAACTTTCAAAATAAATAAAATAATATTTGATGAAACACAGGATACCTTATTAACTAATCATATTAGGTAAGCTAACACAAATGTAGATTAGCTTTTGATACAATTATTAATCCCATAATTAAGAAAACCAGACAATTCTCATTACAATTATCAAGTAGTATCATGGCAAAAGAGATACGGATAAACAAGAATATACCACGAAATACCACATCCATATTACAACTATATTATATATATATTCCATGTAATAAATAATTGTCATTATCAGTAGTTACAAGAACCAAGGAATTGTCTTTGTTTGCCATGTAAACTATTATTAATTTTCAAGGTTTTATATAGAGAAAATGATTTTTGTTATGAATTACAACAATACTTATCAAACATTTTGATAATTGCAAAAAATTTATATCTAATTTATTTAATATAGAGAAAATTCAAAATGTTGTGGCTTGTGTTTCCTTCCTACTAAAGCTTGGCATTTTCTATAACATTTGCAATATACAGCTTGAGCCTTGTATTATGGTTTTGTATGTCTCTAGGGAAACAAACAATGTGACATGCGTTGAATAATCATATACTACTAATTAATGAAATGAAACGTAAATTTGACATATATATTATGATTTATATTTGGTTTTAAGTGAAATTAAATAAATGGTTTAGCGATTTGGTGAGTCACTGTCGTCGCCCATCTACAATTTGGCGGGCTCGAGGACGGTTTTCGAATAATCCGTTAGTATTTAACAGAATAGTCCGTTAATGAAATTAAACGGCGTTAACATTGACTGTATATGCTTAGCTGGCAGATGCATCGGTGAGGTTCAGAAACAGCTGGCATATATATAATCAACGTTTGCTTTTATCCCCATTTTGCCCCTACTTATTCTATTTTCTTCTTTTTTTAGAAACATTTTATTTTGACAAAAAATAAATTATATTTATTTATAAATCTTATTTGATGCAACGCATGTAATTAGTGGTTTCGTAGGTCTGAACGGTACGGAATATATGGAATATCGCGAGGGTCTACGTAATAAAAAATACTCGTAATAGAAATAGGAGTACTAGAAAAGTAGTTATGAGTATTAATTACTAGTTTTGTTCAGTGAATTTAAATAATTAAATTAGTAATATCTTTAAAAGTATTTTTTTATCACTCTTCTCACGCAAGAATAAAGGGCTTGTAATATTCATTTCATTTAAATAAGCTATTGCCACAAAATATTACATTATAAGTTTATATGAATATATATAAAGTATAATATTACAATAAATATGGTGGCTTAAACAAATGTTCGCTGGCTTGATAAATACATCTACCTCGAATGACGATTTTGCCCTCTGCCGTGCTGTCTCTAAGTACCAAGTAACCTAGGTGGCATACTTTCTTTTATATATTAGGTAAGATTTGTTGAAATAATACTTAATTAATGAAACTTTTTCACGGTGAAATATTCAAAAGAATTTACTTATTTAGAATTTTAATAGTTACTTGTTTTTTTTCCTTCTTGTTTTAACTGATTATACATTAGCCAATATTCGAGTATAATTTAGAATTTTAATAAACGGAACAGCAAATTTAATGCGAGTGTTCTGTACAACGCACCTAAAACTGGGTTTGATAAATGAAAGTATTCAACTTCAGGGCTTTAGCGTTCCGGATTAGTTTTACATGTCGTGTGCATTGAATATCCTACGAAAGGGTTTAGTGCTAAACTCTAATGATAGCCTGCTTATGCTATTGTATATAGTTTGTAATTTATTAAATGTTTGTAAGAAAAAAAATTAAAATTTGATAAGAGTAACATTTTGGGAACATGAGTGAACGTGCTTGAATCTGCGTGCCTTTACATTTTCGGCAAAAAAATAACTTAAATCATATACTAATGTCACGTCAGAAACTACTTAAAAATTGAAATAATTAACATGCTTGATTTTCATTTTTTTGTTGTTGTAAATACTAAATACTCCTATTTTATTAACAAATGCAATGTATATTTCCTTTTCCATAATACGACGCAACGTATGTATATTATAAAAAAATAATCACTAATTAAATTTCGAAAATTGTGTTGGATATTGAAAGTCAACTATTTTAGTCTATATAGTTTTATATAAAATGAAACTAAATAGAAATAAAACAAATGACTGTATTTGTCTTTCAACGACAAGCAGCCGTGAAGACACGGGAGTGAAGGATATAGAAAGAGACTCGTGATGAACAACATAACAAGATCAATGTCTTAATCTCAGTTTAAAATTACTAATCTTAAAAATTAATCACGGTTAAATTATTTGTCTTTTTTATCCTTCATTCTTTGCTTCCTCCTTTTCTATTTATCACAAGATCTGTCTTCTTCTTCTTCTTCCTCCTCTTCCTCTTCTTCCTCTTCTCTCTCTTAGAGAGACAGTACTTGTTTCTCTATAAACTTCTTTAGAAGAAGAAGAAGCAATTAGATCAGAAGAAGTGTACGAGGATGTCTCATTCTAGAAGGCTTTCGTTAGAACCTGCAATACAAAGAGACCACGACGATGATGACGTCATCAACAAACCCGATTTCAGAGAACTCGATCTAGGCTCTCCTGTCTCTACCTTAATGCCACGTGTCTCATCCTCTTCCTCTTCCTCTGCTGCAGCTACTCCAACTAGCAGCTCAGGCTCCTCGGGCTCTGCTTCCGTTAAACCGTCGGTAACTTCTGTTAAGAGTCACTCCGGCGAGATTTTAACCGGATCGGGAATGTATGCTAACCGGAATCTTAAAACGGGTCACAGAAGATCCGCTTCTACCGGAACGCCGTTGATTTTCTCCGGTAGCAGCGGCGCCACGTCAGCAGCATCGCCGAATCCGACGGTTTTACCCGCCGGCAACATTTGTCCATCGGGTCGGATCTTCAAAACCGGTATGGTGACTCGGGTCTCGAGCAGAACAGAGACTACTCTCTTCACCGGAAACGGGAATTACGGACACGGCAACGTCGTGCGTAGCGGCGGAGGAATCAACGGAAAGACGAATCAAACGGCGGCGGCGAGCTCGGGGGAGGTGAAGAGGCTCGGCAACGATATGTACAGAAGAGGCAAATTCTCGGAAGCTCTTTCCATTTACGACAGAGCGATTTCGATGTCGCCGGAAAACGCAGCTTATAGAAGCAACCGTGCGGCGGCGTTAACGGCGTTAGGAAGGTTAGGAGACGCCGTGAAAGAATGTCTTGTAGCCGTTAAGCTTGATCCTTCTTACTCAAGAGCTCACCAAAGAGTAGCTTCACTTTATCTCAGGTAGTTAAAAGATTGAGACTTTGTGATTGATTTAGAAACATAAAGGTTTTGTCTTTTATAATTTATCTTTAATCTATTGTTGGGTTTAGATTAGGAGAAGCTGATAATGCAAGGCGTCATCTTTGTTTCTCTGGACTATGTCCGGACCAAACTGATCTCCAACGGCTGCAGACACTTGAGAAGCATCTCCGGCTATGTCGTGAGGCTCGAAAGATTGGAGATTGGAGAGCCGTGGTCAAAGAAACCGATGCAGCCATTGCAAACGGCGCTGATTCGTCTCCTCAGGTGAGAAATCATGGCCATTAGTAAGGTGGCTTGTAAAGTTATAAGCTAATAGTATGGTTTTGGTTTGATTTTGACAGCTTGTTGCTTGTAAAGCCGAAGCCTTTTTGCGTCTTAACAAAGTTGAGGATTCGGATTTTTGTCTATCTTGCATTCCGAGATTCGATCATTACCATTCTCAACCTCAGACGAAACTCTTTGGTATGGTAGTTGAGGCTTATGTGCTCTGTATTCAAGCTCAAGTTGATACGGCATTAGGAAGGTGAGTTTTCGAAATTCGTAAAAAATTGTGATTCTTTGGAATGTTTATTTGCCTTTATCTGGATAGTGAGTAGATATGATAGGTTTGTTGCAGATTTGAGAATGCAGTTGTAAAGGCAGAGAAAGCTGCGAAGCTAGATCAGACCAATTCTGAGGTAGTATCGGTTTTAAACAATGTGAAGATGGTCGTGAGGGCACGTACTCGTGGTAATGATCTGTTTAGTTCAGGGAGATACTCTGAAGCTAGTGTGGCTTATGGAGATGGTCTCAAGTGCGACGATTCCAACTCGGTTTTGTACTGTAACAGAGCTGCATGTTGGTATAAACTCGGTTTGTGGGAGAAATCTGTTGAAGATTGTGACGAAGCCTTAAAAATACATCCTAACTACATCAAGGCACTTCTACGAAGAGCTGCTTCTTATGGAAAGGTGAGATTAGAACTCGGTTTTGGTTAGTGATCGTAACCGAGTTTGGTGGTGTTATTTGAGTGACAATGTTTTGTTGAAATGTAGCTTGGTAGGTGGGAAGATGCGGTTAGAGATTATGAGTTTGCGAGAAAGGAACTTCCAGGAGACAATGATGTTGCAGAGTCTCTTGAGAGAGCGAAAACCGCGCTGGTGAACTTAAGTCTAGAATCTAAAAGCTTAGGATCCAATAACGAAGTTGAAGTGGTTTCGACTTTGGATAAGTTCAAAAGCTCGGTAACACTTCCCGGTAAGTTTTAAAAGAAACTATTTGTCTGAAAGGTTTAGAATTCTTATCTGTCTTGCTTAAGGAGATACATGTGTTCTTCAGGTGTTTCTTTGTTTCATTTCAAATCATCATCAAACCGACAATGCGAAGAAATCTCTCCATTTATCAACACATTATGCCTCCGGTATCCATTAGTACATTTCTTCAAGGTAAAAGACCCCACTCTTCAAAAATACCCTCTTTTATAAACTTATGTCACACAATGTTTTAAACCAAGAGAATGAAATGTTATCAGGTGGATGTGGAGGAGTGCTTGGCGTTGGCGAGAGCAGAGAGTATCAAGAAAGTTCCAACATTTAAGATGTACAAGAATGGAGACAAAGTGAAAGAGATGATATGCCCAAGCCACCAGTTTCTAGAAGACACTATAAAGCACTTTCTCTTATAATTTGAAAAAGCCTATCATCACTCTCTGCACCCCCAAAGAGCTTATTTTAAGACTTAAAAAGAGAAAAAATCTTATGAAAGATGGGAAAGAGATATATTCTATCATTCAACAAATTATTCAATTCTTTCTTTTTGTGTTTTCTATATATATATTTTTTTGGAGTTTGACTCTGCTAAATGAGTAATGTTGAGAAGGACTCAAGAACTGCAAGCTTCATTATCAATCTACATTTGGGTTGTGAAGGAAAACAAAGATTGTATCCGTTGAGACAAAATTTAAGAGATAAAACCAATAAGTGAAGAAGAGGCTCAAAAGTTGTTGACCCAAAAACGAGTTTCAGAGACTTCTGAAACCCCAAATCACTTGAAGTGAAAACAAACCCTAGATAAGAACATAAAGTAATAATTCAAAAGACTTTTCCTAAAAATTAGTCATCATGTCATGTTATAGATCTCACATTCTCTACATAGTCGATAGAGGTATACACTCTCACATCTCTCAAGGCTTCCGTCCCTGGTATTCCAATCTCTAGAGCCGTGTTTTTGTCTAAATTGTAATAGTAAATGTAGAATGGCTCGATCCGGCCGGGGATTTTGTAATGTGGTGCCAAGACAAGTTCATTTGATCGAGTCACTCCAACAAAGTCTACATAATTGTACATAAAACGATCCCTCAATGAATCTGACAATACATATGTATGGTCTGACCATTCCCCTTTTTCAACATCTTGTAAAATCCCCAACTGAAAAACAGTAGATGTGTAACTGACCACTCTACCCTCTGGAGTCGTAATTGCTCCTAGTTTTCCGTTGCAGTTGATCAGAGTTCCGTCTCGATGCTCTACAAATCTGAATTTTTCAGTCCTAACATCAAAGCAAACTATCATAGAAACCCTCAAAGAGCTGCTAATTGAAGCTGGATAATACAAAACACCATTGATGCATATCCCCCCATTTCTTGGAGAATGCTTTAAGCTACATTCGACCATCCTCCATGAAAGTTTCTTCCCTTTCCCAGCATCCTCCAATGTCAAAACTTGATGCTCTTCGGACACCGTATGATTACTCCAAAAGAGTGCGGTCATAGAGAGTACCTTGTGTTGTTTCCCAACAGGATCATACCCGAAGTAGCTACTTATAGAAAGCCACCTCCTCGTCCTTACTTTGGGCAATGTCAAAGATTCTCCAGTGGATGGGTTACATAACAGAGACACTATCTGCCTCCTCCTCCTATTCAAAGTCTGCAAATCTCTAAGGAAGACGAAGCCGTTGATAGTTGTAAATCTTTCATGTGCAATAGCATGCGGTATTTTCATGTGATAGCTAGCGGCGGCCAGTGAAAGAGACGACGAATTCTCTTGAAGCTGAGGTGTAGAGAAGAACAACATCTCACGGTCGTTGAATGTGTGGAAGGCGAATAAGAGACGCGGAACAGAAGAAGATCTCGTCAAGAAGAGCTCCGTGAAGTCTTCACGGCGGAGTATGGAGGCCCACAACTTCGACACGCAGCGGCATCTAGCTATTGATTTCGTCGGCAATCTCGAGAAAATCTCCATAACCAGATCGATTGGTATTGAGTTCATCGATCGCCTATGCCTTCGGATGATGGTTACATCGTCATCCTCCGTCGCGAGGTTCAGCCGGCGTGATTTCATGAATAGATCCATTGAAGCTTTTCGTGTTCTCTGTGCTTTTTTAGGTTATCTTTGTTAATGTTTTGTTGGAGACGGTTTCTCTTTAATCACAAAGTTTCTCTCTAAATATATATAGTGCGCGTGAATCAAAGTTTTCGATACACCCGAAAACGGTGTCGTTTTATAGTCCCAAAGTTTTGTAAAGTTTCCTCTTCTTTGATACGGCGTATTATTGTTATTATATATATGTTTTATGAATTCGTGTTGACTTATTCGATGTATTCTTAGCTTTTTTGAGCTTGACGGGTCGTCTTCATATATGTAAAGTTCTCAGCTTTTGCTATATATCTCTTGGGTTGCTATTTTCTTAATAAGGAACCCGTCTTGTGGTTTTACAGGGTTTTGTTATTTGATTTAAAGTAAAAAAAGGATTTGTTTTTGCTGGTGGATTGGATTATCAAGAGACAAGAAAACCGACACGCAAGTTAAAAAACGTGGAAAATGAAAACGACACGCAATCTGTGAAGGAATTTTATAAGAAGAAACAAACAAAAGTCTCGTAACTCATATCTATCTCTCTTTCTTCTCTATTGAATCTATCGTCTCTCTGCTCTCAATTCGTATCTCTGTATCTATCTTATATTTTCACAACTTCTGTGTACGATCTCAAAAAGGTAAAGCAAACGAATTTTTAAAGCTTACCTTCACCATTGATTTCTTCGATTCGTTTTGAGATTCTCTCTGAGCTTTCTGTAGATGACATTGTTCTCATGTTTGCGTGATTCTATTGGCGTTTGTGATGTTCATATTCGTTTTTTCTCTTCGATTATGCTATTCTCTGAAGACTGGTCTTTTGTTGTTTTATGAATTCGTGTTGACTTATTCGATGTATTCTTAGCTTTTTTGAGCTTGATGGGTCGTCTTCATATATGTAAAGTTATCAGCTTTTGCTATATATCTCTTGGGTTGCTATTTTCTTAATAAGGAACCCATCATGGGCTGATGTGGCTGACTCAGAGAACAACGCTTCTGAGTCTACTAGTCAGAATTCTCATCCTACACGACCTGCTTATGTTCCTCCTCATCTAAGGAACAGGCAAGCACCTTCTCACCATGTTTCTCCTTTGCCTGCAAATGATCGTGCGGGTTATGCTGGTCCACCTTCTGTCTCTAGATGGGCTCCTGGTGGTGGAGGTGGAGGTGGTGGTGGTTATAGAGCTGATGCAGGTCGTCCTGGCTATGGTGGACAAGGAGGTGGTGGTGGTTGGAACAATAGAAGTAGAGGGTGGGACCGTAGAGAAGTAAATCCCTTTGGTAATGATGATGTTGAAACAGTACCAGCCGTTACTGAGCAGGACAATACGGGTATTAACTTTGACGCCTATGAAGATATCCCGGTTGAGACTAGTGGGGAGAATGTGCCTCATCCTGTTAACACATTCGCGGATATTGATCTCGGGGAGGCTTTGAATCTGAATATCCGTAGGTGCAAATATGTAAAGCCAACACCAGTACAGCGTCACGCTATCCCCATATTGCTTGGAGGAAGGGATTTGATGGCTTGTGCTCCGACAGGCTCAGGGAAGACAGCTGCTTTTTGCTTTCCAATAATTACATGATGAGGCTAAAAAGTTCTCCTACCAAACCGGTGTGAAGGTTGTTGTCGCATATGGAGGAACACCTATTAACCAGCAGGTAATGTTTTCTACCTGAGAAGCATTTGTAGATGTTCATTGTTGTATGTGTTAATCTGTTTAGTTGATTTTTGTATCTTTGTTGTTTGTGCAGCTCCGGGAACTTGAGAGGGGGGTTGATATTCTTGTGGCAACACCTGGTCGATTAAATGACTTGCTCGAGAGAGCTAGAGTCTCTATGCAATGATTAGATTTCTAGCTCTTGACGAGGCAGATAGGATGTTGGACATGGGCTTTGAACCTCAAATTAGAAAGATTGTCGAACAAATGGACATGCCTCCTCGTGGAGTTAGACAGACATTGTTGTTTAGTGCCACTTTTCCAAGAGAGATACAGGTTAGTTTATAACCACAATGGTAGAGGAACTTACAATGCTAATTATTCAATGAATGGTGTTATGGAGAGCTTTAGATTGATTAAGTTTCATGCTTGTGTGGTTAAAACTACATCATACTTGTTACTAGAAGTCTAGAAGATTTAACATATTTGATTTTTTTGTGTGCAGAGACTCGCAGCCGACTTCTTAGCAAATTATATATTTTTGGCTGTGGGTAGAGTAGGTTCAAGTACCGACTTAATTATCCAGAGGGTTGAGTTTGTACTTGACTCTGACAAGAGAAGTCATCTCATGGACCTGCTTCATGCTCAGAGAGAAAATGGTGTCCAAGGCAAGGTAAAATTAGTACTCCCTCTTTATTGTTTTGAAGGCATCAGATATTGTTTACTTAGTTCATGATTTATCACCAAAGTAGCTGGTCTTATATCATATTGAGGCATGCTTGGTCGTACTTGTGATGATTGTGTTATCTTCCATGATTATAGCAAGCCTTGACCTTGGTGTTTGTTGAGACAAAGAGAGGAGCTGACTCTTTGGAGAATTGGTTGTGCATGAATGGGTTTCCAGCAACCTCAATTCACGGTGACAGAACACAGCAGGTTTGTTGATTTATTGGAAGATTCGATACCTAAGAGAAGATCTTGTATAGGAATAGTACTCATTGCAACTAAAGCTAAAACTAGAAACAAAATCTGAAGAAAACTGATGAATTATTTTGCCATCATTTCCAAGCTAGTTTTACTAAGTTATGTTGTGTCGTTATGTGTGCATTGCAGGAAAGAGAAGTGGCACTGAGGTCTTTCAAGAGTGGGAGGACACCAATATTGGTGGCAACGGATGTAGCAGCACGTGGTCTCGACATTCCCCACGTGGCATTTCGATCTACCGAATGACATTGATGACTATGTCCACCGTATTGGAAGAACAGGACGAGCATGCAATTCAGGACTAGCAACTGCCTTCTTCAATGATGGTAACACCTCAATGGCAAGACCGCTCTCAGAGCTGATGCAAGAAGCTAACCAGGAAGTCCCTGAATGGCTCACACGATATGCATCGCGTTCTTCCTTTGGTGGTGGTAAGAACAACAGGCGGTCTGGTGGTCGTTTTGGTGGCCGTGACTTTAGAAGGGAAGGGTCTTACAGCAGAGGAGGAGGAGGAGGTGGTAATGATTATTATGGAGGTGGAGGAGGCTGTGGTGGCGGTGGTGGTAGATATGGTGCTCCGAGTGGTGGATATGGTGCTCCGAGTGGTAGATGTGGTGCACCAAGTGGTGGATATGGTGCTCCCACTGTCTTTTTTCGGTTAAAACTCTTTGACTGTTCTTTTTTCTTCGACATTCCCAGAGAGAGAGAGTGTGTATGTATTGATGAGATTTGGAATTTATATAAAGTTTTCTTCTTCTTTTCTGTTTCTCATGTAAGAGAGTTTTGAATTGGTCAACAAGAGTATATACAAAAAGACAAGACAACAGAGAAGAGTCTCAAAAATCACTGTTCTTTTTTTTCACTATACAATGACAAACAAGAATATCCAACTCAGAAAATGATCTAACACACTAAATGCCCAAACATATTCACGAGGCTGGGGGGCAAAAAAAAAAGAATCTCAATGTTATGAATTGTTCTATATTTTTTTTACTAAACCATATGGTGCTATCTCTTCTCTTTATCAGACATGAAGTATGTACCTAAACTGCGAAAGGAGTGCGATATGGCTTGAAGACAATTCTGTTGATGGGATAGCTTTGTCTAAATCAGTCCCAGAACACGGTCAATGAGAGACTGAGGAATGCGTTCTCCTCTTCTCTTATCCGGCGGTGTTTTTGCCGTGCGAACGAGTGTCCGCCATTTGTCTCTTAAGTCTTCTTTGGTCCGACGGCTATTTCCAAAAGCTAGCCGCTTCGCTTGGGCCCAATTTCCTATCCCAACTTCTTCAAGTGCAGAGACCAGTATTTCAGCCTCTGTCACGGTGAAATGCTGCGTGTCTCTTCGACCTTGGGATGATGAAGAATCGTCCGCCTTGTAGAAACCTGTCCACGTAACCTCCGTATCAACAAGCCCCGTCATCGGAGGAGGAATTGATGCAACAACAGGAAGAGTCTTATATTCAGTGGCTTCTCCCAAAACAGCTCCAGTCTGTACAGAGATCACAGTAACTTCTATCTTCAGAACACAGCCTATATCATTAGCTGTTGGTGTATACGTTATACCGTTCCCGACAACAGATTCTGGCTCCTGTTGCTGAGGAGAATATGCTGGAGCATGATGACTATAGGTATGTATAAGGTCGGCTTTGTTGTTAGCTTTCTGTGCGATCTCGTGTGCAGCTTTATGATCAGGCAAAGCATCTTGATAGCACTTTGCTGAACAGTGGTGGCTTCTCCCAACAAGACTTTTATGCTTTGCACAGTACAGACATTGTAACATGCTTGGCTCTGATGGATGCACATGACAACATATAAAACGAGACCTGTATAAAACAAGATTCCAATTTTTTGATTTTTTTTCATAGCCACAGATCTAAACAAGATACTAATCAAGAACCAATCTTTTCGCTCTAAAACCATTCAAAGAATCATCATACAAGATACTAATCAAGAACCAATCTTTTCGCTCTAAAACCATTCAAACAATCATTATACAAGATACTAATCAAGAACCAATCTTTTTGCTCTAAAACCATTTCAAAGACTCATCATATACAGCGAGTGGATACTAATTGTTCGTAAGTGCTTACCATTTGTATTTCACGTAGAAACCATCAATCGGAGCCGACGCCGGAACATCGTCGGAAGTCAATGTGTTATTCGGGAGGCAGAGAACCACCGTAGGCGTAATTTCACAGCCAAAGATTGGAGGCTCCTCCGAACCTATCCCCAAACGAAACACGCTCAGCATTGTAACTACTTCCGAAGCAAAGAATCGAAACACCGTAGAGAAACCTAAAGAAAAGAGTAAAAAGACGATTAAGACGGCGACGCAAGGCGTGGCTGAAAACGCCGTGGATTTGTAAACCCTAGAAAACAACACTACCGTCAAAATCGACTCAAAGATTAATAAGAAGAAGAAGAAGAAGAAGAAGAAGAACACGAAGAAGAAGAAGAAGAAGAAGAAGAAGAAGAAGAAGAAGAAGAAGAAGAACAAGGAAGAGATCGTTACGCGGATTTAGACGACGGAGAAAGAAAGATTAATCGCCGCCGAGAAAGGAAGAAATCGCCGGTTTCGCTATCAGAGAGGTTTTGATGATTTTTAATTCGTCTCTTAGGATCAGTGACGAAAATAGTTTTCACAGAGAGAGAGAGAGAGAGAGTCGCTTATTTATATATACGCGTGAGAAGAAATAAAACTATATGGTTTTAGCGCATTATTTCGATTTCAAAGTATAAACAAAAAAGTCAAGTTTTTTATTCTCCTATCGATTAATTCGCTTCAAGTCCAAAGTGTAAGGATCGTTTGGTAATTTTATAATTATAAAACAAATAAGGAAATCATAAAATAACATTTTTGGTTAATCATATAAATTTTCTGAGCGTTGCATGATTCATAGTATGATTTGGATTCATGATTTGATTAATATTAAAACTTTATACTTTCAAATACTAACATTTTGTTCAATCAGTTGCAAATTAATTTCTTGTTAGTTATAACCGTTCACGAGCTAAGCTAATATTATTTGATTAGTATATTAGACTTCACATGTATATACTAATACTATCACATACTCCATGAGCTAAAGAAATAACATTTTTGTTAATCAGATAAATTTTCTGAGTGTTGCATAATTCAATAGTATGATTTAGAATCTTCATTTGTTAAATATTACTCCCTCCGTTTTTTAATATAGGATTTTTGTTGAAAATATTTGGGTTAAAAAATGGATTTTCTCACTTTTTATATACAATTGTTAATGATAAATTATAGAATTCAAGAAAAATAACTAAACATTATCGTTTTAGAGTTGTTGGAAATTATAAATCACAAAAAATAATATATTTTTATATGTTTGTTTATTATATATAAAAAACTAAAAAACATATGTTTAGAATTATAAAACAAATAAGGAAATCATAAAATAACATTTTTGTTAATCATATAAATTTTCTGAGCATGATTCATAGTATGATTTGGAATCATGATTTGATTAATATTAAAACTTTATACTTTCAAATACTAACATTTTGTTTAATCAGTTGCAAATTAATTTCTTGTTAGTTATAACCGTTCACGAGCTTAGCTAATATTATTTGATTAGTATATTAGACTTCACATGTATATACTAATACTATCACATACTCCATGAGCTAAAGAAATAACATTTTTGTTAATCAGATAAATTTTCTGAGTGTTGTATGATTCAATAGTACTATGATTTAGAATCTTGATTTGTTAAATATTATAAACTTTAGATGTAATAAAAAAAAAATATTATAAACTTTGTACTCTCAAATACAAACATTTTGTTTAAACAATTGCAAATTAGTTTCTTGTTTTTTGTTGGTATGAGCAAATTAGTTTCTTGTTAATTATATCAATTCACGTGCTTAACTAATATTATTTGATTAGTCTAACAAATTAGACTTGGCATGTAAACTAATACTCCATGAGCTAAAAACAATTAAATGCTTTAATTGTAAATAAATATCTTATTTTGTGCCGATTAATAACACTAAAAAACATAACTTGATTTAAAACGGTAAAAAAAACAATTAACAAGCTTATTGATGTAATTAACAAACAATACATTGAAACATTAAGAGAAACTTAATTAATCATGACTTGGTGGCGGCTTCTTTAACTTCTCCGGCTTTACTCTCTAAAAACTCAGCCGCTTCTTTGCCTTTCTCCGTCACAAACTCCGTCGCTTTATGAGCTTCCTCCACCGCCACGTCTTTAGCTTCTACGCTTTTCTCAACAATGTAATCTTTCGCTTTCTCTCCATCTTTTAAAGCCTCTTGTGTCTTCTCCGTTACAAATTCCGTAGCTTTCTTTCTGTTAATTATTATTTGATCGTTGACTTTTTATTAAGACCAATATATATAAAAAAAATATTAAGTAATGTTTAAAAGTATGCTTACGTGGCGTCGTTGATGCCGTCGAGGATGTTGCCGTCATCTTTAACGGCGTATATCAACGACTTCTTGCGTTGAGATACCACGACCAACTCTGTTTTCCGACCAAATTTAACTGTGGTAACGCCGTTGAGTTTGGCTCCTCCGTTAGAGAAAGAAGAGGTAATGCCATTAAGAACAGCTGCTCCTGAAAATGACATAGCCATGAGAGAGAGATCTTTGTAAAGATGTTGTAAGAAAAGTGTATTTTTGAAAGGATGAGTTTGCTAGTGTAATTCAATAGTATCGTTATATAGATCTGTAGACCAATTAGAATCCAATATTACACGTAATCTTTAACCCTATGAACAAAAAGGGCTTTATTCACTATTATTATTCGACCACGTGTAACCATTTTTGTGGGTTTCTTGAAAATAAATAGGTCGGCCATGAAGTTGTGGTATATACATTTTAGCATTTGGTTATGTACTTTTTTATGTGTACTAAACTACACCAAATTTTTTATGTCGGTCAACATGTTAATTTAAAAGCCCAAATGTAAAAAAGTAAAGGCCCTAAATGAGTTTTCACTTCAGAATCAAATATAAACAGAGGTTAAAAACAGAGAGTTTCTTGTTATTTACGTACAAAACCCTATTTAAACAAAGAACAAAACACATAAAACGTTTTCTTCTTTAGCTTTTCAACAATGACCATGTTCTTGTCTCTGGATTTAGGATCAGTGACGACAATAATTTTCTCAGAGAGAGAGGCGCCTATTTATATACACGCGTGAGAAGAAATAAAACTATGTTATATATTATTATATCATATGGTTTTAGCGCATTATTTCGATTTCAAAGTATAAACAAAAAGTCAAGTTTTTTATTTAAAAAATTAGGAAATCAGGTACATTTTTGGACTTTAATTTGCAATATGGTGATTTGTGTTTCAAAATTGGTAATTAGGTGATTTTCCTTCTTTCTATTTTATTTATGACTGATATACCCTCCGCGCATTCACACAGGTTCACGAATGTTCACAAGTTTTTTGATTCAGATTTTTCATGAATTATTTAATCAAACTATGAATGTTCACATGTTATCATGAATATTCACACATGTTCATGAATATTCACACATTTTCGTGAATATTCACGCAAGGTCACGATTATTTTAGAAGGAAAAACATGAATGTTCACGCATATACATGAATGTTCACACGATCTGACCATAAAGTTCAGGGTTATTTTTGAATTTTCAACATAAAAAAACTATTAAATGCAAATACAAAAAAAAATCACTCTATTAGCAAATTAAGAAATAAAAAGTATCTAGTTTACTAAATAACTCTTTTTTATTCTCCTATCGATTAATTCGCTTTAAATCCAAAGTGTAAGGATCGTTTGGTAATTTTGGAAAAGTAAGCATAATTAGTCAACAAAAGGTGAATAGAAAATAATAGATTTCTTCTCTAAATAAGACATTAGATACCTAATTACTCAAAACATATGTTTAGAATTATAAAACAAATAAGGAAATCATAAAATAACATTTTTGTTAATCATATAAATTTTCTGAACATGATTCATGGTATTATTTGGAATCATGATTTGATTAATATTAAAACTTTATACTTTCATATACTAACATTTTGTTTAATCAGTTGCAAATTTCAAAAGCTTGATTTACCCTTTAAAAAATTACAAAAATTAAAAAAAACATTATTTGGGTTCGCTAATTAGTGTTTAGGGTATATTATTAAATGGGTAGGATTGTGTGGGTAGAATTTATTTGGATTTAATTTTAAATATTTAGGTGTAGTTTTGTGAAGTAATTTTAAAATGGTGTAATTTTGTGAAATATAATTCAAATGATTTAGTTTTGTAATTCTCCCTTTCTTTAATGCAGTATTATGATGTTAAAATGGTTTTGCCATAGAGAAGGAAAGTGGGCATAATAACATAACTTTGACAATAGTAGAATACGATAACAAGAGGGCATGCTAACAAGGCAAGAACACGAGGTCTTCTCTTTCCCTAAAAGAGTATTTCCTTTTTTTATCTTAATATATGACGATTGAAAAAAAAATAGAATAAAGTAACAAAAAAATATCATATACTCATAAATAAAACGCGTAAAGAAGATTCAAAGAGATTATAATATTACATCATCACAGAATAACCATAATACATAGAAACATAGATTGTAAGGGAATAATACACAAGAGTTTGGTTTTTTAAATTGATAACTTAAAAATGCCTTAACCGGTATTTTGCATACCCGTCATGGTGAGGATCACAGATAAGAGTCACTCATGTCTTTTGTCCTCTGACCATTCTTTGTAAGATCCAATACCCAAGTGTTGTGTGATGGTGTGCCTGTCAGAATTTTGACGGATATCGAGTTTCACAAGAGCAAGACCAAAAGGCTCAAGAAATCAAGTCGGCTTCCATCAACAATAGGTATGTCGCCGCAATCACATAGCCTCAACCGTAACCTCAATGTGGTCTTTACATGTGGATGACTAATAGAACTCATCAACACACTTATGAAACAACCATACATCTTTAATAACATTGAAGTGGGGTTATTATTATGGGATTATACCATGCAAGTGGATAAAGAGAAAAGTTTGATGGAGCATAACCATATCACTTGAAGTGAAAACAAAGCCTAGATAAGAACATAAAATAATAATTCAAAAGACTTTTACTAAAAATTAGTCATCATGTCATGTTATAGATCTCACATTCTCTACATAGTCGATAGAGGTGTACACTCTCACATCTCTCAAGGCTTCCGTCCCTGGTATTCCAATCTCTAGAGCCGTGTTTTTGTCTAAATTGTAATAGTAAATGTAGAATGGCTCGATCTGGCCAGGGATTTTGTAATGTGGTGCCAAGACAAGTTCATTTGACCGAGTGACTCCAACAAAGTCTACAAAATTGTACCTAAAACGATCCCTCAATGAATCTGACAATACATATGTATGGTCTGACCATTCCCCTTTTTTAACATCTTGTAAAATAAAATCCCCAACTGAAAAACAGTAGATGTGTAACTGACCACTCTACCCTCTGGAGTCGTAATTGCTCCTAGTTTTCCGTTGCAGTTGATAAGAGTTCTGTCTCGATGCTCTACAAATCTGAATTTTTCGATCTAACATCAAAGCAAACTATCTTAGAAACCCTCAAAGAGTGCTAATTGAAGCTGGATAATACAAAACACCATTGATGCATATCCCCCCATTTCTTGGAGAATGCTTTAAGCTACATTCGACCATCCTCCATGACAGTTTCTTCCCTTTCCCAGCATCCTCCAATGTCAAAACTTGATGCTCTTCGGACACCGTATGATTACTCCAAAAGAGTGCGGTCATATAGAGAGTACCTTGTGTTGTTTCCCAACGAGGATCATACCCGAAGTAGCTACTTATAGAAAGCCACCTCCTCGTCCTTACTTTGGGCAATTTCAAAGATTCTCCAGTGGATGGGTTACATAACAGAGACACTATCTGCCTCCTCCTCCTATTCAAAGTCTGAAAATCTATAAGGAAGACAAAGCCGTTGATAGTTGTAAATCTTTCATGTGCAATAGCATACGGTATTTTCACGTGATAGCTAGCGGTGGCCAGTGAAAGAGACGACGAATTCTCTTGAAGCTGAGGGGTAGAGAAGAACAACAACTCACGGTCGAATGTGTGGAAGGCGAATAAGAGACGCGAAACAGAAGAAGATCTCGTCAGGAAGAGCTCCGTGAAGTCTTCACGGCGGAGTATGGAGGCCCACAACTTCGACACGCAGCGGCATCTAGCTATTGATTTCGTCGGCAATCTCGAGAGAATCTCCATAACCAGATCGATTGGTATTGAGTTCATCGATCGCCTATGACTTCGGATGATGGTTACATCGTCATCCTCCGTCGCGAGGTTCAGCCGACGTGATTTCATGAACAGATCCATTGAAGCTTTTCGTGTTCTCTGTGCTTTTTTAGGTTATCTTTGTTAATGTTTTGTTGGAGACGATTTCTCTTTAATCACAAAGTTTCTCTCTAAATATATATAGTGAGCGTGAATCGAAGTTTTCGATATACCGAAAACGGTGTCGTTTTACAGTCCAAATTTTGTAAAGTTTCCTCTTCTTTGATATGGCGACTCGGGTCTCGAGCAGAACAGAGAGAGGCAACTCCTCAAATGGGTGTTTTGAATAATCCATGATCTCTTATAACCATTAAAGTCTACTATACCCAAATGAAGAGGAAATTTCACTTATACCCTTATTGGTTCATTGTTTGGTTTATTGGAGATAGGTTTGGTTTCGGTTTGGTTTGATGTTTGGTATTGGTTTTGGTTAAAAAAAAAAATTTGGATCTAAAAAAAAAAAATAGAAACGACGACGACGACGATTCCTTCGACGACGACGATTTCTTCGACGACGACGAACATCAATTTTCCTCTGGTGAAGGGCCGACGTCGGGAACAACTCTTCTACACCGCCGATCATTCATGGGCGTTGGAATGCAGGTTAATTCATTTCCTATTAGTTAGTTTTTGAAATTTTGGGGGAAAATTTTGGGGGAAAATTCGATCCGATTGATGGTGGTTTTTTTATTTGTTTTGTTGCACATTGATGTTTGATTTACTCTAGTAAAGGGTGTGGTTAATTGTAGTAGTATCAGTTATACAGTAGAACGAAATCTGTATCGATTATGCTCGCGATACGAAACCGAAACCTAAAGCGAAGAACTTCAATTAATTGGATAAAACTTTGTAGTTATACTAAGTTCTACTTAGTATAATCAGTAGAATTGATTTGTAGTTATATTATGTAAAACTGAATGTAACTAGTAAAACTGATATTTGTAATATTTTTGTAAAACTGGTATAACTATATACAACTCGGTAAAACTAAAAATAAGTGGTTTAACAAGAACTTTTTTTGCAGGATACAATGGCTTGTGTGCGTATATTTGAAGTTCAAAGGTCGTATATATAATGTAATCTTCAAGACAAAAGCTGAAGATATAAGTTTGGTCGTGATGGAAGAAATGTTGTATAAGAAGCTTGCTTTGGATGAAAGTAAAGTAAAATTGTCATTGAGTTACATACCGTTGGTGGTGGAATGTGTGGAACACTTAAGTATTTGCGATGATGAGGATTTGTTTGGAACACATCGTTATCCGAGTGAATGAACTTTTGTAATATTATGTCATATTCGCGATGTTGAACTTATGTAATATTGTGCTTTTGATGTTGAACTTATGTAATATTGTGCTTTTGATGTTGAACTTATGTAATATTGTGTTTTTGATGTTTAAATACTCTGTAATACTATGGATTACTACTATTTTTCGATTTCATTGATTTAGTTTTTGAAAAAAATTAGTATAAAACTTGTTATATAACACTTTTGTTGAATATATGTGAGTGTAAACATCTTATGAAAACTCACTTTCAAAAAAACATGTAAAAATAAACATTTTTCGAAAATTCTCTTGCATATTCAAAGTCATTTACAAGAACACTTTCTTAGAAAGAACAACTTCTAAAAGGACCATTATACAAATAGTAGATTTCGAACATAAAATTGCAGCAAACACATATAATCACCATTAAATGTTGATATATACAAAGTATAACTGTTTTGACAAATTAATTGTACGTGTAAAACTAAAAAAACATGAAATGAAGAAAATTAGTACTATGATGAAAATTTGTAAAACTGAAAACTCGGGTAAAACTATGTGTATATTTTTGGAGGTAAAATAAATTTCATTTTGCCGCCTAAAAGAATAAACACACAAATTCGGTCAAAAATGCTGATTTTTTCAGATTTATCCCCATAGATTCTCGGTCTTGTCTACACTAACTCCAAAAAATTCCAATCTCATATATTTAATACATTTTCTTTCTCTTTCTCTCTTCTTTTCACTCTCTTGTTTTGCTTCTCTCTCTTTCTCTCTATTTAGGATTGAATCAAAAGAAATTCTGAGAAAAGTTTCGACTTTTTTTTATTGATTTTATGCTTTCTTTTGATTTGGGTTTAGCTTCAAACATATGGAAAATTAAGAAAGGCTTCGACTTTTTGAGTATTTTGGGTCCAGTTTTTGGTTTTGGTTTGATTTTGAATCAGAGAAAGATGTCAACTTATTACATTGATATGCACTTTCACTGCTTTGTTTATGAGCCTCATTATAGTTAATATTTTTTCAAAATTTCATGTCTGTCAAACTGAGGAAAACTGTATTATACTAAATGAAACTTATTAAGACAAACTGAGGAAATCTGTATTATACTAAGTGACACTTTTAAAGACAAACTGAGGAAAATTGTATTATACTAAGTCCTACTTTCATGTTAAGTATTAGTGTTTTTGTTTTTCAGATTGAGTTTTATGTTAAATCTTGAAAATTGTCATAAACATCCATAAGTACTACAATCATCCGAAAATACCTTAAAAACATCCAAAAGTATCACTACGAATCCGAAAAGTATCACTTTCTTCTTTTTCTTTATCATATATTGTTTTCTCCGATATCATTATCTACATCACATGCATTCGGCTCACCCGATTTCACCGCTACAACACTTCTTTCTTCGACAATAATCTCTGCATCTCTCGCACCTCTTGATTTTAAGAAAATTTGTCAATTGTAAAGATGTAATTAGGAGATTAGGGTTTTTGATGAGGAGGGGTTGAGAAGAGTTTTACTTGAGAAGTTTTTGTAAAATAATGAAGACAGCGACAAAAAATATATCAATTTGGTTTTTTAACCAATTTTTTGGTTTTATGTGATATAAAATTCGGTTTAATATTATGGTCGGGTCATTCAATTCGGATCCGGTTTTACCAGTAAATAAGTGTGGTCAACTTTCTTTTTTTCGTATTTTCCTTTGTATTTTTCTCCGATTAAAAAAAGAAAAAAAGGGACACCCTTCAAAGATCATTTTTTTTCAAAACGCCTAAGATTCTTAGGAGATGCCTCGAACAGAGACTATTCTTCACCGGAAACGGGAATTACGGACACGGCAACGTCGTGCGTAGCGGCGGAGGAATCAACGGAAAGACGAATCAAACGGCGGCGGCGAGCTCGGGGGAGGTGAAGAGGCTCGGCAACGATATGTACAGAAGAGGCAAATTCTCGGAAGCTCTTTCCATATACGACAGAGCGATTTCGATGTCGCCGGAAAACGCAGCTTATAGAAGCAACCGTGCGGCGGCGTTAACGGCGTTAGGAAGGTTAGGAGACGCCGTTAAAGAATGTCTTGTAGCCGTTAAGCTTGATCCTTCTTACTCAAGAGCTCACCAAAGAGTAGCTTCACTTTATCTCAGGTAGTTAAAAGATTGAGACTTTGTGATTGATTTAGAAACATAAAGGTTTTGTCTTTTATAATTTATCTTTAATCTTTTGTTGGGTTTAGATTAGGAGAAGCTGATAATGCAAGGCGTCATCTTTGTTTCTCTGGACTATGTCCGGACCAAACTGATCTCCAACGGCTGCAGACACTTGAGAAGCATCTCCGGCTATGTCGTGAGGCTCGAAAGATTGGAGATTGGAGAGCCGTGGTCAATGAAACCGATGCAGCCATTGCAAACGGCGCTGATTCGTCTCCTCAGGTGAGAAATCATGGCCATTAGTAAGGTGGCTTGTAAAGTTATAAGCTAATAGTATGGTTTTGGTTTGATTTTGACAGCTTGTTGCTTGTAAAGCCGAAGCCTTTTTGCGTCTTAACAAAGTTGAGGATTCGGATTTTTGTCTATCTTGCATTCCGAGATTCGATCATTACCATTCTCAACCTAAGACGAAACTCTTTGGTATGGTAGTTGAGGCTTATGTGCTCTGTATTCAAGCTCAAGTTGATACGGCATTAGGAAGGTGAGTTTTCGAAATTCGTAAAAAATTGTGATTCTTTGGAATGTTTATTTGCCTTTATCTGGATAGTGAGTAGATATGATAGGTTTGTTGCAGATTTGAGAATGCAGTTGTAAATGCAGAGAAAGCTGCGAAGCTAGATCAGACCAATTCTGAGGTAGTATCGGTTTTAAACAACGTGAAGATGGTCGCGAGGGCACGTACTCGTGGTAATGATCTGTTTAGTTCTGGGGGATACTCTGAAGCTAGTGTGGCTTATGGAGACGGTCTCAAGTGCGACGATTCCAACTCGGTGTTGTACTGTAACAGAGCTGCATGTTGGTATAAACTTGGTTTGTGGGAGAAATCTGTTGAAGATTGTGACGAAGCCTTAAAAATACATCCTAACTACATCAAGGCACTTCTACGAAGAGCTGCTTCTTATGGAAAGGTGAGATTAGAACTCGGTTTTGGTTAGTGATCGTAACCGAGTTTGGTGGTGTTATTTGAGTGACAATGTTTTGTTGAAATGTAGCTTGGTAGGTGGGAAGATGCGGTTAGAGATTATGAGTTTGCGAGAAAGGAACTTCCAGGAGACAATGATGTTGCAGAGTCTCTTGAGAGAGCGAAAACCGCGCTGGTGAACTTAAGTCTAGAATCTAAAAGCTTAGGATCCAATAACGAAGTTGAAGTGGTTTCGACTTTGGATAAGTTCAAAAGCTCGGTAACACTTCCCGGTAAGTTTTAAAAGAAACTATTTGTCTGAAAGGTTTAGAATTCTTATCTGTCTTGCTTAAGGAGATACATGTGTTCTTCAGGTGTTTCTTTGTTTCATTTCAAATCATCATCAAACCGACAATGCGAAGAAATCTCTCCATTTATCAACACATTATGCCTCCGGTATCCATTAGTACATTTCTTCAAGGTAAAAGACCCCACTCTTCAAAAATACCCTCTTTTATAAACTTATGTCACACAATGTTCTAAACCAAGAGAATGAAATGTTATAAGGTGGATGTGGAGGAGAGCTTGGCGTTGGCGAAAGCAGAGAGTATCAAAAAAGTTCCAACATTTAAGATGTACAAGAATGGAGACAAAGTGAAAGAGATGATATGCCCAAGCCACCAGTTTCTAGAAGACACTATAAAGCACTTCCTCTTATAATTTGAAAAAGCCTATCATCACTCTCTGCACCCCCAAAGAGCTTATTTTAAGACTTAAAAAGAGAAAAAATCTTATGAAAGATGGGAAAGAGATATATTCTATCATTCAACAAATTATTCAATTCTTTCTTTTTGTGTTTTCTATATATATTTTTTTGGAGTTTGACTCTGGTAAATGAGTAATGTTGAGAAGGACTCAAGAACTGCAAGCTTCATTATCAATCTACTACATTTGGCTTGTGTATCACATATACTGATTTTGTGCATGCTAGATTCTCCATTACAGACGAAACAACTGTGAAAAGAAACTGGATTCAACTAAAAACAGAACATGAATAAAAGGAAGAAATAAGCAACTAAGACAAGGATTGGATCCTCTGTAAGTGATAAGACCAATAACTGAAGAAGACACTAGTTAAAATTACAAATAAGAAAATAGTGTCCTGAAGCAATACATTCAAAAACCAAGGAGATTTGGGACTAACCAGAGTACAAACATACACAATAAACAATACAAGAAACAGAGGAGCTCTACATTTCGCTATTACATTCTATTCTTCTTCAAACATGTTTGTCCATTGTTGCTCATGCACACACATATTCGAATCATCCACGAGGAAAGTAATCTCAAACTACTTTACCTCTGCTTCATCTCCGCCTCCACCGTGTTTAGCAGAACCATTTGTCTTATGAGCATCATCTGCTGCACATATAGGCCACAAAACATTTGAAATCCACAGCCAAATATGAATCATTACGAAACAAAGAATCATCTTCTTGATGCTATTTAAAGCTTATCATTCCTCTAGCATGTACATTGATATGCTTAAAATGTTCTTAAATTCGATGTTTCCACCAAAAAGAACTTTTTTATGACATTGAAACATTATAGTTTAAGAGTTTGCGTAGGTCCAGAGAAATCATTACCTCCTTCTTCAGGGATGTCAGAAGTCCACAAGGTGAGATTGTCCCTAAGGAGTTGCATAATTAAAGTGCTATCTTTGTATGATTCCTCATTCAAAGTATCAAGCTCCGAGATAGCTTCATCGAACGCCTGCTTAGCAAGGTGACATGCCCTGAACATAGAAACAAAACAAAAACAATCTATTAGCTCCTTGTAGCAATGACTCTTTCATGTTCTTAGTAATTTAACAAACACAAAACCTTTCAGGCGAGCTCAAGATCTCGTAGTAGAAGACAGAGAAGTTCAAGGCCAAACCCAATCTTATAGGGTGTGTAGGAGGGAGCTTAGCATCAGCAGAAGTAGTAGCAATCTGTAAAAGAAACACACACAAAAGTAAAGCGACGATAAACAAAATAACATCAAGTGATCAATACACACACACTATAGAGTATACACCCACCTCATAGGCTTTCAAAGACTGTTGAGCAGCTTCTTTCTTCTCATCTCCTGACTTGAACTCTGCAAGATATCGATAATAATCGCCTTTCCTACAAAAACCGAACAAATCTTAAACCACATACACATCAAGTAAAGAATCAATCTTTATTGTATTGGCTTCTTACATCTTATTGAAGAAGACAGTTGATTCGCCTTCGGAAGCCGAAGGGATAAGATGTTGATCCAAGACAGACATTATGTCAATACATATGTCTGAAAGCTCTACTTCAACTTTCTCCATATACTCTTTGACCCTTTTGACATTAACATCGTTTCCTTTCACAGCTTCTCTCTGTTCGATCGAAGAGAATATCCTCCACGAAGCTCTCTTCGAGCCTATAACGTTCTTGTATCCAACAGATAGCAAGTTCCTCTCTTCCACAGTCATATCAACGTTCAATTTCGCTACGTTTTTCATCGATTCAACCATCTCTGTTACAACAAGTTTTAATTTTTACAATACTAATCTGATAAAAACCAAGACCCTTTACCAAAAAAATCGATTCTTTGTACAATCAAACGATACACACAGGAAGAAGAAGAAGAATATTGGTTACCTTCATAGCGTTCAGCTTGTTCAGAGAGCTTAGCGAGGTAAACGAAATTGTCACGCTCCTTACCAGAATCCATGTTTTTTTTTTAAGACGAAAGGAATAAACAGAGAGAGAGATCTTTGAGACGGAGCAAGTAGGGACTAAACCACAATTAACGCGGGTTTAACGATGTAATTATTACTTAATTGTCCTTGTCAGAATTAGATTTCATGTCATTATATTATTACTAGATGAATCCCGCGTAATACGCGGATAAATTACATAAAAACCTTTTATAATTATATATTAATATTGTTAGTAAATTTGTTATAAAAATAAAACATTTTTTGTTTTATTACATTGTTTTTGTTATTTACATGAAAAAAACATTTGTTTTAAATTAATAATTAGATAGTGGATCCATGAAGATAACAAATAAGTTATCATAGAAATTTTATTTATTTTTTCAAGTAATTTTACGTTTTTATTTTTTCTTATTTCTATTTTTTTATTGATTATTTCTTAAAATATTCTTAAATTTTTCTTTTTCTATGTTATTTTCCTTATTTCGATTATTTTATTTTTCTATATTTCGGATTAATTTATTTTATTTCAAATTATTTGATAATTAATGTTAATTTTTATTTTTGATTATTTTTCTTATTTCGTTTTGATCAGGTTTTGATATGTTAAAATTCTAAATTTTCGTAATGAAATTTTGTAGATTTCTTGACCAACACTTGTAATTTTTGTCCTTTCTGTAAACCTGATAAAAGATTGATGATCCGAGACTTTGTATTTCTTTATATTAGCAGATTGTACGTTGAAATCACATATTTCAATGATGTTTCCTTTCATTAGTTGATCTCCACACTTTTGAATCATTGAGTAATCTTTGAATTGTATTTTCCTTTAAAAATTAATAATTATTGTTAAATTACATAAATAATAGATATTGTATTGAGAGTACTTTTTCTAATATATACATTTTCATTAGTTAGTAGTATTTCGACTCCCATAAGAACATTATATGTTTTAGGATTTCTAGCTTCCTACTTTCGAATAACACGAACTATCGTACGACGGTAAGGATGGTTTCGATCTAATTGATTTAGTGTGAAGTAAGATTTTTGGATTTTAGAAACTATGAAATTCATCTTTTTCTCTGTTTGAGTTAAAAAAAAAATTAATAATAGTAAATAAAACAAAGAGGAAAGCACAATGAAATTTAGTGATTTTAGATATGTATATATAGATGTAGTGAAGACTTTTCGTTTGGTTATTTTTTTCCTTTTTTGGTTTTTTTTCCTTTTTCTTATTTTTGTTTTGCCTTTTTTCCTAAACGTTACTTTTTTCTTCTTTTAAAATTATTAACATTTTTATAAACATTATTAACATTTTTTCATAAACATTATTAACATTATATTTATATTAAAAATTGAACTTAAAACATGTTTTGCACAACTTATTCCTTCCCAATTATTAACATTATATCTTAACACATGTTTCTATTTATATTTCTTTCCAATTATTAACCCAATTAATAATATTATTATATCTATTCTACATTATTAACATTATTAATTAACACGTGTTTCTATTTATATTTCTTTCTAATTATTAACATTATTAACATTATATCTATTCTATATTGACACGTGTCACGATCTGGTGAGTTATGTTGTGACACGTGTCACGATCTGGTGAGTTATAATTTTACGCGCTCTCTTTTATATAATAAGATTCCTCGTGGGATATCTTTCATTGGTGCTACTCTCTCCAACCAAATCATGACATGTCATCACTCTTATCTTCTCAGCACAAATATGTATATTTATTTTCTCTTTAAAAAAATATAATACTTCTTTTTTTGATGATGTTAAAATGGTAATGTTTGCCATAGAGAATAATAACATAACTTTGACAATAATAGAATATAGTAACAAGAAAATATCATATACTCATAAATAAAACGCGTAGGGAAGATTCAGAGAGATTATATAATATCACATTCACATCATCACAGAATAACCATAATACATAGAAGCACATATTGTAAGGGAATAATACACAAGAGTTTGGTTTTTTAAATTGATAACTTAAAAATGCCTTAACCGGTATTTTGCATACCCTTCATGGTGAGGATCACAGATAAGAATCACTCTTGTCTTTTGTCCTCTGACCATTCTGATACATATGAGGCTACACACCCACCTATCTTGGAGCAATACAGGAGGAGGAACAAGGCCCAAAAGGCCTAAAGGTGATCACTTGAGAATTACGTGACTAAGGGGAGAGTTTTACTATGGGAAGTAGTTAATAAATAATCATGGTTAAGGTATCACGTGGGTGGGGAGTGTACGACTCACATGGGGTGAGGTTCGTGGGTAGTAACTATAAAAGTAGAGTATTGGGGTTGGAGAGAATCATCAAGGGATTTGATCAAGAAGGAGGGTAGAGACTCCTAAAACCTTTCTCTTTTTTTTTTTTTTTTTTTGTTAAAAGGTTTACTATTTAATGCATGAGAAATAAAATGTTTTACAAGCCCTAAGCTTAGTGGCCAAGTAGCCTAAATATTACAAAACATATTAATAAATTCAGAAAAAGTTAGCCCATGACTTTAACGTCTAGTTGGAAAATCATGCATAGATTACAGGAGCATCGAGCGAATTAAGGCCCATCAATAGTCCAATAATTGGAAGTTGAAGATGTGAGAAGATCGACTTCGGAGAAACGGAGACGAACGACACTTTTTTGCATGTTTCATATAGAGACATAGTTTCAAGATGTATTGAACCAAAGTCGAAGAATGCCAGATGCGAGAGAAGGTCGAGAATCTCGGAGAGAAGATGCTCTATTTTTCAAAGTTGAAGAGATTTGATTGATAATAGTTACCTGGTTTTTTTCAACGCCTCGGTGTAATCGATTATTTCGCTCGGTCCATAAGAAGTAGATAGGCACTGCCAAGCTAGAAGAGACAAAGTACGGTGGTCTCTATTCCCTAGGCTTTGTCGTAGGCTTGTAATCGTACCTAGCCAGTCTCTAGACGGTTGGATACCACATCTTAATGCTATCGGTTCCCAAATCGCAAGATAATGAACATTCAAAAAATATGTGATTTCGCGATTCCGGTAGAGACGAGCAGAGCAGACATAAAGAATTTGTTTGTAATCCCCATTGAAGGAGACGATCCTTTGTTGGGCATCTATTGAGAAGAGTCAACCATGTTAAGAAGTTATGCCTTGGAATTCTCCCTGAGAACCAAACAATGGTGTACCAATCTACTCGCGCATCATGTGGCTGCAATAGTGTGTATATATCCCCCGTTATAAACCTCGATCTTTTTGTTCCCGTCGGGCACCACTCAAGTTCATCTTCCGCATCTGTTAGATTAATAGTGGTGAGGTAGCGAAGTAGATTTAATTGTTGTTCAGACCTTGCCTGAGGTATTCGCCAAGAACCATTGATGCACAAATCTGCCACATTTGCCGATGACGGGATTCCCAATCTCGTGTTCCGCGCAGATCGTAAATATTTTTGCAGAGAGCCAAAAGGAGTCCAATTTGAGTGCCAGAAACTACTAGTTGCGCCATTACCAATTTTTGTTTTAATCCAAGGGTAAGGAATCTCTCTTATCTTGATCAATTTGTTCGATAGCCATGAGTTCTTTTGCCTTGTATTGATGATCCACAGGTTGTTAGGCTCTCCATCCAGCACGTACGACACAAACCATGAGGACCAAATTGAAGATTTGCAAAAAAAAATCAACCAAACCAATTTCATGAAAGCTGCCATGTTCCACATTTTTAGGTCTTTTAAACCTAAACCCCCTTCTTCTTTTGGTTTTGTAACCGTTGACCAAGCAACTCTTGCTGTTCTTGATCCATTTATATCCCCTTTCCATAAGAAAGCTCCACAAAGCGAATTAATCATCTCTATGCATTTTTTTGGTAGTATAAAGGTGCTGCACCAAAAGCCCGTAATTCCCGCAATGACAGAGTTGAGAAGCTGAAGTCTTCCTGCAAAGGACAGAGACTTTGATGCCCATGTAGTCATCTTTGATTTAATTCTTTGTAGCAAAGGTTCACAGTTAAGAAGAGATAACTTTTTGGAGCAAAGTGGGACACCTAAGTATCTCACTGGGAGATAACCCTTTGTTAAGCCAGTGGAGCTTATAATGAGTGTTGTTTCCACTTCAGATAAGCCCGAGGAGAAGAACGAAGTTTTTTCAACATTTAAAGCAAGCCCTGACATAGATTCAAACTCTTTTAGCACGTCTATGACTCCTTTCACAGAACTTAGAGAACCCTCACAAAATATAAGCACATCATCAGCAAAACAAAGGTGAGTAAGATTTTGATCTCTACACTTAGGATGATAAGAGAATTTCCCTTCCCTAGCTGCCTTGTTTAGGAGAATAGATAGGTAGTTCATGGATAGGACAAAAAGATATGGAGACAGAGGATCCCCTTTCCTTATACCTCTTCTGCTCTTGAAGTACCCATGAGAAAAACCATTAAACCCAACAGAAAATGTCGGCGTGCATAAGCAGGGCTCTAACCATCTAATAAAAGCTTCAGGGACATTATAGCTTCGGAGACACATGAATATAAATTCCCATCTTATCGTGTCAAAAGCTTTAGCGATATCGACTTTCAACGTAATTCTCTTTGGACCTTTGTCTAGGTGATATCCTTGAACAATTTCCGAAGCCAATAATGTGTTTTCCATCAACAACCTATTTTTTACAAAAGCGGTTTGGTTGGGAAGCACCACTAAGGGCAACAAGGGCTTTAATCTCCTTACTAAGAGCTTTGAAATAAGTTTATAGGTTGTGTTGCAACAAGATATTGGTCTATAGTGGGAAATCAATGATGCACCTGGGTATTTGGGAATTAGAGCTAGGATGGTAGAGTTAACAGACTTCGGCAGAAAACCTAACATGAAGAATTGAAGAATACAATCATTGAATTCCTCCCCAACAATTTCCCATGCAGATTTGAAAAAAGCAGAAGTGTAGCCATCAGGTCCCGGAGCTTTGTTAGCATTTAGTTTCCTTAAGACTTGGTAAATTTCCAGTACCTGAGGAGGTCTGCCCATACTTATGTTGATGTTCAGAGGGCACACAACAGCTGATAGAGAGCGAAGAGAAGCTAAGGAGCAGGCAAGTGGTGGCAAAAAATCTGGAGATAGAATAGACTTGAAATGGTGAATGGCTAAGTCACTCATTGCATGCGGATCCGAGATCAAGGTTCCATTTGACAGAGCAAAGCTGTTGATTGAGTTATAAGAGCCTCTCATAGAAGCAATTTTTTGAAAGTAAGAGGTGTTAAAGTCTCCTTCTTTCAACCATTGAATCCTTGATTTTTGCTTGAAATAAAGTTCCTCGATACTTCTCAAGTGAGTCCATTTTTGGTGAAGATTTCTCTCTTTTTGAAACGAATCAGGTGAAGGATCTGAAAGAGCATGTACCTGCGCAAGTTTCAAAAAACTATTAGTTTCTAAAACTCTCTCTTGAATCTGAGAATAATTCTCTTTATTTAACGATTTTATCTCTCTTTTAATGCTCTTTAGCTTTTGGCTGAACAAGGCTAGATTAGATGCTCTACTTCCGCTCTGAGTCCAAGCATCCAAGACAGTCGAGGTGAAACGAGGATGAGTGGTTAGAAAGTTGAAAAGTTTAAAGGGTTTTGAACCAGAACACGGAATTTGAGAGGCTAAATCTAGAAGACAAGGTGAGTGGTCTGAGAACTATGGAGCAAGGAAAGAGGCAAGGCTGTTAGGAAAAGATGAAGACCAATAATGATTTACAAGCAACCGGTCCAGCTTCTTGGTTATGGGTGAAAGAGGCCTATTATTTTTCCAAGTATGAGCTGGTCCGTGATACCGTAGATCCAAAATTCCTAGATCCCAAAAGGAGTCCCTTAGTTGAGCCATATCTGCGGAGATACAATTGACTGAAGGGGAAGAGTGTTCGGCATAGTGAATAATCTGGTTTAAATCTCCTCCTAGCACCCAATTTTGAGAATCCAAAGAGAGAGCTGCTTGCAAGTTAATCATATCATTCCATAACACATCTCTTTCTTCTTTTATATTTGATGCATAAATAGCTGTGAACACAAAGGTAGGACAACCAGGTAAACAAACGCGGCAAGATAGAGATTGCCTTGTTTTATTCAACACTTGGACTGAAGCCGGAGATTTCCAAATTAAGATGATTCTACCATCTTCATCTTCTGAATGATTAGAAGTATAGTTCCAACTAGGACAAAGAGAAAACATTAACAGGGCTAATTGAGGTTCCTTTAAATGTGTTTCCAAAAGAGCACCAACAATAGGCTTATTAGAAGAGAGCCATTGACAAAAAGGACATTCCAAAAAAAGAGTTTGTAACTCATAATGAAGTTAAAGAGTGTTCTCTCCCAAAAACGGGAGAGAGCCCTCTAAAGGAGCAAAAAAAGATGCAGAAGCAATAGAAAGAGAAGGTTCAAAAGGGTTTAATTTTAAGATGGATTTGGTTTTTTGAAATGGGTTATTTTTTTTGGTAACAGCTAAGTAGCTTTTTGGTGGGCGAGAAATATGGTTGGCTGGAAGGCCTAAAATGTATTGAGGCAAAGGACCAATGAAATCTGGGGAAGATGGGGAAAGAGGAGTAATGGTTTCAGAAATTTTGAGAGAAATGGTAGAATCGAAAACAGGGGAGAGGGGAAGGTTAAAGATAGGAACAAGAGGTTGATCTTTAAGAGGATGAATGGGTAGGGGGGAAACGACAAGGGAGTCTGGGGTGGGTAATATAGGCTGATCAACAATAAGAGGTTGGTTTTGAAGACAAGGCAAGGGGATTAAAGGAATAGGAGAATCTGAAGAAGTAATAACTGAATCCACAACCACTACAGAAACCACGTTAGTTGTTGGAGAGGGTTGAGAGATTTCCATCATATCCGGAGCATGTTGCGGGTCTGGTGTTGTAGGAGCCGGGGGCACTGGTTTTTTTGGAACCCATGCTAGGTTGACTTTGAGACAGTTGCGGAAGATATGACCTATACCCTTACAGTGAAAGCAAACAGGAGGAAGCCATGGATACTCAACAGAGACTGGAATGACTTGTCCACTTTTCCTAACAATCTCCACAGTAAGCGGCATGGGCTTGGTAACATCCGCTTCCACCTTTAGATGGGCTATGTTAAGGCTAGTGAGGTTCTTCGTATAATCATCCATCTCCACTGGTTCTCCTATAAGCCCTGCCACATAGCTCAAGCCTTCTTGTTCCATTAGATCAAATGGTATACCCTTCACATGAGCCCACAGAGGAACCTTTTTTAAAAATGTAGAGGGATTAGGGGTTGTAGCTGACCATTGTGAAACATGAAGCAAGGACGAGCCAACATGCCATATTTTCTGTTTTATCACTTTTTGTCTGACTGATTCATTTGGAATACGCACCAATATCGATCTTTCTAGTGGGTTAGGATGAAGTTCTAAGTGCCTTCCTTGCCCCCATAGATAATTAACAACACTTTGTATTTGACCTTTTGCAGGGAGCTTGCCTTGAAAATGTCCTAGGACGAATTCACTATGTAGGTCTGCACCACGGGAGAACACTTCATCAGGAATGGTAACACGAGGCGTTCCTTCTTTAGAAAATTCCATCGGAGCAATTCTTTTTAACGATTTGTCTGCCAAATGTTTGATCTTGGAAGCTAGAGTTGGAGAGGGGGCAGGCTCAGAGTTGGGGCAAGGAGGATTAGGTTGAACATGATTGGTTTCGGCAGCAGTGAAAGGCGCACTACTCACTTGAGCAGAATTCACAGAAGGTAAAGTTTGGGGCAAAATTGTAGAAGATAAACCTGAGTGAACAAGGGAAGGGGTTTGTTGCTCTTGAGAAGAGAGAGAAGCCATGAAAATCGTTTCAGGAAAAAGGAAAGAGACAAGATTTTGGGTTTCACTGTTTCAGATCTGAAATCGTGAACAGTGTTTGAAAGAGAACTCTTCCCATAGGTAAAATCAGTCTTTGGTAAAGGTAAAAACGAGCTAGATTTTTTTTGAGCAACCTCACTTGAACAAGAGGGGGTATGGTCTACCAAAGAATGGCCAGACAAAGGAGAGGAAAATAAACGAGAAGTTTGCTTTGAAGAAGAAGAAAGGACCGAAGAGGAAAGAGGAGGGAAATGGGAGGAGACAAGGGGGTCAGGTGGGTCAGGTGGGTGGAGAGGAGGAGGATCGGCGGCGGCTGGGCTTGGAGAGGAAGCGAGAGCAGCTAACCAGGAGTTTGCCATTTTGAACAATGTAAATATACTTAGTTATTTAAAACCTTTCTCTTTGTATTGGATCTTGTTACTTTCTATCAATAAACACATCTTTACATTCCATAATCTCTGTTATATACATTTCATATCCAAATCGTATCACATTCTTTGTAAGATCCAATACCCAAGTGCTGTGTGATAGCATCCAAGACATTGGTGTGCTTGTCAGATTCTTGACGGATATATCGAGTTTCACAAGAGCAAGACCAAAAGTCGAAACTTGGCGCAAGAAATCAAGTCGGCTTCCATCAACAATAGGTCTGTCGCCGCAATCACATAACACACAAGTCACCCAGTGGATCTACTCATGTAAAGAAAGAGTATAAAAGGCTACAACTTCACTTAAGAAAGAAACATTCATCTTTAATTTACAAACTATTACTACATAGATATAAAGTATAGTATCCAACAAAGATGAACACTAAGAGAGACGATGATCATTTACAATCTCAAGTTAAAAATCAGTTCCATGAACTTTAGCATGATGTTAATGAATCCAAAATCATAATAACATTCAAGTGGGGTTATTATTATACTACCAATAATAAAGATGTGTAAAACTCATAAAAAATTTCAAGTGGATAAAGAGAAAAGTTTGATGGAGCATAACCATATCACTTGAAGTGAAAACAAAGCCTAGATAAGAACATAAAACAATAATTCAAAAGACTTTTACTAAAAATTAGTCATCATGTTAAAGTTATAGATCTCACATTCTCTACATAGTCGATAGAGGTGTACACTCTCACATCTCTCAAGGCTTCCGTCCCTGGTATTCCAATCTCTAGAGTCGTGTTTTTGTCTAAGTTGTAATAGTAAATGTAGAATGGCTCGATCTGGCCGGGGATTTTGTAATGTGGTGCCAAGACAAGTTCATTTGACCGAGTCACTCCAACAAAGTCTACAAAATTGTACCTAAAACGATCCCTCAATGAATCTGACAATACATATGTATGGTCTGACCATTCCCCTTTTTCAACATCTTGTAAAATCCCCAACTGAAAAACAGTAGATGTGTAACTGACCACACGACCCTCTGGAGTCGTAATTGCTCCTAGTTTTCCGTTGCAGTTGATCAGAGTTCCGTCTCGATGCTCTACAAATCTGAATTTTTCAGTCCTAACATCAAAGCAAACTATCATAGAATCCCTTATAGAGCTGCTAATTGAAGCTGGATAATACAAAACACCATTGATGCATATCCCGCCTTTTCTTGGAGAATGCTTTAAGCTACATTCGACCATCCTCCATGACAGTTTCTTCCCTTTCCCAGCATCCTCCAATGTCAAAACTTGATGCTCTTCAGACACCGTATGATTACTCCAAAAGAGTGCGGTCATAGAGAGTACCTTGTGTTGTTTCCCAACAGGATCATACCCGAAGTAGCTACTTATAGAACGCCACCTCCTCGTCCTTACTTTGGGCAATGTCAAAGATTCTCCAGTGGATGGGTTACATAACACATACACCATCTGCTTCCTCCTATTCAAAGTCTGCAAATCTCTAAGGAAGACGAAGCCGTTGATAGTTGTAAATCTTTCATGTGCAATAGCATGCGGTATTTTCATGTGATAGCTAGCGGTGGCCAGTGAAAGAGACGACGAATTCTCTTGAAGCTGAGGTGTAGAGAAGAACAACATCTCACGGTCGAATGTGTGGAAGGCGAATAAGAGACGCGGAACAGAAGAAGATCTCGTCAAGAAGAGCTCCGTGAAGTCTTCACGGCGGAGTATGGAGGCCCACAGCTTCGACACGCAGCGGCATCTAGCTATTGATTTCGTCGGCAATCTCGAGAGAATCTCCATAACCAGATCGATTGGTATTGAGTTCATCGATCGCCTATGACTTCGGATGATGGTTACATCGTCATCCTCCGTCGCGAGGTTCAGCCGGCGTGATTTCATGAATAGATCCATTGAAGCTTTTCGTGTTCTCTGTGCTTTTTTAGGTTATCTTTGTTAATGTTTTGTTGGAGACGGTTTCTCTTAAATCACAAAGTTTCTCTCTAAATATATATAGTGCGCGTGAATCGAAGTTTTCGATATACCCCAAAACGGTGTCGTTTCACAGTCCCAAAGTTTTGTAAAGTTTCCTCTTATTTGATGTCGCATATGATATTTTTGGGGCAAAGTTTGCCATCGTAGATAACTTTAAAAACCAAGTCTTGTGCATACATAACTTTGACAACAATAGAATAACAAGAAAATATCATATACTCATTTAATAAACCGAAGATTAAGAGAGATTCTTATCCATTATTATATCACATCATCACAGAATAATATAACATAGCAACAGAGATTTCAAGGGAATGATACACAAGACTTTGGTTTTTAAATTGATATCTTAAAATTGCCTTTAACCGGTATTCTGCATACCGGCCGCTATACCCTTCATGGTAAGGATCACAGTGTCTTCAAGCCCCGGTGCGTACTCGCTCTTCGGATTCAGCTTAACCAGCTCAGCCGCTGGCTTGCTTGACTCCATGTAGTCTTTAGACAAATGCGGCCTAACTTTAACGTGGAAGCTCGGGTCGCGGATCTGCTTCAGCGTGTAGGCTTGGCACACGTTCAGTGTCGTGATGTACGAGGCACGTAGCTGCAGCCTTTGTCTCAAGTATGGATCACCTTCAAGTATGTCTTTGTGACCCGCTACCTAAAGAAGAGAAAACGCGGTTTGGTTTAGTCGCAGTTTCTATGTAACGTTTGATAGTGAAACTAGTAAGTTTTTACCTGGAGGAGGAGGCGTCTGGTTTCTTGGTAGTTAACGCGAAGCTGTTCACCGAATGGTTGGAGTTCTTCGGAGACGAGGAGACGGTCGTAAAGAGCCGCGATCCCGGGGTCTCCTTTGGCGAAAACCATTTCGACTAGATCGATTGTGACACGGAAGAAAGGCCATTGGTTGTACATCTCCTTGAGCATATTGAGATTCTTGCCGTCTTTCTGGATCACTTGTTTGAAAGCGGCTCCAAAGCCTAGCCACACCGGTAAGTGAAACCTCGTCTGAGTCCACGCAAAGATCCATGGGATAGCACGTAGAGACTCTATGCCTCCGCTCGGTTTACGTTTCGACGGTCTGCTTCCTATGTTCATCCTTCCATACTCTAGCTCCGGTGTCGCCTATAAACACAAACCCGAGTTTCAAAGTTTTAGCTATGGATTCTCTTGAGCTACAAGAATGAGATGATAAAGAACTTACCAGACGGAAGTACTCAACAAAACGAGGCTCCTTGAAGACGACAGAACGGTACTCCTCAGTGGCGATTACAGCCATTTCATCCATGAGAATGCGCCACTCAGGTTTAGGTGAAACCGGTGGATGCATCCCGTGCTCGAGCGTAGCAGCCGTGAAACGCTGAAGAGTCCTAAAGCACAAATGCTCTTCTCCGAAAGACTGTTCGATAACTTCTCCTTGAACCGTTACCCTAAGTTGCCCGTGAATGGTATCCGGAGGCTGAGACAAGATAGCAAGATGTGTCGGTCCACCTCCTCTTCCTACGGTCCCACCTCTCCCGTGAAACATCGTGAGCTTGACTCCGAACTCTTTAGCGACCTTAACGAGCTCTTCTTGACTCTTGTATAACTGCCAAGCTGCCGATAAACGTCCAGCGTCTTTGCCTGAGTCGGAATAACCAATCATGACTTCTTGCTTACCGTTGATACGGTTTCTGTACCATTCTATGGAGAAGAGACGAGCAACCGAAGCAGGAGCGTTCTCTAAATCCGCTAGCTTCTCAAACAATGGGACAACTCTCAGAGGCTGAGTGATCCCGCATTCGCGTTGCAGGAGCTCGACAGCGAGCACATCAGAAGGAGCAGTGGCCATTGAGATTATATAAGCGCCGAAACTATCATAAGGAAGCTCTGAAATGACTTTGAAAGTGTCTAACACATCAGAGATTTCTTCAGTTTTGGGAAGATCCGGTCCAAAGAGAGGGCGTTTTCCGCTTAGCTCAGATAAGAGCCACTCCTGTCTTTTATCCTCTGACCATTCTTTGTAAGATCCAATGCCCAAGTGCTGTGTGATAGCGTCCAAGACATCGGTGTGTCTGTCAGATTCTTGACGGATATCAAGTTTCACAAGAGCAAGCCCAAATGTTGAAGCTTGGCGCAAGAAATCGAGTAGGCTTCCATCTGCAATAGGTCTGTCGCCGCAATCACACAGAGACCTGTAACAAAGCTCAAGTGGCTCCAAAAACTTTGTAAAGAAACCAAAAACAAAATGTTAGGACATTAGATAAGCCAATTCTACAAGAAAAAAATATTGATCATAAGTCGTAAAAACAAACCTGGTCCAAACTTGTGAAGACAGCATCTTCAGGAATGTCTGAAACTCCACTCGACAGTAACTGACGTGCACGCTCACGTGTGTTGTACAGTTTGTCCCTCACGTCTCCGAGTATAGCTCGATATGGCTCATTTGCAGGAATTTGTTTCCAAAATTCTACATCCATCCAAAAACAAAATCACACACTAAACATGACATGATATAACATAACCTTACAAAAGTTGAGACATATAAAAAACTAGCCAGTAGGTAACACACACCTATATAGTGCTTTGCATCCCTTTTCGCACACCTTTGACGTTCTGCGCGAACACGAAGTTCTTCATTGCAACGCCACATAGACATCTGCAAACAAACAAACACACCAAAAACCAAAAGTAAGATAAATCATACTAACATTAACAACCAAAGAAAGAAACTAAAAAGCTGTGATGAGATTAAGATTATCGTTACCTCGAACATAAGATCTTCTATCTGTGAGAAGTAGAGATTAGCAGCCATCATTCTTGCTAATAAACACACATCTCTTGTAACTTCAGGAGTTACTCTCGGGTTTCCTAGATTTCGAAAGTTAGTTAGAACCAGTTCATGTAATAACATAGTTCAAGGGAGAAGAAGTAAAGAGAGCATTTACCATCACGGTCTCCACCCATCCAAGAAGAGAATTGAATAAGAGGCGCATTGTAAGGAACACGTTCGTTGATTCCAATGTTCTTCAAAGCCGTGTCAACACGTCTCAAGAATTTCGGAACTCCTTTCCATATGGTCTCGTGGAAGTAGCTCATACCGGCTCTCATCTCGTCCTGCGGCGTAGGAGGAGTTCTCCTGATTTCATCAGTGCGAAAAGCAGCTTGAATCTAATGCAAACAAAACAAAGTTTTAGAAGAAATCTATGTCAACTTCATTGTTCTTTAGTTGTGTATATATACCTCTCTTTGCAGAGCTTCATCGAGTTCTTGTTTATCATCAGGAGTAATGTCCTTTGCATATAACTGCGTTAAGCAATCACGAATCCTGAAAACATCGAAAAAAACACACGCATCAGATCAAAAACTACATACAAGGAACCGGAATGGCGTGAGTAGTGGTTACAAACCTTCCAAACTTTTGGAGCAAAGACCGGCGAACAGATTGAGTTGGATGAGCGGTAAGAACCAAATCAACAGTCTGGTTCTTAAGAGCATCAAAGACCTCTTCAGGGGTCTTGTTAAGCTGCAACAGCCTCTTGAGTGTCTCTTCAATGTCGGACTCAGTCGTTGCAGAGGCCTCGTCTGCGAAATCGCCTTTCTTGAGCTTCTTGATCCTGCGCCGGTAAGCAATCTGGACTTCCTCAGCGAGGTTAGCCAAGCTAAGCATGTTGGAGAATGATTTTGTGACAACAATTGAATCTCCTGGATCTAAACTAGTAAGCATGTTCCCAAGCTCCTCTAGCTTCTCAGTGTTTCTGTTCCCATCGTAATCAGCAGCTACTTCGTAACATTCTTGTACCTAACAAACAAAAAAACAACATCATATGATTCAGAACAAACATGCAGAGAATGGTTTTGTCTACACAATTTCAGAAAAAAGTTTTAAACTTTTTGGATAATCTCAGCAGAAAAAACAAACCCAGATTGTTATTTACTGATGGGCACATCTAAAAGTTTGAAACTTTGTGATAATTTCATCAATAAAAAAACAAACCCAGATCGTTGTTTAGTGATAGGCACATCTAAATGTATATTAAAGTTCATGTTTTTAAGAGAAGTCTCTATGCTCTGTTTTTTAGGTCATATAAGTTATGAACAGAGAGTGAGAATTGATTTTGAGAGAGAAAGGAAACATACGAATTCTCTGACATCTTCACCATGCAGATCTTGAAGAATATCAAGAAACCGATCAAGCAAGAGAGCATCGTACTCAACGAGCTTGTCGTCTTCAGAAACTTTACTAGGAGCAATAAGCCTAAGCTGAGCATCAATGGAAGCCATCTTCTTCAAATTCCCACTAGTAGCCATAGCTTGATTCTTCTCTCTCTCTCTCTCTCTTTAAGTCACAGATCTATTAATAACCCTATAAAGTTTTCAGATAAACACAAAACGGCGAAAATCAAAGGAGATATATAAAATCCGATAAACCAGGAAGTGAATCACGTCAATATAACAAAAAGATTCACCTTTTTAGATTTTATTTGTTGTTGTTTGGTAAAAAAAAAACAGTTGCGTTATAGAGTGGAAGTATTCTCGTGAAAAGAGAAGATGGAGAAGTTTCCTTCACGAGAGATAAGACGACGATGATGGATAGAGAAGAAGAGACTGGTTCTAAAAGTTTTCAACTTTTTTATTTTCTTTTGTTTTTCTGATAAATTGTGAAAGCTATAATAATAGTCCATTCATTATGTAGTTTGTAGCTTATTTATAGCCGTTAATATTATTTCTTTTTTATATAAACGTTCTTTGTAATTTGTTTTCTTTCTTTCTTTCTTTTTCTTTTCTACCATATTCAGTATTTTATTTAATTTTTTATCTTAAGAGGATAAGAGTAAATGAAATATTATTTCATTGGAACTTATGTTAAACTCATAAAAACATATAATTTGAGAAAGTCAATTATCTTGAAGAGTAAATGTAGATTTTTTTAATATGTTCATAAATTCAGATTTTGTTATATAGATTTAAGGCTGAGTTTCAAATCAAATTAGAAAATGGAAGATAATTAGTTTGCCTACAAATTTAGTAGGCACTAAACAGTAAATACAGAAATTGTAATAGTATATGTCCATGTGAAATGAATATAGTTATGAAATAAATAATATGGTACGAATTTAGGAAAGGGACCAAATTGCATGTGTACGGTCATTAGTGACTTTGAAGTGGACCAATGAGTCACTAATTAGACTTTTATTTTTTCTTCTTTTGGTTTTTTTTAATATATCACGTAACTAGAAAACATCCCCTAGTGTTTTATTTGCCTTTTTATTTTATAAACTAAACGTTAAAATGTGGAATATGCCAAAGGATATGCTGCTTTGCTTCATATTTGTGATGAAAATTTAGAAATTTTATCTTCTCCTTTAGTAAAAACACTCGTAAGATAAAATAATTCGAGATGAAATAAAAACAATAATAGATAAGATATGGGACAAAATGCTAATTAAAATAAGAAAATTCCCCAAGAATTGTGGAAGAAGCAAGAAATATAATATAGCTTTTTTGACCTTTAACAAGTATGTTTAATACGGTCTTCTTATAGATTCTTTAATAAGTATTTTAAATGTCCTGTTTTTTTCTTTCTTTATTCGATTCTCGAAACTAAAAACGAATAGCCAGCCAAAGATTCCGACGAGTGGGAGTAGAATCATATAAAGACCTTATCTTATCATTTTATTTTATCAGTGGCCTTATCATATCAAATAATAATATATATTTATATATATATCCCACGACAAATCTTGGAATCATATCGATTATATTTATTTTATAATATACCCCCATCATTTTGAGAAATAACGGAATCCACATTAATTCAAATAATTACTAATAAACAACAATTGAATGTTAATTATATAATTTAGCATGGAGATTATATAATACTTCAATTATTGTCATTTTACGGTGAGCAGTGAAAAACTATACGTAGGAGTTTGATAATAATATACTATTTGATTAACTTTCTCGAATTTACTTAATTTAATTTATACATTTTTTTGTTTCAGTTCCAAAACGTTATAAACTTTAAATACTAATAATGTTTTATACTATATTAGTAAATGAAACTAAGTTTCCCCTCGTTAGTATATACGTGGTGTACAACATACTATTAATTGTACATGCATCAGTGATCAGGCGATATTAAAAGGTTATTTAAGCTTTAGAAAATGTGAAAGGCCAATGCAAGTTTTGTAAATAGCCTTTTAGTTTTTTCAAGAGACGGAGAAACGGAGAAACTAAATATTAAGTTCTGATTCAATATATCAAATAAATATATGCTCATTTAGTTATATATTGAACTATATATATATCCACTAATTAATGATCATTGAATATATGTGTGTGTGTGTGTGACACTTTTTATAATATTGAGAGAAAACGAAACAACAGCTTCCGTATGGCGAAAAAGATTCTTACGTACGCATTATATTGTTATATATTTGCATGATTCAATCACACATCTTCTAGACGAAGTCAATCTATATACATATTCTGTAATTTCATTATCGTAAGTGGTAGGTAGCATCATAATATATTTTTGGCTAAATGCAATATATATAGACTATAGTATCTTTTTTGTTAAATCAAAAAGATTTATACGTTGTCATAAAAAAGAAAAGATTTATACTTTTTTGTCGAAAAAGATTTATACTTTAAATTACATAAAAGCATCACTTTATATTTGAGTTAGTGGTGGGAATATATGTTATACGGATATTCGTTGGATATTTGTGTATACGAAACATAAACATATATACTCATAATACCGTGTATGTATACTATGAGATATAACTGCCTTCCACATTATTATCTTATACGATAATACGACGACTCATCATTATATATATATTTAGCTAAAGTGAATATTTTGAGGGGATTACGATTGTATCGACCAAATAAAACGTCCTATGACAAACCCAAAAGGTCAAAAACTCAAAAAATGAACACGTGAGATCTTTGTTCCAAAAAAACTCTCTATTTCGAGTGGTCCAAGTTAACAAGCAAATGTAGAGGTCTACATATATTCACACGAAGCTTCATATAGAAAATCTTTATTAGCAACAAATAATGAACTTTTATATTACAAAATAATTTGGACCTATTCCTACCAAATATATTATAGGTCTCTTGATTCTTTAAAATAATGGGAAAATGTATATTTTTGCGGGCTTGCAAACAAAAATAAAAGGAAACGATATTTTGAGTCCTAAAAAATAAATATTTTGAGTCGTAAACAACAATATTTTGAGTCCTAAAAAATAAATATTTGATACCAAATCTTGTTTGGGCCCGAGTGATAATTGGTGAGTAGCATATATTAAAGGTCAAGGCCCAAGTAGATTCTACACAAACACCTCCCATTATTCAAAAGCCTATTGGCCTAAGTAGATAGGGTATGCATGAGAATGTGTTCATGTGAATGTATAGTAACTGCATCAAACCGGTTTAAACCGGTCTAAAACCAAAGTACAAACCGGTTTAGAGTTATGAATAGACCAAATGGGAAAATAAACAATAATGAAAAATGGCTGGGTGGGTGGGTGTGAAGACAGAGAGAATCACTATCAACAAAAAGAGAAGCATAGAAAAAAGATTTGTGGGGGGCAAAAGATTTTAATTGCATAAGTGTGCTCTTTGATTCTGACATTTTTTTTGGCTACTCATGCGTGAAGATGTTTTTCTCTTCCCATCGTTTCTTCTTCTTTTGACATCATTTTCATTTTAGATAATATATATTTGTATCAAACTATTTTTAGGGTTTGTTTTCAAAATGTGTGTATCAAAGTAACTTTTAATTTTACAAAACCAAGTGGTGCTCCACATATAGGTTGTTCTTTTGATCGAAGACAAAACTCGATACATTGATTAGAACATGGTTTTATATGACTTTATATGTGATTTTTATTCATCTACATTATAAATTATTAGGTACCCTATGTTAACATTTTATGCTATTGCGCTGGCATGCAACGTGAACATGTACAAAGTTGTATATATATGCGCAATTGTAATAACCTAATTAAACTAACCAACGATCAATTAAAATTAGTTACTAGCTAGATTCATACAATTTTGGCCATTAATTGCAAATGGATTTTCGTAAAATTGTTATATGTTGAAAACTCATAATTATATCCTAATTTTATCAACAATGTTGTCTAATTAAGATTGTTTTTGTCAATCTTGTCCAAAGCGGACCAAAACTATATTAAAAAGTTAGCAACTCAAAAGGGCATATATTATGATTAGTTTGTGGCAAATCGAATTAGTACTATAGCTCAATCTTTTAGATTTTGAATTGAAATCTTATAATGATAATTACACACATGCTAGTATATGCTAGATATGTATACCGTACAAAAAATTGAATTAGTGGCATTGTATAAAGATTGATATATCTAACAAAGGTGTAAGAAAAAGATGAAATATATACGTTTAAAGCAACTTCTTATAAAAACCGTACACTGTCACTAAACGACAACACAAAATTTTCAATTTTAAAAGTGAGAAAACCCTAGAAAACGTCAGAAATAGTCGATGCCAACTATTTTTTACAGACTATATATATTTTAAACATGTGATAGAATCTTTAAACAGTAACCAATCTATGTATGTGTATAACTATACTATAGAGGCACAGTATATACCTTTACATCTACTTTTAAAATGTTGATTGATATATCCAGTATAACATAAATGGAAATATCTGGTCTTACAAATCGTTGACCCTTTTTTAGTATGATGCACTTCATGCACATACTATAAATATATACTATTAATGTTGTTGTTTAAAAAGTATTTTGAATGTTGAACATAAATACATAAATGAGAATTACAAAACTACACCATTTGAATTACATTTCACAAAAGTACAACATTTCAAAATTACTTCACAAAACTACACTTAAACACTCAAAATTAAATCCAAATAAATTCTACCCACACAATCTTATCCCCTTAATACTATACCCTAAACAATAATTAGTGAATCCAAATAATTTTTTTTTAATTTTGATAATTTTTAAATAGGTAAATCAAGCTTTTAAAATTTGATAAGCAAAAAGGGTTAAAGAAAGCTTTAAAAACACTGAGCAAAAAGGGTTAAAAGATATACTTTTAGCTTTTAGACAACCAATATGCATTATTAACTAATAGTGTAGGCTCGTGAAGAACTTTAAGAATGCCACCTATATTCAAACGAATTAAACCTAAATATATAAACAGGTTGGTAAACACTGAACAAATAATATAAAATATTAAATAAACAGTGAAATTTGTCAGGTTAGGAAATAATTGTGTATAAATAGACAATGAATAATTAAATATATACACATCACATGCTCTCTCATTTTTTGTTTATTGTTTCTCTTCGTCTTAGCTTAACTATTAGATCATATGGTACATATAGCTAATTAACAAAATTGTGGGGTCGGAGAAAATTGATATTTTCTTACTTCCAAATCATTAACACTTTAGAATTTTAAAACCATCCTTATCATAAATAATTATTACAGAAAACAAATGTAAATTTTCACATCTTAATTGGTTTGAAGTTGAACCATATCAAAATTTGACATGATTTATAGAAATAGCCACAATCATATAAAAAGCGTTTATGGACCATGATAAAAAGATACCATATGTAACATAGTCACACAAATGTATATGCATAATGGATTATCAATATATATATATATATATATATATGCATAATATAGTGGTTAGTGAGTCATAACCTATTATACATAGCTAGTTTTCACGAACCAATAAGGTACATAGGTGGTCGCTATACTTTACATCTTGCTCAATTATTTCTTCATTACATTATTATTATATTGCATATCACAATAAATTTCGAAGGACTAATCACTTACGTCTAAATCCTTCGTTAAATTAGGCTTTAACTAATTGGGTTTTAGAAAACACTTCTATTGTGCAATGAATTTTGGAGAAAAAACAAGACCCTTAATCTTCATTAAGGGTGTAACGACAAATTTAAATTGTCATTGATTTTGACCGGTAAGACAAAACTGAATTCCCTACTATGTACATTTTATCAAAAAAGGTAAAGCAGCCATAAGCATGAAGCAAAAACTAAATTTCAAAAACACATCTCTATATCAAACAAAATTTCAATTGAAAGATATGCATATATGGATGGATCTATATATAGAAGAAAGAAAAAAGAAATTGTCATACGTTAACAAGGATATCAACAAACTCAATACCACAGTTTTCATTGTTTAAACATTGAGAAAACTAAGCAAAAGTATATTTTTTCAATAAAGGATAAAGCTGGACCGAATCCGATAATCCTCTCCCAACACGCGTCAAAATCGTAACGTTCACAACAAATAACTTACAAACATTAGCCTAACACCTTGTTAGTAACGGAAAAATATATTATAAACGTATATAGGAGCATAGAAAATTAGGAGATAAGGAGAAGAAAGAAAGAAAGAAAGCAAAACATGAAAATGGGTCCATAACATGTCCTCTCTAATGTCGACATCCTCCTCCATTACACTATTAATTTCACCCTCTCATTTTTCTTATTACCTAGCTAGTTACACTTCATTAATTAATTATACCCATATATATATACACACACAAAATCATCACTTCACCAAAACACATCTCTCTCTCTCTCTTTCTCACTATACACTAACACAAGAAAATCATATAATCAATATAATGTCATCTCCAAGAGATAGAGGAAAGAGCTTAATGGAACAATCATCAGGATCCGAGCCACAAGTGACACCAAGCCGTTACGAGTCACAAAAGAGACGTGACTGGAACACATTCGGACAATACTTAAAGAACCAAAGACCACAAGTCCCTATGTCTCATTGTAGCTGCAACCACGTTCTTGATTTCTTAAGATACTTGGACCAGTTCGGCAAGACAAAGGTCCACGTGCCTGGATGTATGTTTTACGGACAGCCTGAGCCACCAGCACCGTGCACGTGTCCTTTAAGACAAGCTTGGGGAAGCCTTGACGCTTTGATCGGACGGCTAAGAGCGGCTTATGAAGAGAACGGTGGATCTCCGGAGACGAACCCGTTTGCGAGTGGAGCAATTAGGGTTTATTTGAGGGAAGTTAGGGAGTGTCAAGCTACTGCTAGAGGGATTCCTTATAAGAAGAAGAAGAAGAAGCCAACGACGACGGAGAATGACTCTTCTTCTTCTTCGTCCTCTTCCTTTAGCTTCTCTTAAAGATTCTCCATCTTGGTTTGTGGTAATTTATTTATTTAAATATTAATTTTAGTTTTTTTTTTAATTTTTATTGAATATGTGTGATTTTGCATTCATTTACTTGGATTTTGTTTCTTGATCTATCTACATGAAACTTATGAAAGTGTGACATATATACTTTAATATGTTCAGATATTGTAGATTAATGATCCGTGTATATCAAAACCCTAATTATTGGAGAAATTGTTAGGCTTTTAAATTCTTTATCTTAGATTAAGAACGGAAGTAAGGTTTTTTAGATGATTTCTTTTTATATCATTTTAGATGATTTTTTTTTATATATCATTTTAGATATTTGAACGAGAGAAGATTTTTTAGTTTTGGAACGGTTAATAAAGAAAAACAAGTTTTCTAGCTTCTACATAGCATATAAAATAGTGATTTTTAATGGACAATTTACTAAATTTGCTAGTAGTAATTGAAATTTAAAAACTAGATTTATTGTGCAAATCTTAGTTTGAAAAAAAAATCAATTATTTTTACTCTACTATGTGGAAATTTAAGTTATCATAGAGAATAACTCATTCAAGTTTTGGCTCTCCATTTTATCAAAAAAAAAAAAGTTTTGGCTCTCCAAAGATGGATCCTTTTCTCCATTAATACACATTTGTAATGATTTTATTAACTAAATTAACAGTGATTCAAGGAAGTAATGATCGGCTCTTAAAATGCTAATTTTCTCTTTAAAGATCTGTGTAGATTATGTTCCCCCATTGAATAATAAAGAAATTGATTGAGCCTTATTTCCCCAATTTTATAACCTAAAGAAAAATCGAGATTCCATGATTGCTCAAAAAAGTTAATATAAGGTATCTCATATATAATATAAATTAAACATGTACACACATATCAGACTTCACTGTTTTTAATTAGTTCACACGATCAATATATATATATATATATATATCAAATGATCTCACTATGAACAATTCAACCAAATCCTTAACATTTTTGAATCGTATTAAACGTAATTAAGGATATTATGATTTGAGCTTGGCTTGTGACATGTTAATTAATTAGGCTTATATAATTAAAGCTGTTACAGTAAGTTTCTCTTTAAATGCACCTAGATCATTTTCATTCTGAAACTTGGATATAGTTTCAATCATACGTTATTAATATAATAATATTCATACTTTTCCCGACTCATTTTTATTATGAGTCATCTTTTAAGATCTTTGTCACCACTAACTTTCAAAAAGCTTGAAAGTTTGTTTTGTTCCCCGCAAAAGTCTTATAGATTTTGTTCAATAATATATACATATATGTTGAATGAATATGAACAATAATAATAGTATATATTTAGGTTATTTTTTTTATTTCTATCACACAAAGATGCAATATATCGCATAGTTATGATAAAAACTTGCATATATACACGTCCTTGAAAATTAATTAATGAACTAATGTTGATTCGATTGATATTAGCAGGATCAATCAAAATCTCAAAGCCAGATCATGTCTAAAAGAGCCCTCAAAATCTATCCATTGATGCTCAAGAATTCAAATTAAAATGTTATTTTCAATATATCTTTCGGCCCATTTTAGCCGATCCTTCATTTCTCTAGCTACTATTGTATCCGTTATATATCTTTATCTATATTCTCTTGTTAACCTCTTTTTTGAATAAGTGTATATACTTATGACAAAAATTGTGTTGTACTTGTACGTTACTTTTATGTCTTATATAAGTCCAACATATATTGAAATTAAATGGTACTCCCTCCGTTTTTTAATATAAGATTTTTTGTTGAAAATATTTGGTTTCTAAAAAATAGATTTTCTCACTTTTATATACAATTGTTAATTATAAATTATAGAATTCAAGAAAAATAACTAAACATTATTGGTTTAGAGTTGTTGGAAATTATAAATCACAAAAAATAATATATTTTATATGTTTGTTTATTATATCTGAAAAACTAGAAAATCCTATAATAAAAAACGGAGGGAGTAACAATTATGGAATACCATATTGATTTTTTACTAGTAAAGAAAACTATGAGAAATCAGGGATTGTGTTACTAAAGATTGATATTGAGTGTTAGCAACAAAATAATCAACTTTTACTCAGAAGCAACAATTTTTTAAAAATGGTGTGATTATATAATCGTCGTGATGGGCCTTCCAACAAAATTAAAAGAAGCCCAATATATTTTTCAAAAACATAACCCATTATGAGAATTGAATCTTTTATTTTTTAACTAAAGAAATCTCAAATCTGAAACCAAAAAATGCGTAACTCAATAATCACTAAACAATCTATCTCTTGTATTTAAAAACACGAACCCACAACTGCCACGTGGAAATTCTGGAAACTGCTTTGTCGCAAGACGTCCACGTCATCAATAGATTGATAAGAGAAAAAAAGCAAAACGACATACAAGGCAACTTCGTGAGACAGAGACAGCAAAGTGTGTGTACTTTGAAGGTAAAAGAGTTGTTACGGAAAATCAAAAACTCTCCTTACATCATCACTTCACCACTTATCTTCTTCCACGTCACTCTCTTTTTTCCACCACTTCTTTTATTTTTTTAATTAATTATTTCTCTCGGTCACTAAATGCAAAACCTTGGGCCCACCCCAACCAAAGCTTCCACTGATTGGTCTATTTATGTTAGGCACAAGATAAATGAATTAAATACCTATTTTCCTTTTTTTTTTTTTTTTTTTTTTTTTGATAATCACGGTGTCCGATCATCACCGAAGTGAGTTGATTTATTTAAACATTGCAGTATGTTAATTCCGAGTAGTGGCTCAAAGTGAGCTGAAATCTATTACTTCTAGCTTTCACTGAATGGTGGCGCTCTATTTTCCTTTTTTCTATAGTTTATAGGGTTTTAAGTTATTATTCGTTGCATAATGTGATTGGGATATACATATTATTATACACACGTTTTCGTACGTAACTATTTAATAGTTATGTTAGTCTTAAAGGTAAAAAAATGTCTAATGGATTATTTCACCATCCATTGTTCCACTTCCACCATATGTTGTTGTCTATTTCATTTTTCCTTATTTCATGCGTGCTAATTAAAGGTTATTTACGTATGGATACAAATTAATGACTTAATATTGTTATGATAATCCTACGAGTTTATTTTTTACCAAGCATGGATTCCTATTATAAAGTGAATTACCTTTTGTTTCAAGAATAAAGTTAATTATTCACCACTTATAGTTTATGGTTTTAACAAAAAAACTTAATAGTTTATGGTTTCTCCGACTTGCATATATCGAGGAAAACTCACGACACTTTTTGTTACGCAAGCAAACTAATCATAAAATGATTTTTATTTAGTTTTCTTTGATATTTTATATATGTGTATTTATAAGCATGGGCAAAAGATTGTGTATATGTTAGTGTATTTCTATGTAAAATATACATAATATAGTCGCGTTTTATATGTCGACGCATGCATCTTGCATGTATATATGTATGTGTTTATGTGTGTGTTTTGTGACCGGCAAGATGAGTAGGCAAGAGATAATGCATACCCTACAAATCTTAAGTTTCCTCGCGCTTTGTAAAGCAAAAAAATAAAGAAAATGAATTTTATTTGCAAGCCACTTACTCGTTATTGCTTTCGTGATTATGCTCATTGAGTTATCCAAACTTTATTTCTTTTTTCCTTTTTATATAAATGAAGTTCATAATATTTTAAAATACAATGCCTTTTATCACAAAACAATATTCGTGTCCTGTTTTTAGTTCAGCTTTGTCTCCTATATAGTCTTTTTGAAAATAATTTCCATTCAATATTTCTACGAATTATATAAGTTTTCAAATTGTGTTTGTAGAGTGTTAATTTTGCCTTTTTTCTTCTTCAAGCAACACATATCATTATTAGCAAACAAAATAAGAGGTGTGTAGACAAAGCATTATTTATATTATTCTTGAAGAAAATAAGTAAATGCTAGGATGCATGTACCTATAAGGGACAAAGGCAGCTTCCTCTTTAGAAAAGAAATACACAATTCAAATGGGAACATAAGAGATAGAGACAGATGCTGATGTTGACACTTACTTACATTGATGATATATGATATATCTATATATATATTTGAGAATGCTTTGTGCGTCAAATCTATAATATATGATAGTCACGACTATAAAAAAGGTCACACATATCTAGTCGATAGCTCTACCATAATCATAAAGAAGTATATATAACATAATGCTTTGTAACAAAAAACAAAACATAATGCTATTGACATTAGTGTAGCATGATTGCATCATTGGTCAAACTTGGGAATAACAATGATCCAAAGTTTATTATTTACGAGTATATAGTTTCTGTAAAGAATGAGCTTAAATAGTTTCTGACAGAATGGGTACCATTTAGAGTGGATGCATGCATGCATGAACAATGAAAGTTGATTACATGTACCCGTACTTACCATATATTCTAAGATTTTGAAATTTTTGTGTTGGATAATAAACAATACTATTCATTATTTATTAAGAAGTAATTTTTTGACTATATATATATATATATATCAAGTAGTCAGGACATTTACATGGTTAAGGTTTCTCCAAGTAATAATAGTGCGCATGATACAACACTCGAATGCTTTTATTAAATCAATCAAAGGACATTACTATGCTTTGTACATTATTAATGTCATTATCCAAACATCAATACTCTAACCATCAATCCTATTACCTATACACAATTATTTAAAATATTTTACTATATATATATCAAACATATATACTGAATATTATATACATTCTAAACATCTATGGCGATTTGTTTTTTTGTAAAATTGGTACTAAGAAAATGATTTTTGATAACACACAAGAATATAAGATAAATAGAAGCACATCAGAATTGTACGCGTCACATAGATCTAACACACAAGATTTTTCAATTCGAATATCCAAAAATTTAAATAATAACGAAGGAAATTATCTATTTTAATATCCTTTTGTCCATATCACACAACAAAGAGACATTTATCTAAAAACCAAACAAAAAAACAAAACAAAACAAAACAAAAAAGTTAGAGAGAGAGAATGTCAGCATCACGTGGCTCTCTCTCCTCCCAACACAAAATCTCTTCTTCTTCGCTAAAATCCTCTTGAACCCACTCTCTCTCTCTCTCAAAGATTTGCATTCATGGCTACATCCTCCACCACCACCACACTCTCCGATCTCCCTGACGTCATCTTATCCACCATTTTTGCTCTAGTCTCCGATTCGCGAGCTCGAAACTCTCTCTCCCTCGTGTCTCGCAAATTCCTCGCCTTAGAGAGATCCACTCGCTCTAACCTCACTCTCCGCGGCAACGCGCGTGATCTCCACCTCCTCCCTGGTTGTTTCCGATCTGTTCATCATCTAGATCTCTCTTGTCTCTCGCCGTGGGGTCACTCTCTTCTCTCTTCCTTGCCTAACGATCATCAAAACCTCCTCGCTCTCCGTCTCCATCACTGTTTCCCTTTCGTAGATAGTCTCTATGTATATTCTCGATCTCCGTCTTCTCTCGAGCTTTTGCTTCCTCAATGGCCGCGACTCCGCCACGTCAAGCTCGTTCGCTGGCACCAGCGCGCTTCTCAGATCCCCTTTGGCGGCGATTTCGTGCCGATTTTCGAGCACTGCGGCTCGCTGGAGACGCTAGATCTCTCCGCTTTCTATCACTGGACGGAGGATTTGCCTCCTGTGCTTCTCCGTTACGCTGACGTGGCGGCGAGGCTCACGCGATTGGATCTGCTCACGGCTTCTTTCACCGAAGGCTATAAATCGAGCGAAATCGTAGATATCGCTAAGACTTGCCCTAATTTGAAGGATTTTCGTGTGGCTTGTACTTTTGATCCGAGATATTTTGAGTTCGTCGGAGACGAGACTCTCTCCGCCATATCCACCAATTGCCCTAAATTAACAGTTCTTCACATGGTGGACACTGCATCGCTGGCGAATCCGAGAGCGATCACAGGTAATGAATCAGGAGACTCCGCCGTCACGGCGGCGACGCTAATTGAGATTTTTTCGGCTTTAGAGAATCTTGAGGAACTTGTGCTTGACGTAGGGAAGAACGTGAAGCATAGTGGTGTGGCTTTAGAGGCTTTGAATTCGAAATGTAAGAAGCTTAGAGCACTGAAGCTAGGACAGTTTCAAGAAGTTTGCTCCGCCGCTGATTGGCGGCGGCTCGACGGCGTGGCTTTATGCGGAGGATTACAGTCCCTGTCGATAAAGAACTCCGGCGATTTGACTGAAATGGGTCTCGTGGCTATAGGAAGAGGATGTTGTAAGCTGAGTAAGTTTGAGATTCAAGGGTGTGAGAATGTAACAGTGAAGGGACTAAGATCAATGGTTACTTTACTTAGAAAGACATTGATTGATGTTAGAATCTCATGCTGCAAGAATCTAAATGCAACCGCTTCTTTAAAGGCGGTTGAGCCGATATGTGATAGGATTGAGAAACTGCATATAGATTGTGTGTGGTCTAGTTCAGAGGAGGAGGAAGATGAAGAAAAGGCGGAAGCAAGCAAGACTAACCATGAAGATGATGATGATGATGATGATGAGTATGAGAGGAGCCAAAAGAGGTGCAAGTACTCACCGGAGGAAGAACAATGCTCATTGTTTCAAAGCAATGGTGGGAATGGGATCTGTCCTGAAGACAGAGTGTGGGAGAAACTCGAGTTTCTGTCTCTATGGATCAGTGTTGGAGAGTTTCTGACACCATTACCTATGGCAGGTCTAGATGACTGTCCGAATTTGGAAGAGATTAGGATCAAGATAGAAGGAGATTGCAGAGGTAAACGTAAGCCGTCCGAGCCAGAGTTCGGTTTAAGCTGTCTCGCTCTCTATCCAAAGCTCTCAAAGATGCAATTAGATTGCGGAGACACAATCGGTTACGCCTTGACGGCACCACCAATGCAAATGGATCTGAGCTTGTGGGAAAGATTCTTCTTGACTGGTATCGGAAACTTGAGCTTGACTGAGCTTGATTATTGGCCGCCACAGGACAGAGACGTTAACCAGAGGAGTCTCTCCCTTCCCGGTGCTGGTTTATTACAAGAGTGCTTATCACTTAGGAAGCTTTTCATCCATGGAACAGCTCATGAGCATTTTATGAACTTTCTGTTGAGAATCCCAAACTTAAGAGATGTGCAGCTTAGAGAAGACTATTATCCAGCGCCGGAGAACGATATGAGCACAGAGATGAGAGTTGGTTCGTGTAGTCGATTCGAAGACCAGCTAAACAGCCGCTACATCATTGATTGAAAGTAAACACAGTGAGTTACTTACTCCACACTCTCATAATATGTGTATTAACTTCATAAACTAGTATTTTTGTTTCCTTTGAATGTTATATATGGTTTGTAATACAAAGTCTTTAATTGATATAAATAAACAGAGTCTTCTGGCCACACACAAGACATGCTTTTATTGTTGACTAACATGAAATATAGAGTAATTTTGTTTTTTAGAATTCAGGTTCAGGTTCTTCTTCAACTGAAGCAATGACCCATTCACCATCTTCGTCCCTGACAAGTCCTTTGTTCTTCTCCACCCACCAAGATCCTGGTACTAAACACTCATCTTTCAAGAACTCACATGACTTGTTCACTAACGCGATACTTCTTTTCACCATGAGCTTAAACTCTCCTTTCTTCCCATTCCATCCCGCTACGATATGCAGCATAGCCTGCACAAATACAAAGAGAAAAACCCTTAAGTTTCTGTACCCGAGTCGAAAGTGAATGAATCTACACTATAGTCCACACCTGAAGATTGTGCCAATCACCGGGGTTCCTTGAGTCCTTCAAGTAAGGTGACTTCTTTGTATCGATAACAATGTTGGTTCCTATATCCACATACCCGAGTAAACCTCCTGGGTATCGAGTCAAGAGATCGATCGTGTTCCTTACATGGAGGATCTTTAAGTTCTTATGACGAGTGAATTCGTTTTTGAACTCCTTGTTACCTACCTGTGGACAACCAAAGATAATACCAGTGACAGGGACATCATCATTGGAACCGTTCTCAGCTATGTCGTAAGCGGCGAGAACAGCCTCCGTAGCTCCCAAGCTATGTCCGGTCAACACGACGCTCGGTTTCTCGTCTTTATACTTCAACAGAAGCTCCTTGATCTTAGCTAACAACTGTAACCTTAGACTCAGCCTTGTGAAGTTCGATTCCGGGTTATCTGAAGTGTAGATTGTGAGCCACCCTAGCATCACTTTACACCCTTCTTCGTCTTCACTGTCGCTACTATAAGTAGTAGTAGCTCCAGCAACACCAGAACCAGAATCAGAACCGTTCTGTTTTGGTCCGTGTAGCAACGGTTCAGCAGAAGTAGGTCTAGCTCCTAAGACATTGATCCACTCATAGTTCCTACTGGTCCCTCTCAAAGCCACATAGATCTCACGGCGTCCTAACGACTTGGTCCGTTCATCAGTCGTTACAGCTATGTAACCGAACCAGTTAGACTCACGGTCCCAAGAGTCACGTGACTGTGAGTGGAGAAGCAAACCTTGAGGGAGAGCGACACGAGCCGTGGCGTAGAGAAAGCTCGTGACTTGATAGTCAGAAGCTGATTCGAGCATGACCTTGTCGAAGAAGGAAGATTTTCCGTAACGGCTAGCTCCACAGTACTTGGAGTTTTGGTCGTTGACGAAAGCATCGTACGTGGCTTGACAAAAGTCGCCGCAACGGAGGATGAGTTGTCTAAGTGATTGGTCAAATGGGTCTAAGAGAGTGTCCCAATTCTTTGAGCCTAAGAGCTCTTCCCATGTTGGCGTTGTTGTTGTAGCCATTGATATGGTTTGTGTGCAAGTGTGACTATTGTGGATATATCATTATAACAAAGGATAAGAGTTTATTGGAGGTGGATGGTGATCATGATGGTATCTATGACCCACATATAAATATCTGAAAATGACATAGGCCCAAATAATCTGTATAGGCCCAATAAGCTGTATAGGCCCAATAAGCTGTATAGGCCCAATAAACACAAACGATATCAGGTACGATACTACCTCGTAGCTTAGATTTCCCGGCGAATCGAAATCGGCGTTTCTCTGGTTAAACGTAGCTGAGAGAAGCTATGGCTATGATCGATGTAGCGATATCTTGTCTCAATTCGATCCGCGAAGTAATTTTTTATAAACTCTCTTCTTACGATTTTGATCTGCTTTCACCTAAATCTCAGATTCTCCTTTATGTGTTTCCTGAGAAATGTTAAGTACTTAATGTCATAGATCTTTGTTATTAAGAGTAACTAATTGGTGATCTCAAGTTTTTTGTTTTTGTTTTTGGCAGATAGAGGAAGATGTAAAAGATGCAATTGTGTATATTGATGCTGGGTGCACAGAAAGTTTTCAACTTACAGGAGCATTTCCTTTGTTCTTGGAACTAGGTGCTCTTGCAGTATGTAGCCTTGAGAACATGACTTCTCTCGATGCGGTAAGCTTGTTACCCTTGTAGTTTCTGGTTTCAAAATTGCTGCTTTAAGGAAGAGGGTATCAATATTGAATGCCTTTTGCTTTAGGTGGCTGACTGGAATTCAAAGTTTGATTGTGCAAATAAAGTTGTGATTATGACATCTCGGCTTCTCAATGATGCTCATCGATATATGCTACGGTGTCTAAGCACCCACGAAGGCGTTCACAGCTGCACAGTTTTCACTTCTATCTCAGAGGTGTTCATCATAAACCCTATTCTTGATCTCTTTCATGTTATTCTTTCTCTTTTCTTGGTCTTATTGTTTCGTATATAGAACAAGCATAAGCTATTTTATGTGGTTACTTCATTATTTTGAACTGTTTAACGGACAGGGATCTCACTCAGCCTGTCCTGACTCACCTCTAGGTCCAGACGCGTACCGAGAGTATGAGACCTTACTTGTTCAGGATTACAATGAACATACCAAGAAAAGCGACAAAATATCTAAACACAAAGGGGTTTCTAAGTTTTCTTCTGCGCTTGAATCCCTTACTATGGAGCCTATTATAAGTGAAAATGTAGATATTTCATCAGGTGGAGAAGAAGGTTTGGTTGTCTCAGTGCACCACTTTCCGTTGGTTATTTGTCCTTTTACTCCAAGAGCGTTTGTATTACCTTCCCAAGGATCTATCGCCGAAGCGTCCTTATCCCGTCAACATGAGGATTCTCTTAGTTTTGGTCTGCCTCCCATAAGTACAGGGTCTATGTCTGATACTGATGATGTTCCTCCTGGTGCAACTCTTACCGCACATTTTCTTTACCAGTTGGCACTTAAGGTATGTTAAAAATGCAGTTAAAAATGTCAATGAATTTTATGTTTTGTAAAAAAATAATATCTTCTGTCATTGTTTTGAAATTTTTGTAGATGGAGTTGAAGTTGGAAATATTTTCACTTGGTGATGTATCAAAGAATGTTGGGAAGATTCTGACAGACATGTCAAGTCTTTATGATGTAGGGCGTCGCAAGCGATCTGCTGGCTTGTTAATTGTTGACCGTACACTTGATCTAATCACTCCCTGCTGTCACGGGGATTCACTTTTCGATCGTATATATTCATCTTTGCCTAGGTCAGAACGATTTTCAACTCAAGCACAACTCAAACAAGGGATTCCAAGCATTAATCGTCTTTCTCTTGATGTTCAAGTGCCGCTTGGGGAACTCTTGAATGAAGAACCAAGCAAGATTAAGGACTCTGGTCTTCCTGAAGGAATTGAAGCATTTTTACGTGGTTGGGATTCATACACTTGTGATCCAAAAAATGTAGATTTGGTTAATGAATGTGACAAGAAACCTACCACCAACTGGACTGAACTACTAAATGGATCTTTTGTCTCCACTGAATGTTTTAGAGGAACACCTTACTTAGAAGCCATGATTGATAGGAGAACGAAGGATGGAAGTGTACTGGTAAAGAAATGGCTCCAAGAGGCTCTGCGTCGCGAAAACATCTCTGTTAACGTTAGATCTCGTCCTGGTTATGCGACGAAATCAGAGCTCCAGGCCTTGATCAGAGCATTGTCCCAAAGTCAGTCGTCTTTGTTGAAAAACAAAGGGATTATTCAGTTAGCCGCAGCCACAGCAGCTGCTCTTGATGAATCTCAAAGTGCCAAATGGGATACTTTTAGCAGTGCGGAGATGATGTTAAACGTAAGCGCTGGTGACACGAGTCAGGGTTTAGCTGCTCAAATTAGTGATTTGATCAACAAAAGCGCTATGGCAGAACTTCAAGCGAAGAAGAACGAGAAACCAGATTCTTCCTCATCACAAGGGATTCTCTCTTTCCGAGATGCTCTGCTTCTTACAATAGTCGGTTACATTCTCGCTGGCGAGAACTTTCCTACGTCTGGCTCAGGAGGGCCATTCTCTTGGCAAGAAGAGCATTTTCTTAAAGAAGCCATTGTAGATGCTGTTCTCGAGAATCCATCAGTAGGAAATCTGAAGTTTCTAAATGGGTTAACAGAAGAGCTTGAGAACAGATTGAATCGCCTCAAGTCCGAAGACAGCAAAGAAGTCCCCTCTGAGGATCAGTTAGACATTGATGCTCTTGATGATGATCCATGGGGTAAATGGGGCGATGAGGAAGAAGAAGACACTGACAATAGTAAAGCAGATGAGTCCTACGACGATATGCAGCTGAAACTGGACTTGCGTGACAGAGTAGACAGCTTTTTCAGGTTTCTCCACAAGCTGTCGAGTCTAAGAACAAGAAATCTACCATTACGAGAAGGCTCATTGGCTTCAGAGAACACATTTCCTGGAGATCCGTCTGAAAATAAAGGGCTACTCTACAGGCTTATAACAAAAGTGTTGAGCAAACACGAGATACCCGGTCTAGAATACCATTCCTCAACTGTTGGAAGGCTTTTCAAAAGCGGTTTTGGAAGGTTTGGTATTGGTCAGGTTAGTTAGTTACTTTCTCTACACCCATTACTTTCTTTCCTCCACAAGACATACATTGATGTTTTTGGTAATACTACTGCAGGCAAAACCAAGCCTCGCAGACCAAAGTGTCATTCTTGTCTTTGTCATTGGAGGAATCAATGGTCGAGAGGTATGTTTCCTTCACCAGAAAAAAAAAGAAGAACTGTGTTCATTTTTGTAATGACTGTTTATGTATGTTTCCTCCATTGTGAAGGTAATGGAAGCTCAAGAGGCTGTAGCGGAGAGCGGTAGACCGGACATTGGCTTAGTTATAGGAGGAACAACTCTTCTAACTCCTGAAGACATGTTCGAGTTATTGTTGGGAAATTTCAGCCATTTTTGATACTCTTTCACAACACCTCTCTGTTGTTAGCTTGTAAAGCTATGTGTTAAAAACTAGTCAAATCTGATAAAATGTTTAATTTACGAAACTATAGTTCCATTTTCGAAAGAAAACAAGAGTATTGGGTATAATTGTCAATAAATATGTTTACATTTTGGTCCCTCAGGTTTTATATTATTAAGAGAAGAAAAAAACTTAATCCTCTAAAACCCCAAAATCGCACTCAAACGAAAAACCTCGAGAGTGAAACAATGGCAGCAATGAAGCTTCTACTCTCTCAAGCTCGCCGCCAATATCTGACCAAACCCTTCTCATCTCCGTTTCAACAAAACCTTAGGCTCTTCTCTTCATCATCTGATTCGATTCCGTCTCCGTCGCTAAACGAATCCGCCAAAAAACTCGAGCCAGTCTCGTACGCCGCCAAACCCAAAGATCTGAATCCCGAAACCTCCGATGCAGCTTCTCCTCCGATTCATAGCGAATCTTCGCCTCCGGGGTCCACCGAATCGGCCGGCGAGGAAGCTCGTACAAGCTGGACGCGAGAAGAGATCCGATACGTGAAAGACGCACAATCTTCAATCACTCCTGTCTCTTACGCTCAGCGCGTGGCTCCGCTTCCCGAGGATCGCGTCGCCAGTGAGGAAGACAGAGAGAGACAACCGGAGGAGATGGAGAGAGAGAGGAAGAGGATCGAATTGGAGAATAAAGCTAGAAGAAGATTCTTGAGAGCTAATGCTGTTGAAGAAGACACTTCTTCGCTTCCTTTGCCTACATTGCTTAAGCCTGAGCTTAAACATGGCAAGAAACCTATTTTCGATCTCATGGAAGCCATTAGAGAGATTAAGGTCAGTATAAATTTACTCACGTATATGATTCTGTAACTAAAGCCTGCCATTGTAGTAGAATGAGAGCTATACATTGTTTCAGGGTATTTCAGTTTAGTAATAGTTCATGTGTGTTTGTGTTTTTTGGTGATGGTACTATGAGTTATAAGTTTGTAATAGAATGTTGATGTGTTGATTTGTTATATTGTTGTTCTTATGCTGCTTATATCAATGGTTAGGCTAATGGTAAGGCGAATTTTGATGAAACTCTTGAAGCTCATGTGAGACTAGGCATCGAAAAAGGCCGATCTGAGCTGGTAAATCTTATCTCTGCGTGCTTCACTGTCATTGTCCTTTGTGTTTGAATCATTTCTATTGTTTCTATGCCTAGACTGACTGCCTATAATTGAATAATTTGCAGATAGTTCGTGGTACTTTGGCTCTACCACACTCTGTTAAAAAGGTGGAAGAAATGCCTCTGTAATCTTTCGTAGGATTTTTTATATATTTCAGTCGTTTTATAGAAGAAGAAAAATGATCTTTGTTGTTTAGGATGTGAGAGTAGCTTTCTTTGCCGAGGGTGCTGATGCAGAGGATGCGAAAGCTGCAGGAGCTGATGTCGTTGGTGGTCTTGAGCTTATTGAAGAAATCTTGAGTAATGAACTAAATGCATTTTATACTTCACCCTTCTTCGAAAATTCATTTCTGACATCTAACTGAACATGCTTGAATTTGGATCTGCCATAACTCATCTCATGTCCTGACACCATATCTTTTTTTGCTGAATTGAGTTCAAATGCTAGATTAGTTTTTCTCACTTAACTATTATGTGCAGAAAGCGGCAAGATCGACTTTGACAGATGTCTTGCAACTCCTAAAATGATGCCCCGTGTTTACAAGGTTCTTGGATTTGAGAACTTATCCAAATCTTTAGAACATGATGAAGTTGTCACTTAACATGCTAAATGGTTTGCGTATGTTATTTGCAGATATCAAGGATTCTTAACAATCATGGTTTGATGCCAAATCCTAAAGTAAGTTGGCTTATACACTCAACATCTTACACTAATCTATCATTCAATATTCTTACTTCTTGCTCTTAAATCAACTTAAACAACATTATAAATGTTTTGTAGCAAGGAAGTGTGACCAAGGATGTCACGAAAGCAGTCAAAGACGCAAAAGCTGGACACACCAAATTCAGAATGGATAAAACTTCGATTCTTCATGTGCCACTTGGAAAGGTGACACATCTCTCCCCAAAGGCTTAAACTTTTTATCTGAATTTCATTAGCTTTATTGTTGACAAGAACACTACTCCTTAACACCAGATGAGCTTTCCTGAGGATGCTTTGCGAGAAAATGTTGGTGCGTTTATGAACGCGCTTTTGTTAGCTAAGCCTGCTGGATTGAAAAAGAGTAAGTAACAAGACCATACCTAATCTTATACTTCTGTTTAGAGATCCTTTGTTTGGTTGTGATTTTGACTGCTTACTCTTCTTATGTTTATGCAGCTTCAAAATATGCTGGTTATGTGAATGCATTTCACTTGTGCAGTACGGTAAGCTTTTTAACACCAAAATCCAAATGTCTACTTGTAGAAACACTTTTCAGACACCAATTTGATTAAACCGCGTTTTTGTAATGGATTGTTTTGCAGATGGGAAAGGGTTATCCGGTATCGATACAATCGCTATCTAGAGCAGCAGATCTCTATACCAAATTGCAGCTCAAGTAAGCCATTAGACTCTAAAAGACTAAATCTTTGTTGCAGTGTTTTCATTTTTCTCCATAAAGTTTTCAACTTTATTTTGTTATGTATCAAACTCATTTGTATTTTGACAAAAGTGCTAATGCATTATTATGATTAGTTTACAATCTATATCAAACTAACTTTCGTTACAAAAACTCAAAAACACATGTTTTCTTTCTTAAAGCCTTCTCGAACAATGTAAGTGTGTAGATTTGAAAACCCTAGTTCCCCAACAACCTTCCTTGCCTTCTACGCAAGGCTATCTCAAAGCATAGCTTTTGATTAGACCTAAAAGACCAAAGCTGCATCATATCACCTTCTTTGAAACTATTAGCTTTAGCCAACAAATACAACAAACTCTTACCTTTCTTATGCTTCTTCACACTACTACTACTACTACAACATCTTTAACTCCCAAACTTTTAACTCGGGATCTAACACTTGCATGGTTAAAACTTCTTTTTTGTCTCCCTTTTACTCGGTTTTTGATCTTCGCCTTCTAATCGTACGTCACGAAGCTTTGGCTCAACAAACTACTCGTGGGAATCGATAAACGTGATTGACCTTCATCGACATCGGTTTTGGTCAACGTTTTGTCCATTATTAGAGTCTCTTCTTTGCCTTTCATCGACATTATCTTCTTCTTTAACCTTTTTGGTAGCTCTTGACGCAAAAAATGTCGTTTTTTCAATGGCAACAAATCTTCGTCCACTTTGTATATATCTTCATTCTCCATTTGTTGATAATATAGTTCATGCAAACATATGGTAGATTTTACGTTATATGCAATCTTTATAAAGAAAACTTAAGTTTGATTCTCTAAATCTCCTTAATGTATATCTATTAGTTTTAAAAATAAAAATATATAACAAATTCGTCTATATGGTTATGACCATTTCATTAGGGTTAGGTTTGCAAATAAAAATATCTACGAGTCCTCTCCTCCTGGCCATTTTTTCGGTTCGGTTTAATATTTTTTTGGTTCGGTTAGATTCACTTTTATCACACACGATGAAACGGCGTCGTTTGCGTGAAACCAGGGAAGGAGAAAGCTAAAGCATTAAAAAAATAATTAATAATTTTAGCGCGCGTAATTAGTTGGGTTAATTAAATTAAGGTGTTGATTGGTTTTCCCGCAACCACCCGCAAACCCGCAAACGCAGCTTTTGCGGGCGATTGCGATTTATCGCGTTTGCAAAAATCACTCAAATCGCTTTATATAGTTTTTCATCGTTTTTAGGGATGTTAATTATGGGTAAAAACCCATTGGGTACCCGTGACCCGATTTGAAATTGAAGCCCCATGACCTGAATTTATTTTGTTGATGTTGATAGGGTTTAACTTGGGCAGGTTTTTTTTACCCTAAGTCCCAATGAAGTTTTACCCTATTGGATTTCGGGTACCCATGGGCTTTTTAAATCAATTTTTATTTTTTCTGAAACGATGTGTTTTTCTCCATAAAATTGAAATAGTGTATTTAGAAAACAAAACATAAAACCCCTAAACAAAAACGATGAGATCGAAAATCAAAAATTTTAATGGAGCTTGATTTACTACTCTGTCACCCCTTTGTATGTAATCAATCATTTTTTCGATCTTTCAATTTCAAAATCAAATATCTTTTATGGGTGTTTTAGGTTTAGATCGTGCCTATTCAATTCGAGATTCTAGAATTTATGGGCTTAGTATAGAGAGACTTGTGTTCGTTGTTGTTTGTTTATGAAGAGTTTGAAAGTAATAATTAATTCATATATTACTTATTTAAATTTAATTGTTATTAATGTTTTTTAAAAAAAATTGTAGGTATTATTGAAGATTATTTTGATGATAAAAATGAAGACACTACAAATATATTATATGATCATTTCGGATATATATAGAATAAACACACAAAAACATATTTATTTTAAAATTGAAGCGGGTGCGCGGGTTCTCCTAAATTGTATAGGGTAGAATTTGGATTACCCTACCAAGACTTTACCCTATCCGGGTTTTTTCAAAACAGGTTTTTTCTGAGCAGGTTTTTTTCGGGTTCGGGTAGGGTATGGTAAAATTACCCATGACAACATGCCTAATCGTTTTGCACCACTTGAAATCGCCATATTTCAAAAGCTCCTTCCCGCTAGCGTTTGCGGTTGCGGGCGATTGCGATTGGTTTAAATAATTTATTTTTTCAATAATATTAAAAAAAAAAATTAGAAAAAGAATTATTTTATCCATAATAATACTACAAATAATAATAGTAAAAATGTATCTATAAATAAAAAAGTTTTGAATAATTATTTAGGTCTTTTCTTTAGTTTTCATTGTTATTATGTTTAATTTATTATAATATATCATAATATATTACCTTTTATATATTTTCGAAAAAAATATATTATATATCATAGTTGTGACGATATATAATATAGTTGTGATGTTTGTAATTTTCAAATAATTTTGATAATTTCTAACATTCTATGCGCGTCAACAAATCAAAAATATCCCGCAAACGCAAAATCTTTTAACCGCTATACCAGTCGTACAAACCGCCTAATATCATAATTAACCGCCATCGCCAGCTTCAGCAATCTCCCTCAACCGCAACAACAACCGCTGCGTTTTAACCTGTCGAGCCCTAACTAATATCGACAATCGCGGTTTTAAAACGCGCGTTTAAAATCTAATCCTTTCTTCTTAACGATTAAAATCAATGGTTTCATCATTATCGTTGTTATATGTAAAATTCTCCGGCGACTGCTTTACCGCCATCATCTTCTTCTTCCGAAGAAGAAAGGAGGTTCATTAGATCGCCGACGAGATTCTTGATCTTGGGTCAATCTTCGAATTCGCGTCTCTAGTGGTAAACTCGTGATTTTTTCGATCTCGAATCGGATTGTTTAGATTGCGAATTTCTAATTAATCGTGATTCTAGTTTTTAGATTTTGATCGCAATAAGCTCACTTTATGAAGATCTGTTTCCTTTTTTGTTCTCTTATGAATGATTAAATGAAGTTTGTGTGGTTATTAAATCTAACTTAGATTTTGAGAAGAAAACAAAAAAAAACAAAACTTTCCTTGTAAAGTTTCTTATAAGATTATGAAACTATGTATCATACTTTTTTAGTGTCTCCTTGTGATTTCATATAGAAAGTTTTCTTTTTTGTTGTTGTTGTTGTTGATAGGTTTTTTGTGAAGTTGCTATGTTGTTAGAAGGGCTTACCAAGCAACCGCCTTCGCTTGTTGATCTTTGCGTTAGATTAGCCATTGATAATGTAAAGTACATTGGATATGTCGGTGGTGTTGATTTTCAGCTCCTTGAGCAGATTATGCAACATTGTACACTAGAACAGGTTATGCATATAGAAGATTCTACTCAAGTAAGTAGACTCTCATCATATGATAAATCTTTTGTTCATGTTTTGACGGTTTCGAATCGTAACTTATGTTCTGTTTTTGTTACAGGACACTGATCTTAGTCCTGTCACCGATGATTTGTGGAAGAGATTCTATGAGAAGCAGTATGGTGCAAAGAAGTTTCACTATGTCATGGAGAAGATGAAGCGGAGTAAAGTAGAATTCAAGTGGAGAGATAAGTATGAGGTTGGTTCTGTTTCTTTGAGTCTTGATGTTAAATACACGTATAATCATTATCGATATACTTAAGATTTAGCATATCAGGAAGAGATGGGAGCAGTGCAAGAGAAAGAGAAGGAAGTTGTTGATCGACTTAAACAACGTTACAAGAAGGAAGATGCAAGTAAGATCAGTGCATCTTCTTTAGCCGAAACTGATTCGTCTTTCATTCCCTTAAAACCGTTCTTGATTACTTTTGTTTGTCAGGGAAACAAAGTCGACAAACTAAGCTATGCTCAAAAGCTCCTCCAATCAAAAAACCCTTCTGGGGTAACCACTTCTATAATGATTCCTTTTCACATTATCTGATCAAATCTTGCAGAGTCATTAGGCGAATGCGGTTTTCTAGTTAAATGGTTTTTATGTAATTACTTGTTTGCAGGTAATAGTGTATCAGGTTACAATCTTTCGAATGTCAAGAGCAACATCATGAAGAAGGCCAAGCTCGATGTTTTAAAAAGGTAAAAGATCCTTACCACCTTATAATGTAGTTACGAAAGTCAATAACAACAACCTAACTAAGTCATGTTGTCTTATGGTACTGAGTACAGTCAAGAAGTGAAAAATCTCACTGCGATTAAAAGGAACACGATTCAGAAAAGTCCAAATATGGCGCAAAGGTATCTCTATTGATACCTCCAAATTTCTCTATCCTCCAAGCCATTGATCGGCTTCTCTAACTCTGTTGACCAAGTTCTTTGTTGTCTAGTATTTCTGCTCCAAGGCGAACCGGCTTATCCACAAACATGCCTTCAACTTCAAGAAGCAACTCTTGTGGTGAATTGAAAAGCCTTACTGCAATCAAAAGAAACACGGTTCCCAAGGGTTTTAGGTAACATTAACAAGATATGACTTTTTGTGTTATCTTCTGTGACTATCTATCAATCTACATTCTATATCATTGCTATGTTTCTTCTAACTATGTGTGATCATCAAACTATATCTTGTCGCTAGTATCTCTGCTACAAAGAGGACAGGCTTATCCGCGAATGTGGCTTCGACATCAAGAAACAACTCTTGTGGTGAAAGAGATATATCTCCTAAGAGGATCAATAGACTCCTCCATGGAACTTCTTCTTCAGCTTCAAGAAATGGAGCCTTGAAACGAAAACATGGAATGTAACTTATACCCATTTTTTTCTTTACAGATAATATTTACTCAAAGTGTTTCACTGTGTTACATTGCTCCTTCAAGTTTTAACAACTTTGTCACTTGATGATATTCTAATTTTTGTATCAATATTTTTTTGAGTTTCTGTAATAAATTTGTTTCCTTTCTACTTGTTGCTTTGGTAGGGAAATATGTAAAATGATTTAATAAATTTATATGTTACTTTAATATTAATATCACTGTTTATATGAGAAGCATGATGAGAGTGATAGGTTATTGTAATAAATAAGATAATAAAAGCGACATGTCGTATAATTTCACTCAGTACATAAATTTAAAATTCTTAAGTTTTTCCCCCCACGTGAGGCTCTGAAAATGATAGTGATTGATACTATTTCTTATCAATTTTTCTGTTTTTTCTAACTAATTAAAGTAACTCTGATTTAATTTCTTATTACTAAATGCTAAAATACTCTACAAAGAACTAAAAAATATCAAAATTCATATCTGATTTTAACATGTATATCTATCATTCTCATAACTTTAATATTTTACATTATATTTAGAGTATTTTGTTTTTATTACATTATATTTAGAGTATTAAACGAGGATTTTTTTCACATTAATGGAACTTGTAAACAAAAATAATAACAAAAGGAGAAAAGTGTGAAAGCGGCAAAAGAAAGGGCAATGTATTTTTTGGCAGGAAGAAAGCATAAGAAAAGAGTAGTTGGACTTAGACATATGACTGACAAAATTTATATTTTATTAGATTTCTTTGTGATGCTTTCAGTTATATCTTGTTTATGAGTGTATATATTTTAAACTTATCATTAGTGATTAGTCACATCACATATTCAAGTTTTTTACGATATACTAATAGAAAGAAGATGATTACATAGCAAAATTTGTTTACTAGAGATCTTCTGTATTTTTCTAACTAGATACGATATTTTGAAGGTGTTTTCACGTTAAGTACTATGAGACTGCGTTACGCATATTCGCATATTGTAACTATATTATATATATAAGATTAGTACAGTTTAAGTGTTATTTGCCTTAAACAATTTTTGAATACTTGGTATACCTGAAACAGGAAAAAACCGTTTGTATTCAACTATATTTGTTAGTATCCAATGAACAAATTTAGCATAAATTTTACAACTTATTTCATAAATCAAATACTACCATTCAATTTTAATAATACGGTCAGAATGGTTCAGTTTGTGTCGTTTTTATTAGGTCACTGCACACGCTTTGTCTCTTATTTTTCATTAAATACTTCACATACTCCATTACATTATTTAACTAATTTACTAATTATTTAATTCTTACCAAACAGAAAACAAAACAAAAACGTCGTTTCGTATGTTAGTTTCTTTTTTTTACACACACACATTTATACACACAGCTATGAAGTTTTTCAGTACCCATTTTTACACATTTTATTACAAACAATGAATTATCATATAAAAATCATAAAATACTAGTACTAAAATAAGTGTATTATTATTAAAATAAAAACAACATTTAACTACATGAACATCCATTATACTAAAGAAATACACATCAAAAAATCAATTACTAAAATTTATTTCCCTTGAAATCATCGTCTACTTTGGGAAAGAACAAACACAAATCTTCTCTCTTTTTAAGGCATAAATATTTAATTCCTCTTTTTTTTTTTTAATCTCTCCCTCTTTTAAAAAACCAATCTTTGATGTAAACCAAGAAACAGAGCAAACTGAAACAGAGCATCGTACAAGAAACAAGATCCGTAAGAAACACCTTGAGATTTCTTCTTAATCGGATGATACAACGCTCCAGATCCAACACCACCAAAACCACCTGTAACATTCTTCCCACAGACATCAACACCTGTCTTAACGACACTAAACTCATCTTCCGGATTCAGACACAATCCTCTGTTCCCACTCAAATCCAGATTCTTCCCTAACTTTCTCAAAAAGCTAGAATCAAACGGCACGATGCCGATCAAAAGGTTCCTACTTAGATTCAGATGAAAAACATGAGGCAGAGAATCAAACCCAGAAGGGATCTCTCCTGTTAATCTATTGTTAGCGAGAGACAAAGAACTTAGATTCATTAGCTTCGTGTAACTCTCAGGGACCAAACCATAGTAACCAGAGTTCTCAAGCTGTATCTCTTGCAGCTTTCGTAGAGATCCTAACTCAACAGGGAGAGGAACAAACATTGGATTGTTATCCATTATAAAGTATTGTAAATTCTCAAGCTTTGATAACCCTTTTGGGAAAAACCCTTTTAGTTTGTTGTTGCTTAACGCCATGAACGATAAAGATCGAAGCTTTTCGACTCCTTGTGGGATTAAACCAGAGAGAGAGTTCGAGCTCAAGTCTAGCTTTTGAAGCAAACCCAATTGAGATATCGTCGAAGGAATGTTGCCCATTAGAGAATTATAGCTTAAATCTAAACCCACGAGGCTATGGAGGTTACCTAGCTGCATAGGGATATTGCCTGTGAGCTTGTTATAGCTTAGATCAAGATGAACAAGGCTTTTCAACGAGAAAATCGAAGGCGGGATCTCTCCGGTTAACCGGTTTTGAGAGAGTGTTAGGATTTGTAGAGACTTGAGAGATGAGATTAGAGAAGGGATTTGGCCTGTGAGAGAAGGGTTTGATCTTAGGCTAAGCTGTTGTAGAGAAGAGTTAGTTATGAGTTTAATAGGGAAGATGATTGTTGTTGTTTTTGGTAAGTGTGTGAAGCAATTGAAGAAGAAGACTGATTGTAAGAAAGGGAGATTGAAGATTAAGTGAGGGAAAGAAGCTGAGTTTTTGCAAGAAGGGTTTGGTGCAGAGCCAAAATCTAGCCTAGAGACATGTGGCAAGTGGTCAGGACCGGTTTTGCAGTCAAGACCAGGCCAGGAAGAGCCAGGTGCACAAGGGTTTTGGTGAGATTGGCGCCATGGTTGGTCAGATGACATTGATTCCATGATTGTGAAGAGAGTCTCTTTCTCAGATAGTGGCATTGAGACAGGGACTCTATTTTCTTGGCAGAGAAAGAGTGGTGTGAACAGAAGATGGAAAAGGAGTGAGTAGCAAGAAGATGGAGATAAAGCTATCTTCATCGTCATCATAGATTTGGTTTGTGTAAGAGAGAGAGAGAGAGAGAGAGAGAAAAGAGTTTTTGGTGTTATTATATTGAGTATCTTTGAGGAAGAAGAGTATATGAAAGTGGCATTAGATTATATGATCAATAAGCAAAGACTCTAAAAGAGAAAGAGGTTTAAAGCTTTGAAAGAGGTTTAAGCTTTGAAGAGGTTTAAGGATAGTTAGGGACAAGACAAGACAGAGACACGTGAACAATCAGAATCTAAACAAGGTATGATAAAAGAGTGAAGACTTGCAAGAAAGCTAGTAGTAAAGAATACTAATAGGTTTTTGAGTGTGTGTGTGAGAGAGAGATGCAATTATAAATAGAAGTGATTGAAAGTGACACGTGTGGGGTAATGAGAGACAAAGAGGTAGGGACTCAAGAAAACATGAGATTGGGAAGAGAAGAAATAAATTGAAAGCAAAAAAAAAGAGAGTACTTGATGGGGTTATTGTAAGGCCACACACACATGTTTCCTCTTTATTCAAACACTTTTGTTTCAACCTATTTTGAAGGACTTGTCTTGTTGGTGTTAATCTCGTGAAATACATTAGCTCCTTGACCCCTCTCAGGTTATGTGGTGTTGCTTTCATGTCATATGTCTCTCTCTCTCTCTCTCTACATATGTATTAGTTTCCACACATTTGTAAATGATCAAGGTCTATGCACAATTAGTTTAGTATAAAACTAGTTTAAGTGTGTAAAAGTTTGGTTTAAGAAGATTATTAGATGTTTGGTTTAAAATACAACATACCCACATGACAATCACAGTGTGTAGTTGGTCCAAACTGTTTCATATATCATCCACAACAGTTACTTGACTGTTCACTTTGAGTTTTAGCTATCAAATTATTTTCATCATTTTGTTAAATTTAAAAGTAACAAGTAAAGGCTCTTGGTGGGCATAGTATGTTTCTTTTTAAATGTCTTCTTCAATTATTCATTCTTCATTTTCTATTTTTCTTTGAATATTTTTTTTTATCATACATAATTTGAATTGTGACACAAATAAAATCAGAGTTACTTATTATATAGGCCACAATTAAACTTTCTCTGTTAAAACCTTCGAATTTGTGTCTATGCTTACTATACTTATTGATAAATTATCTCTTCATAGCACTAACAAAAAAACTCTGAAAATTACTTACAATAAACTAATGTCAGAAAATAGTCAAATACATAAAGTTAAAAATCAGGAAAAAACGTAAACTTGCGAGAAGAAAAGATAAAGTCAAAATTTCAAAACGTTAATTTATTGTACTACACTTGGCAATAATGTAGCAGATGTTTTTAAAAAAAAATTGAATATATGTATGCATGTGTTATTAATATGTGTAATGAAGGATCTAAAATACTTAGCCTGGACTCACTAGAGTAGTAAAAAAATCAGAACTAAATTATTCAACGTACGAATCTAAAACATATAGTGGCCTACAAAGAAATGATCCAACGGTCATAATAAAAGTTACTAAACTATTACAAGGGACAATTCCTTAAACTATTAAGAGTTCTTTCATTAATAATCTAAATACTTCTTTCAAAAAATTTATTTTATTATTATCACTTTCTTCAAATTTGTTAAAGCGCCAAGAAAATCAAAATAAATATATCTATTTTTTTGGTAATTGTTTTATTTAATCCAAGAGAATGCTTTCTGTAGACACCTCACAAGTGTTTTACGATTTGACACCACTACAAATTCTCTTATCTCTTTTTGCTTTCTTCACATATATATGTCTATGCATAGACATTCAATAACCAATTTATATTATATATTATATAAATCATGGTTTATCAACAAAACAAACCTCATATTTTGACAAATTCTTTGCAAAAATTCATGGAGGAATCTTATGAGAAACTGCAGGTTTCTTCTTACAGAGCTATTTTTAAATCTGAAACAGTTTATGTAGGGAAGTGAAAACAATAGTATTAATAGCTTTCTCTTTAGACTGTCTATTAATTAAACAGCTCACCATTTGTACAAATCCAAGAGGGAAAGAAATACTGAATCTACATGAGAGTTGCTGTTGGAAGGACTAAAACACTGTGACTTCTGTCTCTATTTGTTGTATTTGTCTGAATATGTGAATCAAATCCTATATTTCAAAAAAAAAAAGAATCTAAAAGTTTAAAGAAGCAAAACAAGAAACCATCCTTTGATTTTTTCATTTTTGATTAAACAAAACATGTTTTTACAGAGAGTTTTAGGTGTCATTTGGTTGTATAATCACAAGATTATAATCTAGACCACTACCATTCTTACAACACAAGACAAAAGAGACAAAAGTTACTAGATAAGGCTTTAGAAGAAGAGTGAACATCTTTTATCAAAAAGAAGAAAAAACCGATCAAATCTTAGATACTGTACCTTTTACAATTATCATGGGGCTCCTTTTTATGGAACAACATGAAAAAAAAAACTGCAGAAAATGAGGAAAAAATAAGGAACTAATGTATCATTATGTTTCTTGAAACACACTTTTGGTCTTTTGAGTCTTTAGGCATAAGCATTTGAGTTGAAGAAAGCTGCTTAGTTGAACATCTTGAGAAAATTGTTTGCATATGCCATTGGCTTCACATCCGGATGAGGCTGCGAAATCACAATATCAAAGAAGAATCAGAAGAGTCTATAGATCAAAAACCAGCTTCATGATTCAGGTTTCTCTGAAAACATTCACAAGAACAGCGATACAAGAGCCTAGGCTACTACTATTACTTACCACTGCTGAGAATGTGACAATGTTAGGCTTCATATCGGGAGCTTCAAAGCGAATGAAAGCTCCTTTGTTACCCATCTGCAACAATACCGTTCCATGTTAAGGCAAGAATTGAGTAGAGTTTGGTACTGTTTCGAAATTGAAGGGATCAAGAGAGGAGATTTTTGAGTTACCTGATCACAGTAGTTTGGTGCAGAGAAGACAGTGATGAGTTTACCATCATGATCAACTTCATAACCTTCATCTTTCACTTCATGTGACCGGACCACCAAATCTTAAAAGATTCATAAAAGTAAGTCAAAACCAATATATACAGTCACAAAAAAGGTGAACACAAGTCATTACACTAACCTAAGTTGTTGTCTTCCAAAAATCTCTTTGTTACATCTCCACCAAACGATAGTCCAACACCTCGCTTGCTTGGGCCTCTTCCAGGGAGAGGTTGAGGATCACTCCACAAAAGTTCACACATCAATCCTGCGAATAAACACCATTAACAACAAGATCCGATGTTTCTTAACAGAAGCAGTCTTATAAAGGATGTGCTATATCATGAAACATACCTTCTTCGGGAGGCTCACAGAAACGGTCGATAGCTCTGATGTCCGAGAGTTTCACACCATCGACACTGAAGAGACCTCCATGCACCACGAATATCTTCCCGTTTATAACATGAGCCAACGGTAGATAACAGAAAACTTCGGCAAAGAGATCCACAAATTTTTCACTCAGCTTGGATCGAACCTCACCCTCGAAACCATATATTTTGTTCATGCTCTTGCTTTCATGATTCCCTCTGGCTAGATATATGGCTGCAAATTGCAAATAAAAGTAGGAGTAAACTCGACTATAAAATTGAAAATCAAATAGGTAAAAAAGTAAGTGTTAACAACACATAAAAGAAACTTACATGATGGATTCATACACTTGAAAGCAAACAATGTGAGTATGATCTCAACAGAGAATGAGCCTCTGTCCACAAAGTCACCATTGAAAAGGTATGGATTCTCCTCAGAAGGGAAACCATTAAGCTCAAAAATATTTAGCAGATCATAGAACTGCAAGGATAAAATAACATGGTTGTTCATATGTGTACGGTTGATGCAATTCTTACATATATAACAAGATTGTGGACCCTTCAGATTCGTTCGAGAGTAAGGGATAACAAATGATACCAAAGCATACCTGACCATGTACATCACCACAGACCGTGAAATGTTTGCCATTAGGTACATTAATATCGACAAGAGACGGAAGTGCTAGCAAGATTTTCCTTGTCTGTAAGACAATTTGATATGCATACCTACAAATATTATGCAGACAAAGGCATAAACAGATGATCACTGTGTTAATTAAGTTTCACACCACCGAAATAATACGCACCGTTTATGCAATGTTTTTTGGTTCTTGAAGTCCTCCATCATATTTTTCACAAAATCCAAGGTAATTTCCTCTCCCTCAATTCTAGCACCAGAATATTGTGGCTCGACCTCTACAACGAAATAGCAAAGAAGACTATAAGTACATTGATAAAAAGATAAAACCTATATAACAATGAATGTCAATTTCAATGAATTTTTCGAACCAAAAGCCATGGACACCCTTTATTACTAGTAGTTAGAATGTAGCAAAAGAGTTATACAAACTTATAAATAAGGAGAAGTTTGTAACTCAGAATACATTAAAATAAAAATATATACTATATATCCATGAAAATGATCCTAAGACGAGGATTTAACCAGAGAAAAGACACTACTACCACTGAAGCTACCCCACCAAAACGTCCCTAATACCACCGAAACCAACACCGTGAGTATCTCGGTTGTCGCAAATCCCCGAATCGCCACCACCATCACTGCGGCAACAACTGCAGCTAAAGCCGTTTTGGTGGGCATGTACGACGATCTGGGTTTGTTTCCTATTATGTGACAATAGGTAGAAGTATATTACTAGTCTAAAGCTACACTCAACCATTTTGTTAACTAATGAATCAAAGGCACGCCATAACATAAGTAACAAGCACACAAGAACGAATCAGCTAGGACAGAAGAAAATGCAAGCAATAAGACAACAGAAAGATAAGCAAGTAGATGGAGGATACCTATTGTGTGGAAGTCTACAGACTCAGCGACTGATCGCCTTTCAGAAACAGGTACAGAGATTGCTTCTTCAAATTTCAGTTTCATCACTGCTTTCTCACATTCTCTTAGCTTTCTTGTTGCATCAGGGTCATTAGGAGAAATCCTTTTCACCTAACAATATAAACAGTAGACCATGTCAGCAAAAAACATACACACAAATTTCTCTTAATGTCTACAAGTTGTTATAAGATTAACAATAACCTGTTGGAAATCTTTCAAGGCATCCTTAAATTTTCCCATGGCAAGATACGCAGCACCACGCCTGTAATATCCCTGCGATTCAGTAGATAATCAGTGAATAATGAGTATAATTTGAAGAAGAAGAAGAACAGCATCTTGTAACAGAACAATACCTTAGAGTACTTTGAATCAATTTCAATAGCCTTTGTTGCATCCAGTATTGCACTGCCATACTCCTCAAGCTTTGCGTGAGCAAATGCACGGTTTGCCCAGTAGACAGCGTTTTTGCCGTTGATCTCAATAGCTTGTGTATACAGATCAATAGCATTGGAGTATTTGTGACCTGTAAGCAACAAGCAAAATTTAGCGACCTTTCTTAATCCAAAGAAGAAGAAAAGATTGTAAAATAGAACCAAACTGATTCCCAACCTTTAAAAGCTTCGTTAGCCTGGTTTTTGATCTCCTCGGCCTGTGAAACATCAGACTTTTCATTGTTATTCTCCATTTTTCTTCAGAACAATCTTATCTCTTTGCTCAACGCCGTGTCTGAACAATCCGGTGAAGTCATTACACATACAAGAACAGTAATAACAATAAGCTTACCAATTCCACAAAATCAATTAACTTGTACTTAACAGGGAGGGAGCTACTTAAACAGCTTAAAAGATCAAAATTATACTCAACACAATCAATGTTTGAAACTTTCTCATTAAAACATTCATACACAACAATTAAGTTGCATAAAGTTTTCAACTTTCGTATCCTCAACAACGAATTGGACACATCTACGGCAAAATCATGGTCACATGAAGTCAAAGGATCACTTAAGAGTCAACCCATGAAAGATCTAAGAAAACCCAGATAAGATAAAACAGGAACACAAAGGAAGCTAACGTCTGCAACCTGTTTTTGTCGGAAAATCAAAGAGAAACTCGAAGGTGTAGATTTAAACCTTAAAAAACTCCAACCTTTAGAGACAGCGGAAGAGGTTCTCGAGTGAGATTGGTTTAAGAGAAGAAAGCTTGAAGTAACCCTAGATTGGTCAAAATACGCTTCAATCTATGACAAAGGGTTTTTGAGAAATATTATTAACCTTTTTTTTACCAGCAAATATAAAAGTGACGAACAGATGTAAAATCTGAAAGGAAAAAAAAAGATATTATTTTTATAGCACTTAACTTTTGGGCCCGGCCCATATAGGATTTGGGCCAAAGCCTTTTGGTATGGATCTGTGAGTTTTGAAGTCAACGGTCAAAGATCGATTAATTCCAAAATAAACAAAATTATTTACTTACCTTATAAATTTGAAATCATATTAAAAAAAATATATCTACCACAAAAGTCATGTCAAAGCCCTACCAACTCTTTAAGTTCCCTTCTTGAAATGATTTTGCACAATTTAAAGCTTTAATTTGACATGACATGAATGTGTATGTATGTAGATTATGTAACACTAACAATTTTATTTCTTTTTGTTTGTGTGAATGTGATTTTTTACGGTAAAAACTCTAAAATGTTATGATTTCTTAACCATCTAAAGGCTAAAGGTAAAACACTAAATCAAGCAAATACATAACAATTAAACCTACAATTCCCATGATCATTGATTTGATTTCTTGGTAGTTGATAAGTTTTATTATAATAACACTTCATATATTTAACACCATTATACACACAAAAATTATTCTCATACATCATGTCAGGCTTGTCAGCTTAATTCAATGAATTCCACGTTAATAATAAAAAAGAAAAAAAATGTATTACCAAAAATAGAAAATTTCCAAAAGTTGATACTGATGAGAAAGAGAGCCCATACCTCTCTTTTTCTTCAAAAACATGAAAGAAAAATTGAATGGTCCTCCTTTCTTCAATGCTCTCTTTTTCTATTTTGATTTTCTCAACTTATTAATTAACATCAATTTCAAATTTCAATCTAAATATACACACAAGAGAATTTAAAGAATTAGGTATGAAATTTTTGGAAAAAAATGTTAGACTAGTAGTCCATTTTCTTTCTTTCTTTTTCTTATATAACATTTCAGTTTGAAGAAAACCACCAAACTTTCTATTTACTGCAAGTGGGTTTAAAAAAAAAAAATACTTTCCAAAAATATTCGTATAAAAGAAATTAAATCTTTTAGATTAAGAAGCAGAAGTTAAGTGGTAATGAGTTCATAAGAATATAATCTTTAGACAACAACATAAATTAAATTTCTAAATATTACATAAAACACACATTATATTATATTCCTTTCTCATATCACTTCCTCCTCTTTTCTCTCTTATCACAAAACCCAAGGTATAGTTCTTAATACAATAATATTTAAATCCAAGTTTTATAACCAAAGATTTTTCTTTTTATCCACTGAGATCTCATAACTTTGGCAGCTAGTTTTATAACCAATAATATTTCTCTTGTGTTTGATTTTGTTTTGGTTTATATGATAAAAAAAATCTAGGGTTTGGTAAAAATGGAAGGTGGAGAGAGTAGTGAAGTAGTAGCAGGAGAGAGTAGCAAGAAGATAGGGAGAGGGAAGATAGAGATAAAGAGGATAGAGAACACAACGAATCGTCAAGTAACTTTCTGCAAAAGAAGAAATGGTTTGCTCAAGAAAGCTTATGAGCTCTCTGTCTTGTGTGAAGCTGAAGTTGCTCTTGTCATCTTCTCCACTCGTGGTCGTCTCTATGAATACTCTAACAACAGGTAAATATAACACACTTCTTATTCACTTTCTTTAGATCTTGACTTTCTTGATTTTCTTGATGTCTTGATTTTCTTGATTGGGATAAATTTTTGATTTTTTTTGAAGAAGAAAAACTAAAACTTTGATGTATACCTTTGTATAAAAATTAGGGTTTGTTAAAACTCAGAACCCTAGTTTTGTTTTTTTGGGAGTGTGAAAAGATGTAATTAATTAGGAATCCTCATTCACTTTTTTTTGTTCTACTAAATTGTTGAAACATAATCAAAATATGTGTATCTATGTGTATGTCAGTTAGTACAAGACACTTCTGATTAATTAGTTGACCCATCAGTTTGATTTATGCAGACTGATCAATAAGTAAATAGAGTTCTTGACAAAAACATTATAATATTATTTAATGTTTATCAGGCTAATTAAGTAGATTCCTTAAACAATAGATACACTAGGTAGTCTATATACTCTGACACACTTATCTAAATCTTTTGGGTGATTTGGTCTGTATGATATATCTCAAGGGACAAAGCTTTGCTGTTGGGTCAATAACTAATTTTCCATCAATCATAAAAGAAAAATTAAATTTATTATTTATTATTTTCCCTACTATAATAAGTTGGGGGATTTGTCATTTCCATTTTTCTAAAAAGGTTTTCCTGTAATTAACATCTCATGTTCATTTCAAAGATTTTGATTATTTGTCTGCTTCTTTATTAGTATGATATTCGTTTTAGAATTATAATATTTTTTTGGGTAAATTAATACTATTAAGTTGAGTGTGATTCATGAGTATAATAATCTATGATCTTCTATATATCATTGTGCTTTGATGTCTTTTTGACATTTCTCCAATTCAACTTTCAATCATACAACATAATTAATTAGTATTTGATATAAAAAAACCTACCATATACAATTTAAAGATATCTAGCTTTACTTCTTTTCAGCTTATATATAAAACTTTATAAATTTTAGTCTCTTTGTAAGATAAACATCACCTCAAGTTATATTCAGAGGCAAATGCTATAATGTAAAGATACACATGTCATAATTTAGGTCTTAAAGATCAAAAATATCGTTTTAGGTCTTAAAGATGAAGAAGAAGAGTCTAGCTTTGATTACAGATTTATAATAAATATAATGTTACAGCAAAAATATGCCAAAAAGAGCCTATCATGTGGTATGGATATTAATAGACTAGTCGAGTCAATCTTTTGTCGTTGAATTTAAGGTTTAATCGGACACAATTTTCTGATTCAAAACCTTAATATTATTCCTTATATAGCATTGTATCCAACGGTAAGAAATATATATATATATATATATCTTTTGTTTAATATCCAACGGTAATATTTTTAAATCCAGCAGTTACAGTTTTTTTACTTTTACGTCGGAATATTGATGTTCACCGGTAGTACAAAATTATGGTTGATTAATAATGCTGATAATAGTTAATTAAAGTTTTAATTATTTTTTGTTGTTGTTGTTGGTGAAATATTACAATGAGAAAGTGTGAGAGAAACAATAGAAAGGTACAAGAAAGCTTCCTCTGACGCCGTTAATCCTCCTTCCGTCACCGAAGCTAATACTCAAGTAAACACTCTTTTCATTAATTTCTTCTAATTATTCTGTGTTTTCTATCTCTTTAATTAACTAATATCTTATAATAAATCATGGATTTACAAAAAAAAATATGATGAAAGTACTATCAGCAAGAATCGTCTAAGCTAAGGAGACAGATTCGTGACATTCAGAATCTAAACAGACACATTATTGGTGATTCACTTGGTTCCTTGAATCTCAAGGAACTCAAAAACCTAGAAAGTAGGCTTGAGAAAGGCATCACTCGCGTACGCTCCAAGAAGGTTATACTTTATTTTCCTTCAATAACAACCAATCCTTTTGCATTTCTTTGTTTTCTTAACTCTCTTCTGATTTTTGGTTTCTTTAACCAGCACGAGATGTTAGTTGCAGAGATTGAGTATATGCAAAAGAGGGTAATAAAACCCTAACTTCCTCCACAAGTTAACCTAACCCTATATACTTTTATAAACAAACTTCTCTCAAAAATCTATGGCTTTTCTTTTGTGTAGGAAATCGAGCTTCGAAACGATAACATGTATCTCCGATCCAAGGTTATATATATAACTTTTTTATTTTATAAATTTTATATATTCATATTTCGAAATATGATGATTATATATCTATATATTAAATGTAGATTAATGAAAGGGAGGGAATACAAGGGCAAGAAACGAATCATCATGTGATACATCAAGGAACGGTTTACGAGTCTTCTTCTCATCAATCGTCAGACCAGTTTAATAACCGGAATTATATTCCGGTTAACCTTCTTGAACCAAACCAGAACTTCTCCAACCAAGACCAACCACCTCTCCAACTTGTTTAAAATTTTAAAGTATTAATTTAACATAAGCTTCTTTCCCTTATCGGAGATTAGATCTTATGCATAAAATTATTTTTCATGTTGTACTTACGGTTTTAAAAATCATAATGGTAACGAATTTGAGAGGGACCTAAGTTACATTTTATCTTTGATTATTTATAAATACATTCTGAACATTCTAGTTGTTGCTAATAATTTAGATTTAACACATAAAGAAAAGATAAGTTGTCTTGTTGTCTCCTAAGGTAAAATTATTAGTACTTTAATAAATCATTTGTATCATAAAATTTTGATATTCATAAATAAATCTTGAACTACAAATTGAAGCACTTCTTCTCACCATGTTTTATACTACTAAACCCAAATATACATATGAAAAGTTCATACTTTTAATGAAGCAGAGGTCGCATAAATAAGCTATATGTCTTATCATTAGTCCATTGAAAGAAAACTCTCATAGCTAAATTGTTTTTTTGTTTGCTACTACATGTGTTCTGGCATCTGTCTTAATCTATGGAGTTTGCTTCCCACAATAATTTCAAAGAAGGTTTTATATATATTAAGATGATAAGAAACCACCTAGGACTCTATTTATGTTCAAGCTATAAAGAGAGGGTTCATCTATTTTACAAAGCTTATCAATTATAATGCCATGTAAATACAATATATAGACCATTATTATCAGTTTTCATATGGATTATGTTGAGTTTGTAGATAAGTTAATATTAAGTCATAAGAAACAATTAGCCTTGGGTAAAGATAAAAAAATTGTATACTTGCATATAGGCATGGGCATATTAACCTCACCCGAACCTCTAAGAACCGAACCTGGACCCGGACCGAAATTAGAGGTGGAACCTGTTGGGTCTGTTTTGACCATACCCGTGGGTACAGGTTCGGGTCCGGGTAAGAACCTGTACCCGAAGAGGAACCTGTACAGGTTCTTGTATTATGTCTTTAGTCCTTTATTTTCTTTATATTTGATACAAAACTATTTGATACAAAACTGATTCTGATAGTATAATTGTATGATTGTTGTTTTTCGGCTAAACACAATCTTTGAAGACTTGAACATTGTTTTTTTCTGTTACAAATGCATTATTAATCTCAATTTACAGGTTTAAGTTCAGGTTTTTTTACAATTTCGGGTAAAAATATAGTGCAGAACCTGTACCCGAACCTGTACCCGAAAAGAACCTGTAAAAATTCGGGTATTTACGGGTTCAATAAGGTGAAACCTGAACCCGAACCTGTACCGATAGGACCCGAACCTGTATCCGACCCGAAACATTACAGATACTTAAATGGGTCCAGTTTATGTATACCCGTTGGAACATGTACCCGTTAGGACCCGAACCGAATACCCGTATGCCCAAGCCTACTTGCATATATTCCTAAACCTCCAAATTAAGATGATGTCTCCTTATAACCATGAGACGCTAATTCAATATCATTAATGCAATTTCTGACATTAGTAAAGAGAGTCATTAAAGATATAATTCATTGGTGGGTAGAACTTGAAACTTGAATGCATGGCGACCATCTTGCAATATTTACTCCATGAGTTTTATTACAGCAACACATCACACTTCTCTGTTATGTACTGCCTCCTTCTTTAATGCTATATTTTAATGTCTTCTCTCTCTCTCTCATTGACTTGTCTTTTCTCGAAAATTTCTAGTTGTGACACATCACTTAGGCCAGATTTATGAAAATGTTCATGAACAATTTAATAGAGAAATTTAATTATGACATTTATGTTGTTGATCTTTAGGCATGCCAATCTATATTTAGACTTTGACCTTTTTGTACCATGTTTGATATTAATGTTTATGATCTTATTTGTAGCATCTTGTTGGTGTTTTTGTCTTTGGACACACTTGAATTAAGAAACAGAGGAGAGGAACTACTAAAACTTATTTAAAGATCAAGAAAATTTCAAAACAACAACATCACATATAAAGGAGTACCCCTATAAATATTACTAGATGTTTTAGGATACATTAACTAAACTCTACTGACCACACACACAAACATAACATAGGATAATTAATTCAAGATAGTTTTAATACAAACCAACAAACAGATAGCAATGAAAACATGACTCTTTATTTTCAGATTCTTGGCTTTAGACGACCTTCATTAGCAAGCTTGAAGGTATGTGCCTGTTTTGTAGCAGCCTTGGTCGAAGAAAGTCCTGCCAAAAAGTGGTCTCTAACCTGAGGAGTAGTGAAAGGGAACCTATTGTTAGCCATTGAGTTTAACCAAGAAGCTGTGCCTTCACGGTAAAGAGCTCCAATAGCATCGGTTCTACTATTAGACAAAGCTTGAAGAAGGTTCATGTGAGGATCAAAACCAGGAATGCTACTTGGTGTACTCAAAGTACCAAAAGCTCCTCCAACAGTTCCCCACCATCCAACCAAACCCCATATCAATGTAGGATGGTTTCTCCAATAACTACACAAAAGAGATAACAAAAACTCATGAAAAGTGTGATACTACTATATGTGTTGGAGAGAGAGGAATGTTTGTTAACTTACTCGCAAGTTCCAGTGAATGGAGGGAAAGGAGCAGGAACAAAAGGAGTTCCAGGAGTGCCAGGATCAAGATAAGGAGTTGGTGGGCTTCCTCCAATGATTGGTGTGCCTGGGTCAAGAATAGGTGTTGGTGGGCTTTCTCCAATGATTGGTGTTGGTGGGGTATCAACTATTGGTGTACTTGGTGGAGGAGATGAGTAGTATCCACCAGAAGGTGGGTTTGAAGGTGTAGATGGTGTAGGCGTGAAAGGTGTGGATGGTGTAGGTGTGAAAGGTGTGGATGGTGTAGGTGTGGAAGGTGTTGGGTCATATGGTGGAGATCCACAGTTACAAGGAGGAGGAGTGTGTGGTGTGTGTGAAGGAGTTGGAGTGTGAGAAGGTCTTGAAGGAGTAGGAGTATGAGAAGGTCTTGAAGGTGTTGGTGTGTGAGATGGTGTGGAAGGTCTTGAAGGAGTGTGAGATGGTGGGGAAAAAGATGGGTCATAAGGTGGACTTCCACAGTTATTAGAAGGAGGTGTAGTTGATGGTGTTGAAGGTGTAGGAGTGTATCCTCCTTGTGATGGAGGAGTACCTTGCATGTCAAGTTAAGATGCTAAGTCAAGATTCTTATTACATCAAAATGAGTAAAAAAGTTAGAATGTGTTTTTGTGCTTACCAGAAGGAGGAGATCCTGTGTTAGGGTCAGGAGGAGAGTAGTATGTTTTCTTGTCTTCAAGTCTTATGGAAGCAACAGAAGCAAATAGTTGCTGTGAGAGTAAAGAAGCAAAGAGAACACAAATGGTAAGACTCTTCGTCATTGTCACAATGGTGTTTGTTGTGGTGTTTGGTGGTACAATGAAAACGTAAAGTAGGGTTTATAAATAGAGGGAAAGCAAAAGGGTTTTCGAAAAGGTTTGATTTTTTTTTGAAGTAAATACAAACAGGTGGAGAAGTGTGTGGTTAGGTGACGTGTTGCAGGTGCATTTAAATTTATATAATTTAATACTCGACTGGGTGATGACCCACGCATTGTTAATATAATTAATCATATATATCAAAACTTTTATTTCAAAGATGTCTAGTGGCAGTCATAAGTCCACAGGAGGCAGGTAGCACCACCCCACCCGGGATCGATTTCCCGCGCTTACGATAGTGTAGGTTTGGCTAATGGACCGGCCATTTGTGGCCCAAATGTTGACAAAAAAAAAAAAAAAAAAATATTAAGAATTGATTGTACTCAAAAATAAATTCATTAAATGGAATATTTTTAATAAATAAATTAAACAAGAATTCACAAAATTACACTATTTTATTCCGTCTTTTACAAAACTCTACATAATTCAATTTTTTCACATATTTACATCTTTTCAAAATTTCAAAATTTTGATTTACCCTTTAAAAAATTACCAAAATTAAAATCTTTTCATTTGGGTTCGCTAATTAGTGTTTAGGGTATAATATTAAGGGGGTAAGATTGTGGAGTAGGGTTTATTTAGATTTAATTTTGAGTGTTTAGGTGTAGTGAAGTAATTTTGAAATAGTGTAGTTTTGTGAAATGTAATTCAAATGGTGTAGTTTTGTAATTCTCCCTAAAATAAAATATATAATTCAATTAATTTTTTAGGACCAAATATATTCCAAATAATTTTTAAAAAATAAAATAAAATTTGGTCCTAAAAAATTAGTCAAAATATATTAAATTGGAATATATATTAAAAGAATAAAATGAAATCGACAAAAAAGTTAAGGCAAAAATATAAATGCATAAATCCAAAAACAATTAAAAAAATTAGAAACTCTCTCGTGGCAATATGTATACGTTTTGTATTCTATTTTAATAGTATAAATGGTGATGGTATAACACTTGGAATTCTTACAAAAATATATATATTTAAATTAAGAGTTGAAATTTAATTTTTCATGCATAGGCATGGACATGTATGAGTAGTACGTCGCTTATGTTTATTACATGACACCTTTCATCTTTGCTTATTAAAAATGCAAGCTAGCTCTAATATCATGTGAAGCTCTTGATGAAGTTTGTTAATCTTAATTAATGTAGTGAAAGTTTCAAATCAAGAACCTAAGTAGACCAACGTAGTGCCTTTTGTTTTAGTGCTTCTCTAAGATTAGCTAAGGAAATACTTATTAAATTAGTGTTCACTCGAGCCAAACTACATTTATTACACCTAACACAAGGTTATGACTTCTCTCTTCTTGCTAGTGTTTTTAAAACACAAGATTTGTTAGAAATCATTGGTTTATTATATACTTTATAGATATTTTTTCAAGTTAGCATAATTATGGGTTTATCTATTACTATTTGTTTTTGATTTTCACACAAACAAAGTATATAGTAGTTAGCATTCAAGTTACATTTAAGTTTTGAGTAACAATGAAAGTGGTAAATAGTAAGATACAGCCAGGCCATTTAGTAGCATGTGGAAATGCAGAGGAAGAAGAGAAGACCCCACAAAGAAGAAATCAAAGGAGATTCAATTTTTTTTGTTTTGTTACATATATAGAGATATAAATGAATGTAATAGTGTGGTAGGTTTTTGTGGGTCTAGTAATTATAAAACATTTGATGCTTCCCAATTAATAGTTTACTTATCTGGACTTGCTCCTCTGGCTTCCAATTTTCTTATACAACTAAAATGTGAGTTTTGTTAAGCAATAATGTAGTTATTCTTTCTTTTTTGATGACATTAGAGAATTTTTATTTGGTTTACTATTTAAACACAAACTAAGTTTCTCTGCTCAACTACTTTTCCACCAATATTTGGTTAAGTGTTTTTTTTTAACAAGACTAGATAACCAACCAAATAATGACCGGACACTATATAATATGTAGTGACCGACATATACTATTGATTAGGGTCGTAGAAACTTTATTTTCATGTTAATACACAAATGTTTAGTTAGTGTTATTAACTCCTTTTACCTCTAAACAAGACACCGAGTGAATATCTATATATTATTTTTGAAGTACTAATTTGAACATGTCCAAAAAATCACACTTATTTACACATTATGCCATTGAGCATAAAAGGAAATATTTTTGAACATTTAATTACGAAAAACCAAATAAGGAAATATTACAATCCTCTCCAAAAATAAATAAAAAATATTAAAGAAATTATGTAAAAAATATTTGAAAAACAAAATAAAAATATGTAATTCACATAAATACATTATTACATAGTTTTTTATAAAAACTACCATTAAAATTTTATTTAAATCAAAACATGTTTAATTAATATTATTAAGAATTTAAAAACGAGTTGAAACATTTTTTCTCAATTTAAAAACGAGTTGAAACAATTTCTCAAATCTAGAAATTTGTTTTGGCTCCGGGTTTTAAGTAGTAAATTTCTCAATTCGTTCGGGTTATTTATTTTTGGAACGGTTTCGGTTCTTTAATTTCGGTTTGGTTCAAATTATGTACTTCAAATATAATTATAATTATTATTATTTTAAATAATTTTTGGGTAGTTAGAGTAGTTTAGTTTAGTTCTAAAAAATTGAGTTCGGTTCGGATTCGATTTCGGGTATTATGGTAGTAAATTTCCCTATACATTCGAGTTATTTGTTTTTAGGATCGGAATTTATTTGGGGATTTTGGTTTGGTTTGAGTTCGGTATTTCGGATCCGGAAGTTTTGCTCATCCCTAATTTTTATAGTTTATAATAGTTTGAAATAAACCAACTTACAAATTATATTAAGATTTTGCTATATAAAATCTAATTCTCATTATATCTTTATTTGCATAAACAATAAAAGAACAAAATACTCTTTAAAAATTCTGAATATTTTTATTTATTTTACAAAAACAGAAAAATATTACAAACTTCCAAATTAACTGTATATATAAAACTATTTGTAAAAAATATAAACCCGTGGTGTACCACGGGTTAAATCCTAGTTAACATAGTAATGTTACTGTATAACCATTTAATTTGTAACATTGAACCGGTTTACACTTAAAAATCTATACCGGTTTCGTGACTATATCCAAGAGATTCTATACATGAAATATGAAACTGATGTTTAATTGGTCCACGTGGATTTAACGACGGAAACGGTCTTTACACAAGATTATCAATTATAGATCGGAGCGGCGGCTAAACCTTTATTGCTCGAATCAAATCAATGTTGATTATATATCTATTTGTTGCATGAAGACGTGTTGTATAACCATATGATCGAAGAAACAATTCTTTTAGAGGTTTAGATTCGTTGCCTAATTAGCTGTTTTAAGATCTGCCCACCACATGTTCGACGAAATGCCAACGCCGGGAAAAGCTGACGCGAAAGGCTTTACAATCGAAACTTTAGAAATCGTTATTGAATCCTGAATTCTTTGGTCGGAGAGCTGGTTTGGTAATAAGAAAGGCGTATCCTGACAGAAAAGATGTCGCCGACTCTGCTTTTTCTGGCTTTAATGGTTTATAGAGTTTGAAGAGACGAAAGCGAAGAAGGAGAAGATATGGGTTTTGTGGAGCAGAAGAAAACAATACTAAAGCTTCTTCAGGGAGGAGAAAGGAGGAAGCTTGTGATGATTTTTTGAAACTAGACAAGGCAGCCATGGATGGGGTATGTATCTCTAAGCTTATGCTCTGTTTCTAAAGTTGCTATTTTTTTGAAAATTATCATGACTTGTTTGCCACATTGAACCAACTAGTCAACAAAACAATAAGAATGTCTTCTTTGTTTGAACCATCAGCCATTCTTTTCTCTCTTAACTACTCTTCAAACTTCCCCATCGTAGTATTTGCTTTATCTCTTACTTTATCTTCTTGACTTTGTTTTTAGTCCATCTTTGGTATCGCAACCGTTGTTAGAACATCGACATTGCAACTAAAATACGAAGAAACGTTTAGATAGCTTGTGTATATGGAAAGATTTCTCTTTAAACCAGAACAAGATCAATACTTTAGCAGATCAGAGTAGAAGGAAACAGAGGAAGCATATACTAGAATAGAGTTATGGAGAAGGTAGGTGAAGACGAGGAGACCGCTATCGAAGAAGCAAGAAACTTAGTTGAGGACACAAGGAGTCATAAGGAAGATGAAAGTATCAGAGAAACAATCACTAAACTTTTTGTTCCATCTAACTCACACACGGTTACTTTCGAAGATCATGATGTGAACGAGTCTGATATGGAGGAAGACGAGAAGGTTCTCGAGCGTTTCAGACGTAATACTGGTTTGTTACATAAAGTAGCCGATCGAAACATGTCTGAAGAAACAGAACAAGCAAGTGCAGTGTTACATAGTTCGAATGATAGCAATGAGATTGTCGATTTTGGCGAAACGGATATGAATTCGCCTGAAAAAGTCAAGTCATCATCAGCTTCTTCTGATGACGATACCGATGATTCATCAAGCGATTGTGATCTTGATTCAAGCCTTTCAAGGTATTACTTTGATGGGTCCTTACCGGTTTCATCTCATGATGTCGAAGAACCTAATGAAACCCATCAAGATGAATCTACTGTGCCTAAAGATGAAAGCCTGCAGGTTTTAACAATCCAAAAGTTATAAGTAGCTTATAGATTTTATATACCATTCGTTTATTAAGACACTATATATCCATTTACATTTTCAGATGGCTCTGTTACGCCCCAAGCAAACCGCGGCGCAACAAACATCATGGAGGAATTGCTGTGGACTCCTTGAGATTCTCCGAGCTGCTAATCCATAATTTTAAAAAGTTGTCATAGAGTAAACCATGCAAGATATGTGATGTTTTTAGTTATAACTATAATCATATATAATCTGTAATGAATTGATCTTTGCAGTAAAAATAAAGAAGGCCAAGGCCACATGTTCATAGAAAAATAGACATGTGATGACATGTTGTTAGGGCATCTCCAAAAGAAACCTCATAACCTCAAATATGAAGTTTTTTGTTCTCCAAAAGAAACCTCAAAACCTCAAATTTGAGGTTCCATCTTTCTTTTGCACTTTCATCCCTCCAATTAATAATATTTCACAAATATCTTTATTAACTTTTTAATTTCATCATTTTAGTACATAAAAAATTATATTTTGTAAATATAAACTTAATTTTCACATGTTAAACTAAAAGAAAGACTTTAAATTAAAATAAAAAAATATTAATTTAGTAATTATTTATTGGTTTAATAATTATTTGAGGTGTATTTTATATTATCTACAAAAATTAAGAGATTTATTTAATTGTGAAAAATAGTAAGGACTTAAATGCAATATGTAAAATTAAATTTGAGGTTTTTCTTTTGGAGAGAAACACATGAAACCTCAAATTTGAGGTTCCTTTGGAGATGCTCTTATAGCTATTATTATTGTTATTGTTTTCAGTTGTTTTTTTATGAATATTATTGTTTTTTGTGATTTTATTAGTTGTGTGTAAATGCTAGGTCTAGTTCTTCAATGAATTAAAACTAGATTGTCTTGTATGTACAACAAGGGAATATAAACATAAGCTCATCAAAAATCTTGGACCACGAATACTTCAAATCCAATATATATGCATCTTCGTCATAATTAAACGTAAATAAATTAATATCGACCGTCATTATAATTCCCATAAGTATATATACCATGTGAAATCATGAGCTCATACAAATCAATTAATGAGCCACGTAAATATTAGTAACTTTCTTAACACCTTTAATGCCCAAAATCTCAAATGCAAGTGTTTCCTCGTGATCCAATTTAATATCTCTCTATATCGATCCAACTACATTAATACTAGTAAGTTTCGTTAATATACTTTATTGGAGTTTAGACTTTTCTCTAATGAATTTTGTGTTTGACAAAAAATAGTACTACTTATATGTGAAACATCTTAAATCAAAAGTTATAGTCTTACTAAAGAAAAAGATTTCGAAGAAAAAAAATGATGAGATCTCTTTCCCCATATATCAAAGCTAAAAACCCATAATAATAAATAATAAAAAAAAGTTACAATAAAACTAAATAAAAAAGTGATTTCTTTTTTGTTTGGAATTAAAAAGAAAAACAAGAATATTAATCTTTCAAGAATTCAAATCTTGATTATTATCAAAGTGTTGGAGAAACGAAGTAAGGACTTTAATGGTTTTGATCTGACATTGTAGAGACATAATGTAACCAGCTGTCTCTTCGAAGAGCGCGTCCACGCCAAGCTCCGTACCTCCTGGAATTATCCTCTGCAACGCACTGATCTTCTCCTTCACCACTTCTTCTTCTTCTTCTTCCTCTTCTTCTTCGCTAGACACGCACGTGCTTGCTTTAGTCTCGGACAATCTCTGTTTGGTTCTGCGTTTGAAACCACCGGCACGTGTTTTAACGGTGGATGCACGTGAAGAGGTAAGAGAGCGTGTACTAGTGGTTTCTTGAGTGGCTAGAGTTTTCTCCATTGTGAGAGGGAGAGAGTTAGAGAGAGAAAGAGGAATGATGAGTTTGGGAGAGAATAATGAAGAAGTAAGGAGTGTGTTGTGTGTGTGTATATATATATACAAGTTTTACTTTGGTTTGTTATTACATTTGTTTAGAAACTATATCGGTTTATTTGGTTAAAATAAACATAAAAATTAATAATTATAATTAGTAATGAAAAATGGTTAATTGGAGGTATTGCCATGAAAGCTGGGTCCAGTTGTAACGTTTTTATTTTATTTTATTCTAATTATTATTATCCTCGTTTTTGGATAGTGTAGATTTGCTTTTTTTCTTTACTTTGGTTTGGTTATTGAAGTATAAACAAGGTCTCTCACGCGCCATGTCGTCTAGTTTACACTTTAGTGGATTCTTCTCACATCTAAATTTGATTCTTTTGTTTTGATAATATGAGATTTAATCTTTTTTTAAAGAGGTAGAGATTTAGCTATAGAAAATAATTGATTGTGGTTTAACAACAACATTTTCACACATAATCTTGAAGTTGTTTTTCACGTATTGCAAATCCACACAAACATAATCTAAAAATTATGACCAAAATATTAAACTTCCACAAAAATAAAATTTAGACTAACGACAAATCCTAGTAAATAGTAACTAACGTAGTACGGACGAAACAAAGAAAGGATGTTACACGTGAGGAAGCAGCGCGTGGGGGATAATAAGAAGGGGAGTGGATCCACTACAAAGACATGTGCATAGGAACAATGTGTGTGAAAAATGGGCCCACATAGAGCCCAAAGAGAAGCACATGTGCTCTCACATGTAAAAAAATCTCCCATCTTTCAATGCCCCCATCTCCATGTGCTTTCTCCTTCTCTCTATACACAACATATACATACATACATGAATATGCAATGATAAACACAAAGAGTGTTGTGTTGTGTTGTGTTAGTGTAATGTATATATTTGATCAAATAGATATTGTAAGAAGATAGTGAAGGAGTAGTTCGTACAATGAGGATCTAATCTACTACTTGCACACACACATAAAGATCCCACATGCATTCCTATCAGGCATGGTGGCCACGTGTCACTCCTTTTGGTCCCCCACCTTTATTATACTCTTTTTTATTTTATTTTTTGTCAACTCCTACGAAGTTTTAAAATATAACAATACTCAAAATTTATACAACTTTTTAATTATAATAATGTTACAAATTAGAAACCTCGAGAAGCAAAAGAGAAAGGAAATGAAGTTAATGTTAATAGAATTTGAATATAAATACTCTTTTCGATTTATTTTAATACTATAATTTGTTTAGAATTTAATCAAAGATTAGTAAAGAAAAGAAAGTAGATGTAGATGATGTTTCCAAGGAGGGGACGAAGAAAGGGTTTGGTTTCTCGGGATTGAGATTTTACAAACAAAATAACATAATAATAATAATAAGGTGTTTTTTTCGCATTTCACCATCTACCAAACTGACACTTCACCCCAATTCTAGTATCTATTTATTTATGTGTTTTAATCTTACATTAATTATGTTACAAAAATAACACACTCCAAAATTTAATTCTAGCCTTTTCAGCCAGCTTTCACATTTCTTCTTCTTCGATTAAATCAATTTCATGTCCTTTTGTGAAGCATTATTATTATTATTTTCTTCTTCTCTGAATTTTCAAAAGCATAACTTTATTTAAAAAGATGAAGAAATACTCATATTCATATGGGACTAATTTAAGATGATTACTATACCATTTTTGTTGGTACAAATATTGTGATGTGTTTGATTAAGACTAAGGTATGTTTTGTTTAGAAAGGAGAAGAAGTGATTATTATTAGGAATTGGTTTGTTTTGCTACAAACACAAATACATGGGAAAGTTTTTATTTTATATTTTTTCTCAAAGGCAAGAGATATGGGCCAAACAAGTGGGCCCATCATGATGGGTGATCTCATGGACAATGTTTCAGTGGATGTGGTCCCACTTCAAACGTTATTTGTCTCCTTTCTTAGCCTCATTTTGGATTATCATTTTATAGTTTTTTTTTTTGTTAAAAGATTTTCATTCATTTTAAAGTTTACTTCTATTTATTTTAAAAATATTAAAAAGAGATTTCTAATAAGAAAAACTCAGCTCTCATAGGTCCACAAACTTCGATAAATGATTGGAGAAAGGGTTATTAGTTTATTTATTGGCTAGAGATATCAAAGAATCACCACCTAATTAGTTTATGATTAATTATTTAAGATGAAATAATTATTTGGCTTAATTTTTGAACTTTTGATCATGTGGCGATGCAATTTTATAATTCTACTGACATTAGAAGAACAAAGTGGTGCTTGTGGGCTGTGAAATGGGCTCCCACTAACACATGCGTTGTTTGTGCCATGTAACCATCATCATCATCATCATCATCATCATCATCATCATCATCATCATCATCATCATGTGATACAATCCTCTGTAGCCACCGGTTTCTTATAGAGTGAGGATGTCATAAAACCAACCTATTTATTTATTTGTCGCAAATAATAATAAAAAAAGCAAATGATGAAGCAACACTAAAATACAAAAACAATTTTTTCATGTAGTTTTTGTGTCAAAAGACAATTTTCTTTTATTGACAGAAGTTGAAATATATAATGATGTTCTGTGTGACCAAAAGCCTCTCTGTGCTTTAGGTAGATGACTAGTACATCTTTGACATACCGTACCGAACAGCTCCTACTTTCCGGTGAGCAGAGCCACCGGGGGCAGCAGCTGCGGCCGCTGCCGCTACTCCTATCCCGGCTGTTGCCTGTAACAGATTTGTATCGATTATGATCCGGTCATTCATGTTTTCGGCCTTGTGCATCACGGTCCGGGTCATGATGAATGGGTTGCTATCTATGTTGATGGCTACATCCGGTGCATATCTATTACACTGAGACATTTGTCTTGCCTGTTTCTCGGACTCCATGTTTGTTCTCCTCTCTTGTTGCTGCTTTCCCATGGCGATTGTTGCTGAAGACTGTTGTGGATAGGGGAGATTAGTGCTTCTGATGAATGATCTCGGGTCATATGCTTCTCTGCTGATTCTACCATTGTTGTAAGGTGCTACCGGCCCCATAAATGTGCTTGGTTTAGCCGCTGCGTGTAAAGAGAGAGATAGAGATGTTTTACGGATTGTTTGGAGACATTGTTGTTTGTATTAAGGATGAGTGATTAAAAGTACCTGAGAGGTTTCTTTGAGGTGGTTGCAATGTTGTGTAATGATTAAGAGGAACGTTTTGAGTGGTTTCAAGGTTCGACGTGTTTGTGTTGTTCGACGATTTTGCTTGTATTCCTCGTGCGATTGCGGTTGAGTGTATGACTGTTGATCTGAAAAAGCATACAAACACAACATTACAAAATAACAACAGAAAATGAGATCAAGTGACAGCAACATTACACAAAAGAAAACGCGGATTCACCTTGGAAGCGAGGCGTGTTTCCTTTCTAAAGGAGCCACAGGGCCGGTTTTCCCGCTGTTCTCCTCGAGATGCGCAAACTGTCTCTTAAATTGATCAACGGCACTGCACAGTGGACAACACTGTCAGGGATTGGCTTTGACACAATGCTAGTAAGGGATACAATTACAAATATTAAGACCTTGGGTAGAGAAAACTGGTTTTATCAGCTCCATTCATGTGATCTTTTAGCAACTGAGGATGGTACTCGAGTATCTCCCTAGAAATTAGCTCTCTGATATCTTCTTTAGTGACTTTTCTTCTCTCGAACTCAAATTCCATCTTCGTGATGGGCTGACACGAAGGCTCCCTTTCGACTTTTGCTAGTCCCTTGAAATATGGGTCAGCAAGTGCCTGAAGCAAATTTCAGGACAAGAGAAATGTTCAGCGGGTCATCCAATAAACCAAGAATATGCATGACTTCTTCGAGAGCAGGAAGCTAAAACATAGATGATAGAAGTTGAGAAGAACCTCTTCAGCAGTTGGCCGGTCTTTCGGATCAAAGGCGAGAAGCTTCTCCAACAACTTCAAAGACAAAGGATCTGCGTTTGGAAATTTCTGAGCAAACGGAATTGGTGGTTTTTTTCTCATGCTTGTTAAGTACCTTCTGGCCTTCTCATTCCTTACCTGTATAATTTCATAACAGCAAGGTAATCGCTATTGGTCCTTACATGAAGAGTTGCAGAAACTCAATACACTATATTTAACCAAAAGATTAGTACCCGAGAAATGGTGTCGAGAGAAGGTGTCCCTAGCAGATCGGTCATAAGATCCAGCTGGTGAACCACATTCTTTCCCGGGAAAAGTGGTTTTCCCATCAATACTTCCGCAAAAATGCAGCCTATACTCCATATGTCAATTGCAGGTGTATACTACAAAACCAAATCCATCCAAAATTAGCACGAGTTCATACACCGATTACAAGATATTATACAGAGAACAGAATGTCATACCTTAGAGTAAAAAGATCCACAAAGCTCCGGAGCTCTGTACCATCTTGTAGCAACATAGTCCTGTCAAATTTTAATAGAGAACAGGGTTAACGTGTATCAAATTTAGAAGAGAAGAAACATAGAATCATCTTTTCATCAACGTACTGTCCAGAAGATTGTTGTGGGAGTATCATTGAACGCAACCCTTGCCAATCCGAAATCGCAGATCTTAAGTTTACAGTTTGCATTTGCCAATATGTTCTTTGGCTTCAGATCTCGGTGATAGACATTAGCTGCAACAACCAGAGAAATATACATATAAAGAGAGATTCAGACATGAAAAGGCTATATAAGTCAGATGCTGTATAAAGCCTCTACCTGTGTGAATATACTTCAGCGCACGCAATAACTGATAAAGAAAAAACTGGTAATGCTCTCTAGTCAAATCATCATTGGCTTTAATAACTTGATGGAGATCTGATTCCATGAGCTCGAACACAACATAAATATCTTTGAACTCTCTCCGTGAAGGAGGAAGCATAATATGCTTGATTTCAACTATATCCGGATGCCTTAACAGCCTGAGAAGCTTTATCTCTCGCAGAATCCTCACAGCATCGGAGATATGCTCGAAGATATCGTGAATTTTCTTTATCGCCACTTTCTCACCAGTAAGCATGTCTATAGCCGAGCAAACAACTCCATAACTGCCTTTACCAATAACTTCTTGGACTTTGAATCTGTTTGCATCGCCATAGTCAGAGAAGAACTCCATCTCCAGATTGTTCTGTTAACAAACATCGATTTTTCAAGTCAGAAAACAGTCCAAACATAAAACAAGTATTCATAAAAATGGCAACTTTAAGAAACTAGGAAGCCTAACACATAAATGAAACTGGTTCATCTATTGCAGAATGTTCATATAGAGACACATAACTAAGCATCAAGACAAAAATTGCTCAAAACCCTGAGCTAGAAATAAAAATCTCTCAAAGAAAAAAACACATCTTTGTCTTGAATCAATCATGCGTTGTTGTTTTGACACTTGTAACGTTCATAGTACATAAACATAAACCACAAGTTTTGCCCCAAAAACGCCAATATTAAAAACAAACAAAATTAACCGAAACACACACAGACAAATATCTCACATATAATAGTGTTAAAATCAGATAAAGGGCAGATTCATACAAAGGAAGAAGAAGAATATGTATCACCTTCTTACGAGGATCTTGCTGCATCATGCTCGTGTGTTACAGGGGAGCTTGAAATTGAAAGTTTTCAAAAGCAAAAACCCAAAATTTTGAAAAAACCCTACAAAACCCAGAATTTTCCTGGGGAAAATCAAACTCCGATCTAAAAACTCGGGGGGCGAAATCGGAATCGAAATCGGAGAAATCAGATCAGCCGCATTGGCCCCAACGACCACTGCTCCGAATCGCGAGGCTAGAATCCGATCCGGTTCTGCTCCGGCAATAATTCACCGACGGAAACAGAATCAAAGGCGAATTTCTCATTCACCAATTCTCCTTCTCAAGCAGAAACTCAAAAACCCCTCTCTCTCTCTTTAGATCGAAACAAAGAGAAGCTTAAGCTAAATCGAGAGAGAGAGATTAGTGAAAGGTGAGTACGAGCAGCATTTGCTTTAAACGCACGTTTTTTCGTCGGCAGAGAAAATATCGAAGAAGAGGACGAGATCTGATCACCGACACATTACACCAAAGTGTAGAGAGAGAAAGAAGAAGAAGAAGTGATAATGAAAGGAGAGAGAGAGAGAGAGAATGAAGGAATCTAGAGATATTTGTTTATATATATATGTGTGATTTAATTGTTGCGTTTGGTGAGCTGTTTTATTATTTTGACTACTGTGATCTAAAACCTAATTAGTAATTAGTAAAACCCAAAAGAAAAAGGAACAAATGTTATAAAAATGGGTGACTTACTAAACAAACCCTTTTTTATTTGTTTATTACATGAGAGATCCTTCCCATTTTCTAACCAAAGTATGGCGTTATATTCCCGTTTTACCTTTCCTCTATGTGACAGGAATAAAAATGTTTTCGTTTTTGTCACTGATTATGGTTTATCTGCAAAATGAACCTACTATATAAATTTGCCTTTGTAGTGTACGCATATTTAATTTTGTTGCAGATTTGTAATGTAAGGTTTGCAAAAAATAATAATTTATCTCGCAGACTTTATAAAAGTAGATTTATGATGCACGTTTGTCGTTCTGTGAGTGCAGATTTATTTTGAAAAGTAGATTTATGATGCAAACTTATACACTTTCACGTATGTTTTGCAGATTAATTGAAAAACGCACGTTTGTTTTGCAGATTTAACAGAATAGCTGATTTATTTAGTTGACTTATTTGCTTTGATTGCAGACATTTAAAAAAAAATAGATTTGTTTTGTTGATTTGGTAGATTAATTTTTATTTTGCAGATTTATGAAGGAATGTAAATTTGTTTTGCAAAGTTGATGGAAGGAAAACTTTTTAGGTAGATTTTAAAAAAATAGTTGATTTATTTAGTTGACTTATTTGCTTTGATTGCAGATATTTAAAAAAAAAAAGATTTGTTTTGCTGATTTGGTAGATTAATTTTTATTTTGCAGATTTATGAAATAATGTATGTTTGTTTTGCAAAGTTGATGGAAGGAAAACTTTTTAGGTAGATTTTATAAAAATGTGTAGATTTGTTTTGCTAATTTGTTAGCCGAAAATCTTATAATGCATATTTGTTTTGGGCTACAGATTTAAATTGCAGACATTTGAGATATCGTAGATTTATAATGTAGATTTTGTTGTGGGAAGAAGCAGATTTATTCACGGACGGTTATTAAGGTAAAATTGATTGTACATTATGGTTAGGCCGTTAATATTTGACATGAACGTAACAAGAAATATTTATTATTAGAAAAGGCGGAGATGAGTTACTGAGGCAAATATTACATGGAAAAATTCTGAAACCCCAAAAATGACAACCAAAACGATGTATCTTGCCGAAACATAAAGAAAAAACATTACGTAGTCAAACACATATTTTACATATATTAACACATTCCGATGAAGAGCATGACGTAGTTCCACGCGAAGCAATGAAAACAAATATCAGGCTCTGTGGCGTGGTTAAGGCCGCACTGAGGGTAGAATCGAGGACTTCCAAAAAAACAATTGTTTCTAAAAAGTCCATGGGTTTGAGTCCCCATACGCGCGATCTGGTGTTGCACTGTATTTGCTATGTTGATCGACTCTTCAAAATCACCGACCTTGAGTAAAAATACAATTGTAGCCATGACCCCTTCGTCTAGCTTTCTGCAGCAAATAACAAAAATCCCGGCAGCTAATCGAGAATGGAGACTATCTCGCGCTGACAAACATAGCATTTCAATGCCTTGTTGAGAAGGGCCGTGTTGAGCTAAAAGTCGAAGTCCTTCGATGTATCGTGCCGTGTTGTTTTTGAAAAGTACACACTTGAGAAAGAAAGGACGATAGTTTGAACCTTCATTGGCAAGCTCGGGGTTTTCGAAAAACTCTTGAAGATCGACCACGCTTAAAACCTCCTCCGAGTAGACAATGTCTTTAAAGAACTTGCTGGAGGCAATGAGTGGACCAAGGATTCGAAATCCCTTTCGACCTACGGCTTGAACAATGTCAACAATGTGAGGGTTTGGTAAGTAAGGCATTGTTGTTATGAGAAAGAAAAGAGAGAATGAGTTGTGCATAAAGAGAAATGGAGTTGGTAGTGGAGAAAAGATTTAGTGATGGTTTTGGTTGCGGTTATGGTTGTATAAAGGTTATTTTGTGGTTAGAGTTAATAAGTTGATATGATGGTCATTAATTATAGCGACTAATTAAATAACACAACCATAAAAGTCTGCTTAATAAAGTCAACAACAAACCTGCAACATAACTCTACTTCGAAAAACTATAGAAATACAAATTACATCAGACTTAGATGCGATTAACACATCTCGTTGAAGACCATTACATAGTTCCACGCAAAGCATTTAGAACAAATATCTAGCGTCGTGACGTGGTTTAGGCCACAAGATGGTCCGAAGCGATGAAATCCATAATAACAATACTTACTGAAAATTCCATGGCTAGGAGTCCCCATGCGTGCGATCTGGTTTTGCACCGTGTTAGCTATGTTAACGGACTCTTGAATGTCTCCGACCTTATGTAAAAATACAGTTGTACCCATCATCCCTTCGTCTAACATGCCGCAAAAAATAAGAAAAATTCCGGCTGCGAACCGAGAATGGAGGCTCTCTCGCGCTGATAAACATAACATTTCTATGCCTTCTTGAGAAGGACCAGTTTGAGCCATAACTCGTAGTCCTTCGATGTAGCGTGCCGTGTTGTTAGTGTAACGTACACACTCGAGAAAGAAAGGACGATAGGTTGAACCCTCGTTGGCTAGCTCCGGATTTTCGAAAAACTCTTCAAGATCGACCACGCTTAAAACCTCCTCCGAGAAGACAATGTCTTTGAAGAATTTTCCGGCGACAATGAATGGACCAAGGTTTCTAAAACCGTTTCGACCAACGGATTTAACAATGTCAAGAATTAGAGGGATTGGTATGTGAGCCATTGTTTTTACGAAGAAGAAAATAGAAATTAAGTGAAAAATTTGTAAAAGGGATAGTTGTAGGTAGTAGTAGGCATTAAGTTGATGGGACATGTTATAAAGTAGAGGCAAAAATTAAAAAAATAGTGCCATAAAAGTATGTTTAATAAAATGACACAACAAACCTGCAAATTAAGTTATTTTGAGATACATAGTATTTATCTTAACGAAACCACGTAATACCTCCTACTACAATGATAAGTAAAATAAATTTGTTAATAACACCATTCATGGCCGAGATATTATTAGTCTTTTCCTCCTTTCATTGTCGAAGTATTGCTTCATTGTCTTCAATTTTTTGATTCATGAGTTTCTTGTAGTCATTCACAACCTCTAGGAGATTTTTTTGTTGTGCTTGGAGTAACTTTATCTCGTCGAGCAAAGCATCATCCACCCATTTGAACACATGCCTTTCTTCTTTTCGCTTTTGAAAAAAACATGAAGTTAGGGGATCATACATAAAACTTATTGTATATTGCATAATAAGTTATTCGACTCGACAAACCTGCAAACCGAGTTCGCATCTATAAAATCGTCTACAAGGATTATCATTTGTCTTTGCAACAAAAGTCATTATACGCCCTCCACACCAACATTGATTTGAAACTCCATCGCATGCATAACCCGAGGCAAAACGATTCGCAAAAGAAGAAGAAGAGTGTAAAGTTGACATATTAGAGAATTTTTCACCCGAAAGTTTCGTGAGGTCAAGAAGAAGAAGAATAAGAAGAAGAAGAAGACAAAGAAGAAGAAGAAGAAGAAGAAGAAGAAGAAGAAGAAGAAGAAGAAGAAGAAGAAGAAGAAGAAGAAGACGACGAAGAAGAAGAAGACAAAGAGTGTATAACCTAATTTTCGTCCACTAGTTCGTTAATGGGCTTTGAGTCACTATTGATTTGTTGTATGTGGTTGCAGATTTATTTGGTGTAAATATTTCGCAGACTTTTTATTTAGTGGTTGGCAGAATTTAATGTTTTACCCACGTTGTGGGTGGGTGTAAGAGAGACAATAACTTCAACGAACCATCACCATATTCTCTCAAACAAGCTTTCTTTTTTTTACAAAATAATGGAGAACAATAACAAGATTGTTCAAATCATTGTTGTGACCGGTGAATGGCGATTTGATAACAGAAGGTGGCTATTTTTCGTTGACAGTCGACGTGGTAGTAGGCTTATAACTGCTAATGTTGATATGAGGTACGTAGATTTCGTGAGTTTGATTAATGACGAGTATGGGTTCAACGAGAATGAAGAAATTATTGAGTTGAGTTATATGTTGGCTAAGAGGATGTTAAGAGCTTTACCCCAAGATACACCTTCAGTGATTATAGCCAATGATCGCCAGTTTCATGCATATTTACAACAATGCGAAGAAAGTTCTTTACGGTTATGTGTATCAGTTAAGAAACCACCAAAAATACCAACCGATGACGTGAATCCTAGGTTATATGAAGAAGTACCTATGGCGAGTGTAATTCATAATGATAGATCGCAAATCGGTGAAAACGAAAACGACTCGGACGATGACGAGCTCGACGACGACGAAGGTCCTATATTCGACTGTTGCGACGACGAAGACGGTGTAACCTCAGACGATGAAGATTACACAGTTTACGGTATGTCGGAAGTTTTAGTTAATGACCAACCTAAATTGCCTTTGAAGAAAAGAGGATCACAAATGCATTTTCTTGTCTACGAAGATTTAGAAAGACTAGAAACTCCGGCTATTACCATTGCGGTTGGGCAACGCTACGAAACTAAAAAGGCATTAGAATCTAAGTTGAAAATGTTGTCCGTAATAAACAATTTCGATTATGACGTTGTCAAATCTACCACTAATCTATATGTGGTTAAGTGTTGGGTAAACGGCTGTTCGTGGAGGGTTAGAGCATCTCCCGTCGGAGATAGTTCTCAATTTTATATCAGAAAATATGTTGAAGATCACACGTGTTCCGTTACCGAGCGGTCAACCCGTTCAAGAAAAGCTACTCCTGATATTTTAGGAGAACTTTACAAAGATTTTGTTGGCGGTGTCGGTCCGACTATATTACACGAACATTTAGCTGATGCTTTAAGGATTCGTTTTCGTATTAAGGTAATAAATATAATAACAATACAATAATATCTTAAATTACGAGTTAAATGATTTCAATTTGTGTATTAGGTTGATTATTGGAAAGCACACCGTGCACTTGCACACGCTCGAAGTTTAATCACGGGATCACCGGAGAGTGGGTACGAAGATTTGCCTACTTACTTATTTCAAATACGATATGCTAATCCGGGCACCTACACCCGACTTGAAGTCGATGAAGATAGAAAGTTCAAGTATGTTTTCATCGCGTTTGGAGCTAGTATTTTTGGGTTTCAATACATGCGCAAAGTAATAGTAGTAGACGGAACTTTCTTGAAAGGAAAATACAAAGGGACGTTGCTTATAGCCACGACACAAGATGGAAATTTTCAAATATTTCCCATAGCTTTTGCCATTGTTGATACGGAAAATGACAAATCTTGGGAGTGGTTCTTCACACAATTAGCCAAAGTTATTCCGGATGATAGAGGTTTGGCTATAATTTCCGATCGACACAAATCTATAAGTAACGCTATACAGGTTGTATATCCTCTTTGTGCAAGAGGAATATGCACTTATCATTTGTACAAGAACATCTTAGTTAGGTTCAAAGGCGGTGAAGTTTTCGGTGTTGTCAAGAAGGCGGCAAATTCTTTTCGAATTGATGAGTTTGAGGAATACTTTCAAGAAATACATAATCGTAATCCTTCACTCTATGATTATTTGATACGCGCTGATGTGAAGCAGTGGGCAAGAGTTCATTTTCCCGGCCATCGCTACAACATCACTACAACAAACATCGCTGAGTCTTTAAACAACGTAATACGGAAAAAGCGCGATCTCCCAATTGTGATTCTAATCGATGAGATTCGGTTGATTTTAACGCGATGGTTTGCGGACCGTCGTAACGATGCCACGAAAACAAACACAATACTTACTCATGCTGTTGAAAAACTCTTACAGGTATAACCATTTCCTTTGCATTTATAACTATTTATCAATTACTATGTATAAAGGTATTTTTTTAGGCTCGAGTTCGTGTGGCAAAGGACATTCATGTCCAGGAGATCGACGAAGATTTGTATGAAGTGACTAACGGAGCGTTTGTTAACATCGTCAATATAACGTTACGAAAATGTACTTGTCGTATGTATGATTTGGAGAAGATACCGTGTGTCCATGCTATCGCGGCTATCGAAAGAAACAAACTTTCTATCATCAATCATTCTCATCCGTACTACCGCACGAGCTATTTGGTTCAAGGATATTCACGAACCGTAATCCCCCGCGACAGAGCCTTGATTGTACCTGTTAACGTGGTAGAACAATTATGTTTACCTCCAGACGTTCGTCAACCACCCGGGAGACCCAAAAAAGGTCGATTCAAGTCCGCAATCGAAATGGCAATGGGAAAAAAAAGGTGCGCAAAAATAACATTTGTTCTCGATGTGGTAATGTCGGGCACAACTCAAGGACGTGCAAAAAGTAGTTCCGTTTTCTCCTAGAATATGTAATTCATGAGCATAACCATCTATGTTTACATGCCAAGAACTATGTTTGTTTGTTTTTTTACTTTTAATCTTTAGTCTGCAAAACAAATTTGCAAATCCTTGGTAATACGAACAAACAAACCAAATTTGCAAAAGTCTGCAAATACATACATACCAACCAAATTTGAAAAAGTCAGCTAATACGTACAATTCATCCACGAAACATTACATGCAGATTTTTAACAAAATATTCTTCTGCAGACTTTTAATGTTTAGTCTGCAAAACAAATTTGCAAACCCTTGATAATACGTACAAACAAACCAAATTTGCAAAAGTCTGCAAATACATACATACCAACCAAATTTGAAAAAGTCAGCTAATACGTACAATTCATCCACGGAACATTACATGCAGATTTTTAACAAAAGATTCTTCTGCAGACTTTCCAATTAAAAAAGATAACGTTAATACCTAATCCAAACAAACCAAAGCCGACACAACCAATGAATCTATCCAAAAAAATACAAGAAATAACGATTCACACACTACTTCAACGAGTCGGTGAGGAGCAACAACTTATCTTCGTTCTTAGAACGTGGTAGAGGGTTCAACATCTCGTGGAGCTCATCGGGGACCTCGTCGTAGATCTCAACGGCCGTTTTCTTCCGGATAAACGGCATGTTCTCGTCACACAAACCCGCGAAGCTTATCCCAAGCGCTAGACACTCCAGATATTTGACTGAGTAAACACCGCAATCGCCTTCTTGGATGTTTTGCGGAACGGATTTCTTGCGATATATCGTATATTTCTTCATAGGAATCTTAATTTTTTCATAAGGTGCGGCAAGAGAGCATAGCATGAAAGGTATCATCCGTGCGTAAGGTGTGATTTGGTCAACCATTTCCTTGTCGCTACTTAACCCAATAATACTATCGTATATGTCGATGTGGTGGCGAACCAAGTTAGCATGAACACCAACCCAATGATTACCGTGAAGGTTATGGCAGAAGTACACATGGTCCACATCTTTAACCCATTGTTTGTTTGTTGGTCCATTAGCCGGATAGCGGCCCATCATCACATCCGTGTAGGTTTCCCCGAATAAAAATTTCTTCGGGTTCATCGCAAATTGTTTGTAGTCATGATGCCAAGAAATAACCCATGACTGGTCCAGGAAAGCTATGCGCGACGATGTAAAAGGTGTCGGTTGCGCCATCGATCTTTTCCTCATCATATGCATGAATGAGTTGATGTGCTACACATACAAGGGAAAATATGAGTCATGAATACATTTTGTTGACTGTTAAGTAAACATAAATATAACAATAAGCTTACACATTCTCCAAGCCAACCAAATGAACCGTTTTCGTTACGAGGCCAATCTTGTTTCGGAGTCATCAACCTAACGAAAAACTGAGTCTTCGGGACAAAGCTTCCTATCGGTGTCGACCTATAAAAAAACACGTAATTGTAAACAATAAATTAAGTACAATTAAGTAACCAACCTTAACTATAAGGGAATAAAACTTACTCTTCCTCAGCGATACGGGCCAACATTTCTTTTTCTTTCTCCTCGTTGTAAGGTCCAAAAGGATCATACAATGCTGGAGAAGGCACGGCTCCTACCATCACACGTTTCATTGTTGAGTCTCCTTGGAATGGAGACTTTTGGGTTGTTGCCAAGAAAAGGCTCCTCTTTCCAATACCTTTCTCTTTTTCGATACGCTTAGCCTTGGCCGCTGTTATATCTCGGTCATATGAAACTGATAATGTGTCTTCCGAGTTAGGCTTCCGCATTTCACCCTCCGCTTTCGCCACTTCCGCCGTAACATCCAACACATCATCCCAACGTTCTTGTGCTTTGCGTTTCTTGTGGACAACAAAATCCATCGGGGCACCATCTTCAGAGGAAGGCTTTGTTAAAATCATCCAAGACTGTAAGATAACAAGAAAATAATTAACTCATCAAAATACAAACTTCACAACGCATCACATAAATATGACAAACAATTCAGCATAAAAAATCTGCAAACAATCAAATTTTTGGTCAGGATCAGTTTATTTATGGAGAATAATGCAAAATAAATTTACTTTTTAACAATATTTTCAGTTTGAAAACGTATGTAAAAACAAAATTATTAAAAACTGAGAAAACAAACTTGCAAAATGTTCTTGTATAAAAACTCCATCAAAGTGTCCATTATATTCTCCTCTGCAAATAAATCATATCGGATCAATAATTTAAGTGATCTAACTCATGATTGTTTTTTTAAAATAAGCTAACACTAACCTCATTGCTAACAGGCAGCTTACTCTCGGCCCCGTCATCCCCAGTGTGCTTAACCCGGTGCTTGCTCTCCGCACCATCATCGGCAATCTTCTTATCCGGCTGCTTGTTCTCTCCACAATCCTCAACAACCTGATTTGTAGATTGAACTACTTCTTTATCCAAACCTTTTACAACACCCTTACCCTTGTCCACTACTTTTCCCAATTTCTCAATCTTCCCATCCACACTTCTTTCCATTGCACTCATACGACCCTCCATTTCCCCTTTCAAAACATCAATCTTTTCTCCAATCTTACTCTCTAACAATAACATGTTGGTAGCCAAAGTTTGAAACAACGAGGCAAGCCCTTTCATGGAAACTACATCACTACTCTCACCAATCTGAACAAAAGTAAACATAAGTCATTAATAACAAAATTAAACGTAAGCCATTTACACCATAAGTGTCCTCAAAATAGTAATGTTAATATGATACCTTATCCGCTTGCTTCTCCGCTTGCTTCTCCGCTTCCTTCTCCGGTTGCTTATCCGCTACCTTCTCCGCTCCCTTCTCCGCTTCTTTCTCCGGTTCATTGTCCACTTTCTTCTTTTGTTTGTTTTGTGTGACAGCCTTCACTTTTGAAGACTCTCTTCTCACCGGTTCCTGAAAGTCATCATTTCTTCCGTCTTCATCGTCTCTTGATTTTTTATGTTTAGAGTCATTCATGATACGAACAACTTTCTTCTTCTTTTCCACAAAGTCATCATCGCTACATTCTTCTACCACCAAATCAACTTTCCTCTTTTTACCCCTCTTTTTCTCCGACTTGGTATCTTTACTCCAAAAGCCACAATTTAAAGTCCCTTCTATGATATCATTTAAAAGTTCGTCCACATTCTTGTCTTCCTCTTCATCTGTCCATGATGAAATAACATCTTCTTCGGAGATTGAGAATATGTGTCTAACTCTCACCTACACACAACACAACATAAATATTAATCTTATGTTGTCTAACAACAATCTAAAACCACATTAAACAATCACTATATTACGCTTTACCTTTCCATGTTTATTCTTGTCTTTAAAAAGAAGATCGGCTATCTTAGTTCTTCCCCTAGATCCCGGCCAAGCCAAAAGTGGGATATCATGTTCTTTACGGCTAACACTTTCACCCAAAATACTTATCGCCTCATAACCCCAAATCGAAGTACATGCACGAACCCCGGAATACAATATGAATCACCTACATATTGAACAACTTTGATATCCTCCACCAACTTTTCACAAGCCTTCCTACCCCACGGAAACCTTTCAAACGTCTCAACATCAATTACTCTTCTCGCTAGGTCAAGGGAATTTTGCTACCCCGATGCAATCCAAGAACACCAATAGCAATAACACATAAACAACCTATCGATCTTCGCTTCTCAAATGACCATAACCTGCATACATCCAATACCTTCAGCAGCTGGTCCCAGCTTGGACCTTCGGAGATAGCAACTTCCATTTCACACCACAACTCCTTATGGTCACCCTCACAAACACCTCCAACATCATAAGGGTCTATGTTCATACCTGTGAGGTACCCAAACTCAAGTAATGACAACCTTATTGGTTGATCATCAACCAAACACCACAATTCCTTTGACTTGTTTGTCACAAGCTGATGTGTGAGAAGGTAGTGGACCGTCTGGGCTGACCATATGAAGTTACTTGCTGCAAGTTTAACAATGCAGCCAAGCGGAGAACTTTCAAGATAACTCCAAACATCATCACCTAATTTCAGTTTGAGGGACCCTATGTTAGCCAGCACGCAGTAGTGATTCATGCTCCTAACTTGCGCAGGAGATTTACCCTCGGCATAGAGACGAGGAGGATAACCCATTGAAAACTACCTGCATTGTCAAAACAAACAATTTTAAGAATTGTCAATAAATGTGCTATTATCACTTAACAAGTAATCACATATAATCAAGTAAGTATTAACACATAAATAACCTTGCAAACATCACTTAACAACAGAACATAAACAATAACGTCACAAGTCCTTCACAACTAAATAACTCTGCAACCACGACACAATAAGTCTGCACTAACATATAAATTTTTTCCCTTTAACGTTAAAAACAAGTCTGCAAACACTAAACAATAAGTCTGCACTCACTATCGCCAAATTCATAATTATGCAAACATGAAGAACCATAAGTCTACAAAGGAATTATTAACTCTGCACCAACAATACATCAATCATATTAAAACTACAACTTATATCTACTTAATATATGCAACAATGAACCTGCAAACATCACTTTTAACAACAAGTACATTAACAAGAGAACACATTTAAACAAGTACGCAAACACTAAGCAATAAGTCTGCACTCACTATCGCCAAATTCATAATTATGCAAACATGAAGAACCATAAGTCTGCAAAAGAATTATTAACTCTGCACCAACAATACATCAATCATATTAAAACTACAACTTATATCTACTTAATATATGCAACAATGAACCTGCAAACATCACTTTTAACAACAGTACATTAACACCATAACACATTTAAACAAGTCTGCAAACACTAAACAATAAGTCTGCACTCACTATTGCCAAATTCATAATTATGCAAACATGAAGAACCATAAGTCTGCAAAGGAATTATTAACTCTGCACCAACAATACATCAATCATATTAAAACTACAACTTATATCTACGTAATATATGCAACAATGAACCCGCAAATATCACTTTTAACAACAAGACATTAACACCGAACACATTTAAATAAGTCTGCAAACACTAAACAATAAGTCCGCACTCACTATTGCCAAATTCATAATTATGCAAACATGAAGAACCATAAGTCCGCAAATGAATTATTAACTCGCACCAACAATACATCAATCATATTAAAACTACAACTTATATCTACGTAATATATGCAACAATGAACCCGCAAATATCACTTTTAACAACGTACATTAACACCATAACACATTTAAATAAGTCGCAAACACTAAACAATAAGTCCGCACTCACTATTGCCAAATTCATAATTATGCAAACATGAAGAACCATAAGTCTGCAAATGAATTATTAACTCTGCACCAACAATACATCAATCATATTAAAACTACAACTTATATCTACGTAATATATGCAACAATGAACCTGCAAATATCACTTTTAACAACAAGTACATTAACACCGAACACATTTAAATAAGTACGCAAACACTAAACAATAAGTACGCACTCACTATTGCCAAATTCATAATTATGCAAACATGAAGAACCATAAGTCTGCAAATGAATTATTAACTCTGCACCAACAATACATCAATCATATTAAAACTACAACTTATATCTACTGAATATATGCAACAATCAAAGGCATTATAAACACGATAACATGCACACTTAACTGCATGGACAAAATTCATATCAAAATACTCTAACCTTACAAGATAAATACCAATAACGAACCAAATACATATAAATCACTACAGAAATTGTTTGCACATCTTCAAATCAAACGAATCTGCAACGCATTTGTGTAAAAACTGAAACTTTTAACGATATGACTAACAAAACCTTGCCCAAAAATTGAAACTAACTAGTCAATATACGAGTACAAATCGGAGGAAATAGAGAGACCTACAGTCGCGGAATAGAGAGAGATCCGACGGAGGACGAGGAGAGACACGCCCTAGGGAGAGAAAGAGCGACGGCGGAGGGAGAGAAAGATACACGACGCTGTCTTTAGGACCAAGACAAGGACAACGACGAAGCCAAGAGAGGGAGAGTAACGTCGGCGGAGGAGCGACACTAACGGTGGCGGCGGTGGTTGTCGAAGATGGGAGATCGAGTCCGCCGGTTTTGTGTGAGAACAAGAGTTAGAGAGAGAGTCGGGTTAGAGAGAGAATAAAGAAAAGAGGAAAATGAAAAGGTTTTTATTTTTAGTTTAGGTAGATTAATTTAGTTGATAAATTTTGTTTGAATAAAATAAAAATTGTGGCATTTTCGTAATATAATAAACAAGTGTTGGGATATAAGTAATCTACTACATAATCTACCCATCAAACAATTTGTAAGTCTCTCAAGTAATAAACAAATAAAAAAGGGTTAGTTTAAGTAATTCCCCTATAAAAATTAGCATTATATTTGATGGTTGATCATATCTTAGCATATGATCTATATTTGATATTGATTTATGTCACGTTTATCCAATTTTTTTTTTTATTGGTCACAAATTTATCCAAAATTTTAAATTCTGACTTATCTGATAAAGATATTGTTAAACATAACATTCTGTATTTTTTAACTATTTTTAGGTGCTTTCGCATTTTTATCTACCAATTAAGTTTTAAGATTGGGTAAGGGTCCACATTACAAATCCAATTCAAAATCAAAGAATTGGTTTTTTAAACGAGTCAAATCTCCTGATATGGTTAATAAATTAATACTTTTGATTATCCGATGAACACAGTATTAAACCTTTTTTTTTATATGGTCATCTTATATAATGTTTTAAACCGAAAAAATTATCTGATGAACGTATATGTGTTAAACTTATTTTCATATGATCAACTTTTTTCGTATGACTAGGGATGTCAACTGGGTCTCTCCGCGTTTAATGGGCGTGTCCAAATGGACAATTTATTTTTGCGGACGTAATTGGTCAATGCCCAAATAGGACCATGTCCAAATAAGACCAAACTCAAATACGACCAAACTCAAATACGACCATGAAAAATGGGTTGTCCGCAATGTTCAAATAAGACCAAATCCAAATAAGAACAGTGATTATTGTTTTTATTCCGATTTTCGATTATGGTTTCAAATTTCATTTTCGATTATGGTTTCGAAATTTATTTTCGGTTTCGTTTTTTTCCTAATTTTGCGGTTTTGACGGAAACATGATTTCGCGGTTTTGACGGAAACATGATTTCACGGTTTTAACGGAAACATGATTTCGCGAGTTTAACAGAACAAACGTGATTTTACGGTTTTGACGATAAAACATGACTTTGCGGTGGTTTTTGCGGGAAAACGTGATTTTGCGGTTTATGCGAAAAACGTGATTTTGCGGTTTATGCGAAAAAATGTGATTTTGCGGTTTATGCGAAAAAACGTGATTGCAGTTTTTGCGAAAAAAATGTGATTTTGCGGTTTTTGCGGAAAAACATGATTTTTTGCGGAAAAACGTGATTTTTTGCGGAAAAACGTGATTTTTTGCGGAAAAACATGATTTGTGGTTTTGACGGAAAAAAGGTGATTTTGTTGTTTCGACATAAAAACGTGGTTTTACGTTTTTTATTGAGATATGTGATTTTGGGGATTTTACGAAAAAATGTGATTTTGTGATTTATGAAAAATCCAAATCATAACCCTAATTTTTTAAGACCATTGGGCGGACCAATGTCCAAATGGTTTGTCCGCGTTTGTCCGCTTTCGAATTTGAGCTTCGCCCATTTCCGATCCATTATATATGGTCTCATAATGGTCCGCCCTTTATTGTCCAAAAGCGGGTTGTCCATGACATCCGTACGTATGACTATGATAAAGTGATGGTTAGAAATATAACTAAACTATAAATATGTAAATAAATTTGGAGTATAATTGGGAAGTGACCTTGGTCTAGTGGCAGTCATAAGTCCACAGAAGGCAGGTAGCACCACCCCACCCGGGATCGATTCCTCGCGCCTACGATAGTGTAAGTTTGGCTAATGGACCGGCCATTTGTGGCCCAAATGTTGACAAAAAAAAAAAATAAAAAAAAATTGGAGTATAATTAATTAGCAATATACACGTGACATTGACTGATTACGTTTCTTTTCCATTTTCATATGATGTCATCAAATATGATTTGTGCTTCCATAGACTAATCTCTTTTTTTATTCAGTTCGTAAGATGAAATATAAGATCCACACTGATTCGTGACTTTCGATTAATTAATAGCTAACAAAAAGATTCACCTTTAAAAAAAAAAATACAATTTATATAGTTAAAATAATTACAACTCATCTTTAGCTGGTTTGACTTTGGATTTTATACCACACAGGACGCCAATAGAAGAAGACAAAAATAAGTTGATAGCTTGTGTTCAACACTGACAAACAGCACGTGTGAAAAATGACGTGGTATATATGAAATATCAGCATTGAAGTGAAAGAAGTTCCGGACACCAAATCCATGAGTTTGTGTTGTTGTAAAATAGTTAAACACTTGAACTTAAAAAAAGTGTCAGGGCCCATCAAGTCTCTGATTCTGTTGTTATGTCCGTATGCCGTTACTATTCTCACTAAATTACATTTTTGACATGCCACTTTTCTTTCTTTTGTTATCTTTATTATTACCACTTTGCCCATACATGCAATTATACTTTTTGTAAAAATTATTGGATTCTCAATTTCTTTTTTTTTTTCCAATTTCCACGTCTTCTTTGAGTGATCCCTTTGCCTTTTATAAATATAATTTTGTTAGACCATCTTTATCCATTGTCTTTAAGCCAATTCTTACAGTGGGTCCACGTGAATAGTTAAGAATTCACCTCTTGTGCCTCTTCTCTAAGAGGCAATTCTAAATTTTTTCGCGGGCCCCACTGACATGTGGCGGTCCGCGATTGGTTCTTTCTATTTTTTTAATTTTTTAAAAAAAAAAAAATCAGATAAATAAATAAAAAATACTTAAGAGACAAAAAAAAATGTTTTCATAGATAATGATGCTCTTATATGCTATTATCTTAAAACAATGCTTAAACTGTTTTTTGTGGAACTCATTCAACCACTTGTCCTTGTTTTATTGGTTTAGACTGTCTTAAACTTAAATACATAATAAAATTATAAAACCGTACACAAAAATACAAAATAGCTAAGATACTCTTTTGGGTTTTTTGATTGTTGTAAATACTCTTTCCGTAGACGATATAGGCCTAATATTTTATTTTTTAATACTAATCCTCTTCATTTCATCGTGGACACATTTTTCAAGACTCATATATAACCATAAAAGTGTCGTAAGAACTTTTCCCATTTCTTTTTTTGGTTTAAACTTTTCCCATTTCTTTCCATTTTTTTCCTTATTATTCACAAAAGGATTTTTCAGGTAATAAAGAAATCTGAAAGAATTAGAATTATTAAAATATAGACGTTTTTTGTCGTAAATATTGACGATTATCTTTACTTTTCATGAACAATATGGATTTTCTGTAATTCCTGTTGTGTAATATATGTAAGCACATACCCGACCCTGATGGGAAGCTAGAGAAGCAAGGGTGATAATTTGCATATGCATTAGAATTCATTCATTTAGGTTGCATTTAGTGTCATATAGGTTGCATTTTGGTTTGTTTCGTGTATTTCAGGTTTCGGAGCATAAAGACGGCGAAAGTGATGAATTTAAGCCAAAAAGAAGCGGATACACTTGCATCGGCATGTTGTATCGGTTTCAATTGGCCGATATAGAAGAAGAAGGTTTGCCGAAGCTTGTATCGACCGGCCATATCGGTTTGGAGTGGCCGATACAAGAGAAAAGAACCCGAAGACACGTATCGACTTGTTGTATCGGCTTAGCTCGGCCGATACGAAGAAACGAGCGAAGAAAGGCCACCGAAGCGCATATCGGCGACTGTGTATCGGTTTGCTATGCCGATACAGTGCGAAAATTAATGGAAATTCGGTTTTCATGTTTTAAAAAGGAAAACAATTCCTAAACCAAATTGGGTTTCCTTTATTCCTTTGGTTTAAACATATATTAGGGTTTTTGTTATGTTTTGACATTATTCCATCTTTTAGTTTTTGTTTTTCATCGCTTTTGTTTTTGCTTTGGACTTGGGAGATTTTCTTGGTGTTTTGCTACTTAGCCACCTTGTGATCTTCATCATCATCATCATCAATAAAAGATTTCTTTACCCTTATTCTCTTATCTTTGTTTATGTTTATGTTTTCTTTGAATCTAATTGCTTTGAATTTCAATATGCTTAGTGAGTAATTTCCTTAGGCAATTAGGTTGGGGGTAAAGGGGTTGATTGAATCTAGGAGAGATAATTGTCTAAAACTTAATTGATTATAAAACTTTAGTCTTAGGTAACAAGTTTAAAGCCTTAATCGAGTTGGTCATTCGATTATCGAACCTAGGAAACTTTATGAATCGAGAGATTATAAAGGTTCCTGAACAATTACCTTGGAACCAAGCCTAGCTTAACCGAGAGATCTGTGTTAATAAGCTTGGTGGTTAGAATTGATTTGCTCTTAAAGTTTCTCGACGATTAAACTATCCAAGATATTGTTTTAGTTTAATTGTTGAGAAAAGGATCATTGCGACGAGAGTGGATTGATCTAAAATCGTTTTCAAAACCTTAAAGTATTTTTGTAAAAGACAATTTGAAATCTGAAAATTTAATCACCCTTAAAACACTTTAACCTGATTGTTTAGCTTTTAATTAATCTTTTCAAAACTCTTAATTCGCGTTTTTTTTATTTGTTTGATTTTCGGTTACAAAAACATTCACCAATAACCTTTTTAATCTCGCTTAAACTAAGTTCGTTTCTTATAAATTCAAATAAATTGTTTGCTCCTGATTTGGTTTGACATCTTAAGTACTACAATTAAGATATTAGATTAAACGGGGTAAAATCTCGTTTATCAAAAGGCTTCAGGCGCAACATTTATATATATTTTAGAGGCATCATAAACAATTATTTTAGGTAGCATAGTTGGTTAAGTGTGAGTTTATTTTACTTATATATCATAGGTTCAAATCCTTCCCCATGCATAAAAGGCATCATTTTTGTTGATTTGCTTTAAGCAACAACTAGAGTAGGACCGGCCGTGTGTAAGCATTTAGCTTTTCTAAACATCTTATCTCATGTCGCGGGACTATATATACTAGACTCGATAAATGATATATACTAGAAAGTAGAAACATATATTGAAGACGAAATTTAAGGTTATGTCGTATATCAAATTTAAGTACTTTTGTTTCAATATCGTAAATAATATTAGATCTGAATTATATATTAATTAAAAGAAAATGGGCTCAAATATTAGACGAAATTAAGTTTATGTGAACAAATTAGTTGCAAAAGGAATTTGGCTACGTAGACACACAATTAATAGTACTAGAAGAGCCTCTTAACTACCGTAGTTATAATAAATATTTTTGTTTTCTTTTTAACTTTTGTTTAATTTTTCAAACAAAAGTTTATATTTACTAATTAAACTATTCTGCCAAAACGATATAAAAAAATATTTCAACAGAAATAAAAGCTCACAGAGAGTAGAAAATAATTAAAGGTCACACAATTTTTCAAAAACAATTATTGATTCTTATTTACAGAAGAAACGACAATAAAACTCTACTGAGATAAACCTCCAAACAAAGAATAATAACTAATAAAACAAAGAAATAATTTTTTTAATCATCACATTAGATTGCATTTGTACCCTTTTTTTTGACAAACTTTGCATTTGTACCCTATATTCCTTAAAAAATCACAAATTAACAAGTTCTTAAAATGACTTTTATAACCTCATTCATTATTGCTATTATGATAATATAATTGTGATAAACCATAAAAGTATAAGTAAGACATAATAGAAAAATATATGTCAATTATTCTAGAAAATCTTACATTTTAAAATAATTTTTTTTCCTGGAAAATCCTACGTTAAAAACGGAAGGAGTAACAATCTAACCTCTCTACTAAAAGCTACACTCACAGCTATTTTGCCCTAAAAGGACTGAATGTACAAATATTGTGCGTGAGAGGGGTTATAAAAGATGTAGGATAACAATTGAACAACAAAATTGTTTAATTTACATGTCTTCTTTCAATTGGTTATGGACGTTGATTTTTCTAATATATATTTAAAGTTTTTTTTAAAAAAAAAATATAGTTTTATGATGAAGATATTGTGTTGTTTTATAATATAAAATATGATATGAATTAATAAGTTAATTTTGTATGTAACATTCTAGCTAGGTTCAGAAGAACAAATTATAATTAGGTAGGTAGACCAAAAGAAGCCAAAAAACAAAAGAGGCTCCACCAAATGATGAAATTATAATTGAAGATAAAGTAATGGGTTTCTATTTTGGGAAGGTCAATAAATTTATGAAAGGAAATGTTTTATTTCTAGCTAGAGTCTTGTCACCTCTCTTTTTGGTCATTAAAAAGTAAAAACACATTCTTGTATCCAACGGAGAGCAAGTTCCTCTCTTCCACATTTATATCAACGTTCAGTTTCACTACGTTTTTCATCGATTCCACCATATATGTTATAGAAAAGTTTCACTTTTTACAATACTAATTGAGACCCTTGATCGAAAAATCGATTCTTGTACAAAGAGGAAGAAGAAGAATCTTTACCTGAATTCTCTGTACTCTCGAAGATGCTTTTTTTTTTTGAAGATGAAGGGTAGAGAGAGACGGTTTGTGTCATCGTAGAGAGATAGCCGGTTAGTGTCAACGGTTAGAGAGAGATGGATAAGGTCATGCTTCATGTGTGCCTTGCCACAATATTACTTGCGGATTTGTTAACGGCCATTAAAGTTCTGTTTTAATTTTTCTACAGTTAATCATTATGTTGTTTAGTAGTACTTTCATGTTTTCTTTGATTAATATGACTCATTTTCTTTAACATGTTTCACATGAAGATGTAGTGGCCTCGGATGGAGAAATCGTTAGGTGCATTGACAAATTGAAACAATCGGCATTTGATAATCTGTTGTTACGAAATCATACATTTAAGGTCAATCAACTTTATAACTTTTCCATGTTATTAGTTAGTGATTTTTGTATGAAATGTATTATACAGTTTTTTTCTTATGAAAATTAAAATCAGGAATATCCGTCTGAAATTCCAAGATGGTTGAGCCAAATAAGAAAAATGGATGTTTACATACTGGAAGTAAATATGATATAAACTTATTCTATAACGAATAATATATTCTATAAAACGCTTAAATTTTGCTTTTGTTTTCCTCAAAAAATAATATTAAGTCTAAATTAACATAATATATACTCTCTTCATTCCCTTTTAATTTGAAGTACCATCTAAGGTTCTAATATATTCAAAATATCTTTCTTACCTTTCTTTACCAACATAATAGTATTATTTTTATGAAAAAACTTAATAGTATTACTTAAATCTTTGACTGTACCCATATATAATCATGTCATAAATGCTAATATACAAAACTGAGATTTCTCTGAGAAAAAATCATATAAACGATTAAAGCACAAGAGTTTATGAGTTTATGTGTTTTTTCTTGTTGTTATTATATAAGTAATCCAGGATATATAAATATGGAAATTTGTGAAATTATCTTGATTGTGAGAAAAATGCATTAATTGTGAAATCTAATTGATCATGCTTATGATTATATATTTTATATTTTCAAATTCAGTGTACTGAATGCTACCGTACCGCATTCACATATATGTAATTCTCACTCAAAATTCAAAGAAACATCACATGTAAAAAGTACTAGTAATAACAATATGTTCTTACAACCATATGATCTTACAGTTACGAGTTTTAACAGAAATTTTAAATACGAAACTAAACTAAATAGTAAATTAAAAAAAAACAAAAGTGGAATAAAACAAAGAAACATTGTACTTTGTATAGTATTGTTCACATACGTTTTTCTAAACATAATTTCCACTACTACTAATTTCTTTTTTTGTTAATCAACATAAAATGTTGGTTTTTATAAATAAAAAACGTAATATGTAGTTGTAAATATTTATTTTGTATATCGGTTTTGCTTTTTTTTTTATGAAAATCAGAGAGTAATATTGTGAGTTTCTACATGACAACATGCAATTGGGGTACGAAAACTCCAGCTAAAATTTACGGAACAAGGGCTACAATTAATGTGTGGCGTCCATATGTTGAAGAAGCATATGAATTCAGCCTTTCCCAAATTTGGATTACGGCGGGATCTTACGACACCAACGATCTCAACTCTATTGAGGTCGGGTGGCAGGTAACTCTTTCAAATATTCACCTATTCAACATTTATTACTTTAACTTTATTAGTTTACAAAATACAATGATTTAACATATATATTTACTTACTTTGAATGAAAATAGGTTTCTCAAGATTTGTATAAAGACAGTACGCCTAGACTTTTCATATATTGGACGGTTAGTACTATTTAGTTTTTTGAAATTTATCTCATTTGTTTAATTATAACATAAAGCATTATTGTAGTTATTATTAGTATGAAATTTAAAAGTTTGCTAAAATAGAGTAAAATATATACCTACGTAAATAAGTAACTCAGTATAAGAAAAGAAGTAATATAATTTTCAAAAAAGAGACTATATCATTTATGGACAATTTCAGCTGGTGACTACTAGATATGGTTCTATTACTGAGCGGGATTTGTTTCGGGAACTACCAGATATTGTATTATTACTATTTTCTAAGTATATCGGATTAATTCACCATATATATATAGTGTATATAATTATTTATTTCTTATAACATTTTAAAGTCTGATATGAAAACGGTAACATTATTTTGAAAAATAATAGCATTCAAGTTTACTCCACTTATTTTAGCTATATATAATTTTTTTTTTTTTTTGGGTCAAAAAATTCAAATTTATTTGAATAACGATTTTAGTTAGTTATTATTCCATATGGAGTTTACAAAGGCCTTTAAAAGAAACAATTCTCTGTTCGAAAAAAAAAAACCAAAAACAATTCTTAAACTAGTACTGTCTAGTGATGTCTATGTTTATAAGTTATTAGCTCAACAAAAGTGTACATATGGCTTTTACTTTCTGTAAAATATTTAAACTAATGTACAATAAACCATTAACATGATGTTGATTAGTTTACTTAAAAATATAAGGGCGACATGCACGCACATCATGATTTTGATTGGTTTATTAACATCAAAGAAAACAAATCAGCGGTGAAAATATTTAGAATCAACAAAACTTATCAACAACCATACGGGAAAACAAATCAACAAAACAAAAAATCGGCTGTAATATGAGGGTCATATTGGCAAAAGATTAACTCAGCCGTCAAAGACAAAACATATCAGTGGCCACGTAAAATTAGTCAGCATTAAACAAAATTTCGCGGTAACATCATAAAAATCAGCTGACAAAGGGGGTCAAACTAGCAATTTCAATCTTACATATTAATCAGCAATTACGCTAAAAAACATATCAACAAGGTTAATTACTGTGTGTAATGATTAGTTTATTCAAGGTACGGGTCTATGTTGTTAAAATATTTTGTGTAAAACATTATTACATGAATGTGTGACTAATCTGTGTAACTCGGTAATTGCGTTTCAAAATAACAAACATGCTACCATACCACAATTCTTTTTCCGGACGCATTTAATCTTTTATCTACGGTAATTAAAAGTGAAGATGAGTTTAAAAAGTGTTTATTCATTCTCACCTAACCCATATCTTCTTTACAAAGACTTTCTACTTTAACGACACCAACTAAACAAAAAGATAAATAAACAAACATCTTGGGAAAGTTTACTTAAAAATAGTCAAATAAATTATTATAACTGCATAATAGATTCTACAAAATCACTTAAATTTTACTTTTTGTTTTCCTCAATAAATAATATCAAGTATAACTAACATCATATGTTATTAATTTATTATCGTATGTTTGCTACATATATGAAAATTAATTATTAAATACTCTTTGTAGACAAAGTTGATAAACATAATGCAACTCGTATGTGTATATACTAATTAATGATTTTGCTTATGTGTTGTAGTGGCCAAGGCACCAAAGTATGATGCTTGCTTTGTACCATGCGACGAGAGTTATGGAAATTTAGCATGCATACATGACTGTGTATACAAAGGCTACGGTTATGGATTATGTGATGGTCCTCCTAATCAGGTCGTGAGGTGTTGTTGTAGAAAATGATATAAATTAAAATCACTTTTATAGCGCCTTGAGCGGTTGAATTATGCGTTTATGTTTTCTATTTTAGTGATATAAAATAATTCTGGATTTAATGATATTGATCGTATGATTCTTTTTACTTAATGGAAATCTCTGTTTGATAAGAGAATTAATTAATTTTCTTATCTCCATTGACCAAACACAAAATCATCAATACATTTAATAACAGTACTATATTTCACCAAACAAGGAAGATGCATTTATGGCTCGCACCAAAAAAAAAGGAAGATGCATTTATGGTTGAGTAATAATTCAGACTCCTCTTGGTTAAAATTTTATATATATATATATAAAGCTTTTCGATGAGATCTAGAAAATTATTTATATTTCTCACAACAAAAACCAACAACAAGAGAAGAAATAAAAATGGCGAACACCACAAGAACTTATGTGGTTCTTCTTGTAGTGATGTCTTTGTTTAACTCCAATGTTTTGGCTGCAACATGTATGTTATTATTGTCCAATTATCTTTGCTCATCTGAAAATTTGTTACATGACATTCGTATATGTGTATATATTCTAATGATCTTGCACTTATGTGTTGTAGTGGCCAAGACACCAAAGTATGATGCTTGCTTTGTACCATGCGATGAGAGTTATGGAAATTTAGCATGCATACATGACTGTGTATACAAAGGCTACGGTTATGGATTATATATGTGATGGTCCTCCTAATCAGGTCGTGAGGTGTTGTTGTAGAAAATGATATAAATTAAAATCACCTTTCTAGCGCCTTGAGCCGTTGAATTATGCGTTTATGTTTTCTATTTTAGTGATATAAAATAATTATGGATTTAATGATATTGACCGTATGATTCTTTCTACTTAATGGAAATCTCTGTTTGATAAGAGAATTAATTAGTTTTCTTATCTCCATTGACCAAACACAAAATCATCAATACATTTAATAACAGTACTATATTTCACCAAACAAGGAAAATGCATTTATGACTCGCACCAAAAAAAAAAGGAAGATGCATTTATGGTTGAGTAATAATTCAGACTCCTCTTGGTTAAAATTTTATATATATATATATAAAGCTTTTCGATGAGATCTAGAAAATTATTTATATTTCTCACAACAAAAACCAACAACAAGAGAAGAAATAAAAATGGCGAACACCACAAGAACTTATGTGGTTTTTCTTCTTGTAGTGATGTCTTTGTTTAACTCCAATGTTTTGGCTGCAACATGTATGTTATTATTGTCCAATTATCTTTGCTCATCTGAAAATTTGTTACATGACATTCGTATATGTGTATATATACTAATGATCTTACACTTATGTGTTGTAGTGGCCAAGGCACCAAAGTATGATGCTTGCTTTGTACCATGCGATGAGAGTTATGGAAATTTAGCATGCATACATGACTGTGTATACAAAGGTTACGGTTATGGATTATGTGATGGTCCTCCTAATCAGGTCGTGAGGTGTTGTTATAGAAAATGATATAAATTAAAATCACCTTTCTAGCGTCTTGAGCGGTTGAATTATGCGTTTATGTTTTCTATTTTAGTGATTTTGAATGCATACATGACTTTGTATTCAAGTGGTACAATTATGGCTCGTATTCAAGTTTTACAATGTTTTTGTAAAAAATAATACTCCATAAATTAAAAAAGTGTAACTAAACCGGCGACTTAAGCGATTAAATTAAGCGTTTCTATTTATTGTTCTCTCTTCAATGAAATAAAGTAACGTTGTTAGTTAAAGTATTATTATATTGATTTAGTTATTTTTCTCTAACTTTGTGTTTTATAACCATACTAGGACTTATTAAACTTGAGACATGTGCAATGTAATTTTACTTAAAAATAGTAAAATCTTACTATTATTATTGCACAATATATTCTATAAAATCGCTTAAATTTTGCTTTTGTTTTCTTTCAAAAAATAATATGAAGTATACTCTCTCCATTCCTCTTAAGTACCATTTAAGATTTTCATACATTCAATAATTATTTTTAAAAATAGGTAACTTAGGAACTCAAATTTGAAGTCATGATTAAAATCATGAATGTTATACATAATGGAAGTGAAAATGATATAAATGTATTTTACAACAAATAATATTTTGTAATTCCTTTTCAACATAGCTTTCGAAATTAGTCACATATAAAATTGCTTAATATACTAATTTCAAAAGCTATAGTGAAAAAGAATTACAAAACAGTTTATTATATAGACATGTATTCTTTCAATGGATTATGGATTGATTTTTGTAAATGCATTTTTGTTAAGTTTTGTAAAATATAGTTTTATGATGATTGAGATTCAAATAAACTTCATTTCATACAACAATTATGCTCCCTTGCATTCAACATCTCCCCTCTAATATCTCACAATTACCAACACAAAAATATTTTTTGTCACACAATCTTTCATTGATATATTTTAAAATATACTCTCTCCGTTCTCTTAAGTTTGATTTTCTAGCTTTTAACATTTTTTAAGACATTTTTAGCCTTATTTATTATTGTTGTTTTAGAAACAAGAAACATGTAAAAAAAACTAATTGCTTATTCAGTCAATAATCATTACTCACTTATAAATTAAATGCATATACTTAATTCCAAAAAGTTAAGATCCCAATATTAGCATTTAGGATCCGTCAACATTCTTCACCATTATAATTGAGAGAATGGGGAAGTGGCTTTGGTCTAGTGGCAGTCATAAGTCCACAGGAGGTAGGTAGCACCACCCCACCCGGGATCGATTCCCCGCACCTACGATAATGTAGGTTTGGCTAATGGGCCAGCCATTTGTGGCCCAAATGTTGACAAAAAAAAAAAAAAAAAAAATTGAGAGAATGTTAATATTTCTTAAATTCCTTCAAATACTCATATTTACATGTGAAAATTTAGATATAGTATAAATTTAATTTTGGAGGCAAGTTTTAACCAAACTAAAATTTTCAAATACTTTAGATGCAAAACATGATTTAGTTTAAAGGATATATTCACTGTCAACGTAAGAAAATTATGTGATAAAAATTATTAACAGAGAAGTAGTCGGTGGATTTTGCAAGGTTCCTATGTTGACTTTACGTAAAACGAAGCACACCAGAGATAATTTAATAATTTTCATATCCTCCGATATATCAAAAATGAATAGTCATAACTGAGGTCAAAACAGGAAGTGTCAGTCTAATTATCCATCGAATTCAGAGAAAATCGAACAATTTTTTTTATAGAAAATCAAACTTAAAAGAACGGAGGAATTAAATGTTATTTCACACACAACAAATATAACGTGTAAGTATACGAGTTCATGTAGATTTCCTAAAGTTGCAACAACAATGTCCTGGTTTAGGAAATATTGAAGTACATGTTCCATAATCGTAACCATTTAATGCACAATCAAAACTGCATTCAGCATGTCCATATTTTCCTTGCACACATAGAGCAATGCATTGTCCAGTTTTAGTTGGCTTCGCCACTGCACATTTATACACCCCATAATACAATTTTAGTTATATATACAATAAAACCGACTAGACCATTTTACTAAAAATTATTAATGAATAATAATTATCAATTTATAGAATTTTATTTTTTAATTAAATGGTTATGATTGTGTAGGTAGGGTTTATTTGGATTTAATTTTGATTGTTTAAGTGTAGTTTTGAAAAGTAACTTTAAATTTTGCGTGAAATGCGATTCAAAAAGTGTAGTTTTGTAATTGTCTCATTAAATAGTAGTTTTTTGTTGTTTAATCAAACCTTTAAGAAACATGTATATGACACATGTACATACTTTACCGATTATATATTTATTTATGAAAATGTATAGTGATGTCAGTGATCAACGATAATTAAAAAATAACAACGTTAGAATAAAAACACCATACCCGACGAGGCCGAGATGTTGTAGTTGGGTAATGAAATTGCCAGAGTTATTACAAGAAAAAGAGTGATGCACGTTTTTTAATATCCATTTTAGTTTTATTTCTACTGAAAGAGAACAAAAAAATATACGACTTTCCAGTTATACTCCCTCCGTCCCATTTTATTTGATGTTTAAAGATGTTACACACATATTAATAAAACTCTCTTTTTCATAAAAACATCATTAACTATAACAAAATAGACCAATAGAAAAAAACCCTTCAAAATACTATTGGTTAAAAAAATTACATACATTTAATTTCTACATGGAAACTTGTAAAACATCAACTAAATTGGAACAAAAAAATCTCTCTAAAACTTCATATAATATGGGACGGAGGGAGTATATACAAGAATTTAACACCCAAAAAAACTATATATTGAATTATACAATTTATTTTGAATGATAATTGAGAAATCAAGGAAAGTTTTAATCAGTCAATATTTGTCAAAAGGAAAATCAAGAATGGGTCAACGAGATATTTTCATTTTAGAAAGAATCTTACGATAATTAAGTAGCATTCAATAATATATATGTAATTATCAAAGAATCCTAAAATAATTTCATTGACAAAGTTACCGTTGGGAAATTTCAAATAATACAACTACGTGGCGGTCCCAGAAAAGAATTTGATGTGGTTTAAAAATAGAAAAATTAATATTCCCTTAACCTCGTTTCAAAAGTTTCACTCCGAGCCATTATGCCACTTTACAAACGAGTAGTTATTTAAATGTTGCATGTTCAGTTGCATCATCCGGAGCCACCATTGTGGGTCCGCCCTTACTTTTGTGATTGTGCCACGTCACCTACAAATGAAAATACTACCAACATGCTTATGCTTTTAATTACGAGGAATTCACAAAACTACACTATTTCTTTCTTTTTTTACAAAACTCTACCTAATTCAATTTTTCATATATTTATACTCTTTCAAAATTTTAAAAGCTTGATTTATCTTTTAAAAAATTATTAAAATTAAAATATTTTCATTTGGATTCACTAATTAGAATTTAAGGTATAATATTAAGGGGTAGGATTGTGTGGATAAGATTTATTTGGATTTAATTTTTAATGTTTAGATGTAGTTTTGTGAAATAATTTTGAAATTGTGTAGTTTTGTAATTCTCCCTTAATTATATGAGTTATCACTTGGAATAAATACAAACCCATAAAAAATATGAAGTTTGACGAGATTTTGGTACTATGTTGATTATTAATTTTACTGTAAAGACCCATAATTTTTTTGAGGAATTCACAAATCTATACCATTTCAACTCCTTCTTCACAAAACTACTCTTAATTTAATATTTTCACATATTTACACCTTTTCAAAATTTTAAAAGCTTGATTTAACCTTTAAAAATTACCAAAATTAAAAAAAATTCATTTGGGTTCGCTAATTAGTGTTTAGAGTATAGTATTAAGGGGGTAGGGTTATTTGGATAGAGTTTATTTGGATTTAATTTTGAGTGTTTAAATTTAGTTTTGTGAAGTATTTTGGAAATGGTGTAGTTTTGTGAAATGTAATTCAAATGGTGTAGTTTTGTAATTCTTCCTTTTTTTCTTTTTTAGCCCACTTATATCGTTATCATATAAGTGTGAGCATTTCAAGCTTTAGATAAGTTTCATGCGTTTTAATTACAACAATAATTCAATAAATGTGCATAAAGTGCATTTTTAGCTAGTGAGAACATTAATTAAACAATTTCTCAGTAAAATATGGGTTTAATTTTTAGTATTTTGACTGTGATTTAATAATGGCATATACATTTTTTTTTCATTTGCATGGCACAAGCTAAATACCATAGTTTTTTTGTAACGTGCAATTTTCTAGACTCTAGCAAATAGTAAAGTCATAAAAGCGACAGGATAGTAATTGAACAACAATATTATACTCGGTGCAACCAAGACATTTGAGTTGGACAAAGACGTTTATCACTATAAAAAAACCACACAGAGTTCTTGTGAAATTTTTCATTTTCTTTCTTATTGTTGCTAGAAAGAAAAGTTTATTTTATGTTATTTTGTGCCATGGGATGACCCCACCATAAAAATATATATAGTTTTATGATAAGATTTTGTGTTGTTTTATGTATCATATGATATAACGAGGAAATGAATCAATAAGTTAACTTTTTATCTAACATTCTAGGTTCAGAAAAAAAATTAGGTAGACCAAAACAAAGCCTATATTCTCTAGTTACATACTGTATTAAATTAAAAGAAAAACAATTTTTAAAAAACAACTAATTCCCACGTGAATAAAAGAGGCTCCATCAAATGATTAAAATATTATTGAAGACATAGTGGGTTTTTATTCTCGGAATGTCCATAAATTCATGAAAGGAATGTTTTATTTCTAGTTATAGTCCTTGTAAAGCACGTCACAATTTTTTTTTGGTCGTTAAAGTCTTTAGTGTTTGTAGTTCTTATGAGCTTGTGATTTAATTTTTAGTCAAAACTCATAAAAACAAACAAAAATAGCAACTAAGGAATAACAAATGCGAGACGTTGATTTCAAGTTTAGATTTAATTAACTGACGCCAAGAGAGATATTAACATGTTAGTTCCCTTAATGCCGTAATTTTGTTGGTATGTATGGTATAAAAGACACGACAACATTTAAAATTAAAACTGTAAGAATTATGCCGATATATATGATATAGTCTTCCACTTTTTGAATTTATTTTTACTTTTTTAATACAAGTATAGTATTATTCCATATCAAATAACTTTGAAATGTCATATTAGTTTTTTTTTTGTTTTTATAGCAGAAATGGCATATTAGTAATAATAACAATATTAATCAAAATGATGCTCTTTAATATAATAAAATGTAAAATAAACGAATACACGTAGTTATTTTCTAAATCGCACTTACATGCCTATAAATGAATAGCCTCGGCTCACTGTCTCCATACATAATTCGCGAAACCTAAAAAAGAAATTCTCAAAATTGTAAATGTATTAGTCCTTTTTCAGAAAATATTTGATATAATTTGTGCTTTTCTGCTCTTTGATTTTCGATCAACGCTATGAATCGTTGGAAGCTCTTCTTATTGTGCACTGCTATCACTTGTTTTCTCAGCAGTTTCAAACAAACGGTAAGAGAGATTATGATGGAAATGATTTTGTATGGATAATATATATAGTTTGTTTTTTTCTTTGAGTTAGTTTAAACTTAAATCCTTTCCATTTTACAGGCAAATGGCGAGAGTGTAGAATGCGTAAACATTACAAAACAGCTAGGGCTTGACTATTACGATTTGCTCAAGAGCCACATAATTCAGGTAGATTTAAGTTATTACTTTTTATTCTTTTTTTTGTAATCTATTAATTGTCTTATTTTACGAATTCCTACTTACTTGATATGTTTTAAATGACACCAATTAATTTAATTTTCCTGGCAAAATTTAGGAACAACCATCAAAGATTCCATCGACGATGGAAGTAAGAAAAAAAGCAAGTGGCCGACTTCGGAAGCTCGTGTCGAGACATACAAATGTCCCAAAGGGATGATACCAAGACGACAATCCAAGACCACAACTCCGGGCTACAAACCTTATTTAGATGTACACAAGGTATTTTTACATTACTCTACAAGCAATTTCTTACACAATTAACATATTTTTAAATGATAATTACTCTTGTCATTTTCTATATATAAAAAAAGATATTCTACTATACCCTTTTTTTTACCATGGTAGATTACCGCTTACTAATCAATAATAACAACTTCCATTGTTAAATCCCTTTTATATATTAACCAATGAGCTGTTTTCCATATACACTCGGTTATAATATTTCGCTTTCACTTCTACACAATTATGGAATTATAAGTATGGGTTTTTGTATCCACATATATAGGGGTCTACGTATCTATGGGATGTTTTTCTTTTTGGGTTTGTAACAGCTAATTAATTATCTGAAATGGCCTTGGTATAGTATTAACTTAGTTGGTCTACATATATACGTATATATAGTATACTACCTTTTTTTCCTTTTTGACGTTATCTGAAAATTATCCATTTTATTTTATGGTTTAATTATCAGAAAATATACATGACGTTTCAGACCTAACGGAAAAATTAATGACGATGGAAAAAGAAACATAGTTTCATTCACTCGTGTGTTTTTTTTTTGTAATCATAATATATAGTTTTCGCATTTCTTTTAACAAACATAATGTGTGTATTTACAAAGTTACTGTTAAGGGTGGGCCTAAGCCCACTCAGGCCCGACCCATTTCAGAAGTTATCAGAAAAATCCGTTGGACCCCGTTATGAGTTCGGCCCAAAAGTCCACCGAAGTCAAGGCCCACCGAAGTCGAGACCCATCTGAAGTCAAAGCCCATTTAAAGAAAGCATGCGCGACACAGTGACATCGGTACGGACCTGCCAGGACTGACACAGGTGACGTCTGTACGCCGCCGCGGTACAGTCGACAGAGACGTCAGTACGGATCTGCAAGATACAGAGGTCAGCCGAACGGGCATTAAATGCAGAGGCATGCTCGACAACCGCATTAAATGCAAAGGCACGTTCGACAAAACAGCTTTCCGTATGTCGAGCATGCGCGAAGAGATCCCGCCAAGGAGCAAAACTCCGCCAAGGATCAAAGGGCTTCACTATAAATAGAGGGTTCAGACTCATAAGAAGGGGATCCGGATTTTAGAGAGAGAATCTACAGAGCGAAACTACTGGAAACACATCTTTTCATTTCGTCATTGTATCAAACAATCAATCAATAAACAAAACGAACTCCGAGTTCTTATCCACTTTTCTGTTCGGCATATTACTTTTCTGTTCGGCGTATTATTGTTATTTCCACTTCGGTATTACCTGTTCGTCCCCATTATCACTTAACGAGTTTTCCGACCCTCCTTTTCTATAATAATCATCTCAGTTCGGTCCCAAGACCGAACCCTGTTTTAACAGTTACTTAATTGTTTAGTTATAGTAACTTCTTATTGATATTGCGAGTTAAAAATTGTAGTATGCCATCGCAAGTAAGAAAGTCCCAAAAGAATTGTATGGCGCAAAGGCTACAATAAGTATTTGGCGTCCAAAAGTAGAAACAAAAGACGAATTTAGCATATCTCAAATCTGGATTACGTCTGGATCGTACGAAAAACATAATCTCAACTCCGTAGAAGTGGGGTGGCAGGTACTTTAAAATCTCATATATTTTAATAAAATTCTTAATCTTTTATATTTTTTGATATTTTCTTTTTAAAAAAGGACTAATACATTTACCCTTTATAAAATCGTATTTTAGGTTTCCCGAGTTATGTATGGAGACAGTGAGCCGAGGCTATTTTAAGTGGGGGTTTTTAGAGAATAACTATATTTGTATTCGTTTATTTTACATTATTATATTAAAGAGCATAATTTTGATTAATTCTGTTATTATTACTAATCTGAAATTGCTAAGTTATTTGATATGAAGTGATACTATACTTATATTAAATAAAAAGTTAAATAATTTCAAAAAGTGGAAGACTATATCATATATATATATATATATATCAGCATAATCAAAATGGAACTAATAGTTAAAGGGTACTAATACAAATACTGATTCATTATAACATATTTTTTCCCAGAGCGATGAGTACAAACATACAGGTTGTTACAATCTCGAATGCCCCGGCTTCATTCAGACAAACAACGATATTGTCCTGGGAGGTATGATAAGTCCTGTGTCTAAATTTGAGGGGAAACAATATGAGCTTACCATCTCTATTTGGAAGGTTAGACCCTCTTTAAATACCCTCAAAAGTTTCTTATCATTATCTATACTATTAATAATTTTAATGTTATTCTATTATAACATTTACTATAATATTAACTTTCTCTTACTTGTTTTTATTTATTCATTATGTTTCATTATAATTAAATTTTATTATTTTTCAAATAAATTATCGTCCATAAATGAATACAGGATCCAAAATCTGGAAACTGGTGGTTGGGTCTAGGACCCAATTCACTGGTCGGTTACTGGGCTAAAGAGATTTTCGCAAGTTTATCTTCCGCAAACGAAATTCAGTGGTGCGGTGAAATCGTGAACTCTCAAAGTTCCGGACGCCACACGACGACGGAAATGGGATCCAGGAACTTCCCTAATAAAGGTTTCAGCGAATCTAGCTACTTCCGCAACTTAGAGACCGTCGATTACACGAATTCTTTTCTGCCGGTTCAAAAGGTAAGAACAGAAACAACGAACAATACAATTTACAATATCATAACAATGTCTAGAGATGATTGGGGCACTGATGATTGGGGCACTTGCTTTTTTTATGGAGGGTCGGTCTTGCATTCAGAAGTTGGTTCTTTGGACTTTAGTTCGTCTTTTTTTATTCCCCTTTGTTTTTTTTGATGTATTATTTTGTTTAGTTCATTTTTTTTATTTTATTGTATGTTAAAACTCTTAATTGAATATATAATTTGTAAGAATATATGCAAATGCGGGTATATACGGTACATTGAATTTTAAAATATAAAAGATACAACCATATATGTGCGTGATCAATTAAGGCCTTTTTACTCACATTGAAGAGAAAAACAAAAATTTCCATATGTATATAAAATCCAAATTTCTTAACTCTGTGAAAATAAACTTTGTATGTGAAGCATAGAAAAGAAGACTACCCTACCGAGTTGGCGAGTCATATTAAATTCCCATTTTATTGCAACTCCTGCCATTAAGTTTGGCAATATCTGCAGTTAGTCATTTCAGGCCAATACCTCGTGACTAATATTTTTTTTTTAATCTCAAATAGTATTGTGCGCGGATCAGAGTCATTTAAATGGCCAGGTTAATTTTAGAAAATGTGTCATCAATTACAATTTACAACTAATATGATGTATTAATATTAAATAATCAAAATTTAATGTGTCAGATTAATATAGAAAAAAGTTGTCACTGAGAGAGATACAAGCCGTAGATTCATAATAAGTTTCTGTAATATAATGATGTTGGATAAAATTTGAATTGAGGAAACTTTGTTTACAATGTTCTTTTTGTAAAGGTTTTTTCTATTCAAAAACATGAGAAATATATAAAAAAATACATAGGCCCAATTGTCAGTTTTTCGAACCCAAAATAACAAAACATAAAAAATTAGCCCACATGTAAAGAACCCTTTTGTAACCAGACCATTTAGAATTGGACCAGAGCAATTAAGCCCCAACCAATAGTTTAGAGCTAACCAGGTCTAATAATCCAACCACTCTTTGATCAAAGAGTATTAATCGATCGAAACCCTTTGTTTACAATGTTGTCGAGTTAGTAATATCTTTGCCAGTATATGTGATACGGTCTGGAATTTGCACGGCAATAGTCTAAGCCCAATAATATTTATATGAATTTAACCAAATGGGTCTTTTCCTTCAATACAAAAACTAAATGAATTTGATTTTTCAACCTATAATATTATACGATAATTTTGTTGGTTGTTTTAGTCGTATTTACTGATATTTTTGTAAAACATTATAATTCTTTATATGTTCACTTATTTTAAAATGTAAAGAGTAGTAGTTTGTGTTATAACAAAAATAACTAAATCACTGGATAGATAGTAGTATAGTTAAAAAAAATTATTTTATATCACTAAAATAGAAAACAGAAACGCATAATTCAACCGCTCAAGGCGCTAAAAAGGTGATTTGAATTTATATCATTTTTTACAACAACACCTTACGACCTGATTAGGAGGACCATCACATAATCCATAACCGGTAGAGTTGGGCAAAGATGTTGCCAAAATCACTACAAGAAAAAAAAAACACACAAACTCTTGTCATGTTCATCATTTTCTTTTCTTGTTGTTGATTGTTGCTTTGGAAAAACTATATAATTTTCTGAATCTCTACAAAAAGCTTGCTTTATTTATATGATTTTTTCCAAGAGAAATCTCAGTTTTGTATATTTGCATTTATGACTTGATTCTATATTGTAGGGTGTGAAATCTTCGAAAATAGGTAAAGTCAAAGATTTTTTTATAATTGTTTAAGTAATTGTAATAAATCAGTCAAAGATTTAATATTTTGAGTTTAATTTTTTATCATTCAAAGATTTAATTAATATTGAATGATAATTGCGAAATCAAGGAAAGTTTTAATCAGTCAACATTTGTCAAAAGGAAAGTTAAGAATGGGTCAACGAGATATTTTTATTTTAGAAAGAATCTTACGATAATTAACCGGGTAAAAACCTATTATACCATTTACTAAAAATCAAGATCTTTCATACCCTTGTATAGTCTATTTACTCTTTGACTTTCGTTGACCAAAAACATAAAACACTAAATATTTTCAAATCTAAACCCTAAACTGATCACAAGTGTCTTGGATTTGGAATTGTGAATCCAAATGGAAACCCTAAACTTATAAACCTTTAAATTCAACAAACAAATATTTTAAAATCGTTTTTATATTATATTTTGACGATTTTGTTAACAACATTTTATTTTTATTTTTTTGTTTTAAAATATTTTTATTAAATTCTTAAAATTAAATAAAAAATAATCACGTTTTCAGTTTATAAAATTGATTTATTTTGAAATTTATAAAAATCAAAACAAAAATCAAAATTATCTAAGGTTATAATAGCTTTTGACTTTTAGTCAAACGGTATTATAGCATTTGATTCTAATTAAGTAGCATTCAATAATATATAAAGTAATTATCAAAGAATCCTACAATCATTTGATTGCCAAAGTTACCGTTGGAAAATTCAAATAATACATACTACTCTTTTGTGATTGTGCCACATCGCCTAAAAATGAGTATTATGTTGGTAAATAGAGATAAGAAATCAAAAATAATACTCCCTCCGTTCCTTTTTGTTTGATTTTATAGGTTTTTCACACAAATTAAGAAGACACATAAATAACTACTAATAAATGTATGTTTAACAATTTTCAATACTTTTGGACCAATAGTGTTGCAAAATTTTCAATTAATATATCTTGAAAACTACAATTCACAAATATCAATAGATAAAACTACATTAATAATTGTGAAAATCAAACAATTAAAAACAACAAAAAATTCTAAAACATCAAACATAAAAGAACGGAGGGAGTACTAATAATAATTTTCTCGTCAAAAAATATTTCCAAATAAGAAGAATCCTACCATCAATATCATTAAATCCAGAATAAATACATGATTTGATTGCAGAAATTCAAATTGGATATTTTTGATATATATATATCTATTATATAACGTTTCGAAATGGTGAAATTTTGGAAACAGCGACTCCATAGAATTTGAAATTGGAAAAGTTCATTTATAGCAAGAGTATCATTTACTCTTTTTCTATTTTTTTGTTTAAGAAAATACTAAATGATTCTCCCGTGCTATGCGCGGATATAAATTTAGTATAAATACTTATATTTTAACAATTACGTAACATATTTTGTCAATTTTAATTTTGTTTATGTTTTAAGTTTTAACTAATGATTTCGTTCATATAATAAACAACTAAAATTCTTCATGTTCGTAACTATTAATTTTGTAACCATGTTTTTTCATTTTATTTCGCTGACAACACTAACAATAGCCAAAAAAACACATCTTTATAGTGAAATTTTGATGGAATCGTTTGAATCTACCATAAAAATCAAGTCTTTCTTTCGAAAATGTTGCGAATTTAAGTGCTTTAAGTTCTCATCCTACTCTGTTCTTGTTTCTTGATCTCTTTTTGCAATTAATTAGTTTAAGTTTATATGATTCTTGACGTGTAAAATAGTTACTCATCTTGTTCTGCTATGTCTTGCTATTAGTGGAAAGAACATTGACTTTGGATATCTTTGTATTAAGTTAAAAGGATTATACTTTTAAAGTTCATAAACAGTGACTTTGTGTTAAAGGGTTACAAATCTATAGACTTGGAGGTAAAGCTAGTGACTAAAAAATATCAAGGTTTCGACATAGCACGCTGCGCATTCCCCCACGAGTATATATCAGAACCCGAGTTTCCATTAGTAAGAAGGTTCTGAGATAGTCCATGAATCTCATCTAAAGGACGAGATCTTCCACTATGATAGTATTGTTGTTGTTGGTTCTGCATTGAACCAGCTTCTTCATCATCATCATCATCCATAGGAAGACGCTCAAAGACCGCGTTCACGAAAGATGAAGCCATTAGAATCACAGGACCAGACGCTATTAGCCCACCAACAACACCTCCACCAACAACTTGTCCTTGAGGTCCTGCTAAGTAAATGGTCAAACCGGTTATACCAAGCGGTGGTGCTGGTGGAGGCAAGATTGATCCAAGCAACGAGAGGATCTCGAAACGTCCGTGTAATGTCACAACCCCGCCTGATGAAGCTGGTTGTCTTAATGTCACATTGGTTACGCAACCATTGGCACTTAGTATGGAGAGGCCTCTCTGTTTCTTTCTTGCGAAATCCGATAGTGTTTCGCATATGTCGCAGCCCGAGGTTATCTCGATGGCGTGAGCTCGGAGAGAGTTTGGACTGTCGTGTGTCACGATGATCGGTGGTTTTGGTTTGTTCTTGGAGCCAGCTGGTCTGCCTCTTGGTCTCTTAGCCATCTCTCCTTCTATTGTTGAAACCGGTTGGACCGCTTTGGGCAATGCTTTCAAGTTGTTGTTGTTGTTATGGCCTCTCTCTCCGGCTTCATGGTTTCTCATTGGAACAAACTTTGATCCTATAGAGGTTGGAGTAAGAGTTGTGCCACCAGCCATTGTTAGATTTTGTGAGGAGTTTTGTGGGTTTAAGTAAGGAGATGTTTTGGTGAGTTATTATTATTATTAGTATATGGTAGAGAGACAAAAAGTATGATTGTGAAGAGTAGGAGATGATTAAGTTGTGTCATCAATATTGTGATTAATAATAAGGGTATCCTAATAATAATTAACAAAATTGTTTAGTAAACAAAATAAAAGTTTCTGGCAACCTACTTCTCAACAGATGATTTGATTATAATTCATGACAATTGTCTTCTTTTAACAAAGAGATTCATAGTTATGTACTTATGTTTATTCCTTACAAATCATAACATTTTGGACCAAAGAGAGTCATTGCATTGTTAGTACTATGTATTGTGAAATTGCATAATGTTTCTTGACATTTTTGAGATAAGATTGTATCTAAACAAGAAAAAACCATATGTTTACATGAGATGATAGTAGAGAAAAAATGAACATATAAAGTATAATCTTTATGATGGTTGTTTAGAATATTCAAAGAATGGTTGAGAAGCTTTCAATAGGATCAGATTCTTCAAGCATAGAAGCAGCTTGGAAGCAATCAGTAGCATCAGCTATACGCCCATCGTACTTATGAACCATTCCTAAGTAATACCAAGCTTTTCGGTTTGTAGGATCGATCCTCAATGCATCAGAAAGCAAGCTTCTCGCCACGGGAAGTGTCGCCTGATGATCTTTCCCTCTTACAGACAACAACTCTCCAACCGCTACTTTGCAAGGGACCGATGATCCGTCTAGTAATAAACCGTCCAAGAAAGCCGCTAATGCGGGTTTAAACTCTTTTCGTCCTTCCCACATTCGACCTGATCATGCCAAGATTCAAAACCGAATTGAGCAAAACAATGAAAAAGGACTTTAACGAGATTGGTTATAGTGAGTTTTTGTTCTTGCTCTTGCCTTCTGTATGCATCATTGAGGCAGAGTATTGTTTAAGCTCGCCGGCTTTTTTCAGACAGACTTCAACGTCGTTCCAATGCGAAAGGCTTGAGTAAAGAAAAGCTAAGCCATGCCACACTTCAAACTCATTCACTTTGTCTTCCTCCATCTGTGTCATTTGTCAAAAATGTTATATAAAGAAAGGTTTTGATTGAATGATCTCAATAGATTACGAAACCGAGGAGATTTTAGAAACCTGAGAAAGAGTTCTGAGAGGCCCGAAAGATTTCCTTTGCGCTTGAACCAACGCGAGAAGGTAACGGTAAGTCTCAACGGCTTCTGTTGGATTTGACTGAGAGATTTTCAGCTTTGCTTTAAGCCTCAAGAGTGGTCCTTGATCCCATTTCGCGGTTTCGTCCAAAGCAGCATCAGTCACAACCTCGGCTTCTGAAAACCGTTGCTGAGCAGACAGAACAAGCGCGAGAAATCTCCATCCTTTCAACACCGACCCTCCCGTTGCATCTATGAACTCCTTGGCGTAACGTGACGCAGCCTTTAAGTTCCTCTGCTCGGCATATTGAACACCCAACTCAAAGATCAAATCAGGATTGTTGTGCTCGAAAGCTATAGCTCCGTCTAACGCTTTCAAAGACTCTGATTGAAGCCGAGATCTTTCAAAGTCCGACGTTGGAACTTTGGCTTGTTTGCCTAAACAAAGTCCTAACATCCTCAAACCGACGCCTTTCAAATGCTCATCCATCCCTTGAGCATTGTTTATAGCTCTCTTCGCGTAACCAGAACCTTCCGCGGCTAAAGAAGGTTCTTCGCTGCAAAGCTTAGCAGCTAACAAAAGCGCCACAAGATCATCTGGTTGTTCGTGCTTATGCAGAGACTTTCTTAGAAGGTTAACTGCAGCACTGGTTTGACCAGCCGCGCTATAAGAAAGAGCCAAGTTGTTCCAACGCTCGACTCGGCTAAACACGCCAGGCATTACTTCTTCGAGCTGCTTACCGAGGACCGAAGTTTGACTGCATAAAGATAACCCAAAGGTAAGGTGTTCGATAACAGACGGATCCCATTTCGCTTTCCCGAGGTTGAACTTCTTTAAGAGAATCATTAGAAGTAGAATGGCTTCCTCCAAGTTGTTTCTTGGTATGTAGGAGCCTTCGATCTGAGAAGCTAAGCTCGGAGGGCTCGCTTCGACACCAGAATGCAGAAGAAAGACCGCAAAATCTTTCTGAACCCTTGCACATGTGTCGTTGTCGAGATTCCATTGGCTTAAGAGCGCGCGTCTATAAGAGGATATGGCTTCTTGATAATCACCAGATTCTTTCCACAGCGCGGGAAGCAATTCCACGGCGTGGCTAACGGTTTCTTGAAGTTTGGTGTCCACTTGAGCATCCGGTATCCCTTGCTGGAATATTTTCTCAACGGAATCAAGAACACTCTTGCACTCTTTTGCCGCCTCTGTACCAAAATAACAAGAAAGATTTAAGATTAAAAGTTTCTTCACATTTTGTATATATTTTCAGAGAAAATGTTGATACAATGAGTAGTATGGTGGTTTATGTGAAGTTAAAAAAATACTATATTACCGGTTATTCGCCCGAGTTTTTGAAGGGATTTGGCTTTCAAGTATATAGCTTCAAGCACTAAGCTAGCAGCATGCTGTGAAACTGCTTGTTGAGGCTCACGGGGACGGTTTTTCTTAGTAGCCGGTTTCTCAGGCGGAGCAGAAACTTGTAATCGTTGGATGGCTGCTTGAAGATCAATGCCTTCAAAGACACGAAGTGCGCCTTCTAGATTCCCTCTTTGGTATTCCAATCTTCCAAGAAGTGCTCTTGCTTCCTATAACCATACAAGAAACTGATAGACAAGTTCTTTCTTCTTATATAAATCAGAATTCATGAAGATCACAAAACAAACCTCGAAGTTGAGAGATAAGCCTTCTCTCAAAGAAGATTCAGCTTCTTGGATATTCCCTTCATCGAGCTTTGCTTCGACTTCGGATGTTTTCATGCAATTACCATTTGCACATAGCTGTCTAATAATCTCATCTTCTCCGTTCTCGCTAAGCTCTGTGGATTGGTTCCCTAGCATTGTTTGTGTCCTGTCTAAAACCGCATCAAAATCTCTGCGTCCTGTCTCTGGTCTCTCTCTCTCTCTCTCACTATCCTTTCAATACTTCAAGCATCAATGCCACCATAAGTAGCATCTGCATCACTTAGAACAATATATATATATCATTCCACATTAATATCACACTATCAATGAATTTAGTAAAATGCAATTTCCTTTGATGACAATCAAACATTGTAACAGTTCTTTAAAGCAACCAATTCTATGCAAAATCCAAGAGCTTAAAATCATTATCTTGAAAGGACCCACCAAAACAGAAGCACGTCATAGACAAAAACAAACAAAAAGGAAACACACTTAGAAACTTTGTCATGTTTCTGGCCTTTTTTTTTGTTTTGTTTGTATTTCAACTTAGGAATCATCATCATCATCAATTCATCATCATCATCATCATCATTACCTTAAAACATTTTTATAATATGTTCTTTAACAATTTCGACAATTCTGATAAAATGAATTCAACAATTTCTCTTTTAAATTCAACATAACAAAATTTTACAATGTGAGACCAAATATGTGAACGTGAGACCCAAACAATGAAGAAAGTGAATACTCGTAGACAGAGAAATCGTCTCTCTGGTTTAGATCAGAAAACAAAATAGCCAATTTTCATTACAACAATAACAAAAAAAAAAAAACGTACCTACGATCATACGCTTCATGTTCCACGAAAAAAAGCCGATCGAATCAGAAGAAGCTGAGATCAATATGCCACTCACGGCGAGAAATCGGATCTGAGCTCTCCGGGGAATGTGAAAAAGTCAAAATGTGAAATCTATTTGACGAAGAAGAAGAAGAAGAAGAAACAAATAAAACAAAAAAAATAAATTAATTGCTATTATTATAAATAAATTTATAAATATAAGAGAGTGAAATTGTGTTTTAAAAGGGAACGGAGTCTTAGGAGCCGTACGTGTTTCCGATGTTGAATAAACGTGAACGGACACAGAGATACTCACATACACAACAACAACAACACACCTGTGTGTATGTTTTTGTCTACATGACTTAAACCAGGGGTATATTTGTCATTTAGTTTTAAACTAAACGTTTTAGTTTTGTAACTCTCTTGTTCTATGTTGAATTGTTAATTAATTTTGGCTTTGTGTAAAATTTGTATTAAACTAAAAATGGAACATTTACAAGAATATTGAGCGTTTTAATTAATCAACTTTGAATAGAAAAGCCTAACCCAACTATTTATTAGGCCCAAACTTGAAAGATTAAAAGCCCATATAGATTTATTATGATCATGAGTCTCCATTAAACACACAAAATGTGAAAATACTATGCTTTCTTAGTGTTTCTTATTTATAAAGAGATACATCTTCTTTCGTTAAGCTTAAAATTTCTTAAAAAATTTACTCCTTCTGTTTCATATGATAATTGATGTTTTAGACAATTTTTTTTGTTTTAAATTAGTTGATGTTTTTTATTTTTTAATATATAATTAATTGATATTTTGTGATTCTCAATGATTTAGACGATGAAAGATGTGTTTTTATTGGTTGAATCATGTTTAGGTAAGCAAATTAAATGATGTTTTTACACGAAAAAAACAAAAAATCAAATAATTTGTTAAATTATGTGTAAAAACCTTAAACATCATCTAATATGAAATAGATAAAGTATTATTAATTTACTCTCCGAATTAATACACATATATGACATATCCATTTATATTTTTACACCAATTATGTGTGTTTCTTCTTCTCTTTAGCTTTAAGAAAAGATAATCAACAGCTTCTTAGTGGATTTTTCTATAAATCTATAAAATGAGAAGAGTGTTAACGACTTTTTGCATTTCATGTTAGGTAGCATATTATACACTTGTAGTAAGACTTTCATTTTCTTTGCTTCTCTGTAAACAATTCAAATCAATCGTTTTCAAACCACTTAAACCCAAGTTGCTCTTTTTTTCTTATATAATTAAATATTTTGTTTGTTAAAACTTTAAATAAGTTCCACAATCCAAAGTAATTCTAAGTTTGGTATGGTGAAGCATATTATATGTCAGCAATAATCTTATAAATATTATAATTAATAATCAAATATTATAATTAATAATCATATATAATTTGGAATGTCATAAAACAAGAAAATCTTATATAATTTGCAATAATCAAATAAATATTATAATTAATAATCAAATAGAATTTTTAAACCCAAGCTGCTCTTTTTCTTATATAATTAAATATTTTGTTTGTTAGAACTTTAAACAAGTTCCACAATCCAAAGTAATTCTAAGTTTGGTATGGTGAAGCATATTATATGTCAGCAATAATCTTAATTTAGACTTAGTAGAGAAATAATTGAAAGAGATATGTGTAAGGACCAGCTCTAGTATTCGAATTATTTGCAAACTTTAATTATTCCTTTTTCTTGACATTTATTTATATTAATTGGAATATTATTATTCTTTTTAACTTTCACATGATTATAATCAACATCTTTTAAATTAAAAGTTGTATTTATGTTATTTTAAGAAACTAATAAACTCATCATACATAAAATCACATATGGTAAGTGACAAATTAAACTTTAAAGCTTATCGTAACGTCTCTACTGATTTGTCCAATTAAGTTGATAATTATCAATGTTAGTTCTTACGTTTAGTCATTAATCAAATCATAGAGCTACAATTACTTATTTATTCTTCAATAGACCAATTATTTTTTAATTAATTTATACTAGAATTATTATATATAAAGCACATTATTGGCTGAATTAGTTATGCATATATGCATTTATTTTTTTTTTATTTTTTTTGTCGATATTTGGTAATAAATGGCTACCATTAATCAACCTACACTATCGTAGGCGCGAGAATCGATCCGGGTGGGGTGGTCTTCCTGCCTCACATGAACTTATGAATCTTACTAAGGCCACTTCCCCACATATATGCATTTATTAGACAAGACATTTTGCCTTAGAAATATTAGTTTAGACATTAGAACTATAGATAACAGATATACGACGATGTATGAATTACACTCGTAAGCTTTGTGGGCATATATGAGGTTAGTAGCATCCTTATCTATGATTTAAGAAGGCTGATGACTAATGATTTACTTAATTTAAAGAGTTTGATACTTAATTATGAATGTTGATTTATTTTTCTTTGAACCCGACGCTGACAAGTGGTTGAGTAGTGACGTCGCGTCGTTAAAAATCTTTTTTGATTACTTCATAAGATGGATCCCATTAGTTTTGTCTATTTGAGTTTGGCAGTATAATAGTATCATTATCATGAATGCACAAAACAAAACGTTACAATTTTTATTAGTCTAGAACCATAGTAAACGAATATGATAATTAATTGCTAATACGTATAATATATAATTACTTTATACTATGAACTTTTTTTCTATGATAAATCATTTGTGAAAAGTTACTAACTTATACGCGGTTTGCTTTAGAGTGTTTAAGTTTTTGTTGGTCAATAAAGAAAAGGGATGAATTTTAACTAAAAAGAAAATTAAGGAATTTCAGATAAACTTTACACTTGCATGCATAAAGAGACTATATATACACTACTATATTATATTCGGGGAAAAAGAGAGCACATACATTATATGTTTAAAAGTAGCAAATGATTGTGAATATTTCGCACTCTCTGGCAATTTTAAAGCCCTCATTTTGTTGCTTCACACTTAAGGATTGTGTTTAAAGAAGTAACTTCGTAAATTTTAATCTTCATGCATTTCTGTAAAATATGATTTTGGAATCATCGATGCAGTACATATTGTTTTTTTATATTAAAATTAACCAAAATCTAAATAAATACAAGTATCCAACAAAATACCTAGACCATGACCAAATTTTTTAATATATATAATGCATAGACACAAATGTTGGAATTCATTACGGATCATGTTTGATAGATTAACCAGGATTAAATTTGGGTAACATGCATGGCAAATCTTTGGAAAGTTGTTAACTATCACAAGATGGAAAAGATTAGACTAGGTAATGTCTTATTATACAATAAAGGTTAATATGGTTGCATTGTAATTTTATATATTTTTGTGGGTTATTAATTGTGGTGTATAATTTTCGCTCGTAAATTAAGAGTCGTATAATAGTAAGAAACAAAACAACACAAATTAAAAATTGATAACAAACATGAAAATGTAAAGTATATATAAACCCATGTATCATTAAGCTGCTACTACAACACATCAAATAAATCATTGAGATTCATTATCTATAATGGCTTCGTCATCAATATCAAACCAAAAGATTACAAAATCACTAATGATTTTACTTATCCTAAACTTCTCATACCTAATTCAAACTACTTCATCTATGACCAACTCACACTTCTCAAGATTCTCAAGACATCGATCAAGTTCATCATCAAGAACCAAACAAGGCACCTTTCTTGAATCGGTTCAAGAAAGTATGAACCATGCTCTCTTGGCTCGTTCTCTCACTTTCAATCTCACTCTTTCTCATCGTACCACACAAGTCCACACGGTCGATCCCGTCCACGATTGCCTTGAGTTGCTCGACGACACGCTTGAAATGTTGTCACGCATCACCAATACGAGAAGAGACAAAACGTCACATTATGATGAAGATGTTCATACGTGGCTAAGCGCAACACTCACGAACCAAGACACTTGTGAGCAAAGCCTCCAAGAAAAATCAAAGTCATCATACAAAAACGGACTAGTAATAGATTTCGCCGCAAGAAACCTTTCTGCCATGTTAAAAAACTCTCTTGAGTTATTCGTATCCGCGAAACCAAACACTCGTAGACTCTTGTCGGAACAAGATCGCTATGTTCCAACGTTTGTTACTTCCTCCCAACGGAGGCTTCTAGAAGCATCCGTGGAGGAGCTCAAGATCGATGCGGTGGTGGCTCTAGACGGAAGTGGGACCCACAAAACGTTAGGAGAAGCTTTGTTGGCTACTTCATTGGCGAGTACTAGTAGTGGTGGGGGCAGAACCGTAATTCACATGAAAGCTGGGACCTACAATGAGAACATAAAGATCCCGACGAAGCAGAAGAACGTTATGTTAGTTGGGGATGGGAAGGGCAAAACGGTCATTGTCGGTAGCAGAAGTAATACAGGCGGCTGGACTACGTACCAATCTGCTACTGTCGGTATGATCGATCCAATATTATATTTAACTTTAGGCAATATTATATTTAACTTTAGGCAATATTATATGAGATTCGATATTATATTTAACTTTGGGAAATATTTTTTTTTTTTGATTAAATTCAATATTATATGTAACTTTTATACATATGTGAGTAATTAATCGACATAGGTTATGACAAAACGAATAATAATTTTTTAACCGATAATAAAATTATTATAAACGTTATTCGGATTTTTGTTTTAATTACTTTTATGTTATAAAATATATAAATTTTGTTTTGCCAATAAAAAACTTAATTTCCCTATTTTTATTGGTTCGGTTTGGCTTTTAATATGCAGAATCAGTCGATTTCTTCTTTGGTTCGTTTTTTATTGGGTTATTGGTTTGGTTTGATTATATTTGGATCGGTTAATGAATTTAAATTTCCTGTTATTAAATTTGTAAGCTGCAATGGGAGAAGGGTTTATAGCGCGTGACATAACATTCGTGAACAGCGCGGGACCCAAATCGGAACAAGCGGTGGCACTTCGTGTCGGAGCAGATAAATCCGTCGTGTATCGATGCTCCGTCGAAGGATACCAAGATTCGCTCTACACACACTCCAAAAGACAATTCTACAGAGAGACAGACATAACAGGAACGGTCGATTTCATATTCGGGAACTCTGCCGTCGTGTTCCAGTCGTGCAACATCGTGGCACGTAAGCCCTTGCCTGGTCAGAGAAACTTCGTGACGGCGCAAGGACGTAGCCACCCGGAACAGAACACTGGGATCTCGATACAAGGATGTAAGATAACGGCGCAGTCGTTGACTTTTCTTGGTCGGCCTTGGAAAGAGTATTCGAGGACGGTCGTGATGCAATCTTATCTCGACGGTTCGGTTGATCCGTTGGGTTGGTCTCCTTGGTCGGGTGGGTTTGGTCTTAAAACTCTGTTTTATGGAGAATTTGGTAATTCGGGTCCTGGATCTTCGGTTTCGGGTCGGGTTAAGTGGACTGGGTATCATTCTTCTTTGACGGTGACGGAAGCCGAAAAGTTTACTGTTGGTGGGTTTATTGACGGGAAGATGTGGTTGCCGTTAACGGGAGTTAGTTTCGACTCTGGTCTTGTTAAGTGAAACTTTTGTTAATTAAAAAGCTGGTTTGGGAATATTCTCAAAATAGTTATTTAATTAAAGTTGAATTGTGATTAATGTAAATGTGTGATTAATTCAATTACAGTTTGTGTTTAAGAATCCATTTCATGTTTAAATAAATACATTCATGTTTTGCCCAAAATAGACTTGAAAATTTGTTGTAATAAATTGTAAACCAAACTATGTTAAAGTTGTTAAATGTTAACTATATTGGGTACAAACTATGTCTAGTAAATATGGGTTTAACCCATCAATTGATGATTTTGAAGCCTACAGAGTTTTTTTTGAAGCCCACATATAAACATACTAATATTTGATTATGCTAATTATGCACTTCTTTTGTTTTTTTCTGTTAATGAAAAAGACTTTTATATGTTTTATATTTGTGTGTATATGCTAAACGAACGGATTAATTGTGATATTTATTTTTAGTTAATTTTGGACGTTTTTGTCAAATGGCTGGTCTACTAATAATCAAATTATACGTTAGTTCCAAATTCAAAACTATTCAAAGATGCTACATGCGATGGTTTTCATGAGTTTTTCGGATATATATTTAAGTAATACTCTAAAATTTATCAAAATGATGTATGATGCGGATTAGATTTGTATAATTGTATCACACGTAGCACTACAACACTTGTTTAACTTTGTTCAAATCTTTTTTAAGTCTAAATTGGATAATAACAGAACAGTGATCTACATTTTAAAACTATGCATGCGCACACGTTGAAAAATTAATCTAATTTTATTTTGTGTGTGAGCCTTAATTATACCAACTAGTCATAATTGAAGAATAGTGATTAGCAATAATTTAAAAGTTTAATTGGAAATAAATGAGTTAATTAGGAAGTGGTCTTCGTTCTGAGTATTAAAATCTTGCCCCTCTAACAATAGGCAAGATTGCCCCACTTTTTTTTTCCACGGTTCCGTTTATTCAACTCAAACAATCAAATAATGTATATTTGCAAATTAATTGCATGTATGTGTGTGTGTGTATATATATCTTATATATATTGTGGAGAATAAATATATTCCACGTGCACACCTTTTGTTTCTGTCTGATTTTTCTTAAGTTTTAGTACAACCTTTCGTGTTGTCTAGTTCAAAGTCCTACCTTGGTGTTTTCCCATCAAACATTTTTGCCGGCACCTGGTTTTTTTATCCGTTTTACTTTATTATTTGTACTTCTTTTAAGTTGTTGATTTAAAAGAAAGTGTTTTGAACATTTTTATCATGAAAAACATTAAGGAACATATATATATATATATATATATAGGCCATATATATAATCTTTCTTTTTTATTTTAAACATATATATTCAATCGCATAGAAACATATTTATTCAATATTTAAAAAATGCGTAACGTGAATTATTTAAAATTACATACACTATTCTTAAGTTATGGTTTGGCTCGACTGATTTTTACAATTTTGGCTTTAATATTTATGCAAAAAAATGAAAGAAAAAAACGCCGTCATGTTATCTACTGAAGCCACGTCAGCAATTAAGAAATTAAGCCACGTCAGCAACTACGGAACAGATTCGCCGACAGTTGTACCGTCAATCTGCTTTTTACGGAATGTAATAAAACAACTGACAGAAAAGAAGACATCATTGATGACGTGGCTTTTTACACGTTTCTAATTCTAAACGTGATTACGATAGGATTCTTTTTTTTTAAAGTTTCAAAATTGTCACTATTAGTAGGCCAATAGCATTTGTTTCTTTTCTATTTGTTTTACATATTTAGATGAATATTTATAGTCATCACCAACGACTAACCATTAATAATTACAGAAAACTTAAAAAGAAGAATCAACTTAAAAAACGATTGGTATAGACTTTGTAGTTAACATTAATTTAAATAATTAAAACAAAATTAGAGATAAAGATAAGAGAGAAAAGGAAAGTGGTGGTGGGTAATGACCATAGCCATGTGCCTTCATGTGGTGGTTGGCCCATTAGTGTCCCCACTACTCTACCACTTCTTCAACTTATTTTTAATCAATACATACTATATGTTAACATAAATCTTATTAATTATTCATTTTGTTACACTAATATCAACTTTGTTTAGGTTTAACATTTTCTAGAAGCTCGGCTAACTAGTATCAAAAGTTACCTTTGAAACTAAAAACATATATTTCAGTGATAGAGTAATATAAATAATTAATTTGAAACCTTACAAAAATTTGCCGGAATAATTAAGTTAATTAATATTGGAGATTAATATTTAAAGAGGGGAATAATGATATAAAAAATAATTAATGGCGTGAAAAATACGTCCGGCGGCAAAGTGGTATAGGGGAGAGAGAGAGAGAGTGATTAACACAAAAGAGATGGGACTAATCCTAAATTATAGCCTTAACCAAACACAAATCGTATTCCTCAAGTTTCTCTTCTCTTCTTTAATTTTTCCTTTTCTTTTCCTTTGAGTTGTCTAATCTAAATTAGTTTTATTATTTCCATTAAATGATAGTGCCAAACCCAATTGAATTATGAGAGAATTACAAAACTACACCATTTGAATTACATTTTACAAAACTATACTATTTCTAAAATACTTCACAAAATTACATCTAAACATTAAAAATTAAATTCAAATAAATCCTACCCACACAATTCTATCCACTTAATATTATACCATAAACACTAATTAGCGAACCCAAATGAAAAGATTTTAATTTTAATAAATTTTGAAAGGGTAAATCAAGCTTTTAAAATTTTGAAAGGGTTTAAATATGTGAAAAAATTAAATTAGGTGTAGTTTTGTGAAGGAGGGGTTAAAAATGTGTAGTTTTGTGAATCTCAAATACAACGGAAAATAAGTTATGTTTAATTATAATATTGGTGCTGTTTTTTTTTTTTTTTTGTTAAAGTAATATTGGTGCTGTTGCTCTTGCATGGTGAATATTTTTATTAAAACTGTCTCCCAACAAATCTAGATTTTTTATAATTAGGGAACTTTACAAACGAACGTATATATAGTTCAAATAATTATATATACGTTCATACATATAAGATTAGATATACATAGCTTACCTAATATATTTATGATAATCGTCTTTATTAGCTGTTCACGTTAATTAATCCATACGCGTCACTAAACTTAACCTTTTATTAAAACCAAACAAATAAACATAAAAATGAGGTTGGAATCTTATTCCATAATCTGATGTCTGCTCCTAATTACTCCTTTTTCCGTTTATACAAAGCTATGAGCCAAAGGGGGGTTAAATAATTTTCGTCTACGTAAACATCAACCGAGTTATTATCATTTTAATTAAATATTAACATTATATAATGTTATATATACTTCACATTGATAAAAAATAATCCAAGTTCTGTTAATCTATTGGCATCACCTTTTTCTTAAAGCCAAAACATCATTTTCCACTAAATATACATACACATGTGTATTTTATACTTATCCAAAATACATACAGTTTTCACTAAATAAACTTCATATATATATACATCCATTTTTTTTTGATAAAAATATACAATTACCCACCAGTAAACATTACAACAGTACGTTTTAAACCACAACAGAAAATCTCGGAATCTTGAACTAATATTATACAATTTTCTATAGTTAATTTGTCATTTATAACCCCAAATCATTTGATATAGAACCCTATTTGATTCCTACCATTTAAGAAAACTACCACTAAAACTTCATAATATCATTTTATTAAGGCAAATACTTTTTGACGGGTCAATGTTAAGCTCCAAAATTCAATCTTTCAAAGATATTAATTCCCCATCTTTCTTCATCTCTTCGTGATATTTCTTCTCAATTGTAGTAATATTAAGAAAATGAAATAATAAATATCTAAAAAAAAAGAAAATATTTAGTCTACCTACAATTTAATCTTAAGAGGGAATTATAATAGTTTTGTATCTTGTGACATACTTAGTTAAACCCTATTAACATATATGCAAAAGAAAGTAAAATATATGAAAAATAAACAATATTTCCTTCTCTCTCCTCTCCGTTATTTATTAGCCCTAATATTGTTTCATTCTCACCAAAAAAGATTTATAAAAGGTTCTCAAGTTCTTCTTTTCTCTAAGAGAACCCAAAAAAACAATGGCATCTACAAACAAATCCGTAAACACAAACGTCCCTGAAAAAGACGTATTTGCCCTTCACTTCCTCCAATCCCTCTCAAATCTCAACACTTTAAACAAAACAAAAGATGATCGTGTGAAGAAGATCAAGAAAGCTGCCTACGTGTCCATGGCCAAAGCAGCCGGAGGAGAAAATCGTCTATGGAGCAAAGCCCTCTTGCGCCGAGCCGCCAAAGAAACCAACAATAATATCGTAAAATTAAAGAAGAAGAGAGTGATGACGTGGCGTAGGAGGAAGAGGAGGAGCCGGAGAGATACGGAGGTGGAGAGGCTGAGCATACTTGTTCCGGGAGGCGAAGCAATGGAGACTTTGAAGTTAATGGAAGAGACGGCTCATTACATCAAGTGTCTTAGCATACAAGTCAAAGTCATGCAGTGTCTCGTTGATGGCTTATCTCACAAATAATCATATCATTTATCATCATATAAGATTATACGATAATACGACACACATATTGTACATGGGGATGCTCATGACGCATATATTAATGTGTATATATTTATTCTTATATATGTATACATACGTGTAAGATAGGATACATATATTTCTTTTTATTATAAAAAAGATAGATACATAGGAAACGCGTGGTTATGTATTATTTGATAAAGTTATTTTCTTCTTTTAATTTTCATGGATTTTGTTTATAGAGGATTTTATATTTATCATGCTATTGGCTGGTATAAGTTGGTATTGCTTTTGTGTATAAAAAAGGTTATAAACATGGGAGAATCACAAAACTACACCATTTGAATTACATTTCACAAAACTACACCATTTCTAAAATACTTCACAAAACTACACCTAAACACTCAAAATTAAATTCAAATAAACCTTACCCAAAAATCCTACCCGCTTAATACTATACCCTAAACACTAATTAGCGAACCCAAATGAAATTTTTTTAATTTTGGTAATTTTTTAAGGGTTAAATCAAGCTTTTAAAATTTTGAAAGGGTGTAAATTTGTGAAAATATTAAATTAGGAGTAGTTTTGTGAAGAAGGGGTTGAAAGGGTGTAGATTTGTGAATTACTCTATAAACATTAGGGCTTTTGGAACTTGCCGTTGGAGCTACGTATTATTTCTTTGTGAATAATCACAAAACTACACCGTTTCAATCCATTTTTTATAAAATCACACCTAATTTAATATTTTTACATATTTATATTTTTCAAAACTTTTAAAAGGTTGATTTACCTTTTTAAGAAACTATCAAAATTATTATTTTTTATTTAGTTTCGTTAATTAGTGTTTTGAGTATAGTATTAAACGGATAAAATTATGTGAGTAAAGTTTATTTAGATTTAATTTTAAGTGTTTATGTGTTGTTTTGAAATTTGACTTTGAAATAGTGTAGTTTTGTAAAATTCAATTTAAAATGTGTAGTTTTGTAATTGTTCTTTTCTTTTTTTCTTTTCTATTTATTCACTATCTCATCTAATCATCTTGATTATAATTTATGGAAGATGTTACTTAATTTTCTATGGATGAATTATTTATTTATTTATAACCTATTTTATATAATAAACTAAGCTAAGCAGCATCCGACTAAATTTGTTATCTTTCAAATAACATTTTCCGTGGGGAGTATTAATCTACACGTCAAATCATACTATTTCTATGCAGTAGGTCATACATATATTCATACGATTTGTCCTACTTTATCAATAATACTTTTACGATGAAAAAAGATATAATCACTAAATAAGTCCACACGCGTGTACGTAATTAATAGACTAGTCACCGGTTGGTCCATTCCACAAAATATTCCTCATAACTGGTCATGCATTTGTGAAGCCCATTTTTAACACTTGCCCCAAATAATTATAACGAGGCCCGATTCTGGTCACGTAATATCATAAAATAAGTCCCAACTAAATTAAATATTAGTTACCGATTAAACTCTTCTAAAACTCGTTAGGGGTTAGGCGTTATGCGTGCGGACAACATGAACTTAGCGCATAACAAAAAAATCAGAGATTAATCGGAATTTGTTTTTGGATATATTAATATTTTTTTATATATTTTTCACTTTATATTAATTTTAAACTATAATAACAATATAAATGATAATAAAAGATTAATATCTTTTTTTTTTATCATCTGGAATTAATAAAGATAAAGATGTTCAAAAATACACCTACAGACAAAATGAAAACTAGAAACCTCCCTAAGAAGATTCTACCGAGAACAAACTCCGGTGAATCATAATAAAACAGAGAGGTTAAGCTTTCACAAACAAGGAATTAGACTTTTAACTAAAGCTTTAGAACTAACACCACCACCATTAGTGAATCCGAGCTTTCTCCTCATCAAACAAATCATTTAGCCATCCAGGGTGACCCGATGCAACGTACGAGTGAGTACGATTTTGATTTGTTACGCTTTGAGCAATGAGAAAGGCTCCTTTGTTTGATGTATTAGTCTCCAAGACAAAACGCCAAGTATGTATTCTCGCAAAGGCGTATCTTAACTCCGATCCTTGAAATCTGAAATTCGGCCAAGCTTTTGGCCTATTGACTATGCCCACAAGACAAGCTGCTTCTGATGCAAAATTGACTTTTGAGATTTTGTGATGGTACATTGCGAGAGCTGCCCATAATGTAGCCTTTTGATGAGCTTCTTCCAAGTTTGAAACCTGACCAAGAGAACATCTACTATGTAATAAGACCGTGCCGTTGCTATCACGTAAAACCCAAGATGCTCCTCCTAGATTCTTCCCTTTTGCCCAGACTGCACCAATGTTGCATTTTAGCCAAGAAGGAGATGAAGCTTTCCATGATTCAGAGAGCTTATGTTGTAAATCTTCTTCATCTTGCGGTTCTTCTCTTTCTTGTGCCATAAACCATGCACTTGCATCATCATTTATTTTGAAGATTTACAACAGTTTATTTATTTTGAAGATTTATAAAAGATTAATATCTATTATGACTATTTATTTTGAAGATTTACAACAGTTTATTTTGAAGATTTATAAAAGATTAATATCTATTCTGACTATTTATTTTGAAGATTTACAACAGTTTATTTTGAAGATTTATAAAAGATTAATATCTATTCTGACTATTTATTTATTTTGATGAAAACAGTTTAAATATTGTTTCTATAACGAGTTTGTTTCTGCAACTCTTCTGACTATCTATCAAGCTTGCTAAAGTTTGCGTCTCTATTTTTAAATTATGCTTATTTTGAAATAATAACTTTAAGCTTGCAATAAGGGTTTGTTTGATAATAGCGCATTATCATGTAACAGACTAGATTTTAATTGAAAGAATTTGAACGACAAAAAAAAATATGATAGATATATTGTAGGACAATTATTATAAGATTTTTTTAACTTCAAAAATGAAAAGTTATCTTTGCACATGTAGACATGTATGTAAATTAAAGAAAATAAATAATTGATAATACATTGATACGGGATATATATTAGGGTAAATTTGCCGAATGTACACTTTTCCTAAACTAACTAAAATGCTAGGCACTTTACTATTTACAATTGGTAAAACAGGCCTCTAGGGCCCAACTGTAGGGTCCACGCGTGTAATACAGAAAAGAGGAAGGTTACGAAACTGCCCTTTGTGCCGAAATATATATATCGGTGAATTTTAGTAGGTATATTGATATATGTATAGATGAATTAAATGAGGGTGCAGAGCAATAAATGTATATTTCTTTTTTTTTTTTCTTTTTTCACATTTTTCCTCTTTCTTCCTATTTCTTCCTCTTTCTTTCTCTTTTCTCTCATATCTTCTCTCTTCTCTCATATATTCTCTCTTCTTTCTTTTCTTTTCTCTTGATTCAAACTCATGTTTTATTTTTTCAAGTTTTCTTTCTCCTTATTCATGTTTCTTTCTCTTAATTGCATTAAATAATTAACATCCATTTGCACAGTTTAGTGGACGGTGTACAATTGTTGGATGCACAGTTTAGTGGACGGTGTACATCCACTCGGTCAATTGTACGGTGTCCATGGTAGACCGAGACAACTAGTCTATACAGAAGAAGATTTGCATTGAAGATTGTACAGTGTCCAGAAGAACATAACTGTTGATTCGATTACAAATATTTGTACAACATCTTTATACGATTTAGTGGACAACCGAATATATATTTCAGCTAACATTATTCATATGTATATACAAAAAGAACAATTTATATGTAGTATTTAGTGAACAATGTACAAACGAAGCTAATTTGGATAGTGGATTCGGATATTGTACAATGTATCAAATTTATTCGTAGTATTTAGTGGACAATGTATCAAATTTGTAAGTTCAAATAGTGGATTCAAAGATTGTACATTGTACAATTTTGTTATTACAAATTTATATGTCTAACGAAAAATTGGATAATATGACTGTACAATTGATTTGAATATTATGTACAATGGATTATGAACTGTACACTATGAACACTTTGTCCAGTGAATAATGAACTACACAGTCTTGATGTACATACGAATATTAAAAAATCATTACCATCAAGTGTATAATTTGTCTATCCACTATAGTGAACAACATATAAAAGGTGATAAATAATTAAATTGATTTGAATTAAAAATATATAACAAATACATGATGGCATCATCGTAATATATAAAAATTTTATATCATAAATGTCATGAACAATGTTAATTGGTGGGTCATGTTAGGAGGAAAGAGAAAAGTGTCCAAATTACAATCTTCTTCAAAAAAGTATCTAAATTAACAATTATCCCTATATATTATTCCATATACAAAAAGTGAGTGGGTTGACTGTATATACTACATAGGTACATATCCTTGAATTCCCACTAAATAATAAATTTCATGCTATAAACGGAAGAAATCAAATCTTTCCCCAAAAAATATTATCAGTAAAATTTAATGGTCAAATAAAATTGAAAGGATCAGATTTCCTTTATAGTTTATATATAGCAGATTTGCGTGAATTAAAAGAAAATAGTATAAACTTTTTCTTTTCTTCTCATTAGAAATTAAAGTTAAAAAAATATGTCTATCACAAAAACTCTTATGATTTTTTTCTGTGCCCTAGTATTAGCAATTTCGTTACCTAACTACATCGTTTCCGCATCATGTATGATTTCTTTTACAAATGATATTTTCCTTTTTTTTTTTTTGTCAACAATGATATTTTCCTTTAATTTTTGATTATTACTTTTAATTTTCATTAACAAACTGAACATTTGATTTGGAGAATATTAACATGGGGTTGGTTGTATACGTGCAGTGGTCAAGCCAGAGATGGATGTTTATTGCATATTTCCGTGTGGACCAACCTATGGAGGTTATGAATGTTTCCATGACTGTATGTCGAATGGGTACCATGATGGACATTGTGCTCCAAATTCTAACATGTGTTGTTGTACAAAATAATGACAATAATCGATCAATTCTCTGGCGTTTTAAGGATTAAGTATATCTCTTTTAATTTTATTATATCCAAACTAATAAGTTCTCCATATGAATCAAATTCTCAAATTTAATAGGTGATGAGATTTTCCTACTTCCAGTCGCGTATGCTTCTTTTTTAATGCTATTGATATTTAATGGTCAAATAAAAGTAAAAAATCAGGTGAGACTTAGACAGTAAATGATACTTAATTTTTTTTGCTTTTTTCTGATTTAAAAAATAATAATTTAAAAATCGCATCAATCGCGAACCGCCGTGTCTCATTGGAATCTGTGAACAGTGCAAGATGTAGTGCTTAGATAAGAGTTATTGAGTGTTGTTTTTATTTTTTTGTGAAGCCGAAAGGATAAGCACCTTGTAAGACCATGTTCATCAAAGTTGCTTATAATATTTTCTAGAGTGCTTATGTATTTTTGTGTATTTGAGTATTAAATTAAATCAAAACATGATTTAATACTAAGCATTGCTACAGAGAAATGCTGCATTTTTAGCATCCTCCAAGCTCCCTTACGTGTCGCTATGTGATTGGTCAAAATAATAATAATAATAAAATTCTTCTTTTTCTTCTGCGATTTCTTTCCTGCGATTTTTCGGCGATTCTTCTTCTTCGACCTCCATGGTGATTCTTCTATGGCGAGTCTTCTTCCATGGCGATTTGGTCGAGAACATCAGGCAAAAATTTGTAACAAATTAAGATTACAAACGAAATCTTTGTAATTTAATGTCAATGTTTGTTTTAATTATATATTATGTGAAATATGTTTGTAAGTTTAAATTATATATTATGTGAAATATGTTTAATATAATGTTTTGAGTTTTAAAAAAAATTTAAGCACCTCTTTTTAGTCTCCCTTAATGGATGACAAATTTTAATTAAACATTTAAGAATGCTTATGTATTTTTTTTTATACAAATACTAATTAAATACTCTTAAACAACCTTTATTTAGTCTCATTTGATGAATATGAGCCCTATAATGAATCTGGAAAGAATCTTAGAGCAACCTCTTGGTAAAAAATCGGGAAAAATGTCAATTAAATCATGAACTTTCAAAATTCACCGAAAAAAACATGAACTTTCACGTGAACCTTTTAAATCATATATTTTTCGTTGACTGACGTTTTAAATCATGATTCTTTTTTACTAAGACAAAAAGAGCACAAAGTTGAATCCGTTAACGGAAAAATTTGACAGTATACTCAATTCCAGCCAATTGAAATGCTTAATTCTTCAAATAAATCTCAAACAGTGTCAAACTATTGCGTTAATAGACTTAACTTTGGGCTCTTTTTGTTTACGTTGTGTTGTTTTTGTTCCGGTAAAAAATAATTCATGATATAAAACGTCAATCAACGAAAGATACATGATTTAAATGGTTCACGTGAAAGTTCATGTTTTTTTCGGTGAATTTTGAAAGTTCATGATTTAATTGACATTTTTCCCGTAAAAAATCCTATGAATATCTTAGAAATATAATACTAATATATTTATAATATTTTAATCGAAAATACTTAATCATTACATAATGGGTTTTTTTAAGAATGGATATGCTTATAGACATGTATGTAAATTAAAGGAAACAAATATTTAATACATTGATACCGGAAATATTATTCTATATACAAAAAGTAACTTCGTTGACTGTACATACTCTCCATATCTTTGAATAATAAATTTTCATGCTATAAATGTAAGAATTCAAATCTTTTCACAAAAAATTCAATCAGCAAATATGGAATAAAAGTGAAAGATTGGGTGAGACTTCTCCTTACAAAGAGTCTTTATATATCTTTTTGTTAATCAAAAGAAAATATTATAAAATTTCTTTTATTCTTAGTAGAACTTAAACTAAAAAATATGTCTATCACAAAAACTCACATGATTTTTGTCTGTGTAGTAGTATTAGCAATTTTGTTACCTAACTACAACGTTTCTGCGGCATCATGTATGATATATAATTTTTATAAACGTTGTTATTCTTTTCGTTGTTATTTTTGATTATTACGTATAACTTTTAATAACAATATCTGAAGATCATGTTTTTCAAAATAAGTGCTAAAATCCAAATATATGTATTTTTAAAAAATTCAATCTATGATTTTGGACAATATTAATTAACAAGGGGTTGGTTGTATACGTGCAGTGGTCAAGCCAGAGATGGACGTTTATTGCATATACCCGTGTGGACCAACCTATGGAAGTTTTGAATGTTTCCATGACTGTTTGTCGAATGGGTACGGCGATGGACATTGTGCTCCAAATTCTAACATATGTTGTTGTACAAAATGACAATAATCGATCAATTCTGTGGCGCTTTGAGCGTTAAGTATAACTCTTTTATTATATCCAAACTAATAAGTTCTCCATATGAATCAAATTCTGATATTTAATAGATGATGAGATTTTCCTACTTCCATTGAGCGTGTTATTTTTGTCTACAAGTGTGATCCAATTTCAATAAGTACTAAACCGGGTATTAGTGTTTCGGTTATCTCGGTTAAGAAAAACCAAGTCAAAGAAGGAGAAGCAAAAGTCAAACACGCTATTTCAGCTGGAGGGTTTGCCTTTACTCTTTTAGATATAAAATAGTATATCTTCTTCCTTTCTTTTCTTTTTCATCATCGTTGTTATTGTTGAGAGAAGGTGAAATCACCGTTGTTGAGACTTGCTGGTTTTAAGCAAGGTTTCTTCGGATTCAAGTTAATGGATTGCCGAAACGATTCGGCCCACGAGACGTAGTGTACCGCATCGGTCACGAACTCGTGGCTAAACAAACTTTGTCCTTCTTGTTCTTTCTTTTACAAACACATACACAAAACACGAATCACAGAGAGATAGAGAGATTGGTTCTGTAGCAATTGGTATCAGAGCTTAGGTCGAAATCGAAGACCGCTCCAATGGCAAAAACGCGCATTAAGGTGGAGCAATTTGATGGAACCGGTGATTTTACTCTGTGGAAGATTTGTATGCTTGCTTACTTCGGTACACAAGGCCTAAAGGATGTGGTACTTAGTGACGACTTCAAGATTGGCCCAAGGGAATCAAAGGATGATGATAAGGCATCAGATTCCATGAAGGATGAGAAAACAAAGCCTGATTCTGTAGCGCTTGATCCTAAGAAGCTTGAAGATGATGAAAAGGCAAAGAATCTCATCATCTTGAATGTTGGAGACCATGTCCTGAGGAAGATCAAGATGTGTGAAACAGCGGCTTTGATGTGGGCAACTCTTGAGAGGCTTTACTTGTCAAAATCCTTACCTAATAGGATCTTTGTACAGTCACAGTTCTACACATTCAAATCAGATTCTTCCAAGACCATTGATGTGAATGTAGATGAATTCTTGAAGATAGTTGCTGAGATGAGTAGCTTGAATGTTGTTGTATCTGAGGAGATTCAGGCTATCTTGTTTTTAAGCTCCCTGCCTCATAACTATGATCAGCTGAAACATACCCTGAAGTATGGAAGGGAAACCTTAACACTTGAGGAAGTGATATCAGCGGCTAGATCAAGGGAAAGAGAGATTTCTGAATTTCACAAGCAAGATAAGAGCATTGCAGCTAGCTTGTATACTGCTGATAGGGGTAGGCCAAGCAGTAAAGGACAGGGCAACATCGTGGCAGAAGTAGAGCAAATCTCCTTCAAAGAACAAAAGGGTATGCTGGTTTTGCAACAAGAGGGACACTTGAAGAAAGATTGTTCTGCCAGAAAAAGGCAAGATGGTGACAGTCATGGAGAAGCTGGTGTTATAACTGAGAAGCTTGTGTTTTCAGAAGCTTTGAGTGTGAATGGGCAAGAATCAAGGGAAACTTGGGTGATTGATTCAGGCTGCACATTCCATATGACATCAAGGCGTGACTGGTTCTCAGAGTTTAATGAACCATTCTCCTTAGTGATGACCATACAATTGGTTCAGCTGGTTATGGATCAATAAAGATTAACACTAATGGAGGGTCAATAAAGGTGTTGAACAATGTAAGATATGTTCCAAATCTCAGGAGAAACTTAATCTCCACAGGCACCTTAGACAATCTGGGATATACCCATGAAGGTGAAGACGACCAAGAGAGATTTTACAAGGGCAAGACACTAGCTTTAAGGGCAAACCTGAAGAATGGTCTGTATGTTCTTGATGGAGAAACAATACTCCCTGAAAGCTGCAACGTGGAGAAGAGCCTAAGTAATACTGAACTGTGGTATAACAGAATGGGCCATCTTGGAATCAACAACCTAAAGATTCTGGCAGGAAAAGGGTTGATTGAAAAGAAAGAGGTTAAGGAGCTTGAGTTTTGTGAACACTGTGTGATGGGAAAGGCTAAGAAGGTTAGTTTCAATGTGGCTAAGCACACCACAGCTGAACCACTTGGCTACCTTCATGCTGATCTGTGGGGAGCTCCATCAGTTACCCCATCAATGTCTGGAAATCAGTATTTTCTGTCCATTGTTGATGACAAGACAAGGAAGGTATGGTTAATGTTTCTCAAGACAAAGGATGAAACTTTTGAGAAGTTTTGTGAGTGGCAGAAGATGGTTGAAAATCAGATAAACAAGAAGGTTAAATGCCTAAGGACAGATAATGGGTTAGAGTTCTGCAACAACAGGTTTGACACATATTGCAAACAACAAGGCATTGAAAGACATAACACTTGTACCTACACTCCTCAGCAAAACGGAGTAGCAGAGAGGATGAACAGAACTGTAATGGAGAAGGTTAGATGTTTGTTAAATGAAACTGGGCTTGGAGAAGAGTTCTGGGCAGAAACAACAACCACGGTAGCCTACATGATCAATAGGTCACCTGCCTCTGCTGTGGATCACAATGTTCCTGAGGAACTATGGTTAAACAAGAAACCAGGTTACAAACACTTGAGAAGATTTGGTTCTGTTGCATATGTCCATCATGACCAAGGAAAGCTGAAACCAAAAGCTTTAAAGGGTATTTTCTTGGGGTATCCTCCAGGAGTAAAAGGCTACAAGGTCTGGTTGTTGGAGCACAGAAAGTGTGTTGTTAGTAGGAATGTTACATTCCATGAGAACTTGGTGTTCAAGGATCTAAAGGAAGATCAGGTCACAGATCAAGGAAACGACAAAGGGAAGAAGATATCCTCTGATCTTGAATCTGTGGAACATAAGGAAACTGATATCTCTGATTCAGGTGGAGCTAGCTCAAACCAAGGAATTGAAGCTGAATCAGATGATGATGAAGAACCTGAAGAGAGTTTGCAACCTAGCCTTAGCACCTATAAGTTGGCCAGAGACAGAACAAGGAGACAAATTAAACTGCCTTCAAGGTTCACGGATTACACAGAAGAAGTGGTGGCCTTTGCACTACTTTCAGCACAAGAGATTGATGATGAAACAGAACCAAGTTGTTATCATGAGGCTTTATCAGATCCAAACTGGGAAAAATGGAATGGTGGTATGACTGAAGAGATACAATCTCTGTCAAAGAACCATACATGGGATTTGGTGGATAAACCTGGAGGAGCCAAAGTCATCAGTTGTAGGTGGTTATATAGGCTCAAGTCTGGAATACCAGGAGTGGAACCAAAGAGATATAAAGAAAGAATAGTGGCTAGAGGCTTCTCACAACGAGAGGGCATTGATTACCAGGAAGTGTTTGCTCCTGTTGTGAAGCATGTCTCTATCAGAGTGCTTTTGTCTTTGGTGGTTAATCAAGACCTGGAACTGTAACAAATGGATGTTAAGACAACATTTCTACATGGAGATTTAGATGAGGTTTTGTACATGCAGCAACCAGAAGGTTTTGAAGAAAAAGGTGGTGAAGATAAAGTGTGTTTACTCAAGAAATCACTTTATGGCTTGAAGCAGTCTCCTCGGCAGTGGAATCAAAGATTCAAAAAGTTCATGCTTGACATGAAGTTTCAGAGGAGTAAGAGAGATGCTTGTGTGTATGTCAAAGAAGTAGGTGATGGCAGCTTTGCATATCTGCTTCTGTACGTGGATGATATGCTGATTGCAGCCAAAGAAAAATCTGAAGTTGATAAGATAAAAGGAAGGCTGATTCAAGAGTTTGATATGAAGGATATGGGTGCAACTAGTATGATTCTTGGTATGGAGATTCAAAGGGATAAAACCTCTGGTACGCTGAGACTATCTCAGAAGTCTTACTTGCATAAGGTGATTAGCAGATTCAACATTGACGGAGCGGAAGTATCCGTAGTAACCGATAACGCAAAGATAACGTTGAATTCTGAGAATACCCGTTAACCAAGCCTTCTTAAATCTGTTGAATTCTCAAAGAATGCCCAGAAAGTAAGGTTTCAAGAGTTGTTTAAACACAAAACTCTAGTTTTATAAATCAATAATCAAAAGTTGTATCTCTCACAAAGCCGAGATGATACTATATATAGGTAAAATAAAACCCTAAATAAAAGAGAGATTAGACCAAGTAGTCTTTATCCCAAAATAAAAAGGAATAAACAAAAAGAAAAGGAAATAAGAAAACCAAAACGCAATAGGATTACGATGTATGCTACATCAGGTCCCCCCCTCACGGACGATTCGTCCACGAATCCGGACATGGTAGCATCATCTGGCTCATACTTGAACAAGTGCTTAACATTAAAAACGTCGGCGGTCTGGATGTGAGGAGGCAAAGCAAGGCGATATGCATTAGCATTGATTTTCTCTAAAATTTCCACCGGACCAATCTTGCGAGACCTGAGTTTGTTGTATTGTCCTGTTGAAAATCGTTCTTTTATTAAGACTGCCCACACGTGATCTCCGACTTCAAAATGGACCTCCCGCCGATGTTTATCCGCTGCAATCTTATATTGGTTCGTCGAGACCACCAAGTTATCGTAGGCTAGCGCCTGAACGTGTGCAAGCTCAGAAATAAGCTCTACTGCACGCCCATGGAACTCCGTTGGATTAGGAAGAGTTGTTAGAGCTATAGGACTGCGCGGAACATAACCATAGACAACTTTGAAGGGACTGAAACCAAGACTCCTATTATGAGCATGATTATGAGCGAACTCGGCTTGACACAAACAAGAATCCCATGAACGAATGTTGTCTCCCACCAAACAGCGTAACATATTACCCAATGATCGATTGACTACTTCAGTTTGTCCGTCAGACTGTGGGTGATACGCTGAACTCATGTTCAAACTGGTTTTGAGAAGCTTCCAAAGAGAACGCCAAAAATGGCTGATGAAACGAGAATCTCGATCAGACACAATAGACGTTGGTAGGCCATGAAGACGATAAACCTCACGAAAGAATAAAACAGCTACTTGAACCGCATATGTCGACTTCTTACACGGAATAAAATGTACCATCTTTGAAAAACGATCCACAACCACAAAAATCGAGTCATTGCCTCGTTGTGTTCGTGGAAGTCCTAGCACGAAGTCCATGCTCAAATCACTCCATGGTTGAGTCGGCACGGCAAGGTAAATACAATCCAGCATTAGACGCTTGACCCTTTGCTTTTTGACATGTCGTGCAACGAGTCACAAACCTCTCCACATCTCGTCGTAGCGTAGGCCAAAAATAAGAGTCAGTGACTAGTTTCAAGGTTTTATCCCGACCAACATGTCCCTCGTTATGAAGTTCCTTAATGATTTGTAAACGCAAGCTACTATCAGGAATGCACAAACGATTACCGTGAAAGATGAACTTGTCCACGAGGGAGTACTCGGAAACGATATTGTTCGCCAAGTCTGCCCATATGGGCGCGAAGAAAATATCTGTAGAGTATAACTCAGACATACACTCAAAGCCCGGAACAGAAACATGCAGTGTTGCCACGAGAGAATGTCGGCGACTTAAGGTATCAGCGACCTTGTTTAACTTTCCTGATTGATGTTTAATGACGAAAGTAAACTGTTGAAGATACGCCGTCCAAGATGCATGTCTTGCGGAGATCTTGTCTTGCGTCCCTAAATACTTTAAGGCAACATGGTCAGTGTACAATATAAACTCCTTGTGTGCCAAATAGTGACGCCAATGTTTAATAGCATGTACTATTGCATAGAACTCGATGTCGTACGTGCTATATCGAACCCGTGCGCCAGCCGTCTTTTCACTGTTAAAGGCAATAGGTCTGCTGTGTTGGCTTAAAACTGCTCCAATCCCAAGTTTACTAGCATCACAGTGTAACTCAAAAGGCAACTCAAAATAAGGAAGCACGAGAAGAGGGGCGGACGTAAGTTTGGTTTTAATAAGCTCAAACGCGCGAGACGCCTCTAGCGTCCAAGAAAACGACGTCTGCTTCATACAATCGGTAATAGGCGCCATGATTGAACTGAAGTTGTGAACAAACCTTCTGTAAAAAGAAGCTAATCCATGGAAGCTTCGCACCTCCGTAAGATTCATCGGCGAGGGCCAAGAAGACACTGCTGTCACCTTTTGTGGATCGACACGAAGTCCTGAGTCTGAAACGACGTAACCGAGAAATAGAACCTCCGGCACTCCAAACTCACACTTGTGTAGGGCAATAAAAAGCTTTTCTCGCCGCAACACGAGTAAAACCTCTCGAAGATGGTGCATATGATCTCCCAGCGTAGAGCTGAAGATAAGAATGTCATCAAAGTAGACGACAACAAACTAACCAATCAAAGGCCGAAGAGCTTGATTCATAACTCTCATAAACGTGCTCGGGGCGTTTGATAACCAAAACGGCATTACCAACCACTCAAATAAACCTTCACGTGTTTTAAAAGCCGTTTTCCACTCGTCACCTGGACGTATGCGAATTTGATGGTACCCACTCTTCAAGTCCAATTTGGTGAACACAGAAGCTTTACCGATGTGATCAAGAAGATCATCTAACCTAGGGATCGGAAATCTGTATCTAGTCGTAATTTTGTTTATTGCACGACTATCTACACACATCCTCCACGTTTTATCTTTTTTTGGAATGAGTAAGGCCGGAACTGCACACGGGCTCATGCTTTCCCGTACGTAGCCCTTAGAGAGTAAGTCTTCAACTTGACGTCGTAACTCCTCATGTTCCTCTGGACTCATACGGTAGTGTGCACGATTGGGTAAGGCTGCATTCGGGACAAGATCAATGTGGTGTTGAATGTCTCGGAGTGGAGGTAAACCTGGTGGTAATTCTTCTGGAAACAAGTCGTTAAACTCCTGAATGATCGAGACAAAGGCTGGTGGCGTTGTCTCTTTGCGCACTGGTGTCGGATCGGTAGCAATCAAGGCGTAGAGAGGACCCGCCTCACGAAGTTCCTCTTCAAATTGTGATCTCGAGACAATGATTAATCTCTGGTTTAGTGACGATTGTTCTTTTGATTTCGGTAGGTCCGCTTCAGGAGACGGAAGTAAAGTGATTTTCCGTCCTTCGAACATGAATGAATGGGTGTTTAATTTCCCATTATGAACCACATCTCTATCGTATTGCCACAGACGACCAAGTATGATGTGAGACACATCCATAGGAGCAATGTCACAATAAATGGTATCTTTATAGAAAGACCCGATCGATAATGACAAAAGGGTCCGCTTAGAAACATGAACCTCAGGCCCCGTTTGCATCCAAAGAAGACGGTAAGGATGTGGATGCGCTTCTGTGGAAAGGGACAACTTGCGTACATCCTCTTCTGAAACGACGTTGGCTGAGCATCCTGAGTCAATAACGAAACGGCAAACCTATCCTTTAACCGTACACGTAGAGTGAAACAATGCGGTTCGTTGTACTTCCTCACTTGTTTTTGGTGCCAAACAGTTTCGACGTAACATTAGTAGTGTTCTGGTGTCACCGTTTACTTCTTCCTCTTCGACATCAGTTTCTGTATCATAGATAGGTTCATCGGTAAGCTCTTTCGCCTTAGCAAGCAAACCCCGTCGACCATGTGTTGGACAGGCAGTTTGGATGTGACCTCGCTCTCCGCAAGAAAAGCAACGTAAGGCGTTGGGGCGAGATGGTCGTCCCTCTGCGACCGGAGCATGTGTAGTAGAACGAGTCGTTGTTTGTGTTCCTGTTGCTGTTTCAAGAGTGTTGATGTCGTCGGTGGTGGTTGTTGAGTTTCGTTTGGCGCCAGACCATTGATTAGTATTAAAACGAGATTGTTGCTCAACCAATAGGGCCCGTTGACGTGCTTCTGAAACCGAGCACGGATCAAATTGGTGCAACATCCTTTGTAGTTGAGGTCGCAGTCCTGCAATGAATCGAGCCACCAATTGATCCTCTGAGTCGTGAATGTCGACTCGTGTCATCATCTGATAAAATTCAGTTGAGTAGTCTTCCACCGAACGTGTACGCTGACGGATAATATGAAATTTTTGAAATAACAAGCGTTCAAAGTTATACGGAATAAAGGTTTTCCGCATGTGCTTCTTGAGCTTGTCCCACGAGCTAATCTTTTCTTTTCCCCGGCGAGTACGAGAAATTTTGAGTTGATTCCACCAAGAGGCAGCATGAGCGCGAAATCGAGTAGCCACAAGAGGCACTTGTTTATTGGCTGGTACGTCCTTGAACTCAATGAATTCGTCGACTGAAACGAACCAATCAAGAAGGTCCTCGGGTTTAGCTCCTCCATGAAATTCAGGTAGTTCCACTTTGATGCCCGAAATCCAACGAGTATCATCACCGTTTATGTGTTGTTGAGCAAGAGCTTGTTGGTGATTATGTTGTTGGCGCTGATTTTGAATATTGCTGCCGAATGGGTTATCTCCATCGGTGCCATCATCGTCATCAAACAGAGGATTGTAGCGAGGGTTTTCGCGATTAAGTGGTTCTGCGTTGCCAACGTTTGTCGCGTTTGCTGAAAAAGCGGCTTGAACTCCGACCTGAACTCCACTCTGAATTGCATCGGCCATTGTTCTTCGAAGATTGTCATGAAAGTTTTCTTGGAAATCCTCCAAGAATTGTTGGAATTGAACCCAGTCATTGGCTGGTTCTTTCCCCGGTCGGGGAGCCATCACAAGATCGACACAACGATAAGAATCGAAGTTTGAAGTCTCTGATACCAACTGACGGAGCGGAAGTATCCGTAGTAACCGATAACGCAAAGATAACGTTGAATTCTGAGAATACCCGTTAACCAAGCCTTCTTAAATCTGTTGAATTCTCAAAGAATGCTCAGAAAGTAAGGTTTCAAGAGTTGTTTAAACACAAAGCTCTAGTTTTATAAATCAATAATCAAAAGTTGTATCTCTCACAAAGCCGAGATGATACTATATATAGGTAAAATAAAACCCTAAATAAAAGAGAGATTAAACCAAGTAGTCTTTATCCCAAAATAAAAAGGAATAAACAAAAAGAAAAGGAAATAAGAAAACCAAAACGCAATAGGATTACGATGTATGCTACATCAAACATGGATGATGCTAAGGTGCTTTCTACACCCATTGGTGCTTAGTTCAAGCTAGCTAAAGTGAGAGAAGACTCAGATTGTCTCAACACAGAAGTTATACCATATCTCAGTGCAGTGGGCAGTATCATGTATGTTATGGTTAGTACAAGGCCAGACCTGGCTTATGCCATTGGTCTTGTTAGTAGGTTTATGAGTAAACCAGGTACTGAGCATTGGGAGGCTGTGAAATGGTTACTGAGATACATAAAGGGGTCTACAAATCTGAGTTTATTGTTTACTAAAGAGGATGAGTTCAAGATACATGGTTACTGCGATTCAGACTATGCAGCAGATATGGATAGGAGAAGGTCTATAACTGGTTATGTGTTCACAGTGGGTGGAAATACTGTGAGCTGGAAGTCAAATTTGCAGCCTGTGGTTGCTCTATCAACTACGGAAGTTGAGTATGTTGCACTTAATGAAGCCGTGAAAGAAGCTATGTGGCTACAAGGATTATTGGATGAGATGGGTTTCAAGCAAGACAAGGTTACTAGCTATTTGGTGTGATTCAAAGTCTGCAATGGATCTGTCCAAGCAAAACATGTTCCATGAGCATATAAAGCATGTTCAGGTGAAGTACAATTACATCAGGGAGGTAATAGAGGAAGGAAGAGCACAAGTGTAGAAGATTCACACTTCTGTAAATCATGCTGATATGTTGACCAAGACTATTCCTGTGAGTAAGCTTGGTTCAACTTTGGAGTTTCTGAAGCTGGTTCGATGAAGGCACCAGCCTTGATGGCCGAAGGTTAGTTTCAAGTTAGTGCAGTCTGCTATGGAGGTTATGGTATTATTGAAAGGTTGAATCAAGGTGGAGTGTTATTTTTGTCTACAAGTGTGATCCAATTTCAATAAGTACTAAACCGGGTATTAGTGTTTCGGTTATCTCGGTTAAGAAAAACCAAGTCAAAGTAGGAGAAGCAAAAGTCAAACACGCTATTTCAGCTGGAGGGTTTGCCTTAACTCTTTTAGATATAAAATAGTATATCTTCTTCCTTTCTTTTCTTTTTCATCATCGTTGTTGTTGTTGAGAGAAGGTGAAATCACCATTGTTGAGACTTGCTAGTTTTAAGACGTAGTGTACCGCATCGGTCATGAACTCGTGGCTAAACAAACTCTGTCCTTCTTGTTCTTTCTTTTACAAACACATACACAAAACACGAATCACAGAGAGATAGAGAGATTGGTTATGTAGTAGAGCGTTTTATAATTAACAACTAATCTTTCATGGATAAGTTATAAAGTACTCATTATAAAAAAACAGTCTTATTGATCGCAACTAAGGAACTAACTACTAAATGATAAAATGTAGAATAATAATACAACAATAAAAGAACAGTGAACACAATCCTAAACGGACCGTTCCAGAACTGATCATATCCCTAAATCCTGGTCCTCCATAAAAGAAGCTAGTTCCCCAGTCGTCTGTAAATGAGGTCTTGAGGTCGTAGAATTCTGGATGGTCTATGTGTCTCGTGAATATTTGGAGGGGCTGAAGACTGTTGTTATCGTCTATAGTCTCGATGTTTCGGAAGTAGCTGGATTTACCGAACTTTTCATCCGGAAGATGACCAGATCCCATGTTGGTCGACGTATGGTGGTGAAAGGTATGCTTGTTCAATATCTCACCGCCCCATTGCACCGTGCTTGCATGATCCCTCAATCGTGTGAAGATCTCGGCCGGCCAATACCCTATCACCGTGTTGTCCCCCACAATAAGCCACCAGTGTCCTAGTTTCCGATCCTATACAAGGTATTAATTAATCAGTTTCTAAAATATATAATGCAAGATATTTTTTTAAAAAAATTACAATAAAGTAAAGTAAGATAACCTTCCAAACGAGGAAGGAGATCTCGGATTGGTTGTTGTCGAATGTGGAGATAGGAGAAATGGAGCCTCCGAGAACAATTCTGTTGTCGGTTTGTATAAACCCTGGACAAGCTAGATTATAGCATCCGTCCCCGTACGAGTCGCTCTGAATGATATTCATATTAGTCATTAGAATGGAAATATTAATTCAATATATTATAATCAGGGTCATTCCTGAAATTTGTGGGGCTAAATCGTTTATATGTATGTCATCTTAAGAACAAAGGGAGCCAAAGCCAATGTTCCGTGAGATTTTAGCCATAACCGGCCTTGATTATAATTGTACATGATTTTTAAGGTAAGTTATATAGTTAAACTCAAAGCTCTTACAAAAAACAATTGGTATGAACAACATTGTATTATGTACAGTGTAGATGTGTATTGATAGAAAAATAAAAAAAATCTTAAATCTCATAAATAAAACAGTTTTTTTTTTTTTTTTTTTTTGATAATCCTGGTGTCCTGATCGTCACCGAAGTGAGTTCGAGTTATTTCTGGAACTTTGCAGCCCGCATGTTAATTCTGATGGTGAGGTTCGAACCCAGAGGCGAACTCACAGTATGGCCTTTACCTGCAGTAGAAATCGGTTAATAAAACAGTTTTTGTTTGTTTGTTTGTTTTTTCCATGGAAAACAGTTTTTGTTCGTAAAAATCATCTTATAGATTAACTACAATAACTGGATTTCGGATTGTCAGATTAAATTTAGATTAACTAGTTAATGAAAAAATTAACATTTATTATTAATGAATTGTCATTCGTACCGTCCAATAGATGAACAACCTCGGCTTGTTGTCCATATAGAATCTCGGATAAACCTATATGGGGATAATTAAACTAGTTTTTTAGTACGGTACAAATACAATTTTAAAAGTAAACATATATAAAAACACTTACTTGCCAACCAACTTCGATCGTATTAAGATCATTGGTCTCGTAATCTCCTGCGCAAATCCACAATTGCGATATGCTCATCTCGTCTGATCCTTTCTCTATCTTTGGATCCCAGACGTTTATAGTCGTCTTCGTCCCATACAGTTTCGATGATGTGTCCGAACTGATGATCGCATACTGTATCAAATCCCACAATATAAATATCAATCAGTAAAAGTAAAAGTTCATTTCAAAACAACACTCGCGGCAAAAGGTAATAAAGTATGTCTAAATGTTAACGATTATATCTTATATATGTAACTAGGGTAATAATCAGGACAGGTTTGCTCAAAGTGAATTTGCACCATGTCCACTTAAGTTTTATTATTGTTTCTTTAGTAAGAAAGGCCCAATTTTTTGTTAAAAAAATAAGAAAAGGCCCATCATTTTCAAAAAATAATTAAATGAGCACTAGGGGGTCCAAATTAAAATTGAGCCGGGCCTGTAACTAATGCATGTTTAACTACTACTACTACTAAAAGTAGATAAATATGGTAAAAGAAGAAAGAAGAAAGGGAATTACCTCGTGACCTGGTGTGTAGTCAGTATCAGGACCAGTCCGATTAGCATGTCTGGACGTTTGGTTATCAGGTCGTGTCGGTATGGTTCCATATGGACAGTTGGCCGTGTCTACATGGGCTTGTTGAGCTTGCCTTTTGCTTTTCTTCCTTATTATCGGTATTGGAATTTCTGAGGGCCTTTCCTGTATCGATTTAAGCAAATTTCACATTAAATAACCAACCATGATTCTGAGCTTATTTCAATTGTTATTAAGGATAAACCATAAACAGATAATTAAAATTTGGTTAAATTTACAAAACCTGGAGTTGGTGATCTTTTAAAAGCGGATGATTAAATGCTTTTTGTTGTTTTTTGTTGACGCACTTGACTTGTTCTCCATCTGAAGTCTGTTGTTTAAGATTATATATATATATATATAATTATATATATTAATTACACAACTGTTCAATAAAAGATAAATATATATAAGGTACATGTAATAATATGTTTAAAACCTTAATAACGAGTGAACCAACACATATGGCACAAAGCAGTAATCCCACAATCGGTAATATTGAGCTACCCATCCAACAAGTAAAACTGCAACAACAAAAAAAAAAGATTAGATTTTATGGAATCAGATCATCACTTTGCAAGAGAGGCCTGGATATATAGCAGCATCTTCTTCTGATGAAGCGGTCCGTGGTGGAGTAAAGAATGTTACACTGCTCTCGGTTTTTTTTTTTTATAAATAAAGGGTGTTCAATTTAAACTGCAAGTGTTTTTCTCATGAGGGTTTTACCTGTTGAAAATACATGGTATGATCACACGATCATACAATTGTTAAAAAGCCATATAGTTTGTAATATCTTAGATCTTGATTTAGGTTTCTTTACTTTCTTAACTAACGGTCTACAATTGATTTTTATTAGTAGACAAAAGAAGAAACCTAAAAGCTATCATGAAGATAATTAAGAGCATGTACCATCAAAGGAGAGTTAATGAAAGGTGGTTAAGAATCTTTAATTTGTATTGTGTGTATTTGTACAAAACAAAATACATAAGCATTTTTAAAGGTTTAATTAAAATTCGTCGATTTTCGAAGTCGATGCCGCTTCAGGGACCGGAGGAGTGATTCTGGACTGTGGAACCGCCGTGACTCGGTTACAGAACTCAGGCGTATAACTCGATGCGTGACTCGTTCGTTAGAGTGGGACTTCGAGCATATCTATGTTTGATACTTGCTACAATTTCTCGTCTTTGACCACCGTTAAAGTGCCGACGGTGACATTTAATTTTAACGGAGGGAAGTCGCTTGATTTGCCGGTGAAGAATTATTTGATACTTGTTGACGATGAAGGGACGTTTTGCTTCGCTTTTGCTCCGACGTCGTCGCCGTTGTCGATCATCGGCAGCAACAAGGGACCATCCGATAACAATTTTTTTAATTTAGGCCAATCACTGGCCGATTAAAATGCTTAATTAAGCATGGCTGCTTTAGTATTAAATCATGTTTTGAATTATTTTAATACTCAAATAAACAAAAAGGCACCCTACAAAATACTATAAACATATTTGATGTACATGGTGTCCGACTTTACTTCATGGACAAAAGTCGAATCATTTTCGAAAAACTGGACGTGACGTTCTTAAATTATTTATTCCATGTTACAAAAAAACATATTTATTCGTGAAAATATACATTTTTTTTTTTTTTTTTGGACTAAAATTCGTGAAAATATACATTATACACGAATATTTTGGAATGTCCAAAAATAGAAACCTGCGACAGTCTTTTCAATTATTTTGCATTTGGTGGAGTCTTTATTTTTGTGGGAACCATGTCAAGGTACAACAACGGCTGAAATGAATTTACATTTTTTGTTTCCAATATTTTTTTTTTAGCTTGCATAAAAAATCTAAATATAATTAATGTCTATCTTCTTTCTCTGTCTAATTTTCTCTTCCTTGGATATATTCTGTGAACTAGGATTTTTACGGGCATTAATTAGTGGGGTGAATTTTTTTTATCGGATGCAATTAACACTGCTAAGCGGAACTGCTTATTATGTCAAGTAATTAATTTGATATATAATTTTGTTTTGTTTTGTTTTTGGTTATTGAACGTTTAAAACAAAACGCTATAACGAACCGTTTAGCTCAAAACTAAACTTGCGACTCTTTAAAACGCTGTTTTGCTTTTGGGTTTAGAGAACTTTAGTGTACAGTCTAGGTCCCAAAATAGGTCGTATACTCAATGTACGTATATGGTGGAATTTTCTAGAAATAGTTAAAATTTTATATAAGAACTTTGTGGTCCTAAAAGAAAAATTAGAGAGAAAACCAATTTGGAACCACCTATTTACAATTTATACCAATTTTTGAAACAATTATTTACAATTTATATTGAATGTCACTTATTATAAGATTCTTTCAACTTTCAAAAAAATTATATGTTCTCTTCCACACGTGTAGGTACAAGTAGTTATTTCATACTAATTTACTATAGACATGTGCTGTATGTAAATTAAAGAAAATAAATAATTGATAATACTACAAAAAGTGACTGCGTTTACTATACATATTACCAAAGTACGTATCCTTGAATTCACACTAAATAATAAATTTTCATGCCATAAACGTAAGAATTTAAATCTTTTCACAGAAAATATGGAAAATATAATCAAAACTATAAAAATGAGTAAGTCTCTCATTAAAAATATTTTTTTTAGGGAAGTGGTTTCGGCCTATGGGCAGACATAAGTCCACACGAGGCACGACAATGTAGGAATAGTTAATAGACCGGCAATTTGTGGCCCAAATGTTGAAGAAAAAAAAAATTATTCTGAAAAATCAAAACAATATAATAAGACTGCTAAAAATTCCAATACAAACATTGTTTTAAGCATTTATTTATGAGTTCAATGCAATCTAATGATTTTAAAAAAAAAAATTTCACAAAACTACGCTCTTTCGACTTCTCTTTCACAAAACTACACATAATTTAATTTTTTCACATATTTACACCTTTTTAAAATTTTAAAAGCTTGATTTATCCTTTTAAAAACTACCAAAATTTTAACTATCAAATGATGTCAAAAAAAAAAACCAAAATTAAAATATTTTTATTTGGGTTCGCTAATTAATGTTTAGTGTATAGTATTAAAGGGTAAGATTGTGAATTCTCCCTAAAAAAAATCAGTGGGGTTTTGTAGAACAACATTTAGCTTCTGTATGAGTTGATCTTGAAGAATATATGTCCGATAACTTTTGAACATTTGAAGAAAGGCCCAAATCAAGAGAGAAATCAGCTGAAATCTTCAACGGATTTAAGAGAAAAATCAGTATCAGAAAGCTTTCGTCTTTTAGGGTTTTCACTTTGAGAAGGAAGAAGAAGAAGAAGAAAGCAAATATCTGAAGAAGAGAAATTGAGTTTCTGGGTATTATTAAAGTTAATACCTTTTTTAAGCTAAGAGTCTTGTGTCCTGTTCTTCGCTGTAATCTTCTTTAGAGAGAGAGACGAGAAGAAGAAGATGATGAAGAGAGAGAATAGTGACTTGCGGACGTCAAAATTGTATTCGATCGGATTTATTTCATTCCCTTTCTTACTTTTTCCTTTTTTTCAGTGTTCTCTCTTCTCTTCTTGAAAGAGAAGTCAATGACTATGCCCTAAAGAAAATATTTTTCTTACAATAATTATTTCTTCTCCACAAACATTTTTATTTCATGGACAAAAGGCGAATCATTTTCGAAAAACTGGACGTGACGTTCTTAAATTATTTATTTGGTCAATTAAATATATGGACCAAAAGACCAGTTAATTAGTTGTCAATTTTTTTTAGGTCGGAGGAGATAATTTTTTTTTTTTTGACCATTATACCTCTGCTCTTTTCTGAGCAAAATATTACCGGATAATAATTTTGTTATTATCATAAACTTATTTTATAATTTTAAATCAAATAAATAACGAGATTAAATTGATTTATTATGATAATTATATATAAGTTAGGCGATATAAATTATACGATAACGGAGTTATCAAAAAATAATAATTGTGATAACAAAAAAAGTATCCGTTAACAAAAAAATATCGTGCTAAGAAGAAAATAATCGTGATAACAAGAAAAATAATGATGATAACAAGAAAAATACCGGGATAACAAAAAAATATCGCGATAACAAAAAAACTGCGATGACAAAAGAACTGCGATAACAAAAAAGTATCGCGATAACAAAAACTAAGAGATCTGATCGGGAGAAATTCGACCGAGAGATCGACCAGAAAATAAGGATCCGAGAGATCGAGAGAGAAATCGAGAGAGATCGGTCGAAAAATAAAGATCCGAGAGAGATCTGAGGGAAATTCGAACGAGAGAAATCGCGAGAAATTCAAAAGAAAAATAAAAATCCAAGAGAAATGTTCAATAGAGCAAGAAATAAAGAGAAATTTATGAGATAAAAATAAAAAACAATGAGTAAAAGAGAGATTTAAGAGAAAAATGAGAGAAAAATGATAAAGAAACGAGAGATTTGGGAGAGAAAGAGAGATTTGGGAGAGAAAGAGATAAATGCAAAAGTATCTTTGGGCCCGATTGGTTGTAGCTGTAGCTTCCGATCTTTTCTGTAGAAATTTTGCTGTAGTTTTTTTTGCTGTAGCTCTATATTTTGTTGCTGTAAGATTTTGGCTGTAGATTTTTAACTTTCACTTTTTATAAAAAGCATGATTGGATGATGTAAACTTTTATGTTTAATAACTAAAATAAATTATTAGTATAATACAAATTTAATACCTTATAAATCAAAATAAAAATTAATTAATACTTTTATCGATAAGAATTCTATAATTAAATTATTTAGTAAGTATTAAATTTATACATCATTAATATGCTATATAAGTAATGAAATATACATCTAAAATAAAACATTGTTAAAATACAATCTATTATTTTAAATGAAAAATATAAATATACATATATAAAACTGGTTGTAAAAATATAGTTATCATAGACATCTATAAATTAAAATGTGTTATTCCACGTATAGTTAAATAGTATTAGTATATATAAATATATAGAATTGCATAAATATGTTACTTTCATATATTGTACGTTAGTGGTGATTGAAAAATAATTCACAGCAAATATAAAGTTAGAATTTATAAGCTTTAGAAAAAATGATTTGTACAGCCCAAAATAATTGAAAAAGGAAAGTAGGGGCTGTGAGATTTTTAAGGGATAGAAAGCTTGATTGCTTTAGAAATAAGGTTGTAGAAATAAATATGACTTTCCACAGCCACTACAGCTCAAACCAATCACCCCCTTTGTATTCGTGAATAGCGTATTACTATTCACGTCAGTTTTTGTCAACTAATTTAACAATCTCCTATATATGTCCATATAGTGTAAATATCCTTATTTATTCGATGTTACAAAAAAACATATTTATTCATGAAAATATACATTAAACACGAATATTTTGGAATGTCCAAAAATAGAAACCTGCGAAAGTCTTTTCAATTATTTTGCATTTGGTGGAGTCTTTATTTTTGTGGGAACCATCCTGATTGGTTGTAGCTGTAGTTTTTGATTTTTTGATGTAGAAATTTGGCTGTAGTTTTTTGTTGTACTTTTAAATTTTATTGTTGTAGGATTTTAGCTGTAGAAATTTAGGTGTCACTTTTTAAAATAAAAACATAATTGGTAGCTACAGGTTTTTATGTCAAGTAAATATAAATAAATTATCAATAAAATAAAATAAATTAATCGTTACATGTAAATTAACTAAAATATGTAAATATATAATCTATACATATGATTATTATATATTATATAAAATAGCTACTTATGGATTTTACAGAACAAATTATATAAATAAAATAGTTGACTTATTATTTTTAGATAATAAAATATATTTACATAAATAAAAAAAGACAACTAAAATAAAGAGAAAGATGGAAAGCTAAAAAAAACGGACTCTAGAAATTTAGCTTTCTAAGAGCAAGTCCAATGGTGTTTCTTAACGGGATCTTAGCATGTGGAGCCCACCTAAATAGTTAAGATTTGAATCTTATATTTCTTATTTAAGATCTAGATCTTAACTATTCATGTATACGTGACGACCCATGATTAGTCCGTTTTTATTTTTTATTTTTTTATTTTGTTTTAAACCAACTGTTCATGGACCCCACTGAATAGTTAAAAAAAATTGTGGGTTTCTCTGTTGGAGATGGTCTAAAGCTCAAATACAAGAATATTTGTTTTTGTGGGCTGTGAATAATATATCAAAGCTACACTACGATTGGTTTGATAAATGAGCTTTGGATTTTTTTTTGGCTGTGCACACCACCTACTGCCTCTTCCAATCATCCCCATGTCAAGGTACAACAACGGCTGAAATGAATTTACATTTTTTGTTTCCAATATTTTTTTTTTAGCTTGCATAAAAAATCTAAATATAATTAATGTCTATCTTCTTTCTCTGTCTAATTTTCTCTTCCTTGGATATATTCTGTGAACTAGGATTTTTACGGGCATTAATTAGTGGGGTGAATTTTTTTTATCGGATGCAATTAACACTGCTAAGCGGAACTGCTTATTATGTCAAGTAATTAATTTGATATATAATTTTGTTTTGTTTTGTTTTTGGTTATTGAACGTTTAAAACAAAACGCTATAACGAACCGTTTAGCTCAAAACTAAACTTGCGACTCTTTAAAACGCTGTTTTGCTTTTGGGTTTAGAGAACTTTAGTGTACAGTCTAGGTCCCAAAATAGGTCGTATACTCAATGTACGTATATGGTGGAATTTTCTAGAAATAGTTAAAATTTTATATAAGAACTTTGTGGTCCTAAAAGAAAAATTAGAGAGAAAACCAATTTGGAACCACCTATTTACAATTTATACCAATTTTTGAAACAATTATTTACAATTTATATTGAATGTCACTTATTATAAGATTCTTTCAACTTTCAAAAAAATTATATGTTCTCTTCCACACGTGTAGGTACAAGTAGTTATTTCATACTCCCTCTATTTTTTATTATAGGATGTTTTAGAGTTTTAGAGTTTATAAGTCCACACTAAATATAATATGACCAGTTACATAAGTTATAGTTTTTATGATTGGTTGAATTGTTTTGATTACATATTAAATGATGATTTTATGTAAATAAAAACAAATATATTTAAAGTTTCTTAATCTTTGTGCTTTTAACTAAAACAATTCTATATAAAAAAACAGAGAGTACTAATTTACCATAGACATGTGCTATATGTAAATTAAAGAAAATAAATAATTGATAATACATTGATACAGGATATATATTATTCTATATACAAAAAGTGACTGCGTTTACTGTACATATTACCAAAGTACATATCCTTGAATTCACGCTAAATAATAAATTTTCATGCCATAAACGTAAGAATTCAAATCTTTTCACAGAAAATATAAAAAATATAATCAAAACTATAAAAATGAGTAAGTCTCTCATTAAAAATATTTTTTTTTGGGAAGTGGTTTCGGCCTATTGGCAGACATAAGTCCACATGAGGCAAGACAATGTAGGAATTAGAGGTGGGCATTCGGGTATTCGGGTCGGGTTCGGGTAGGAACCGATCGGGTCCGGGTATTTCGGGTAGGGGTATTTAGGACCCGTATGGGTACTTTGAGTTTTTCGGTTCGGGTTCGGGTAGGAACCGTTCGGGTCCCGGTCTTTCGGGTATGAGATATTTGAACTCGAAAAATACCCGAAAATCGGGTATCCGTTCGGTTCGAGTATTTTCCATTATTTCGGGTATTTTTCGGATATTTTCGGGTATATTCGGATATATGGGTACCTATAAACATATGAAATATAATAAAGTTTCGGGTATTCGGGTACCGTTCGGGTATCGGGTCGGTTCGGGTATTACCTGATACCCACGGATACCAACTTTGAAGTAACTTTCTGGTAAATCTCTAATACCCGTACTTGAACCGAACCAAAATTTCGGGTCGGTTCCGGTTCGGATATCGGGTATCGGGTAATTTGCCCACCCCTAGTAGGAATGGTTAATAGACCGGCAATTTATGGCCCAAATGTTGAAGAAAAAAAAAATTATTCTGAAACTTTGGCAAATACTAACAAACCTATTTTTATGCACAATTTTATTTTATGATCGTGCAAAATCTAAGTTATTTAATTTTAATTTTATTTGTTGTTTATATTTCTTTCTTTTTCATGCGATTCTTGTAGTTTTTTTTTAAAACAGTTTTATATCTTTCTTATTTTTTTTGACGGAAATGCTCTTTTCATGTTAATTTTTTTTGAATTTTAGGTTTTCTTATACCAATGACAAAAACTGTAAATAAATATAACTTTTTAGGGTATCTCTATAAAAGTTCTTCAATTAATAGATTAGATTTATAACCTATCTTTTTTTTTTGTGTGCACAACCTATCTTTATATATTATAAACTAAGCAGCATCCGTCTAACATTTGTTTTCTTTCAAATAACATTTTCCGTGGGGAGAGGATTATCTACACGTCAAATCATACTATGCAGTTGGTCATACATATATTTCATACGATTTGCCCTACTTTATCAATAGTACTTTTACGATGAAAAACATTATCAATAATAAGTTCACACGTGTGTACGTAAATCCACAAAATATTTCTCATCAAATCCTGATTTGTCAATGCTTTTCCAAAGCACATTTTGAGCATTTGCCCAAATAATTACATTAGCGTAACGAGGCCCAATTATGGTCACGTAATATCATATAATAAGGCCCAATTAGATTAAATATTACTGATAATCAAAGAAAAATTCACAAAACTACGAGGCGTAAATACATTTCTTAACAAAACTCTGCATAATTCAATTTTTTCATATTTACACATTTTCAAAATTTTAAAAGTTTGATTTATCCTTTAAAAAATTATCAAAATTAAAATTTTTTCATTTGAATTCGCTAATTAGTGTATAGGGTATAGTATTAAGGGGTAAGATTGTGTGAGTAGAGTTTATTTGGATGGGAGAATTACAAAACTACACAATTTGAATTACATTTCACAAAACTACACCATTTCAAAATTACTTCGCAAAACTACACCTAAACACTCAAAATTAAATCCAAATAAACTCCACCCACACAATCATACCCCTTAATACTATACCATAAACACTAATTAGCGAACCCAAATGAAAATATTAATTTTGATAATTTTTTAAAGGGTAAATCAAACTTTTAAAATTTTGAAAGGATGTAAATATGTGAAAAATTGAATTAGGTAGAGTTTTGTAAAGGAAGAGAAGAAATTGTGTAGTTTTGTGAATTTGTCTTTAATTAATGTGGATATACTATTTTATCAGATTAATTAGTTGATGTAATTATCATTACTAGTAATGAATTCTCACATATACCGTTCATATCGAAGTTGGGATAATTAAAACTGTTAAGTAATGTACAATCTATATATATATTAAGAAAAATATAAGCAAAAAATAACAATAAGCAAAAAAAATATTAAGCAAAATATGAGCAAAAAACAATAGTAAGCAAATTATAAGTTAGAAACATATTATTAATGAAAAGTTTAGATGATACAATTCTAAATTTAAAAATGTAACTTTACAATACGTGGAGTTTGTGATCTTTTAAAATAGAATGTTTAAATGCTAGTTGTTGGGGAAGACCTACGACAGTGTATGATTGACTAATGGGGAGGCCAGTTGTGCCCAAAAATGTTGACAAAAAAAATGCTAGTTGTTGTTTTTTGTTGAAACACTCAACTCTTTCTCTCTCAGACTCTCCCTATTAAAGCCCAATATCAAAGATCAAGATAAAGTCAAAAGCCAATGTGTGTTAGGGTTTCTTATGAAATTTAGTTTAGTATAAATATGCTTCTTATGAGATTTAGATATGTAACCTTGAGAGTTGTCTCAAAACAACTCTCCTTCTTTAATCTTATAATTGTTATAATCTAAAGTTTTGTGTTCTTGGTGACAATTATATTCTCTTCTTTGTTAGTTTTTAGATTCTCTAAATAAAACTTTAATAAGCTATTTACTTTTTATCTTAGTTTTCTATTTCAATAATCTATACAAATCCACTTATTAGATTTGTTTTCATGGTATCAGAGTGCACAAGATCCATGGGATCTCACTAATTTTCGCCTACATCAACAACATAAAGGAGATGAAGAAGTTGATATTAAGCTTCACAAAATCGATGCCATCAAGTCATCTTCAAATCATCACGAGACCAATCGTTTGAAATTATCAAAACAGTTTTGTAAAAGAGATACAAGGATTGAACTCAAGTGAGCAACCTGTTCTCGCCATCAAGAACCAAGTGAGTGAAGTGGCAAAAGACATTTTTGAAGGATGACAAAAGATCTTGGTCAAAGATGAAGGATGATGAAGAGTGGTCTATTATTGAAGGGAAGAATGTCAAAACTTAAGAGGAAATGTTGTGATGTGCTTCATGGACTGAAACTAGTCATGTTATATCGATGGTTTTTGGTTTTGGATGGCAAATAAGAAGATTTCATAGAACGCATACAAGGTGTTTGCAAAAATGTCCAAAAGAAAAGAGGAGATAGGTATTGCTTATATGCCACAATCTTCTTGCTCCTAGTCAAAGTATATGTGGGAGTAAAGCTTGCTCTACAAGTCCAAAGAAGGAACCTCTGAGAGAGTATTGCTTGCTCTACATGTACAAGTTAGAAGCAACTAGATTATTAACATTATATCATCAAAGTCTGTCTGTGTCAAAGACTGTGTCAAAGAATGTGTCAGGTCAGAGAAGCAATTAACTCTCTATTTCGGCGATTGTTTACCTATCTCTTCGGCTAAGTGAAATTTTGGTCCACATTTTGAGTTCTCCTTCGACTACTCAAGCTACTATCAAGCATTGCGGTTTCAAACTAAGCTTCCATGCTTCCACCGACGCTAAGTTTGCGGGGGCGTATTAAAGCCCAATATCAAAGATCAAGATAAAGTCAAAAGCCCATGTGTGTTAGGGTTTCTTATGAAATTTAGCTTAGTATAAATATGCTTCTTATGAGATTTAGATATGTAACCTTGAGAGTTGTCTCAAAACAACTCTCCTTCTTTAATCTTATAATTGTTATAATCTAAAGTTTTGTGTTCTTGGTGACAATTATATTCTCTTCTTTGTTAGTTTTTAAATTCTCTAAATAAAGTTTTAATAAACTATTTACTTTTTATCTTAGTTTTCTATTTCAATAATCTATACAAATCCACTTATTAGATTTGTTTTCACTTCCTACTCTATTTAAGATTAATTAAATTAATGTTCAATAACTTGATCTCTTCAAAATCAATAAGTTTTCTGGGTCCCAAAAAATTAATATTTGATGTAATTATATTATATTTATAAATTTATTGATTACTATAGTTAATTTGTAAATATTTTATTATATAATTCAAACAAGTCACAAGAAGATAAATATATTTAACCATCAGTCCATTTGCTTACATGTCTATTTGAAACCTAGCCCAGCTTGATATACTAATATGTAATAGAGTCCGTCTTTACTTCATGGACAAAAGTCGAATCATTTTGGAAAAACTGGACGTGACGTTCTTAAATTATTTATTCGATGTTACAAAAAACATATTTATTCATGAAAATATACATTATCAACAAATATTTTGGAATGGAATGTCCAAAAATAGAAACATGCGACAGTCTTTCAATTATTTTGCATTTGGTGGAGTCTTTAATTCTGTGGGAACCATGTCAAGGTACTGCAAAAAATATTAGATTTTATGGAATCAGATCATACATACACAGATACACTTTATAAAAATGGGTTTTTTGTTTCATAAATCGTATATATACTTGAACCCAACATTCAACCTTTTTAGGGCAAAATATTGAGTAAATGTTTTTTTTTTTTGATAAAGGGTATTCAATTTAAATTGCAAGTGTTTTTTATGAAGGTTTTACTATTGAAATTGGGAAAATAAAAATACATGGTATGATCACAGGATTATACAATTGTTAAAAAGCCATATAGTTTGTAATATTTTAGATCTTGATTTAAGTATCTCTACTTGCTTAACTAACGTCTACAATGAGTTTTATTAGTAGACAAAAGAAGAAACCTAAAAGCTATGAAGATAATATGTAAATAGAGTCTTGGAGATGGTCTCTAAGCTACTACCAGTTGTACAGCTCTTTATATAGCTTAAGAACCAGTAAAAGAAAAATCAAAGACAACACTACTGCTGGTTTGTATAAAGCATGTACAACGTAGATTATAGCAAAATATAAGCAAAAAATAATAAGAAGAAAATTATGAGCAGAAATAAGTAATAAACGAAAGAAATACTAAGCAAATTATAAGTTAGAAACGTAGTATTTTCAACCTTATATACATTCAACCTATGTATCAATATTTTATATTGTAATGTATTTATATGATTTGTCTTTTGGTCTAACAATGTATTTATATGATATATGTATATATATTTATATGTGAACTAGGTGATGATCCCACGCCATGCGCATGGAGGTTACTCAAAAATAATCATTTACATTACAAAAAATTTATTTCCGGTTTTAAATAATCATAGAAACGAAATAAATATTGTATAAGGAACATAATTTATTTTAAATATAAATATATATTTATCGTGCTAAAAGTATAAATCTTTTTTACAACAAATTATCCAGATTATATGCATATCACTATATTCATAAATATATATATATATATACCAATAACACAATGAAATGATTAAAAGTATCACTACAAGAAACTGGGCAAATAGCAACGAATTTTAGCAAGGAATTAGCGAGGAATTTATTTAGCAACGGATTTGTGAGGAATTAGCGAGGAATTAGCGACGACACTAAATTTCGTCGCTAATTCGTCGCCAAATAGCAACGAAACTATTCGTCGCTATTTCGTTGCTATTTAGCGACGAAATAGCGACGATTTAAGGAGGAATTCCTATATCGTCGCTAAATCGTCGCTATTTCCTTGTTAAATAGCGACGAATTTGCAAGGAATATTGCTAGGTTTAAATTGTCGTTGCTAAATCGTTGCTAATTTTTGCAATATACAAATCTTTAAACCCTTAAACCACCCCAAAATAAAGGTTTTTAAGAATTAGTGTTAACTTAAGAAGTGTAAACAAAGGTGAAAACAATTGTATAAATCAATAAAAAAAAATTGATTACAATATTATACTTAACGTGTATTAACTTACCGTTAACTTATATGTTTTACTAACATAAAGTTTATAATACAGAATATTTTCAGTTTTTTAGTAAATATCATAATTTGAAGTGTTATTCTCAATCTTATAATCTATAATTACATATGAAGTATGTATTATAGCAAACCGTAGCAAAAATAGGGTTTGGGTTTAGCCGTTTTAGGGGTTGAAACGAATCCTAAAAATAAATAGCAACGGTTTGCAACGATTACAACGGGTTTAGCAACGATTTAGCAACGAATCGTTGCTAAATATTAAATAGCAACGATTTAGCAACGATTACAACGAATCGTTGATAAATCGTTCTAATTGTTTAATGTTTCGACATTTAACCTCGTACTTGATACATAGAATGTAACATATTAGTCTAATCAGTAATTTAGCAACGATTTAGCAACGATTTATCAACGATTAGTACTTTTAGGGGTTTAAATTTGTTGAACTAATATGTTTTACATATCATTGCTAAATCGTTGCAATTTGATAATTAGCAACGATTTAGCAACGATTCGTCGCTAATTCGTTGCTATTTAGCGACGATTTAGCGACGAATCGTTGCTAAATCGTTGCTAATATTTGCACTATACAAATCTTTAAACCCTAAAACCACCCCAAAATAAAGGTTTTTAAGAATTAGTGTTAACTTAAAAAGTGTAAACAAAGGTGAAAACAATTGTATAAATCAAAAAAAAAAATTGATTACAATATTATACTTAACGTGTATTAACTTACCGTTAACTTATAGGTTTTACTAACATAAAGTTTATAATACGGAAAATTTTCGGTTTTTAGTAAATATCATAATTTGAAGTGTTATTCTCAATCTTATAATCTATAATTACATATGAAGTATGTATTATAGCATAGCAAACCGTTTTAGGGGTTGAAACCCTAAAAATAGGGTTTGGGTTTAGCAACGATTTAGCAACGAATCGTTGCTAAATCGTTGCTAAATCGTTGCTAAATATTAAATAGCAACGATTACAACGAATCGTTGCTAAATCGTTGCTAATGTTTCTGACATTTAACCTCGTACTCTGATACATAGAATGTAGCTTATGTGTCCGATCAATTATTTAGCAACGATTTAGCAACGATTTAGCAACGATTCGTTGCTAAATCGTTGCTAAATACTTGATCGGACACGTACACTGTATCCGTCATAGGTCTTGTACTTGGCGTAATACATGTTAGGGTTTAGCAACGAATTAGCAACGAAATGTTGGAATCGTTGCTAATTCGTGACTAAACAAAAAATAGCGACGATTTAGCAACGATTCGTTGCTAAATCGTCGCTAAATTTTCGTTTTCCCTCCGGTGGGAAAACGAAAAGATTACAAAAACCATTCGTTGCTAAATCGTTGCTAATTAGCAACGATTTAGCAACGATCACAAAATCTATAAATATGGCCAAATTCTTTCATTTTTTTCACACAACCTTCTCTCTACATTTTATCTCTCTACAATCTCTCTATAAAAACATCACAATTTCTTTTCAAAACACTAAACATTTTTACAAAAATGCCTCCTCGTCCAAACCATTATTTTAATTTCATCCGTAATCGTTCTGGTAGCGGATCTGATTCTAATCCGATCCGACAACCTTCGAACCAACCCGGCCCCGACATCCATGAGGTCCCCGAGGTGGGGTTAGATGCTACTTCCAACATTCCACCGGTTGGAGATATGCCGGCGGATTTACCACCGCCTCCGCATCAAGGACCCCACATGATGCGGATCTTGGATCTCCTACGGCAAGAAGGCCACGACCGTTTGCCGTTGATAGATCCGACCACCGGCCGCGACACACATTTTGGTAATTTTTTAATATTATATTAAAAATATTAAAAAAATATTAAATATTAAATATTAATAAAAAATTGTACTTTGTTAGGTTTTGCGATAACAAAGTGAGTCGGAGTGTCGCGGACACAATGAAGTCTTACTTCGTCGAGCCGCACGTGAACTGGTCCCAAACGCCGGGATACATACGGGACATCTGGTTCGAATCTTTCGCGGTAAACTAAATTAAATTTTAAATTTTAATTAAAATAATTTATATTTAAATATAAATTAAAATTTTTAATTTGAAACTTTTAATTTGAAAATTTTAATTTAAAATTTCTAATTTAAAAAGTTAAACTAAAACTTAGTTTTAATTAATAGCAAAAATGGCATTGGGCCGAGGGCGATACGGTGAAAGTCCGTAAGGGGGTTCAACGAGAAGGCGATGCACCGCCTTACCGGCATTGTTTCCGGTTGGAAGAAAGACTGGAAACTAAAAGGAGATGGTGGAAAAGCCGGAGTCGATGGACCGGCGGTGTGGAAAGGGCCGATCGACTACCGGACGGAACCGCATTCTCTCGCCGTCGCGCAAAACTGTTCCAAGTCCCGCCTCACTCATGTCGACGAGAAGGGTCCCTACGTCCACACTTCGGGACCGAGTTCATACGCCGGTCGTCGTATTCAAATGGTAAATTTAATTTTTTAACACTTTCTTTAATTATTTTTCAAATAAATAAATATTTAATATAAATATCAAATATAGGCCGAGGAAGAGGGTGAACTTCCCCCTATTGTGGAGATATTGAAGAAAACCCGAAGCGCAAAGATGGGTCATATGTCGGTTCACGATCGAAAAGATCGTGAATGACTATGAGGCTAGACTCGCCGAGCGGGTAAGTCAGTCGTCCACTGAAGAAGGGAGCTCAGTGAACTCCTCGGGACGACTTTCGGTCGCGGAATGCGACCAAATCTACTACGAGGTAAATAATTTAATTTATATTTTTTAAATTATATTATATTTACTAACGGATATATAATATTAATTCTACGTAGGTCGCTCCGAAAAAGAAGAACCACACTTTCGGAGTCGGTTCTATCGAGACCGTTCCCGCAGCTTCTTCATCGCAACCTCATGTTTCTCAGCGGGATCAGGCTACGGAGAATGCTCGTTTGCGACAGGAACTCCAAGATACAAACGCCCGCTTCAAGACAATGACGGATCTATTCTCCATAATTGCGATGGATAGTCCAAACCTGGCTAATGCGATGCGGGAACGCGGATTAGGGGTCGATCCGGAACCGGAGGTTGCTCCAGACGAGGCTGAAGCCGCAGCTCAAGAACTGGGACGGAATGTCGGGATTAATGATTTTGATCCCTAGTTTAGTTTTTTAAAAATGTAATTTGAATTTTAAATTTTAATTATAATAATTTTATTTTATTTTTAATTTTAATTTTTTTAAAAAAAAATTTTTAAATTTTTTTTTTAAAAATCGTTGCTAATTCGTTGCTAAATTAGCAACGAATTAGCGACGATTGTTATGTTCTTCGTTGCTAAATTAGCAACGAATTAGCGACGATTGTTATGTTCTTCGTTGCCAAATCGTTGCTAAATTAGCAACGATTTGGCAACGATTTCATCAAATCGTCGCTAATTCGTTGCTAATTTAGCAACAAATTAGCAACGATTTGCATAAAGAATCGTTGCCAATTCGTTGCTAAATTAGCAACGAATTAGCGACGTTTGCAGCAATTTCATAAGTTTTTAAATTCTGAAAATCGAAAATAATTTTTTAAAATTCGACGCTAAATCGTTACTATTTCGAAGCTAAAATAACCTTGCAAATTCGTTGCTAATTCGTCGCTAAAATAGCAACGAATTAGCAACGAATATTTGGCAACGAATTAGCAACGATTTCGAGTCGTCGCTAATTTAGCAACGAATTAGCGACGATTTCGAAATAGCGACGAGCGATTAGCGACGAAAATGTAATCGTCGCTAAATCGTTGCTAAACGCGTTTAGCAACGATTTAGCAACGATTTTGGTCGTTGCTAAATGTGCAGATTCTTGTAGTGTATTGAAGATTGCGATATTGGTTGAAATTTTCTGAAAATAATTAGAAGAACTTGAACGTTATAACATGTTTTATTTTATAAAACTAGGTAATTTCTCGCGCCATGCGCGATGAATAAATTTTGAAAATAATTAAGTTTTACGTAAAAGTGGATAATTATGTTTAAGGTTTAATATAAGAATATTTCTAATTTGATTTACTTTTAGTATTGGATATAAAAAATTTCAATTTTTTTATTTGAACTCCACTCATTTTTGTAGAAATATATATTTATAAAAGTATTCACATAAACGGATCCGAATATCCTTCAAAAGTCAACGAATATTCTCTGACCGAATACTCGTCTAATGGATCTGAATTCGAGTCATTTTTTACGGATTTAGGCATATGCAAATCCAGATATCTTAAAAAATGGATATATAGATCCGATTCACCATTAATATGCGGTATATATTTATAAGGTTGTGGTGACGTTAAACGTTTTAATACTGAGATTTATTGTTATATCCATTTCATAATAAATATGGTTTTTTAAAAATTCTTTTATTCCAACGGTTTATTCTTTTTAATTTTGATTGAAAAATTTAATGCGTTTTGACTTTTTTAACCAATAAAATTTTATTACATTTTTCTAAATTTTTTCTACTATATATATATTTTTTTTAAAAAATTTAGAATTTATATTCTAAAGTATTTTTTATTTTATTTGTTTTTCCATAAATGATGCTTGAAATTTATTATAGCTATTAGGCCTTAAAAGCCTTTTTCATTTTTTCTATTAATAATTTTTTTTTTCATGTCACAATTTTGATTGGTTATTAAAGATCTTTCTTGCCATGTCACAAGTAATTTGTTGAAACTCATTGTGGTGTTGACACCTAAGATTTTTTACAAAAATCACTTCACAAATAATGTCTTAGGGATATATTTAGGTGTTAAAATATATCCTTAGAAATCTTAGGGATTTCTTAACAACCTTAGGGGATTTTATTTTGGCTAAGGGATATATTTTATCATCATATAAAAATCACTTCATATTGGATGTAATAAAAAAAATAATGTCTTAGGGATATATTTTATCATCATATAAAATAAAACGTAATATATTTCATAATAATATACTAACAATATTATTAGTTTCAAACAAACTATTGTTTTGTATATTCAAGATATTTTTGTAATTTCGATGCGAAAAAATTATGTTATAAATTTTTAAAAAGTAGGTTAGTTTTCAAATAACATAAAATAATAATTATAATAATCGTCTAAAAGAATAAAATATGTCAAAAAGAATAATAATTCTAGAATAGTAATAATTGGGCTAAATTTTTTTTTTGATTTTGATTATTAAAAATGTGAAATCGTAAAGAAAAATCGGCCGTTAAAAAAAATAATCAAAAATATATTGAATCGCAATATACAAAAAATGGAAAAAATCGGAAATCGGGGTGTATAAAAAAAAGTCAGAAATAAATTGAGACACAATTTTATAGAGGCGAAAATATAAGAGCATAAACGCAAAAAAGTAAAATATAGGCAAAATTTTAATGGGAGAATTACAAAACTACACCGTTTGAAGTATATTTCACAAAACTATACTATTTCAAAATTACTTCACAAAACTACAGATAAACACTCAAAATTAAATCCAAATAAACTCTATCCACACAATTTTACCCCCTTAATATTATACCCTAAACACTAATTAGCGAACCCAAATGAAAAAATTTTAATTTTGGCAATTTTTAAAAGGGTAAATCAAGGTTTTAATTTTTTTTATTTTTATTATATCAACTTTTAAAATTTTGAAAGGGTGTAAATATGTGAAAAAATTAAATTAGGTGTAGTTTTGTGAAGGAGGTGTTGAAAAAGTGTAGTTTGTGAATTCCTTAATTTAATTTTAATTGAGCCTAATATATAAGGGCATAAACGCAAAAAAATAGAAATATATATATTTATCTTGCTAAAAGTATAACTCTTTTTTCCAGATTTTATACATATCACTATATTCATAAATATATATGTACCAATAACACAATGAAATGATTAAAAGTATTGAATGATTTTGTATGTGATAAAATCATATTTATATTAGAAGATTTCTTATTTTGTTTCTTATTGTATTAACAATTTCGTTACCTAACGATAAAGTTTGGGCCGAATCATGTATGACATATCTCTTACAAACGATGTGATTTCTCTTTGTTGTTCCTTATAATTATCACTTGATAATTTTTAATAGCAATAATTAACTGAACATTTTTTGTTTAAAAAGAAGTGCTAAAATCCAAATATATGTATTTTTAAAAAATTCAATCTTGGTATAAACTAAAATAAAATATTAGGGAATATTGAAGAGAGATGAAATCAAAAGTTTTATTATTAACTTTTCTTGTTAGTATCTTTTTCAAGTACAAAGATGATTGCGAAACAACAACATGATGTTGTCTATTTATAGTAATATAAGGTCGGTTTAAAGTCGGTTAAATCGATAATGGGCTTGGGCTTATACGATGGGTAATTATATTTTATCCAACACTCCTCCTTAATTATCCATCATCGGTAAATTGTGTACTGCCTCGTTAAAACCTTTATTACGGAAAAACCCGATAGGGATAAAAACCGTAATAAGGAAAAAGAGTACAATAACATAATCTCCCCCTGAAAGCGTCAACTATATCATTCACTTTAAAGATCCCGTAAATGACGCATTCCGATGCTGTGTATATGTTTTCTAAACATCGTAGTGGGAAGCGCCTTTGTAAACACGTCTGCTGCGTTTTCGCTTGAACGAACATATTGAATGTTGACTTCTTGGTTCTTCTCAAGTTCTTGAGTATAAAATATGAACCTTGGCGGAATATGTTTAGTTTTGTCGCTCTTGATATATCCTTCCTTGATTTGAGCAACACATGCAGCGTTGTCTTCCAAAAGTAGTGTTGGCTCTTTGTCAACGATTAACCCGCTTGCTTCTTGTATATGTTTAGACATGGCTCGTAGCCATACACATTCTCTGCAAGCTTCATGAAGCGCGATTATCTCTGCATAATTTGACGAAGTAGCAACTAACGTCTGTTTTTGAGAACGCCATGAGATCGCAGTTCCACCCATTGTGAAAACATATCCGGTTTGCGATCGAGCTTTATGCGGATCTGATAAATATCCGGCATCTGCGAAACCAACTAAACGAAAACCAGAGTTTTTAGGATAATATAGTCCTAAATCAATTGTACCTTGGAGGTAACGGAATATATGTTTTATTCCGTTCCAGTGTCTGCGAGTAGGAGATGAATTGTATCTTGCAAGCAGATTAGTAGCAAATGCTATATCTGGCCTTGTGCAATTTGCAAGATACATTAATGCGCCTATAGCACTCATATAAGGTACTTCAGGACCTAACACTTCCTCGCTATCTTCACAAGGTCGAAATGGATCTTTATCAATATCAAGTGACCTATTTTCCATTGGAGTACTCAAAGGAGTTGATTTATCCATGTTAAACCGATTTAAAACTCTTTGAGTATAATTTGATTGATGCACAAATATTCCGTCTCGGAGATGCTCTATCTGGAGCCCAAGACAAAACTTTGTTTGCCCGAGATCTTTCATTTCAAACTCTTCTTTCATATGAGTTCGTGCATCATCAATATCCTTTTGAGTCCCAATCATGTTCAGGTCGTCAACATAAACAGCAATGATCACAAATCCATTCTGGGATTTCTTAATAAAGACGCAAGGGCATATTTCATTATTTACATAGCCCTTGTTTAACAGAAAATCGTTTAAACGATTATACCACATGCGTCCGGATTGTTTTAATCCGTAAAGTGATCTTTGTAATTTGACCGAACATAATTCACTTGATATATCATTCATCTTTGATCCTTCGAGGATCTTTAATCCTTTCGGGATTTTCATATATATATCATTTTCCAGTGATCCATATAGATATGCAGTCACAACATCCATAAGGTACATCTCCAAATTCTTGGATGCCGTTAGGCTCATTAAGTACCTGAATGTGATTGCATCCATAACCGGGGAATAAGTTTCTTCATAATCAATTCCCGGTCTTTGAGAAAAACCTTGTGCTACAAGACGAGCTTTATATCTCGTTATTTCATTTTTCTCATTTCTTTTCCGCACGAAGACCCATTTACATCCAACTGGCACTACATCTTCTGGTGTAATGACAATGGGTCCGAAAACATCTCTTTTATTGAGAGATATCAACTCTGTTTTCATGGCAATTTGCCATTTTTCCCAATCATGCCTTTTCTGGCATTCAGATACAGACTTTGGATCTAAGTCATCATTTTCATCATCTATTTCTTTAGACACAGAAAATGAGAATATCACATCATCATCATCAATTTCATTTCTAAGCCACATTTTTCCATTATGGGCATAATTAATAGAAATCTCATAATTTTCTGTGTTACATTCGTCTTCAGGACATTCCTCATTTTCTTTCTGTTCCGGAACATTTTCATATATGTCTTCGGGACATTTTTCGTTGTTTGATTCTTCTGGAACCTTTTCATTTATTTCTACCTCTTTCTTTTTCTTTCGAGGATTTTTATCCTTAGGTTCATTTATTTTACTCCCATCATTATTCTCTTTAGGAATATCGATTCTTGATGGGACATTTGCTGCGGGTATATATGATTTTGTTACTTTCCGCGTATCTGTAAACGCATCTGGAATTTGATTTGCCATATTTTGTAGATGAACTATTCTTTGAACTTCAAGTTCACGTTGTTTAGTAGGGGGATCCAAATGTAATAATGTAGATGTATACCATGTAACATCTTTCGGAATTTTCTGAATTCCTCCCCCTAAAGCTGGAAATTCATCCTCATTAAAATGGCAATCGGCAAACCGTGCCGTAAACATATCACCAGTTTTCGGTTCCAAATACCGAATTATACTTGGTGATGTATATCCCACATATATACCCAATCTTCTTTGTGGTCCCATCTTTGTTCTTTGCGGTGGGGCTATGGGTACATACACCGCACATCCGAATACACGGAGATGGGAAATATTCGGCTTATGGCCAGATGTTAATTCCAACGGGGAAAACACATGATAGGCACTTGGTCGTATTTGTACCAGTGCTGCTGCATGCAAGACAGCATGTCCCCAAACTGAGATTGGGAGTTGTGTTCTCAATATTAACGGTCTTGCAATTAGTTGCAACCGTTTTATTAAAGACTCAGCCATGCCATTTTGTGTATGAACGTGGGGAACCGGATGCTCAACATCGATCCCCAATGACATACAATATTCATTAAATACTTGTGAAGTAAATTCACCGGCATTATCTAGCCTTACTTTCTTTATGGTATAATCTGGGAATTGAGCCCTTAACTTTATTATTTGGGCAATAAATTTTGCGAAAGCCGTATTTCGTGTTGTCAATAGACATACATCTGACCATCTACTGGATGCGTCAATTAATACCATGAAATATTGAAATGGCCCGCACGGTGGATGTATAGGTCCACATATATCACCATGTATTCTTTCCAAAAAATCAGGTGATTCATTCCCAACTTTTGTTACTTGATGGCCGAGTTATCAATTTTCCTTGAGAACACGCGGTACATGAAAACTCGTTCGATTGAAAAATCTTCTGGTTTTTCAATGAATGGCCATTAGAGTTTTCTACAATCTTTCGCATCATCACTGAACCAGGATGACCGAGTCTTTCATGCCACACTTTAAACGTACTAGTAAACTTCGGGTTTACTATGACATATGTTTCAATTTTGTTTATTGTTGTGGCATATAAACCTGAGGATAACATTGGTAATTCTTCCAATATGTATTTATCCTCTGATGTAATGCAAAGATATTTAGTGCCATTTTTACTCACTGTTTTTACATGATATCCACTCTCTCGGATATCTCTGAAACTTAACAAGTTTCTTTTAGATTTTGGGGAATATAACACATTTTTTAATTCAAATTGTGTCCCCTTTGGCATTGAAAAACTAGCTCTTCCGCAGCCTATAATTATCTTTGCATTTCCGGATATAGTACTCACGCTTCGGCGGAGCTGTTAATTTGAGATCGGGAAAATACTTTCTATCTTTGAGGATTGTATGCGTTGTCGCACTATCGCAAACAGATATCCCCATCTTTGATCTCAAGCTTAGACATTTTTCGAATAATCATAAAACATGTATTAACACATCAAAACGATTTTTATATTACAAAAATATGTTACTAAAGTTACTTTATTGCAAACTTTATATTACACCAAAAACTATTTAGTATATTACAAAACATAGTTATTAAAACGAGCTATCATGTCTTTTATTTCTTAGTCTATGTTTTCCATTGATGCTCCTGGATCAAGGAAATCTGCAATGTCCAGATGAGTATCTTCATCTAAGCCACGAAAACTAGGTTCGGCTTCATCATGGACGAAATTTGTTTCAACTCCTTTCCCTTTCGGTTTCTGAGATTCTTGAAACAGATCGACTAGGTGCCTTGGCGTACGACAGGTACGCGACCAGTGGCCTTTCCCACCACATCTGTAACAAGAATCTTCACCTTGTCTTTTCACTGTACGACCACCATTATCTTCTGGATAATTCTTAATTTGTTTCCCCGAATCACGATTATAATATCCTCTACCTTGTCTTCCTCTTTGTCCTCTCCCTCGTCCATAACCACGACCACGATCACGACCGCGACCACGTCCTCGCAAATTGGTGTAACTGGATGATGCCACATTCACTTCAGGGAATGGAGCAGATCCAGTTGGACGAGTTTGATGGTTCACCATCATTAGCTCATTGTTTTGTTCAGCAACTAAGAGGACTTGCATCAACTGCGAATACTTCGTGTATCCGCTTGCTCGATATTGTTGTTGCAGGAGGACATTTACGGGATGAAATGTTTGGAGCGTCTTTTCGATCATATCGTAATCGCTTACCTTTTCTCCGCACAACTTCATTCTAGAAGTTATTCCAAACAAGGCGGAGTTATATTCTCCAACACTTTTATAATCTTGAAATCGGAGATTTAGCCATTCATGTTTGGCTTTTGGTAAAATCACATACTTCTGGTGATCAAACCTATCCTTCAGGGATTCCCAGAGATCTGCAGGATCTTCTTGGGTAATATATTCATTTTTTAGATCATCATGAATATGGTGGCGTAAAAACATCATGGCCTTAGCCTTTTTCTCATCAGGAGTTATTTCTAACTTATCAATTGCACTGATAAGCTCTTTTCCTTTCAAATGTATTTTTGCATCTACAGCCCATGTCATATAATTTCTTCCGGAAACATCAAGGGCAGTAATTGCAAGTTTTTCCAAATTTGACATGATAACTATAAAGAAAATAATAATCTGTTAGAAAAGATTATTTATATTTTGCCATAATTTCTTTTATAATTTTATTAGCCTTTTGGCAAAAATCTTTCAGTTTAAAATTTGGCAGAGTTTCTCTTAGATTTTTAATTTATTTACTTTTAAATTTTGCCTGAGTTTCTTTTAAATAAAATCAATATTTAAAATATTTTTAAGATGCAAAATTCTGGCATAGTTTTTAAACATAATTTTTGCATTATATTTATAATAATATATAATAAATTTAGGAGGCAGAGCCTTCCATGTTCAGGCGGCATAGCACGCCATAGATAATAAATAACGAAAGCATAATAAATTTAGGAGGCAGAGCCTACCATGTTCAGGCGGCATAGCACGCCATAGATAATAAATAACGAAAGCATAATAAATTTAGGAGGCAGAACCTACCATGTTCAGGCGGCATAGCACGCCATAGATAATAAATAACGAAAGCATAATAAATTTAGGAGGCAGAGCCTACCATATTGAGGCGGCATAGCACGCCATAATAAATGAATAACAAAATATAATTATATAAAATAATTAATTTAATATACCTTCAAATTATTAATTTACTATACCTTTTACTATACCTTCGAAGTATAACCAGATGAACGGGTAGAGCTTCGTGCTGATAACGTGGTATAAACTAAAATAAAATATTAGGGAATATTGAAGAGAGATGAAATCAAAAGTTTTATTATTAACTTTTCTTGTTAGTATCTTTTTCAAGTACAAAGATGATTGCGAAACAACAACATGATGTTGTCTATTTATAGTAATATAAGGTCGGTTTAAAGTCGGTTAAATCGATAATGGGTTTGGGCTTATACGATGGGTAATTATATTTTATCCAACAAATCTATGATTCTGGACAATATTAATTAACAAAGGGGTTGGTTGTATACGTGCTAGACATGTCAAATTGAGTCAAAATATTTGGTTTGATTCAAACCAAACCAAACCATTAACCAATTAAACCATTAATTTGATTCTTATTGAGCTAATGGTTTAAATGGTTAATGAGTTTAGTGGATTGGTTTTAATTTGATTTAAATATATTGGGTTAATGGTTTATCCAAACCAAACCACAAAATTATTATTATTATTATTTTTGTCAATAACCACAAAATTATTAATTAAAAAAAGAAAGAGATCGAAGAAAAATCCATAGAAGAAGAAATCGTCTTCTCTCAACACTCATAAGCTTTTAAGCTTCTCTCAACAATCGTCTTCTCTCCGACAAGAAAACACCTTGCAAGGTTCTATCTCTACATCCTCTCTTTTATGATTTCTCCGAGAACGCATTTGGGTTTTTGCTTATTGAGATTAAAAGGCCTTTCCTTTATGTCCTGATTTGATTGTGATTTGTTTTTGCTACACATTATATTCTTATTTGAGCGTTTGATTGATAAAGCTTCGTTTTTTACAAGACCCCGCTGCTATTTGGGTTTATAGGATATTTTTTGTCTCTTTGTTTACTTGTTGAGCTCTTTTAGATTTTATACAATCTTTAATATTTTAATTTGATGTTTTATGTGATTTTTAATTTGATGTTTCCAATAGGTGAAACTATGGACAATGAAGAACGACATACTCAAAGTGGTGGTGATGGAGGGCAATCATCAACAGGTGCATCACAACCTTTGATGCTTACTTCTAAACGCGCAAAAAGAAGTGAGATGTGGAAACACTATGTAATAGAAAAAGATGAGCATGGTGAAGAAAAAGCATATTGTCAAAAATGTTCAAAGAGTTATTTATGGCTGCCACATTCTGGTACGTCTAATCTTCTACGCCATTTTAGAAAATGCTCACTAGCTTTGGATAAAGAGAAACATGTAGTGAAGATTGATAACAAAATTGCTAGAGAGAAGTTTAGTAGAGTGATAATTAGGCACAATCTCCCTTTTATTGTTGTTGAGTATGAGGAGCTGAGAGATTACCTTAGTTATCTGAATCCAGACTATCAATGTTACACTAGAAACACTGCTGCAGCTGATGTGATTAGAACTTGGGTTAAGGAGAAACAAAAACTGAAGTATGAGTTAGAGAAGGTTCCTAGTAGAATATGCTTAACATCAGATTGTTGGACTACACTCCTCGGAGATGGTTATGTAGTATTAACCGCACATTATGTAGATACTAAATGGGTTTTAAATAGCAAAATTCTTTCGTTCTGTGATATGCTCCCTCCTCACAGTGGTGAAGCTTTAGCTTCTAGACTTCATGATATTTTGAAAGATTGGGGGATAGAAAAAAAAGTTTTTAGCTTGACTCTCGACAATGCTATAGCCAATGGATCTCTACAAGATATCTTAAAGGATAGGCTTAACTTAGACGAAAGTTTACTTTGCAAAGGAGAGTTTTTCCATGTCCGGTGTTGTGCCCATATCCTAAATTTGATAGTGCAAGATGGTTTAGAAGTTATTGCTAGTGCACTAAGCAAGATCAGAGAAACGGTCAAATATCTCAAAAGCTCAAAATCAAGAAGGCTTGCTTTAGCTGAATGTGTAGAGGGCCAAGGGTTAATCGTGTTGTCTTTGGATGTTGAGCATAGATGGAATTCTACTTACATAATGCTTGAAAAAGCTTTAAAGTATGAGAAGGCATTAAATAGGTTTAAAGTGGTTGACAAAAACTACAAATATTGTCCCTCTAGTCAAGACTGGAAAAGAGCAAGGTTGATTCATGAGATTTTGATGCCTTTCTACAGTATTACTACTTTAATGTCAGGGCGAAGCTATTCAACATCTAACTTGTATTTTGGTCATATTTGGAAGATTCAATGCTTGTTAGAAGTGAATAGAGGCCATGATGACAAAGTAATTGCAGAGATGATTCGCCAAATGAGGATAAAGTTCGATAAATACTGGGAAGAATATAGTGTTGTTCTTGCAATGGGAGCAGTTCTAAATCCAAGAATGAAATTTCGACTTTTGAAGCGTTGTTATGATGAATTGGATCTGTTCACTTCACAAGATAAGATAAATCACCTTGAGAGTAAGCTTTATAAGCTTTTTGAAGAGTATCGAAAACAATTTCCTTTAACTCCAGTTGTGAGCTTTGGTAGAACAAGTTCTTCTGCTCCTAAACGAAAACGAGGGAATTTGGATGTACAAGATGTATTAGAGTATATAGAGGTTAAGTAAACCGGGTTATACCGGATATATGATTTCGGTTTATTCTGGTACAATTGACCGTATATATACATATGTACATACGATAGTTTTTGGATAAGTTTTGATAATAAAGTTTGTTACAACGGAACTTTTCTTCTCCGGTTAACTTCTTTCTTCTCCGGTGAACAAGATTTAATATGGTATCAGAGCACTGAGTTAGGCTCGGAATCTTCCGCTTTTCTCGCCGGAATTCTTATCGGAGGTCTTATCGGAAAATATGAGCTGTCTTGTTCCGCTTCTATGGAGATTTGTACGTCTAGTCATCGTCACCATTCTTGAGGCGATTCAGGCGGTTCAGGCTTGTTTCTTTCTTCTTATTCTCTTCGTTTCGTTGGATTGAAGCATAGTGATAGACGAATTGCTTGATTCTCTTCTTCTTCGTCGAAGAATTTCTTTGATTTTTGTGATTTTATTGGTTCGCGGATGGCTTCGTCAACGCCTGTGTTCGTTCCAATGAATCAACAATCCTCTTCTACGGATGCTTATGCGAATCCATATTATCTACATCACACTGATCATCCAGGACTCACTCTTGTATCAGATAGACTAACAACAACGTCTGATTTTCATTCTTGGAGAAGATCTGTGTGGATGGCTTTGAATGTCAGAAACAAATTACGGTTTATTGATGGTACGATCTCTAAACCTGCTTTGGATCATAGGGATTTGGGATCTTGGTCTAGATGTAATGACATTGTAGCTACTTGGTTAATGAACTCTGTGTCTAAGAAGATTGGCCAGAGCTTGTTGTTCATATCTACTGCTGAAGGTATATGGAAAAATCTCTTGACTCGGTTTAAGCAAGATGATGCACCAAGGGTTTATGATATTGAACAAAGGTTGAGCAAGATTGAGCAAGGTTCTATGGACATCTCTGCGTATTATACTGAATTGCTCACTCTTTGGGAAGAACATAGAAACTATGTGGAACTTCCTGTATGTACATGTGGAAGATGTGAGTGTGATGCAGCAGCCAAATGGGAGACCTTGCAGCAAAGAAGTCGTGTAACCAAGTTTCTTATGGGCTTAAATGAGAGTTATGAACCAACAAGACGTCACATCCTCATGTTAAAACCTATGCCAACCATTGAAGAGGCATTCAACATGGTTACACAAGATGAGAGACAGAAGACTATTAGACCTGTTACAAAAGTTGACAATGTGGCATTTCAAGCCGTAGTTAATGATGACTCGAAAAGGAGTACATAGCAGCTTATAACACCATGAGAGCAAATCGAACCGAGAGACCCATTTGTACAAATTGTGGAAAACTTGGTCACACAATTCGAAGTGTTATAAGATACATGGGTTTCCTCCAGGGTACAAGACAAGCTACAAGGGTAATAATGCTACAATACATCAGAATCAATCTAGGATACAACCAGCTCAACATTCTGCTCATAATCAATCACAGAACACCTATCCTAAGACCAATGCAATTGCTAATATATATGCTGAAGCAGCTGCATATCCATCTCAGAAAACTACACAGATGACAAATGATGGAAATGTGAGGTTGCAGGACTTAACATCACATCAAATCCAGCATCTAGCTAATCGATTTCATGCTCGGTTCAAGATTCAGAGTCCGCACCTTCTTCATTGGTTAATCCTGGTTCCACCGCTACTATTACGAACATGGCTTGATGACTCATACTTCCAATTCGGTATTCTACCCTTCCCCTCTACCGTCTTACATATGATAATCGAACCTATTTTTCCAAAACCATACTTTAACGACCTTACAAAAATTTTTACCCTCTGATGCTTGGATAATAGATAGTGGAGCTTCTAGTCATGTCTGTTCAGATACAGCTATGTTTACAGAATTGAAACATGTATTAAACATCACTGTTACACTTCCAAATGGCACTAGGGTACCAATTACACATATAGGAACAATTTGTGTCACACAGAAGTTGATTTTACATAATGTCTTGCTTGTTCCAGATTTCCATTTCAACTTGATTAGTGTAAGTTGCTTGGTTAAAAATATTTCTTGTTCTGCTCACTTCTTTGCTACTTGTTGCTTTATTCAGGAACATTCTCAGGGCTTGATGATTGGGAGGGGTAGCATATTCAACAATCTATACATACTGGAAACAGAAACTACATCCCTCTCATCATCATCTTCTGCACCTGCTAGTTCTTTTACTGGATCAATAACTGCATCTAATATTCTTTGGCATCAACGACTAGGACATCCTTCACAAAATGCTTTACAAAAACTTGTTAGTTTACTTCCAGATTTAAAAACATGTTCATTGGATAATTCACATTGTGATATTTGCCCTTTAGCTAAACAGAAGCGTCTTTCTTATCTTTCTAAGAATAATTTGTCTTTGAATCCGTTTGATCTACTTCATTTAGATGTATGGGGTCCTTTTAGTGTTGAATCTGTTGAAGGATATAGATACTTTCTTACCATTGTTGATGATTGCACTCGTGTTACTTGGGTTTATTTGTTGAAATCTAAAGGAGAAGTAGTTACTGTCTTTCCTCTGTTTTTGAAAATGATAGATACTCAATACAAGGCAAATGTTAAAGCTATTAGGACTGATAATGCACCAGAATTGTCTTTTACTAATCTTGTTCAAGAAAAAGGCATGTTGCATTATTTTTCATGTGCATATACACCACAACAAAACTCAGTAGTTGAAAGAAAACATCAGCATTTGTTGAATGTGGCTAGATCTTTGTTATTTCAGTCAAATGTTCCTTTGCAATATTACTTTTGAACTATAGTTTATTACTTTAATATATGTTACTTGATCTGATTTTGGTTTTGGCAATATTTTAAACAGATGTGCAACTGTTAGCTACTTAGCTTAATCTAGTTTTAGTATTTTACCATAGTTTAAATAATATAGTATTTGTCAAAATACTAATTTGTTTAAGTTCATATGATACATGATTTGTTTGACTTAGATGATGTTGCGGATTTTACGGAAGAAAGAAAGTCGGCTTTGAAGATGTACTTAGAAGATCCGAAATTAGAGATGAAGAACCATCCTAATCTCAATGTTTTGCAGTATTGGAAAGAAAATAAGCATCGATTTGGGGCGTTAGCTTACATGGCCATGGATGTTCTGAGCATTCCTGTTACTATTGTTGCTTCTGAATCGTCTTTCAGCATCGGATCTCATATCATAAATAAGTACAGAAGTCGACTTCTTCCAAGTAACGTTCAAGCATTGATATGTACACGTTCATGGATACATGGTTACACCATTGAAGGTATTTGTTATTGATAATTTCTTTAGTTATTGTGGTTTATATATTTTGTTAACATCATTCTTTTAAATTGTAGATAACAATGATGAATGTGAGATGGTTATTATTGGAACTGATCATGTGGAAGAACAATATATGGAAATAGAACATGATTGAAATGGAAAGAAGAGTATCCATATAACAGGTTGTTTTTCTATTCAAGTTTTTGCTTTCTAAAACCAAATGAATCTAATCTCAAGGGTATTGGTTGTTTAGTCTTTGTTCTTGTAACGAGTTTTGTTTTGATTCAAGTTTAGTATCTATGTTTATCTTTCAAACTCTTTAGCATTGAATCTTATGTGTCTAAGAGTGTTTGAGTTGCTTTGTCTTTTTATTGTTTCTTATAAAAATGTGTTATGTAAGTTAAAAATCATTAAGAGCTTGTTCGATTCACTATCTAATGCAATTTTGAATGTTTTCTTTCTAAGACTTTCTAAAAGTATAAAAAGTTTAGTTCAAAAGTTGCTTTTAGTGTGTTTATGCAAACCATTAATTTAATGGGTCAACTCATTTGACCCTTTAACCCATTAATTTAAATGGGTTATAGATTGACTCAAACCATTTAATTAATGGGTATGATTTACCCATTACCCATTTATTATTGAATCAATATGAGTTTGGTTTGGTTTGGTTTGGTTTACCCAATTTGACATGTCTAATACGTGCAGTGGTCAAGCCAGAGATGGATGTTTATTGCATATACCCGTGTGGACCCACCTATGGAGGTTTTGAATGTTTCCATGATCACTGTTTGTCGAATGGGTACGGCAATGGACATTGTGTTGTTGTACAAAACGATAATAATCGATCAATTCTCTGGCGTTTTAAGCATTAAGTATATCTCTTTTAATTTTATTATATCCAAACTAATAAGTTCTCCATATGAATCAAATTCTCGGATTTAATAGATGATGAAATTTTCCTACTTCCAGTCGCGTATGCCTCTTTTTCAATTGAATATATTCATATTTTATCGTTACAATGAAATTAATAATTCGACATTATAATTATAGATCCATTATCCAAATTTTTCTTATTATGATCGATGGACTCGATCGCTATAGATTTCTCAAGGGAAATGACTATAGATTTACTACGATACTGTAATTTCAAACCCACAATGTAATACTGATCACTAAAAGCCCATTTCAAAGACTAAATAGAAATGGTTAATATTTTGACTTCTTGTTGTTTACCTTATATTCATGATTCAACCTATGTATCAATATTTTCTATTTCAATGTATTTATATGATTTGTTTTTGGTCAAACAATGTATTTATATGATATTTGTGGTTACGGCTGAATAATATATATATATATACAAATAAAATGTTACTATATGGTGTTCTTTTGGCCTAAATTAAGTAAATGCACTAAGATTCACTTAAAAGGAGAATTCTCACAAAGTCTAATAATTGTAAACGTATACTCTCTCCACATAAATAAGTATTTACATATCTTATATTACATATCAAATCATTGAAAAAGTATATTTTTGAAGTATGTAATCTATATATATATATATATATATATATATATATATATCTAAGAATTGTTTGTGTTTGGGATTGTGGGTTTCTCCAATTAAATGGTGGGGAAGAAGCTCCCATAAAATGAAGATAAAATAGTGGAGACACCACCACCATTTTATAAGAGCTTCTAGATGTTTGACTTTTGGAACTTTCCATTCATTCAAACTCAAAGTAATGTCTTTTTATAGTTTGTGAAAGACGATATGCATATATAATGATCCCATTATAACACACTTTTAAGATAATGTAGGTTTCCCATGTTTTTGCTTGTGAATAGTATACACCTAAATTTCACGATTAATCTAATTTTTCATGATATTCGAACATTAGTATTGTAGAGTGTAAATTAAATGAATTAAAGGGGACTTTAACCTTAATTTTTCTAAAGATTTTTGCTTGTCGATTATTTTATCATAGTGTGAGATAATCAAAATTTTATATAGTCAAATCGTGGTTGTTAATTAAATGTGATTTGGATTCCTAATTACACACTTAGCCAAAAAAAAACTAAACGAAACCATTGTGTTTCGTATACTTAATTATTAGGTATATATGGAAGATCCCTTTTCATATTTTTTAGGTAGACAATTGGCCAACAGAAACGAGGAAGTGTGTAATATATTATTAGGGACAAAATGTCCCACATCGGAAACTCAAAAGGACAAACACTAATATATAAAGGGTATGGGCCAATCCACTTATCGCCAATTGGTTTTAAGTTGGAAGCCCATAATCCTAACATGGTATCAGAGCCCGATCCGATCTTAGGCCTGACCCGACTGGTCCGCCTCTCTTGCCCAAACTACCCGAGATTAATGGTTAACGAGACCCATTATCTCGAGGGGGCGTATTAGGGATAAATGTCCCACATCGGAAACACAAAGGGTTAAACACTAATATATAAAGGATATGGACCTCTCCACTTAGCCAATTGGTTTTAAGTTGGAAGCCCATAATCCTAACATGGTATCAGAGCCCGATCCGATCTTAGGCCTGACCCGACTGGTCCGCCTCTCTTGCCCAAACTACCCGAGATTAATGGTTAACGAGACCCATTATCTCGAGGGGGCGTATTAGGGATAAATGTCCCACATCGGAAACACAAAGGATTAAACACTAATATATAAAGGATATGGGCCTCTCCACTTATTGCCAATTGGTTTTAAGTTGGAAGCCCATAATCCTAACATGGTATCAGAGTCCGATCCGATCACAGGCTTGACCCGTGGTCTGCCTCTCTTGCCCAAACTATCCGAGATTAATGGTTAACGAGACCCATTATCTCGAGGGGGCGTATTAGGGACAAAATGTCCCACATCGGAAACTCAAAAGGACAAACACTAATATATAAAGGGTATGGGCCAATCCACTTATCGCCAATTGGTTTTAAGTTGGAAGCCCATAATCCTAACATATATAATTGGTTGTTCTTCTATTATAAAATACTAATCATATACTAACTTTAAGGGGGTCCATGATATATTTATTATACAATAAATTCCTTGCCAAAGAAAAAGACAATATAATTAGCCAAAACTCATATATTCGACAAATAATGTGCCATTTATCACAACAATGACCATTTTATTTAAAGCACACGTATTGCTTAGGCATACTATATGTCACACTCCTTTGGATTAGCTTGAATGGTTATGTACTAGCATAGGAACAACAAGTGATTAACCGTTTACTTTTCGGCTCTAATTATACTTAATATACATTATTCAACGATCAAATAAAATGTCAAAAATAACCAAAGATCACACTTCTCAAAACTATAAAAAAAACAGGAAATGTAAGAAAAGATGATAACTATTAATGCCATACCATTTATGGTGTCATTGATCTTTATTTTCTATTTACCGCAAAAAGTAAAAAGAAAAATAGTAATTGAATTATCTTCCAAATACCTGATCAGTAAACTGATGATGGCCAAATCATTTCTATTTGATTTTTTTATATATATAGTATATCGGAAGTGACAATTTGTTTGCTAATCTTATGATGACGTAAGCATGAGTCATTTAAATTGATTTATATATTCATTTATTTTATTTAGTTTTGTTAAAAATATATATTCATTGATTAGTTTCTTAATCCAAATATTTTTCTTGATGCGAACGCTAACTTTCCAGTTTCCATACAGGTAGACATAAAAGTTTCGTATGTTATGACGTCAAGATTACGTATTTGACTATGTACGCAAAAGTGGAAAGTGACACGTGGCAAATCCCTAAATTACACGTAGGCAATACATGTGTAAATTTAATCTCATTAACTTTTGAACTGGTCTTCGAGGTTAATCCCAATTTTATAAAACTTTTCAAAATTTGGGGATTATCTGAAAGTTTTCTAAAATAAATAATTTTATTTTTAAAAGCGATTCTGGATGTCTTATTCATCAGCTTAAAGTCTACCACTTTTCACTGTATATATTAAGGTATATTAGCTAAAATTTATAACTCTTTCAACTATTTAATTACTTTCTTTGTGCTATTGAATACTCATAACAATTTAGACAGTAAATCAACTGAACTGAATATAAAAAATATCAAATAATTGATGAAAAAAATTAGTTCGGAAATTTTCATGCTATATTCCTTTTCTGGAAAGTTAAATTTGAAAGCCGAACAAAATAATAAAATCCAAAGTCAGTAAATCCAAAAAAGCCAAACTGGAAACTATAGATTTTCTACACAACCAAGATTTATAAATAAATAAATTAAAATATTGGTTTTAGAAAAAGAAAAGAAAAAACTAAAAACTAATATACACAAAAAATGTGTACAAGATCATAATGACGTAAGCATGACACGAAGCAATCAGAATTTTGGTTCCAAACAAAGCGGCTGTGTAAGCTTTAGGGCCCACATACCTTTCAAAGCCGTCATGTTCTAATCTCTCTCTCTCTTTCTATAAATAGACACAATACATAATCACCAAACCCAAACACACAACCAACGAAAGCTACAAAAAACTAAAACAGAGATTAAAAAAAAAAGCAAAATAAAATGTCTTCTTCTTCTCAAAATTTCGTGTCAAGATCTGTAATCAAGAAAGTCTTTGCTAAGCTTCAGAAAGAAGGCGATGGAGCCGTTGTTAGACGTGGCATTTCCAGGTTCTTTTATATTTCTCTTTCTATGGAAAAAATTCAATGTTTTTTTTTTTTGTTAATTGTTTAAATCTTATTATGTGTTTTCTCTTGTGGAATTTAATTTAGGAGTGAGCAGAAGCTGTTAGATCCTTTCTTGATGCTTGATGAATTCTCTGGTAAATTCTTTAAATTCCATTTTTAAAAACAGCCAAATTATTTTATTTATTTTTCCATTAAAAAGGATATTCAATTTTTATTAAACTTTTCTCTAATCATGGTTAATTATATATTATTATTTATTTAATTTGGAGCAGTTTCACCACCAGCTGGATTCCCAGATCATCCTCACAGAGGTCAAATCACGTCTACATACATTACTTCATATTACACATTACTTAAATTTTAATCTTAAAAACATTTATCTAATCCATTTCTAACATTTTAGTGAAAATTATAATGAACAGGTTTTGAAACTGTAACATACGTACTAGAGGGAGGAATTACTCATCAAGACTTCAAAGGCCATAAGGGTACTATTTATGCCGGTGATGTTCAGGTTGGATAACTACAAATATATATAACATAATTACATAACTAATTATTCTTATTATATTTAAATCAATTTTAACAATTTTTTTAAAAAAACATTTCTTTGTATTACAGTGGATGACTGCAGGAAGAGGAATAATTCATTCTGAAATGCCTGAAGAAGAATTTAACAAAGGCTTACAACTTTGGATCAATCTTTCCTCCAACGATAAAATGTATATAAAATATTAAACCCTCTTTTAAAACACATATCAATATTTCAATTTTTCTCTAAATTTGGTTCTTTTTGAATTATGAATCCGACAGGATAGAGCCAAACTACCAAGAACTGTCGAATTCAGACATACCAAAAGCAGAACAAAACGGCGTAAAAGTCAAAGTCATAGCTGGAGAATCACTAGGAGTCCAATCACCTGTCTACACAAGAACACCTACAATGTTCCTCGATTTCACTCTCGAGCCAGGCTCTCATATCCATCAGAACGTTCCTGAATCTTGGAACGCTTTCGCTTACGTTCTAGAAAGCGGCCAAGGCGGATGCGCGGTTTTCGGATCGTACAACAACGCTTCATCCCCTGTTTCGCCTCACAACGTTGTTGTGTTCGGACAAGGGGGTGATGGTGTTAGCGTGTGGAACAAGTCATCTTCTAAGAAGTTGCGGTTTGTTTTGATAGCTGGTGAACCGATAGGTGAACCGGTGGTTCAGTACGGTCCGTTTGTTATGAATACTCAAGATGAGATTGATATGACTATTGAAGATTATCATTATGGTAAGAATGGTTTTGAAATGGCTAAGTATTGGAAATCACTATGATAAAGAGACAATTAATTATTAGTGATCACAACTATTTTATTGTTTTTGTTTGTATTTTTTTTTTTTTTTTTTTAATGTGTGTTTTTACGGGACAATAATAAAATCAAAATATATAGTTTCATTTTCTTTGTTGCTTTTGCTAAATTTTGTGGGTGGGAACCCATTAAATCCGAAGCTGACTTTTTTAGTTTCAGTGATAGTCATTAATTCTTTTACACAATTATTTGTTTTAAAGTATAATTATGCATACTATATTGACATAGAATGTGAATGAGTCATAGACAGAAACAATGGTTAAGATACCGAACGCGTCTTAACACGATGGAGTAACATAATACATGATTACTACGTTATCCAAATATAATAAATTAATCTCATTGTAAAATCTCCGGTTAATGAATTGTGAACGTATCTTGTTACAATAAGATGCTAATTGCCAAACATTTTATTGGTGTGATTAATAAAAATTTTCAAGGGTTAAATTGTGATGAAAATACTAAAAAACAATAGTTTATGAGACATAGAATCAAAACAAATACAATGCCTATTTCATTTTCAAGTCAACATTTAATATTTTGAATTAACTATGGTGATAAAAAGTGGACACAATGAATACTCCGACAACATTGCTTCAACCACCACATGTATTAATTTGAAGTGTAAGTACCATAAATTAAAACAACAAAATTTGATATAACACTCACAAGTTTACAAAAAGTTACAAAGTGGGAAGTACAAATGTGACAATAACTTATACACTGACCAATCCTGTCCAATTTTGCTTAACATTTCTTTTGTATCTGTAACAAGGAAAACTCAAAACACCTTTCTCTCTTTTCCCTTTAACTCCAATTCAGAACTATATGAATGTTTCTATAACTTAAACCAGCGACAGGATTCAACACAAACCCGATATAGAGATGTTACCTCGAACAGCAAGAGAATGTCTTTTTCTCATCGTTATCGTTCTTAACCAAGCTAACCCGGTTCACGGTTAGTTCCTCTTTGTAAGAATCAGAGTTCAGCTGCTTACGGCTAATGTTGCTATAGATCTCTCGTATAACCATCTCGAAAGCCGTCTTCACATTGGTCGAGTCAAGCGCGGACGTCTCCATGAAAAACAAACCTTCAGACTCCGCAAGGCTTTTGCCTTCCTCGACGCTCACCGCTCTTATGCTCTCTAGATCACATTTGTTCCCGATAAGCATTTTCGCTACCGTTGTATCCGAGTGAGCTGCAACAATGATTCATCACTCTTGTCAAAATAAAGTTACAGATCAATAATACCACTTCTTCTTTATCACTAATTCACTACTACTAAGCCTATTATCAAACTAAAGTTAGAGATCAATCATACCACTTCTTCATTATCACTACTAGTAAGTACTAAGCCTATTATCAAACTAAAGTTAATAGATCAATAATACCACTTCATCATTATCACTACTAATAAGCCTAACATTGCAATGTAACAATTACAGAACAATCATAAGTTCATAACACTTCTTCATAACATTAGCCTTGTCTATATAGCTTCAAGATTATCATCAAAACCTAAGGAAGATAACTTTAGACTTAGACTATGAAATCAAAGTCTCTCTCTTATGGAAAGGATTCATCAGATCTAAACACTTGTCACTAATCACAACCATCATAGCAATTAGCAATAATTCAAATCCTTAATTACAAACTTAACTAAACCAAATCTGAATCTCTAATCTAATCAAATTTAAATCAACATTTGATTTTTACAGATCTAGCTTTAATAAATCGAGAGATCTAAGACATACTGTTAAGCTCATCGAGCCAGCGACCGACGTTTTCGAAGGTGGAACTACGAGTGATGTCGTAGACGACGAGAGCTCCAACGGCGCCGCGATAATAGGCGGACGTGACGGCGCGGAACCGTTCCTGGCCGGCGGTATCCCAAATCTGAGCTTTGACTTCTTTGCCGTCGATGACCATACTCTGTGTCTGAAACTCGACGCCGATCGTCGCTTTTGAGTTTGGATTGAACTCGTTGCGCGCGTATCGGGTCAGGAGATTGGATTTTCCGACGGCGGAATCGCCGATTATTACGATCTTGAAGAGGTACTCTTCTCCTCCTTCATCGTCCGACATGTTTTCGCCGTCGCCTTTCTTCTTCTTCTTCTACGTTTGCTCTGTAACGAAGAGAGAGAGAATTGTAGAGAGAGATTTATGAGCTGCGCAATAAATGTCACTTTTACGCGTGAAGTAGATTTTCCATCATATGATTTTTTTTACCAGTTATTACTGTTTTACTAAAATCGCGGACCGAAATTGAACCGTAAATAAACTATAAATTAAACCGGTTTTTTCTAAAAGGGTGTATGTTAAACTTTTAAGTTACTAACTTACTAAGTTACTATGATGAATATAGTTCAAATAAGGCGCTGTTTTTATGATTTATTTTCTTAATTAATGTCTATAAACACATATATATATATATATATATTTCTTTCAAATTTCAAATATGTAGTAGGATTTGTTTTAAGGTGTTGATTGTTTTATAGTTTTTAAATGGTTTTTGGTTTTTGTTTCTCAAAAACTATTTTAATCACCAATCAAGGTGATGATTGTTTAGATAGTTTTTGGTTTTGGTTTTCGGATTTTAACTTTTGGTTTTGGTTTTTTGGATTTCTGTTTTAGATTTTTCTATTAATAAAAATCAAAAACCTAAAAGAACTAGTTTTTGGTTTTTAAAAGGAAATAAAGTAAGTGAGTTAAAAACTAGTTTCCCTATTTATTAGGATGCTTTAGAATCTAAAAACTTGATTGTTTGTATTTGATCGAAAACAGTTTTTTAGAAACAGATTTTGAAAACTTGATTGGTGATTAAAATAGTTTTTGAGAAACAAAAACCAAAAACCATTTAAAAACTATAAAACAATCAACATCCAAGTTTTCAAAATCTGTTTTTAAAAAACTGTTTTCGATCAAATACAAACAATCAAATTTTTAGATTTTAAAGCATCTTCATAAATAGAGAAACTAGTTTTTAACCCACTTATGTTATTTTCTTTTAAAAATCAAAAAATAGTTCTTTTAGGTTTTTGGTTTTTATTAACATAAAAATCTAAACCAAAAAACCAAAACAAAAAACTAAAATCTGAAAACCAAAACCAAAAACTATCTAAACAATCATCACCTAAGCTAAATTAATGAGTGTGGCAAAACAAGACTTGATTTTATAGTTTATAACCGTTACTCTCTTTAGACCTCGAGAAAACACATATACATAATCAAAATTATCTTTAGGTTGTCTTTTAATTTGAGTTGATTCCTTTAGTGTCTCTGTTTCTTCTATACTTTCTTGTACCATGTTTTGAAAACATATATCATTCATCATCGTTTCTTGCATGCCCCACATGTACATTTCTCAATTCCTTTTTCTAATGACTGCCACATATCACAAATATTAATCAACAAAAGTTGATCATAAACATTATAAGTTAATCAAATAATTACATATATTTTGAATTCTTATTTTTATGGCATTGTGGACTACATATAAGCTTTCTTCGTTTTCTTTTTGAATATAACATGTGAACCTAACATATAACACATGCATGTCAATGCATTGACTAACCTTATGCTATCCATAACCATCTATTATAATGTGGACGTAGAGCGATTCTATACGTATATATTTTGGTTACAAAGTAACATTTTCTTAAAATAGGATCATATTATATATATTCACTTCAATTTGAGAAGATATCATATATATAAGGACGCACCTCAACTTGGTTTTGAAGACCTTTAATATGCTCAACAGCCAAATCCAACATATCTGCGTAGCTTGTTTGCTGAAAATTAAAATTTCAAAACATTATTTATATATTTCAAAACATTATTAAATATCCTTACGTATATACTTAAATCACATTACTAGTCACAATCGATATATTACTCACACTATCCATATTGGGCACAAGCTCTTGTAACTTCTTTAGCTTCCCACTTATTCTTGTTCTTCTCTCCTAAACAAACAAAAAAAAACATAGTCATATTTCTTTGTATAACTATATGTTTATGATAATATGTTTACTTATACAAACGCAATATATATAGAATACAACTAACCCTTTCAGCTATGCTGCGAGGATGAGTCGCGCAACCGCGTTTGGCCCTAGCTTTACATGGCACTGAACCTTCTGGTATGTTCATCAAACTCTCCATTCTCTCCATTTCCAACGAAGTTTGTGGCATGCTAAACTAAAAATAATACTACTATCTCATGCCAAAAAGAATATATAAACCATATATAACATGCCAACATCAATTTTAAAAACTTATAGCAGCCTTGTGAAAATATACATAAACCAATCATAAACTTTCCGCGTAAGCTATATATATATTTACATTAGTATTTACACATTTAACATACATGAACTTGTGACACAATATACATTTTTCACTAATATTTATTTCCAGCTGAAATCTTATTGCTAAGTATATACGTTTTCTTCCCTTTATTTAAATGATTACAAGTTTATTTTGTTATATATATATATATATAGAAAATTAATGTATAATTCAGACATTCATACAAAAGAGATACATAAATAATTAATAACCACAAATTACATTAAAAAAATACCTGAGTTTCCAAGGTGAAAAAGTCGGTGGTCTTGGACCGTTTTCCAGGCTCATCTATTGTGAAACTAATATGAGAAGACGAGTTATCCCAATTATTGTTGTTACGTTCATTCCCAAAACTCATACTCGTTGACGCGACGCCTTTTATAGCGGCCGCGTCAACCTCTGAGTTTGGCCGTTCTTGATGTCTACTACTACTACTATTTCCGCCGGAGAATCTCAGCTCCGACTTCAATCTCGACGGTCTTGGCTCTCCACCTCCTCCGTTTGACCGTCCTAGAGAAAAAGCTGTCCCCTCTTCTTCCATCAACAAAATGTGGATCCAAAGTATAGATAAAGAGATGTATAGTGTAATGTAATATAGGGTTATATGTAACTTTTAATATTTTAATAACTAGTATGATTTTTTTAAAATGTATAGAAGAGAATGGGTCGTGTTTGGGACTCGTGGACCCATTCATTTGTCTCCACTTTAGATTATATCATTTTTATTAATCGCCAACTTGACAAAGAATAACGATTCGTTAAAAAAATCTTTAGAAATATCCACTATTTGGATTCCAAAATTTAAATAAATTACTATTTATTATACAAATGTATATAATAATGACTATAAGGTATTTTTCAAAACAAAAAAATAACAAAGACTATAAGGTAAGATTTCTTGGCGTTCGTATATGGATTAAAGTGGAAACTAAACCGGACGAATGCAATGAACCAAAAGACCAAATTGCACAAAAGTATTAATATATAAACCTATAAACTATTATTTTCTTGCAAGTTGCATTTGCAACCAGCAATATAGTAATAAATCTTGATTATTTATAATGACAAGTAGATGTATCAAAAAAACGAAATAGTGACTATGATGAAGCAATGTCAGCATTTGTGGGCCCTCATGGCTGCTTTGTCAGAAGAAAGAAAAGCAAGTGGGATGAATATAATATTGCCAAGTGGACTATACTTTTTTTTTTTTTACATGATTCGTTTTTTAACCTATACTTTTTGGCAAGTGCATGTTTTAGTAACGTACTATTTGCTTTAAACTACATTTTAAAAATATACAACTTGCCTCTCCTTGATATACGTATTGAACTATTCATGCATATATATAACGTATGTATGTATATATGTAAAGAAGATTGACAATTGTTTCTACAAACACAAAATGAAAGGAGAAAAGTGTTAATTACTAAAAGTCTAAATAAATATATATAGACTATCTATCATCCGACCAAAAAAATATCTATGGATGGATATTTTGATAAGACTATGAGGTTTCGTCTTTTTTCACTTAGGTTATATATTTGTTAATTAATTAGAAAAACAAAAACTTCATCCTATTATGTATAGAGGGGGAAACCAATAGACTAATTAAAATTACTTAAATAAATTCAAGATTATATGATTTAGATTCCAAGAAAGTCAAAATTACGTGTTAGACCAATTTACTTTTTTTTTGTGCAAACTTATATTCCATACTTACTAGCAAAAAATTGTGTTGTAATTTTCATACTACATTAAAAGTTAAACTTTAAAGAGTTTGTGTTTAAAAAAAAAAGAAAAGTAAATAAAAAGTTACCGTTGGGATCAATAGGAAGAAATTGGTTATAGAATCCAGCTGGAGAGCTTCTGTGTCTGAACAAAGGAGAAGAAGAGGAAGAAGAAGCGTTGGAATCAACTCCTATGGAAGATGGATCGCCGGAAAAGTAATGCCCTACGAGGTTTGGATCTTGTTGTTGCCTCGGCGGCCGAGGAATATGGTGGTCGATTTGATTGTTTTCGTCCTCTCCGCCGTCTCGAGCGGTGGACTTGGAGGAAGAAGGAGGAGGAGGGTACATGACTTGTGTTACTTTGTCGGGAAAAAGAAAAACCCTAAAGAAGTTAATCTTGAGGGGTGTTTTAAGAGAGAGAGATAGAAAGGTTATTAATGAAGTATTAATGTAATAAATAAAAAATGATTTTAAGTAATATAAATATATAATGATGCAAGAGGGTTTACTAATTATAGTGAGGAACGAATTAGAGACAAGGGCTTGTGGCTCGTGTTGTGTGTGATTGGCTTGTCTTTTGCTTGACCAAGAGTGAGTCTTCTATTCACGAGTCCGTCAACGCACGTGCACCTCACGTGGTTTGACAGATGTAGATGTTCTTTAATTTTAAATTAACCCTTAATATGTCAAAAAAAAAGAGTGATTTACACAAAGGAACACTTTTTAATACTTGCATATCAAAATAAGACACTTTTGTGATATGAGACACTTCATACACTTTTTATTTTTTTAAATACAGTTTTACCCTTCGTGTACATAAAAGTTGTGTACAGAAAGTTGTGGATACACAACGTTGTGTACAGAAAGTTGTGGATACACAACGTTGTGTACAGAAAGTTGTGGATATACAACGTTGTGTACAGAAAGTTGTGGATACGTTTTATGTTATGTGGACATACTTTTGTACAATTTTGTAAATGTATTTTAATTTATTCTAAAATATATTATTTCAATAATTTTTTTGTTTATCATATATCTACTTACATAAGTAATTTATATGCTGTTAAAAAAAAGTAATTTATATTTAGTATTTACACTCCCATATGTTTTGTAATATTCTTAATAAATGTGAATAAAACATGTTGATATTAATAAGTGAAAACATATAAATTTTTAAATTCATTACTAAAACTTATTTATTCATTTTTGAACATGAACCATCATATAATTTTAACTACAAAAATTATTTAAACTTGAACACAAATCATCATATGAATTGTCTATGATATATAAACTCATTGGAATAAAATTTAAACTCGTCTTTTCTACTTTGAACATTTGTACAATTCTATGTGGACATATATAAAACATTAGATATTGACTAGTTGTCCACAAATGTTGATCCATTCATAAATAAAATCTATAAAAGTGGATATCAAAATATAGATATTAAAATTTTATAAATCAATATACGAAAATAAATTATTTTATATTACCCTAAAAAGTTTAAATTAGAATGCAAAATAGAAAAATGAGAAAGAAAATATTGTGAAATTTATGTAGAATAAATAAATTGATGGGTAATTTAGTCTTTTATGACAATAAAGTGACTCTATGTTAAAAAGTGCTCTAAAATGTAATTCATATTTTAAAAAGTGTGTCATGATGTAATTTTCTCAAAAAAAAAGGTAGAATCACAAAATTACACCATTTGAATTACATTTCACAAAACTACACCATTTTCAAAATACTTCACAAAACTACACCTAAACACTCAAAATTAAATTCTAAATAAACTCTACCCAAACAATCTTACCCCCTTAATACTATACCCTAAACACTAATTAACGAACCCAAATAAAAAAAAATTAATTTTGGTAATTTTTTAAAGGTTAAATCAAGCTTTTAAAATTTTGAAAGGGTGTAAATATGTGAAAATATTAAATTAGGAGTAGTTTTGTGAAAAAGGAGTTGAAAGGGTATAAATTTGTGAATTCCTCAAAAAAAAAAATTTAACCCTTAATTAATTGTATTGTCTTATACTAACCTATCATGTAAGGAAGTTGGTTAATAGATTTATATTTTTCCAAAGGTTCATTCAGGCAATAAAAATCTTATATTATTAATACAGAAGACGGAGAGAGAAAATGAGATTGAAAATCCTACGTGTCATCACGTGAGTAATTCTGGCCCCACATTATTAAAAGATTTATTGGAAATTCCTAAAAACTCAAAACAAAAAGCCCATAACAAAAGCCCAAATTTATCACAAAATCTCTTAAACTAACATAATAAATGGATAATATATTTAGAAAATGTTGAAAAACCCCTAAAATATAAAAAATATAATATTAAAAAATCCATAAGAAACACAATTTATAATTAAAATAGATTTCCATAATATTTATATGTTATATTTTATCACATTATGTTTAAAATAATGATAAAACATATTGTTCATTTACAAATAACAATATTATTTTGTAAAATTGTATTTAACATCAAAATTCATGTCAAATGACAAAACTTGAACACATAATTTGCGACTCATCAGTTGAACCACCGGTTCCCAAAATTTGAGCAAAGAATTTTTAGATAAATTTATACATGAAAGAGTGATTAAACATTCATAGAAAATATGTTTAAAATATTTAAAAAGCCTACAAAATATGATTTTAAAAAGCCCTTGAAAAATACAATTTTATAATTTTCCTAATGTTTGTATGTTATATTCTCGCATAAAACAACTATAAAACATATTGTTCATTTATAAATATCAATATTATTTTGTAAAATTGTATTAAGCATCAAAGTCCATGTCAAATGGCAAAACTTGAACACAAAATTGACTTGAACCATCGGTTGACCCAGTGGTTCCCGAAAGTTTAGTGGTTTTATATGTGTTTTTAATAATCCGAGTTTTATGACAAATAGAGACCGGATTAACATATTTTCATTGTTAAACAGGTCATATCATGGTTTCAAAACACTATGTAGTTATTGTTTTTCAATGATAAATAGTAAATTATACGTAATGGTAAATATTCAACATCGAAATAGCAATGATAATCTTTTTCGATGATAATATTAAAATAGTAATAATAAAATTTTGCTAATAAAACATTATAAAAACCAAAATACAATATATTTTATATATAAACTTCAAATTAAACTTTGCGTTTAACGCGAATCACATGACATCCAAATTCTTTTTATCTCATTTTATACTACACATTGTTTTTACCAATAAATATTTTTTTTTTTATTCCGTAAATTTTTTTTCCCGCGCGGGTAACTTTCTAGTAGAAATCGAAAACAACAAAAGTTATTAGAACTGTTACATAACTTTGCGATTTGCAAGTGTTGTTGTATTTAAACGGGCCTAACTTAATGGGCCATATAAGTCCAAAACCTTTGAAGAGAGGGCTAGATACTTTAAGTGTTGCTTAATATCGAGCCTAAAAAAGTTGGTCCATTTTAACAAACTACATTAAGCACATAATTTCTATATTGAATACATGAAATTACCGAATCTTTCTTTATAAACCTAAAGTTAGTAGAGGCTTCCTTTCTAGAGCTAAAGTTAATTATCTTTATAGGGATCTAGCTAGAATTATAGTACAAATTCTATAGAAACTTTCCTTTTATTTAATGACTAGCAATAATCTTAGCCTAAATCTCATTTACATGCGACTTTTTATAACTTTAACGCTTGTAGCTTTCTTATTCTATTGTATGTATGAGAACAATATATTAAATATTTCTTACTTTATGTAAACGATATACAACGAGCTAAAGTTATAACTCACTACATCAAAAAATTTTCATTAATGAAAAATGTAAGATACTAAAATGTAAAATGAATTAATGAAAAGTAGAAATTTTACTATTGGGATTTTTCTTTTACATTTATACAATTCAAGCTAAGAACATGGAGGTTTGGTAGTATATCATTAGCAAAATGATGTCATATATTTGTTGGTTTTCACAAAACAAGTATGTGTACATCTCCACGCTTGGAATCTCATACTTCGAAATTATCTACTTGTCATGAAGTTGGAAAGTGACTGGATCAAATAACCTATAACATCTTTTAATGGACACACACATGACACATATAACACCAACTAAATTATTATTAGCTTTTTAATACACCAACTTTTTGATTGCCCAGAATAATACACCAACTATTTTATTTTGTTCATTTTAATACGCGAACTATTTTAGTTTCTTATTTTAAATCACAAACTCAAATCATTTATCCATTTAACCAAATCACCGTTAGTTGACCGTCAGTTGACCGTTACAAATTTTTTGAAACAAAAATATTTTTTTCTATTTTAATAAAATGATACTTTGAAATTATGTAAAAAATCCAACAAAAATTATAAAATTTGGAAATATACAAGAGGTTCCCAATAAAAAATTTAAGAATAAAAATGAAAATGTTTTCACAAATTAAATTTAAAAATTGTTATTTTCTTATCTTTTAATTGTTTATAATTTTAAATTGTGAAAATATTATTTTTCGAAACTTTTATTTTTGTTACAATCTTTTTATATATTCTTAAATTTTTCTAATTTTTTTACATAATTTTAAAGTATTTCTTTATTAAAATAACAAAATTTAGATTTTTTTAGAAATAAACTAACGGTCAACTGATGGTCAACTAACGGTGATTTAGTTAAATGGATAGATGATTTGAGTTTGTGATTTAAAATAAGAAACTAAAATTGTTCGCGTATTAAAATGAACAAAATAAAATAGTTGGTGTATTATTCTGGGCAATCAAAAAATTGGTGTATTAAAAAGCTAATAATAATTTAGTTGGTGTATTAATATAGAATTTTCCCTATATATAATTATACATACTAAATAAATAAATTACAATGTGAATATATAAATTAAGATATCTTTTATCAAAAAAAAAAAATATATATAAATTAAGTAGGTTAACCAACTTATATGCCAAAGATAAGCTTAGTTAACGAAAAGTTTTTCTCAAAAGTGAAAGTTGATGAAAATATGAACAAAGTTACGACTTCAATTTTTTTTTTTTGTATCTTTTCATCATATAACAGAAAATCGTACTACATTACCTACCGAATTTTTGGCTTGGAAAAAATAAATATATTGGTAAGCAACTAACTAGGTACATATCTTTTTTATTTTGTAAATGAGTTATATGGAGTATTAGTTAAATTTAGATGCTGGTGTAAGAAAAGATGTGCCAAAAAATATTAAAAAGAATTTAACAAAAAAAAAAAAAAATATTAAAAAGATAGACAAAATGATAACGAGAATTGAAAAAGACAGGTTAAAATATACGAATATGGAAATAATATATCCTCGGAGTTCACGTTTTCTTCTGCTTTCTGACAACTGTAAGATGCTGTTTCGTATTGTTAATTTTTTTATCATATCGAAACTAATATATTCTGTTAATCTGTCATTTTCCTCTAATTTCATTATCTAACCATTCGTTTTATTTCATATTAGCTGATGGGTAAGCTTATCTAATACTCCATTTTTACATTTTTTTATTTCTTTGAATATTTTATTATAATTATGGTATAAGAGTTATTATATTTATTGATATTTTCTTTTTTGGTTAAGGGTATTTTCTTTTCGGGAAAATTATAAAACTACACCATTTGAATTACATTTCACAAAACTACACCATTTCCAAAATACTTCACAAAACAACACCTAAACATTCAAAATTAAATCCAAATAAACCATGCCTAAATAATCTTACCCCTTAATATTATACCCTAAACACTAATTAGCGAACCCAAATGAAAAAATTTTAATTTTGGTAATTTTTAAAAGGGTAAATCAAGCTTTTAAAATTTTGAAAGAGTGTAAACTTGTGAAAATATTAAATTAGATGTAGTTTGTGAAGGAATTATTGAAAGTGCGTAGTTTTGTGAATTTCTCTTTTCTTAAACTGTTTTTTTCGACGATTTGGATATTAGACAACGGCCATGTTTTTTGTTCAGTCGCTGCGACTACGATCAAATATCAATATAAAGACTAATAAATTTGGTTTCTTAACATCCATATATGTGAAGAGTAATAACTAAAACGGTCTCATGAGGCATAATTTTGTTGCTAAAAATATTAGCGACTTAGACCATCTCCAATGTATTTCTCCATTTTCTACTCCAAAATGGAGTATCTTCAAAATGGAGATGGATTTTACTCCAATGTATTTCTTCATTTTCTACTCCATAATAGAATATTCTAAGTATATTCTTTTTTTCACTTTCTTATTAATTACAAATATTGCCTCCAATTTCTATAATTTAAAAATTAACCTTATTTTTTTATTTTCTATAAAATTAATAGAAATTATAATATTATTTTAAGAAAACCATGTAATTAAAACTACATTACATCATAAAATAAAACATATATATTATTCAATTATTTCCATTAGTAGATTTTTATTTTTTTTGTTAAATCTTTGTCTTGGTTTCTTGTTGTTGTATTTTAAAAATCAATTTTTTATGTTTATTTTGTGTTATTATTGTATTTTGAAATTTAAAATTAGTTAAATATTTATTTGCAAAATAAAAATATTGTTTTCATATTTTTTAGTTAGCAAACATTTGATTGATAACATAAATTAATAACAAAACAAATGAATATAAATTTTGAAGGACTATTGTGCAATTAAAAAAGTTCATCTCCATTATGGAGTAGAGATTAAAAATTCTCCATAAATGGAGTAGAAAAGTTGTTTTCTCCATTTTGGATTTGAAAATGGAGTAGGGTTGGAGATGATTTTTTCTCCAAAATGGAGTAGGGTTGGAGATGCTCTTAACACCGCACTTAACAACCTCATCTCCAATGTATATTTGTTTTTTTTTTTGTGTGAAAATAGTAGCACACGTAACATCATATTCATGATTAATCTCTTTATAAATTTAGGCGGTTGAATTTAAAATACGTAATGTAAAGCTGATAGTTGAAACAGTAAGGATTATTTTCTTTATTTTCTTACACCTGCTTATAAATATCCTATTATCATTTATTTGTCCCTTTGTGACGATAAAATCAAATGAAAATCCATGATTGATAAAAATTACATAAAAGAGTCAACTAAAAACATATAATAGTCAACTCCATGTGATAATTGATATTACACAGAATAGTACGTTATCTCCGGTTAAGTTTTTTGTTTTACGTATTGCATTAACCATATCATTAGTTCGCCTCCAAAATTTGTTGGTTAACTAAATCTTAATTAATTTTACTTATTTTTATTACAAATAATATGCATACCTATAACTATAAGAGCATCTCGAAGAAAACCAAAATCCAATATATAGCAAACTTAGTTTATGAAAAAGTAGTGCAACCTTCTTTATCATAGTTCAATATTTTTAACTAGGATAATAGCAATAATTGATGATGAAGATTATTTTATACTATATGATTTGCTAGAAAACATAAAATAAATAAATAAAAATAATAGAGACCAAAAGATGAGACATATGAGGAAGGCTAAGTTATTTGTTGGAGGCTGCTGTCTCAATTACGCCGTCGTGGGGTCACTTGCCCAACTGTTAAAATAAGTGACTTTATGCGACAAAAAATTCTTTTTTTGTAACAAGTTGTTAAAAAAGTTGGAAATTAAATAGAATCCTTTTCCCTCCAAAACTGAATTTTGTAAATTCATCAGTTTATTTTTGAAATTGAGGAAGTAGAATAGCGATAATTGTGTAATTGAAAAGTATTAACATCATATTTAGTAGAACAGTCAATGTAGTCTCAATTAGTTTTAGAGAAAATAACTAATTACATGAAGTTATTTTCTAGTATTATCCATTTTGGTAGTGACTTGTACTAATTGATTGAATAATAATTGTGTACGATTAAGGACTAATATATATCACATTTACTATTAAAACCAACTAAAAATGATTACATGATATTTTAAAATCTGAAAATGAAAAAAATTGATAGTTAATGGAAGATGATTGATTGGCGATTTGGTAACAAAAGTCAAGTCAAAAGAAGTGACCGCCTAAACCGGTGGATAAAGAAGGACTTGACCTAAATGTGGCTATGTTATTATTATTTTTTTTTGTCAACATTTGGTCACAACTGACCGGCCATTAGCCAATCCTACACGTGCTGAGAATTGATCCCGGGTGGGAGAGTGTTACATATGCCTCATGTGGACTTATGAATGTCACTAGGCCAAGGCCACTTCCCCGTGGCAATGTGATTTATATTAATTATTTTTTATATTTTTTTTGTCAACATTTGGGCCACAACTGGCCGGTCATTAGCTAATCATACACTGCCGTAGACGCTGAGAATTGATCCCGGATGGGAGAGTGTTAGCTGTCTCATGTGGACTTATAAATGTCACTAGGTCAAGCCCACTTTCCATTAATTATAATTAACCAATGTGGAAGAGAGTAATCAAATTGTACACAAATGTTTGAGCCCTATATATAATTTAAACATTTTTGTTATTTTATTGTTTGTCGAGTCATATTTGTTGCCACCTTGGAGTTTTTAAAATACCATATTTTATTGCGATTGTTGTGAATTAAACTTCACGGAAGAAGATATTCACTTTTCGTTGGAAGAAAAAAGTACCATAAACGTATATATTTTGGCATGTTTATAATTACAAGCATAATATCTTAACTTGTAATTAAAGGATTTTTTTCATGTATGATGTTGATTCAAGTGTCGGTGAAAATAACCTAATTATAAGATACAAATTGTAGTCTTTGGATAATATTCTGTGTTGCGTTTCACAAATTACAACAAATTATAATAAGCATGGTAGCTGAATAACTATTGTTAAGTACGTAAATAACATTTGGTTTAATTAACTAAAAGTCTAAAACTAGTGGCATATTTATAACAGAGTCGAATTAACTAAAACTATTGGCATATTGGATAATTTAGCATTGAAAAAACGGGGTAAATTTCGCAAATAAAAATAGGTTCATCGCTATTTACTAATCAACGATTGTTATAAGTTATAACCTAATTTCTTATAGTATAGTTGACTTTTTAATAGTTTTATTTAGAAAAAATATAATTGATACAATAGCATATAGAGACGTCTCGAGTCGAGACTACTAATAAGTTTCAAAATGTATTCAAATTAAGACCAACAATTATATTTTAAAAAAGCAGATCAATGAAGGTCTTGTCTTCCTGATAACTCGCATATTTTACACTTTCTACCTTAGTTTATGCATTAGAATTCATTCATTTAGGTTGCATTTAGTATCATATAGGTTGCATGTTGGTTTGTTTCGTGTATTTCAGGTTTTTGAGCACAAAGACGGCGAAAGTGATGAATTTAAGCCAAAAAGAAACTTGATACATGTGCATCGGCATGTTGTATCGGTTTCTGTTGGCCGATATAGAAGACAGAAAGTTCGCCGAAGCTTGTATCGGCCAAGCATATCGGTTTCTGTTGGCCGATACAAGAGAAAAAGACCTGAAGACGCGTATCGACTTGTTGTATCGGCTTAGCCTGGCCGATACGAAGAGAACTGAGCCGAAGGAAGGCTACCGAAAGCGCATATCGGCCTGCCTGTATCGGTCTGGACTGACCGATACAGGTCGCGAAATTTTATAAGGATATCGGTTTTGAATGTGTAAAAAGGAAAACCAATTAAACCAATTTTGGTTTCCTTTATTTTGAATTTGGTTTATTATTATATTAGGGTTGGACTGATTTTGACAGCCGCCCATCTTTAGTTTTTAGTTTTCATCGTTTGTTTTTGTTCTTGGACTTGGAGACTTCTGGGTGATTGCTTCTTTGGCCACCTTTGTAGTCTTCATCATCAATAAGATTTTCTTGAACCTTATTCTCTTGTCTTTGTTTATGTTATTGCTTTCTTTTAATTTAATTGCTTTGATTTTCATTATGCTTAGTGAGTAGTTTCCCATAGACAATTAGGTTGGGGAAAAAGGGTGAATCAACTCTAGGGTTGATCGATGTCTAGAACTTAAACCTGTTAAAACTTTAATCTAGTGTAACAATCTTAATGCTTTAATTGACCTGATCAATCAATTGATAGAACCCAGAAACTTCACAACCGAGAGGTCCGTGAGGATTCCCGAACAATTACCTAGAACTAAACCTAGCTTAACCGAGATTCGTGTTAATAAGTTTAGTGGTTGAATTGATTTGAACTTTAATGTTTTCTAAAATTTAAACTATCCAAGATATTGTTTTAGTTTACTTGTTAGGAAAAGGATCTCTGTCACGAGAGTGGATTGATCTAAAATCGTTTTCAAAACCTTAAAGTACTTTTATAAAAGACATCGAAAAACCTCGAAAGTTGATGAACCCGTTAAAGTACCCCGACTCGGTTGTTTAGCTTTTTAATTTGAATCTTTAAAACTCTTTAATTTCGTTTTCGTTTCTCGTTACTTAGTTACAAAACTCAAAACAAACCATTCTTTAATTCACTTAGACTAAGATTGATTCCTTGCAAACTCTAGTAATTTAATTGCTCCTGATTCGGATTGACCTCAAGTACTACAATTGAGACATTCGATTAAACGGGGTAAAATCTCGTTCTTCTTCGCAGACATGCAAAGGAGAAGTCACCGACAAAGTGACAGCTTGCTCTTCTTCGCAGACATCAAAGCACACGAAAGAGCTATCTCACGAGAAAGAAGAACCAGCCTTCACTCCGACTCATCCACATCAGACACTTCGGGTTCAGATTCAGAATTCGAGATGGGTGACGCAAACAACGCACCTAACGTTGCACGCACCATTGGTACAGCGGATGTGCCATCAAACATCACCAACCGTAGTGGCATCACACCACCAGCCATCGCCAACAACAACTTTGAGATCAAGTCTAGTCTCATTAACATGGTGTCCAACAACAAGTTATATGGGCTGCCTAGTGAAGACCCCATTGATCACCTTCACCAATTTGACATGCTATGCGACACGGTGAAGATCAATGGTGTCAACGAGGACATGTTTAAGCTGCGTTTGTTCCCCTTCTCACTCGGGGACAAAGCACACATATGGCAGAAAAACCTTGTGAAGGACACCATACAGACTTGGGAGGCATGCAAGCCGGCTTTTCTCACAAAGTTCTTCTCGGTGGTGAGGACATCAAAGCTGCGAAACGAGATCTCAGCTTTCGCACAAAAAGACCAAGAAACGTTCAGCGAATCTTGGGAACGATTCAAGAGTTACACGGTGAGATGCCCGCACCACGGTTTCACGGGAGAGAGCCTACTCAGCACGTTCTATCGCGGCCTAAAACCGAAGTTCAGGATGCTTCTCGATTCAGCTAGCCAAGGAAATTTCCTTGGGAAGACGGAAGCCGATGGACAGCTTTTGGTGGAGAACTACGCCCTTAGCGATAGCAACTACGGAGAGGATTATGATCGCACCATCCGCAGCTCAGGGAATGATGAGCAATTTAATAGAGAGATAAAGGCGGTGAATGAGAAGCTGGATAAGTTACTCATGTCTAACCAAGTGGGGATTAACTACGTTGGAAGCGGAGATGAACAATTACTCCCAACCGAGGGAAATCAGGAGGAGATCAACTACATGGGAAATCAGAATGATGGGCGTTTCAACAACTATTCTCAACACCCAAACCTCTCCTACCGAAACAACAACGTAGCCAACCCCCAAGACCAGGTATATCCCCATGCGCAACAAGGAGGTTACCAAGGTAAACCTCAATACAACCAAGGCGGATACATACCGAGACCACCACCTAATCGTCCTCCAGGTTACAACAACCCCCCTGCTGCTCAAGGACTGGTTGCATCACCAGCTCCCCCAGGTGATCAAACCACTCAGATGCTAAAACAGATTCTAGACGGCCAAACCCGAAGTCAAATGGAGTTCAGCACGTTCAAGAAAGAAATTCAGGCAAAGGTTGACAACTCTTACCATGATCTCAACGCCAAGTTCGAAACCTTGAGTACTCACTTGAAAGCCTTGGATAATCAAGTGGCTCAAATTACCTCGGCCTCTAAGCGACCAATGGGTCAACTCCCGGGTAAACCTGAAGCCAATCCTAGAGAGTATGTCAACTCCATAGAACTTCGTAGTGGTACACAAACGCTTTCAAGCGATCTCATTGAGGACAATGCGAAACAAGGTGAGGGGGTGGACCACTGGTTTGAGCCGGAAGACACAGTTGTTAACGACGAGAACCCTGAGATAGTGGCAAAGGAGGAAATCGGTGATGAGAAAGATACAGACACCGTATCGGCCGGCGTATCGGCCACAACTGGCCGATATCGACCACCCGTGTCGGCCAAGGACAAGGCCGATACGAGCGAACAGGAGACAGGACACTCGCATCGGGCCGGGTGTATCGGTTTCATCTGACCGATATCGACCACCTACATCGGCCAAAAACATGGCCGATACAGAGGAAAAATCCGAGAAAAAGAAGAAACCCGTTTACGTGACGTCTTCTTACGTGCCTAAGCTTCCTTTTCCGGGTCGAGCCAAGATGCATCTCTTGAAGGAGTACTTTAGAGCTAAGCTCGAGAAGCAAATAAACGAGGTGCAAACTCCCATGCCTCTTGTTGACGCTTTCAAGCAAGTCCCTCACTCCACCAAATCTTTGAAAGACACCATCAAAAACAAGTCCAAAAACTTGGAAGACACGGTGAAACTTTCACAAGAGTGCAGCGCGATCATTCGAAGGACCATTCTCCTAAGAAACTTGGCGATCCAGGGAGTTTTACTTTGCCTTGCACTCTTGGTCCTTTGATCTTTGAAAAGTGCTTGTGCGATCTAGGGGCTAGTGTCAACGTTATGCCTCTACCTGTTGCTAAACGACTTGGTCTTTCTTCTTTCCAACCTACTAAGATCTCTTTGGTGCTGGCCGATAGATCCGTGAAGGTACCCGTTGGAATCTTGGAAGACATTCCTGTAAAATTGTGAGACGTTTTCATTCCAACAGATTTTGTCGTCTTGGAGATAGACAAAGAGCTTAATAATCCACTCATCTTTGGAAGACCTTTCTTGGCAACCGCTGGAGCCGTCATAGATGTGAAGGTTGGTAAGATAGATTTGCACCTTGGGAAGGACCTTGTTCAGCAGTACAACATCAACGATGTAGTCAAGAAGCCTATGGAGATGGTCCCTTGTGAAGCTTTGGTGATTGGAGTGGAAAAAGATGCTAGCAATGGTAAGTCTAGTGATGATGCAAGGAGCAAACCCAAAGCTCCAAAAGTGGAACACCAATCCCCTCCTAGGAAGTTCAGAAAGGTGCATTGGAACATGTCTCAAAACCGCGTCATTAGAAAGTTAATCAACGAGGTTAAATCTTTGAAGAAAGCTTTCAAGAAAGAAGCAAGGAGTGCTCGCTACGACTCGGATAAAGGCAAACACAAGGATGGAGGCGAGTTTGGTGTGAAAGGAGTAAAACTCAAGCCGCCCCTGGACCACAAAGTTGTCACCGAAGGAGATTCGACATCTCTTTCAAACCCCAATGTCGCCTAAAAAGAAGGGGGTAAAGTCAAGCTAAGAGACTATAAACAAGCTCACTTGGGAGGAAGTCCCATGTCTATCCTTGTATATAAAATTTTAGTTTGCATTTAGATGATAATTTACTTAGCGTTTATGTCGTGTTTGATGGTTTCGGGTGAAAACGAAGTAGGAAAACGAATTCGAAAGGGGTATCGGCTGTTATATCGGTTGCTTTGGACCGATATCGGGCAAGAGTATCGGTCCGCCGGGACCGATACGGACGACTTCGACTCGTCATGTTAGTACTACCGAGGTAACACCTGAACCATGTGCATACGCATTAGTTTTTCATATTAGAGTCATTCATACATACATTTAGGAACCTTCTCCAATGCTTGTTTCACACGGAGACCGTGTGATTTAAGTTTGGGAGAGTAGTCACATTAGTTTTCGCATATTAGCATTCATAAAAAAAAAAAAAAAAAAAAAAAAAAAAAATCTGCATATAGGATTAGTTCATGGCATTTAGAGCATATGCATAGGGGATCTATGATGATGTTAACTTTGTAAAGCGACGCACTTTGTGTTTTGAACAGTATCTTAGGTGTAGTATCTTCCGTAAACGAATTAGAACTCGCTGAAAATCTTAAAACCGCAACTCTAGACATTGATGTTTAAAAAGCCAATTGTGTGGTTATGAAGCTTGGTAGTTCTAAGTCACCTTCGAAAAATTATCTGAACTTAAACTTGATTTTTAATTAGCATGATTGATAGTTTTCAAGAGAATTTCTATGGCTTTGTGATTTCTACGGATTGTGACTTCCTAAACCGAAACACTTAAAGCGCAATCCGGTCATTCTCATTCTAAGGATGATTCCCCTCTCACCCCCTAAACCTTAACCCAAACACTTATGAGAATTCTTTTCATTTAGTGATTGTTTGGTTTCGCAAAAACTTGAAAGTATAGGGAGCGACAAGAAAGGACATCCATTGGGCTAGTTTTTCTTAGACTAGTGAATTAGAAAGGGATAACGGTTTGGTGAGACACGTCTTTGAATTTTGAAAAATAAGAAAATAAACACGAGTAATTGTAAAACACCTAGGGGGTAAAAGAATGGCTAAGTAAAAAAATATATAGAAAAATCGAAAAAAAAAAGAAAAGGAAAAGAAAAGAAAGAAAAAGAATTCGATTTAGAAATAAAAAGAAAAAAAAAAAGAAACTTAGCCAAAATAAAATCCCCTAAGGTTGTTAATAAAGGAAAAGAAACTCGATGTTTAAGTGTTTAAATCTTTAAAAGAAAGACGATGGGCTAGTGGATAATCTTGAGTAGGGATGAATGTCCGGACTTGTATGCATCAGTTGCTTCTTGTCTTTCTTGGTTTTGTTTAACCCTTTCACTCCCCGAGAGAAACCGCGCTACAACTAACCACATGCCTGAGTGTTAGCCTCCTTGTTTGATTCGAAATCCCGTTCTTACCTAGACAAATAGAAAAACTCTTGGAAATTTTTAATCATGTTTCATGCTTGATTGTGTTTAATTGAATGTGAAAGGTGTTTAGACTAGACAAGTGGATCACATACTTTTGGTAATAATAGCGGATTTTAGACGGAGTTAAAGGTAGATAGAAATAGGTAGAACTAGTTCGGTTGCGAGAGGGTACTATGTTTAGGATACTTGTTCATTACACATCCACGTTGCTTTTGGTTCTGAGGTCCCCGCCTCCACACCTTCCTAAACTTTGATGCGAAATTCTCTTACTTGAGGACAAGCAAAGGATAAGTTTGGGGGAGTTGATAACTCGCATATTTTACACTTTCTACCTTAGTTTATGCATTAGAATTCATTCATTTAGGTTGCATTTAGTATCATATAGGTTGCCTGTTGGTTTGTTTCGTGTATTTCAGGTTTTTGAGCACAAAGACGGCGAAAGTGATGAATTTAATTTAAGCCAAAAAGAAACATCGATACATGTGCATCGGCATGTTGTATCGGTTTCGTTGGCCGATATAGAAGACAAGTTCGCCGAAGCTTGTATCGGCCAAGCATATCGGTTTCTGTTGGCCGATACAAGAGAAAAAGACCCGAAGACGCGTATCGACTTGTTGTATCGGCTTAGCCTGGCCGATACGAAGAGAACTGAGCCGAAGGAAGGCTACCAAAAGCGCATATCGGCCGCCGTATCGTATCGGTCCGGACCGACCGATACAGTCGCGAAATTTTATAAGGATATCGGTTTTGAATGTGTAAAAAGGAAAACCAATTAAACCAATTTTGGTTTCCTTTATTTTGAATTTGGTTTATTATTATATTAGAGTTGGACTGATTTTGACAGCCGCCCATCTTTAGTTTTTAGTTTTCATCGTTCGTTTTTGTTCTTGGACTTGGAGACTTCTGGGTGATTGCTTCTTTGGCCACCTTTGTAGTCTTCATCATCAATAAGATTTTCTTGAACCTTATTCTCTTGTCTTTGTTTATGTTATTGCTTTCTTTTAATTTAATTGCTTTGATTTTCATTATGCTTAGTGAGTAGTTTCCCATAGACAATTAGGTTGGGGAAAAAGGGTGAATCAACTCTAGGGTTGATCGATGTCTAGAACTTAAAACCTGTTAAAACTTTAATCTAGTGTAACAATCTTAATGCTTTAATTGACTCGATCAATCAATTGATAGTAACCCAGAAACTTCACAACCGAGAGGTCTCAGTGAGGATTCCCGAACAATTACCTAGAACTAAACCTAGCTTAACCGAGAGATCGTGTGTTAATAAGTTTAGTGGTTGAATTGATTTGAACTTTAATGTTTTCTAAAATTTAAACTATCCAAGATATTGTTTTAGTTTACTTGTTAGGAAAATGATCTCGTCACGAGAGTGGATTGATCTAAAATCGTTTTCAAAACCTTAAAGTATTTTTATAAAAGACATCGAAAAACCCGAAAGTTGATGAACCCGTTAAAGTACCTCGACCTGGTTGTTTAGCTTTTTAATTTGAATCTTTAAAACTCTTTAATTTCGTTTTCGTTTCTCGTTACTTAGTTACAAAACTCAAAACAAATCATTCTTTAATTCACTTACTAAGATTGATTCTCGCAAACTCTAGTAATTTAATTGCTCCTGATTCGGATTGACCTCAAGTACTACAATTGAGACATTCGATTAAACGGGGTAAAATCTCGTTTATCACTTCCTCTATCACATTTAATTTTAATTTACATTATGATAATTATTTTACAGAGATACTTGTATAGTCATTTAAAAAAAAAGAAACTAAAGGTATAATCATTGCTTTGGAAAAGTATACAAGACACACTATTTGACATATGAATAAGATATTCAACTTTTTAAATTGAAACCCTGACCTGACTAACGACAGGAGAATATTACGTTACATGTGGTGTTTCTTTTTTTATTTTATTTTAACAGATTTTGTCGTTTAGGGTTTTGATTGTAGCCTTCGTTTTTCTACAAAAATGTATTATATTATTCATGTTTTTGTTATTTTCTTGATAACATTCTAATTATTACAATTTTATTTTACTACGAAAAAGTACTTATCTTGCCTGTACATGATCCCTATACTTTGTGCCAGTCTTTAGTATTCAGAATTTTCACCGGTGTAAAAATATGATCAAAAAGTAAATATACAAATTGTAGACAAAAAGTCAATATACAAATAATATTATCTCGGTATCAAATTTCCAACACTATTTTTTCTATGATGTGACCCTAAACTTACCAATGAGGACTATGATACTAATGACACATTTATTTTTTACAATATATTCACAGATGTTACATACTGATACATATATATGATCAATTCAAATGTAGAGAATTTATACACTTCATCATATAAAAATATATAATATTATCTTGCTCTAGACTAATTTATGGGATTTTTGGTGTATGACAATTTTCTCTTTTGGAATAAAGTGAGCAATTAGCCATCTACTTTCTTCCTAATTCTTTGAAAGTACTAACCACCCTTTAACTTTAATATTGGTATAGTTTAACTTCTAGAAATATCGTACTTTCGGAGTTTTTTTTTTAAATAATCCAATAGCGTATTTTTTCAAAAAAATAAATAAACACTAACATTAACCAGTTTATATATGTAATTATTCGAAATAGAAATATATGATGATTATTGATGGGCAGGTCAAACAAAAAGTTTGGAAAATACAAGTTTAAATTAAATATACTCCAAATTCCAAAAGGTGAGATTAAAAAAACGTACAATTTGTCTGCATCTGCTTTGGGAAACACTAATTATTATACTTTCCACTACATTAAATTATAGGTTTCATTGCACGATTTAATTTTTTCATCACAATTCACAAATAACCACAATTATAATTGAATTTTCGTAATTAATCCCGCCATTTATGTTCATTTTTAGTACTGTTTTTTCTTGTCTCGTATGTTTAGATATATATTCAAATTTTTTTTTGTCATCAATAGCTTGCATCTGTTGTGTTTTACAGCAAGATTTCCATTAATAATTTGATGTATAGTACTATAATGTTGCTAATTGCAATTAACTTTTGAATTTTGATTAGGTGTTAATAATTACGTATACATTTATTTCTCACATGATGATGGTCTTTTTTTTACACATTTTAATGTGGTGGTAGTTCGTGTAGTAAAACTGTGTCTGCCCCTATTAAATTAGTTGTAATTTAATGTATCATAAAACATGAGTAAAAAAAGTTAAACTTAATTATGTAAAAAAAAAAAAGTTAAACTTAATTTTGTTTATGTTATTAATTATTACCATTTTTAATCCTCAATCATACTCTTCACTAACGAATAAGAAATAAAAAGCTGCAATACCACTAAGATTTATCTCACATGCTATAATTCTCATAATTGAGATTTCACATGCACTCTGTACTTACACTCTTTATAAAATTACACATCTATACATATATGTCGACAATTAAAATAAGAAGTCATGAAACTTTTAAATTAATCTGGAACTAAAAATTTAGCTATATATATATAGTTTTTTTTTTGTTTGTATAATAATTTAATTTAGCGATATAGCCACAACACGCAACGTCGCAAATATTAAAACATATTTTAACGTGACAAATCAAAGTCGTTGTTGTTTAATTTCGTCTATTGTAGATTAGTTAAATTGAATTCGGTACATGTTATAATTAACTCGGTTTCATCTTCAAAAAACAGCTGTCTTCCTATTGATTGTGAATGTGTTCTTATGTCAGCCATATTAAGACATTTGACTTTGCTTATAATCATCCTTTTATGTACATATTTTGGTTGTTTATGTTTTAATTAACCTTCTATTTATGATATAGTTTTTTCAGAAGCATTAAAAGTTATTTACTATGTGTGGTAATTTCCTTTTGTATGTCTTTGCAAAAAATAAGTAACGTTCTGGCACCCACATTGTAATATACATGATCGGAAAATTTGTGGTCCTCTTCCTATAAATTTCGCGCACCAGTATAATGTTTTTTTTTTAAAAAATGTAATCATTTATTTTAAAATATTTTTTAGCTTTCTGTTGATGTAAACGATTTTACACAAAAAATTCTAACATTTAAAGAATGTGAATATCGGTAGAAAATAAATTATATTATCAAATATAATTGTGGTAGATGTCATTGTGATTAATATAGCTTAACAAGCATCTATTAGTAGCATTTATTTAAAAAATCGGTGAGTTTTTTTTTAATAGTTTATCAATTATAAATCTTTTGGCTTAATTCAATCGGGTGGTTGAAGATTAGTTTTCTAAGACATTTGGAAATTTCCTAATCTTTTTTATTTTTTAAATGATAAAACTAATAAAACCAATAATTGCCAGCTAATAGCAAAAGTAAAATAATAAAACAATATATTAATAGAAATATTGAATTAGTCCCTTGTGAGCAAAGGCCACCTCCAACGACTACTTTTTCCACTATAAAAACAACTCCTTTCCATGCATAAACACAATCAATTACTTCTTCTTTATCTTCTTAATATCACATTCTCCAATTTTTCATCTTGAATAATTTGGACGAAAGACTAATTAGCCACCGGTAAAATTATTCAGGTGGAACAATGGTGACTCCGGCTTGGAGTCATGCCAAGGGTCAATGGGTAGTGGCCATTTTGGCATTACTTGTTGGCTCGGCTATGGCTACGGAACCTTACTATTATAGCTCTCCTCCACCACCTTATGAATATAAGTCTCCACCACCACCGGTTCATTCTCCTCCACCTTATGAGTACAAATCTCCACCACCACCGGTTCATTCTCCTCCACCTTATGAGTACAAATCTCCACCACCACCGGTTCATTCTCCTCCACCTTATGAATACAAATCTCCACCACCACCGGTTCATTCTCCTCCACCTTATGAATACAAATCTCCGCCACCACCAATTAAATCTCCACCACCACCTTACTACTACCACTCACCACCTCCTCCGGTGAAGTCTCCACCACCACCTTACTACTACCACTCACCACCTCCTCCGGTGAAATCTCCACCACCACCATACTATTATCACTCTCCTCCTCCACCGGTCAAGTCTCCTCCACCACCATACTATTATCACTCTCCTCCTCCACCGGTCAAGTCTCCTCCACCACCATACTATTATCACTCTCCTCCTCCACCGGTCAAGTCTCCTCCACCACCATACTACTACCATTCTCCACCACCACCGGTTAAATCTCCACCACCACCATACTACTATCACTCACCACCACCTCCGGTTAAATCACCACCACCACCTTACTACTACCACTCACCACCTCCTCCGATGAAGTCTCCACCACCACCATACTACTACCACTCTCCTCCTCCTCCGGTTAAGTCTCCACCACCACCATACTACTACCACTCTCCTCCTCCTCCGCTTAAGTCTCCACCACCACCATACTACTATCACTCTCCACCACCACCGGTTAAGTCACCACCACCACCTTACTACTATCACTCACCACCTCCTCCGGTTAAATCACCACCACCACCTTACTATTATCACTCTCCACCTCCTCCGGTGAAGTCTCCTCCACCACCATATTACTACCACTCTCCACCTCCACCAGTTAAATCTCCACCACCACCATACTATTACCACTCTCCACCTCCACCAGTTAAATCCCCTCCACCACCATACTACTATCACTCTCCACCCCCTCCGGTAAAATCACCACACCCACCTTACTATTACTCGTCCCCACCACCACCACCAAAATCTTACTCTCCACCATACTATTACTCATCACCACCACCACCACCAAAGTCATATTCGCCACCGTACTACTACTCATCACCACCACCTCCGGTGTCATACCCTCATCCTCATCCACACGCACATCCACTTGTTTTCAAAGTTGTAGGTAAAGTGTATTGCTATAGATGTTATGACTGGACTCACCCCAAAAAGTCCCACGATAAGAAACATCTCAAAGGTAATTAAATCTTCTACGTTCATTCATTATTTTTAACATTCCAATATTAAATTCATAAAATATTATCTTAAGGATTATTACATAATTTTAGGATGGTTATAGGAAAGATTATAGGCTTCTAGGATTTATTGTTAATTAAGTGGTAGTTGCATTGTATGTAGTATATACTTTATTACTAGTGGAAATAAGAAAACGATAATGTTAAGACTCTGTTATTGACTTGTAACAATCCAAAAAAAAGATCGAACAAAGAAAATTGATTTCTTAGATAACCAACTAAAAGGACAGAAACTAATATTTTAAATGTAAATAATTCGTTTTGTCATATAGGTGCCGTTGTGGAAGTGACTTGTAAAGCCGGTGACAAGACAGTGAAGGCATACGGAAAGACAAAAATTAACGGTAAATATGCAATTACCGTTAAGGGATACAACTACCTTAAATACGGTGGTGAAGTATGTACGGCCAAGCTTCACGCGCCGCCTAAAGGCTCACCATGTAACATTCCAACAAGTTACCATTTGGGTAACAAAGGGGCTAAACTTCATGTGAAATCAAAGACCAAGTACGAGGTTGTGCTTTATGCTAAGTCCTTTGCTTATGCATCTAAGAAACCTTATGGAGAATGCCACAAACCGGCTCCTTACCATCCTCCTTACTACTACAAATCTCCACCACCACCTTCTCCAGTTTACTACTATAAGTCGCCACCACCGCCGGCTCCGACTTACGTCTATAAGTCACCACCTCCTCCTACTCCAACATATGTCTATAAGTCGCCTCCTCCACCAACTCCAACCTATGTCTACAAATCACCACCACCGCCAACTCCTACTTACGTATACAAGTCACCACCACCGCCCACTCCTACTTATGTATACAAGTCGCCACCGCCACCAACTCCGACATATGTCTACAAGTCACCACCACCGCCAACCCCAACTTATGAATACAAGTCACCACCACCGCCGACTCCAACTTACGTCTACAAGTCACCTCCACCACCAACTCCGACATATGTCTACAAGTCGCCTCCACCACCAACCCCGACATACGTCTACAAGTCGCCCCCACCACCAACCCCGACATATGTATACAAGTCACCACCACCGCCAACACCGACTTACGTTTATAAGTCTCCACCACCACCGACCCCAACATACGTTTACAAGTCTCCTCCTCCTCCTACCCCAACATATATCTACAAGTCTCCACCACCACCGACTCCAATATATGTTTACAAGTCTCCTCCTCCTCCTACCCCAACCTATGTCTACAAGTCACCTCCACCACCCACGCCAACATATGTTTACAAGTCCCCACCACCACCTACTCCAACTTATGTCTACAAATCACCGCCTCCACCTACTCCGACCTACGTCTACAAGTCGCCACCTCCTCCCACTCCAACGTATGTGTACAAATCTCCACCACCGCCTACTCCAACTTATGTTTACAAATCACCACCGCCTCCAGTTCACACTCCTACACCATATTACTACCATTCTCCACCACCTCCGGTGAAGTCTCCACCACCACCATACTACTATCACTCTCCACCACCACCGGTTAAATACCCTCCACCACCATACTACTATCACTCTCCACCTCCTCCCATGAAATCTCCACCACCACCATACTACTATCACTCTCCACCACCACCGGTTAAATCCCTTCCACCACCATACTACTATCACTCTCCACCTCCTCCCATGAAATCTCCACCACCACCATACTACTATCACTCTCCACCACCACCGGTAAAATCCCCTCCACCACCATACTACTATCACTCTCCACCTCCTCCCGTGAAATCTCCACCACCACCATACTACTATCACTCTCCACCTCCTCCGATGAAATCTCCACCACCACCGTACTACTACCACTCTCCTCCTCCTCCGATGAAGTCTCCACCACCACCTTATTACTACCACTCCCCACCTCCTCCCGTGAAATCTCCACCACCACCTTATTACTACCACTCCCCACCTCCTCCGGTGAAATCTCCACCTCCCCCATACTACTATCACTCCCCACCTCCTCCGGTGAAATCTCCTCCACCACCGTACTATTACCATTCACCACCACCACCGGTGAAGTCCCCACCACCACCATACTACTACCACTCACCACCTCCTCCGGTCAAATCTCCACCTCCTCCATACTACTATCACTCACCACCCCCTCCGGTCAAATCTCCACCTCCCCCATACTACTACCATTCACCACCCCCACCGGTCAAATCTCCACCTCCTCCATACTACTACCACTCACCACCGCCTCCAGTGGAATCCCCACCACCACCATACTATTACAGCTCCCCACCACCACCAGTAAAGTCTCCAGCACCTCCCGTCTACATTTACGCTTCTCCACCACCTCCCACGCATTACTAGGCTATTCAAATTCAACCAAATTTCCTCATCATTCAAGTAAGTCCACAATACTTTTTATATATGGTCATCCATATCCGTTTTCCATAACTATTCTCTAAAATCTCAGTTTCTTTTTCACAGGTTTGCTTTTAGAAATTGGAATAAAGGAAGGGTCAAAGTCAACGGGAAGAAGAAGTGAACCAAATAAGGATCGTCACGCCAAGAAAAACACATCTCTAACAACGATCCACAACACTTCTTCTTCTTCAATGTCGCTCATCTTCCACTTATGCATCATCATCTTCACGTCGTATTGTTTCAAAGACCTTTTTAGATCGTATCATACTCTTATTTTTGTTCCCTTTCGTTGTTAAGTGGGTTTCGTAATTTATTTGTTGTGCATACATTTTCTCTATATATATTTTACTTTAATGTAACGGCGAGATTTGTTAGCATATAAAAAAAATGTTCAGTTTTTTTTTTACTTAATGACATTTGTCTATTTTTGAAACATATATAGTTCGAAAAGACAAAAAAAGTTGAAAGACATTCTTTTGAGTTGGGCATGACATATCATTGCTTCTAACGCTGGAAAGTGAAAGTAACATCTTTGTCACCTTTATTGGCTTTTATTGATTGTCTAATGTTATGTAATATGTATGTAGTAGTCAAGATATCACTTTCGTTCACCTAATTTTTACCTATTTTCTTCAATATTGACTATTGAGCATTATCATACTAAAATATTTTTCAATAGAAATTAATTTGAGAAATATTGAAATGAATTGATATCAAAACCGTATCCGAATTTAGACTTAATTTTAAATAGTTTATAATACTTTCTTAACCGGAAAAATCGAAAGCAAAAAGCACGTGATAACCGGGAGTAAAATCGAAAGCAAAAAGCACGTGTTGAAGAACTAGTTACTAGTGATTATAATTTGGGCTTTATGATAGAAATGGGCCATAGATGAGTTTAGGCCGATTAATTAAACGTATTTTGCCACCGTCATTTTTGTGTGGTGGGGATATGACTAATTTGATAATTATCATTTTTCTCTCTGTTAAATTATGCTAAGCTTATCAATAATAAAACGTGCTTAGACCAAAGTATAATTGTGTTCTCTGAATTAAATTAATACGAAAACAAAGAAGAAAAAACCATATTATATGATTTGGATCCCTTATTAATATTCTGCGCGTTAGATTAGATGTGTTGTCTACTAAATTAAATTTTTCATTTTTTTTTAGCTTTAATTTTTTTTTTTGTATTAATCTATTGAATTTTCCCTTGTAGCTGGTTTATTGTCTTCTCTCTCTAAACCCGAATTTTTGAGAGAGAGAGAGAGAGAGAGAGAGAGAGAGAGAGAGAAAGAATCGAAAGTGGTAAAGCTGAATACGCAGAAGGAAAGACCAATCTCCATCTCCAAAGAGAGAAGAAGAAGAAGCTTCTAAGGAATCTCTCTGTTGATTCCTTTGCGTTTTTTGCACAATCTCTCTTCATCATCGTCAAGAGTCAGATCCGTGATTCGATTCTGGTCAAGCTTACATTTAAAGCAGGTACGATCTACATGGTTCATGTTTACGCGCCTATGGAGATTATCATTAGATCTATATTCCCTTTTCTTTTAAAATTTTCATCTTAGCTTATGATCTTTGGATTTGTTTTGATTTTGATGATATTTTTTTGGATTTAAGAGATCTGTATAAGCTGAATTTTGATCGAGTTTTGGTTGATTCTGCTTTAGGAACCAGATTTTTGATTTTGACTTTCTTCTTCTTTTTATTGGATTTTGATTGATTTTGTTGTGGCCATTGCTTAATTTATATGATGATTTGATACATGTTGCTGGAATTCATCATCTGTTAACTTCATATGTGTGTTTGTACTTCATATGATTCATTGTGAATTGAAATTTGTTTCTTTCTTTTGTTATGTATTGTTCGAAACAGTTGGATAGCAAAGGTGCTTATACTAGTTTTGCAACAGACTTCAATAGAGAGGGTAACTTAACACGTTTTGTTTTAAGAGTGAGTTGTTCTTGGAATACGTATCGAAAGATGAAGAAAGTCTTCGGTCAAACCGTCAGAGACCTGTAAGAATTGTTGTGCTTGATGTTCAATGATAGTCTCAACTCAAGACCTGCAAGATTAACAATGTTTGATTTTGATGTTCTACTTTTTTAGCAAGAGAGAGGTCAACAAGAAAGTGCTCAAAGTGCCTGGAGTAGAACAAAAGGTAACGGGTGCTCTTAGCTTCTTCTCTGATCTGAGTTTTTATTGAATATTTGAAATTATGCTGAAGCTGAGATTTAGGCGCAGACGTGCTGTTGTCTAATCTGTTATGCTTGAGTTGATCAATTTCATTAAGTTTCCTCCTAAAGGTTAAAGAAATATAGATAGTTATGATGCTAATCTTGATTGCACTCCATCTTGCTTATCTTCAGGTTCTAGATGCTACTAGCAATGAGGCATGGGGTCCACATGGATCACTTCTTGCTGATCTTGCTCAAGCTTCAAGAAATTAGTAATTACAATCACCTTCCAAGTTCTCTGTTTTGATGTAATTATGACATTGGACAGGAATGATAGAAATGTATACCTCTCTTGCAGTCATGAATACCAGTTGATCATGGGGGTCTTATGGAAACGGCTTAGCGACACTGGAAAAAACTGGCGGCATGTCTATAAGGTAAAGAATAGAAATGCCTTAATGGCTTGTATTACATTTTATATTGCTGTCGCTATAAAATGTTGGCTTACCTTTTCTACCCACTTCAGGCTTTGACAGTTTTGGAATACATGGTAGGCCATGGGTCAGAACGTGTTATAGACGAGATTAAAGAACGTGCCTACCAAATCTCGGTAATTTGGAAGTATTCAGCATCAAGAGAATTCTTTTTTAGCTATATCTTAGCAGTTGACTATCTTACATTATGTCCATTTTTCCATGTGGCAGACATTGTCTGATTTTCAGTATATTGATTCCGGTGGTAGAGATCAAGGAGGCAATGTTAGGAAGAAATCACAGAGCCTCGTGGCTTTGGTTAATGACAAAGAAAGAATAGCTGAGGTCAGACAAAAGGCTGACGCTAACAGGGATAAGTAAGTTTGCTTGTCACTGTATCTTTTCTGACTTACTTGATAGTTTGTGTATGCTTCTGGTTTTTGGAAGTTTTAACCCTCAGAGATACAATATTTAGGTTCATTCAAATATTTTTCAGGAGCTTAGCATATCAGCCTGACGTTTTCTTGCAACAGGTATCGTAGCTCCGCACCAGGTGGGATGTACAAGCCTTCAGGAGGATATGGGGACAAATATGACTACGGATCCCGGGATGAAGAGCGAAGTAGTAATGGAAAAGAAAGAGAATATGGTTACAGGGATGATGATAGAAATAGTCGTGATGGAGATCGTAATTCTAGAGACTCTGAAGACCGGTATGGGAGAGATGGTAACAGGGAAGATGATTACAGAGGAAGGAGCAGGGTTGATAACTACCAACATGGGTCACGAGGTATGAGTTCTGATAGAGAACGGGCGTTTGAGGATGACGGCCATACTTCATCACGGTATGCTGATTTTATGTTTTAGCTAGCCTTAATATAAAAATAAGGAAGAATATCGAGGCTATATCAGACACCATCTGGATGGAATATTTAATTTTGATAGCAAGCTTAGATGTTAAAAAGCATGTTTAGAAGATCTTCTTAGCCAAATTTCTATTATATGAACGCACCATTTAGAAATTTAAATTACACATTCTTCTTTATCATGCAGGGGCAGTGGAGCTCGAGCTGATGATAATTCTCAGGATGGGAGGTAATTTCTGATGTGTTTCCTGCTGAAGTTTTCACCTTTTCTTATTGTATCAAGTTTTGTGAACGTTTACTCATATTACACCTTCTTTTGGGATTATATGATAGAGGGCAGCTCGAGAGGAAGTTTTCTGAACAAAATATCGGTGCTCCACCTAGTTATGAAGAAGCTGTCACTGAATCACGGAGCCCTGTATATACTGACAGGTGATAATTCTTTGCTATGTAGATTTAGAGCTACCTTAGCTTTATTGGTTCTGATGAATCATTTTATGCCAGGGATGGTGGGGAGATTCCACAGGTTGCTGCTCCAGGAGCTGCTTCTCCTCCTCCACCATCAGTTTCTGCTCCAGAGGTTGCTTCTCCTCCTACTGGGAGCAACACAGACAATAAAGATGAAAGTGTTGATAATGAATCATCTCCTCAGAAATTTGAGGCTTTTGATGAGTTTGATCCACGCGGGTTTTCAGGTGTGATTCTTTAGTTCCGCATTGGTTTTATGTTTGGAAACTCCTCTGCTCCATAGAGATTAAATTTTATTTTTAGTTTGGTTTGTTATACTGTTATCCCATCAAGCGTTTGAATTGTGTTTCGTTTCTTTTTCAAGCTGCCCCTCCAGCATATGCATCTACACCAACAATAGCTTCTACATCTGATCCTCCCACCTCAAACAGTGTTGAGATGGACTTGCTTGGCTCCCTTTCAGAAGTATTTTCATCAAATGCATTGGCCATTGTACCGGCCGATTCTTCCTCTGTTGAAACCAGTGGACAAGTAAATGCTCCATCGTTTTCTACATCTCAGCCATCAAGTCAGGTATAATAGATACATGGTTTAAGCAGTTGAACTCGGATATTTTGATGGTTTCTTATGAGATGCCTTTTTCTATGACATTTTGATTATTGCTGATTGCTGTCTGAATAAGTTTTCCCCCATTGTCCAGTCATTTGATGACCCATTTGGTGACTCTCCTTTCAAAGCCTTCACTTCTACAGACGCCGACTCAAATCCTCAGCAGAAATTTGGAGCTCCTTTCCAGCCAACACCTCCACCCTTTAGCTCAGAGGTCTCACATCCAGACACTGCTCATAACTTTGGCTTTGAGGACTCATTTTCTACTGTTGACCATCCTGATGTTGCTGCTCAGGATGTGCAACCTTCATCAAACTCACCTGGTTTTCCTCAAGACCAGTTTGCTACACCTGAGAGTGATTTTGATATTCTTGCCGGCATTCTCCCACCATCTGGACCTCCGGTCCCACTCCCTCTACATTCTGGTGCCTCAATACCAACATCGCAGTTTCCTCCTAGTGGAAACAACATGTACGATGGCTTTCATCCTCATCCGGTAACTACAGCTCCAAACATGCCTGGGCAAACTCCATTCGGGCAAGATATACAATCATATAACATGGTTCCTCCTTCCCAAAATATGACTGGAGCCACATCATTTCAGAGTGGAGGATTCACACACCAACCAGGCTCAGCCAATTACACACCTGGGGTAGTAACTTCACACCCTACAACCGAAAGCTTCCTTCCACGACCTGTTGCTGCCACTTCATTGAGCTCACAGACTCCTTACTCTACACCCAGTGGACCAGCTGGCCAGTTCATGTCACACCAGGGTCATGCAATGCCTCCTTCCCAAGGTCTACAGCGAACTCAATCTGTGCCTGTTTTGCTGCAAGGAAACAACGATTTCATGGGAGGCATGTTTTCACAAGGTGCCCCAAACTCCTTGACGTCATCATCATCTCATCCAGATCTCACACCTTTAACAGGAGCGATTGAGATTGTTCCTCAGCCTCAGAAAAAGTTTGAGCCAAAATCATCAGTCTGGGCAGACACATTGAGTAGGGGCCTTGTCAACTTCAACATATCTGGATGTAAGATAAAATCTCGGCCACATGTGTCAATCAAGTTTTTTGAGAAAGCTTTCTAACAAGTTACTTTTCTTTTCTACTTATGTGTAGCTAAAACAAATCCATTAGCAGACATAGGAGTTGACTTTGAGGCGATAAACCGGAGAGAGAAACGGTTCGAAAAACCGACAAACACACCAGCAACATCGACTATCAACATGGGTAAAGCCATGGGATCAGGCACTGGCCTAGGGCGTTCCGGTGCAACCGCTATGAGACCTCCGCCTAATCCAGTGGTAGGCTCTGGCATGCCCATGGGCGGTGGAATGGGTGCTGGTGGTTATGGAGGTATGAACCCAAACCAACCCATGGGTGCTGGTGGTTATGGAGGTATGAACCCAAACCAACCCATGGGTGCTGGTGGTTATGGAGGTATGAACCCAAACCAACCCATAGGTGTTAGTGGCTATGGAGGTATGAACCAAAACCAACCCATGGGTATGGGAATGGGACCCGGCATGAACATGGGACAGTATGGCCAAGGAGGCTACCCGATGCAACCACAAAACCCCGGGATGATCCCTGGTCAAAACATGCCCAACAACAATAACTACAATCCAATGATGGGTCAAGGAGGTTACAGCCCACAACAATCATATGGTGGTGGATACAGGTAAGATCAAACCAAACATTACCCACTACTAGACTCCAACTTGTGAAACTCGAGAACGGAACATTCTCGCTCCGTTAAGAGTATATATGCTTTTCTCTCTTTACCTCGGTTAGGTACTATGTGGTGTTGGTTTGGCTAGCCGCATCACGAAAGTCATCAAGTTACATTATACATCTCAGTATCCTTGTCCGTCCTTACACTGTTCTTGCCTTAATCTTCTTCACTCACCATTTTTTTCCCTCTTTTTCTGAGTATGGACCAAAATTGAGAGATTGTTTACTATTATTTGTACCTTTGGGTCTGTTTTGTTTGTTATATGCATATAATTTGATATCTATTTTTTTTTGGAGTCTCACGTATTGATTGTGAAACATTTTTCATTCACGAAACAAATAAAATATTTTCAATCTTCTTAGTTGTTCTTACATGTATCTCTTTGGCCGATTTCAACTCTTTTGGTTAATTCGTTGACCACAGAGTTTCACAAAGTTTTGGCATAAGCCTCTTTAAATTTTCTTTATTGTAGCCAACATTTCGATCTATATGTTATGTTACATAAAGAAAACCAAAAGGAAAAGAAATACAAAGGAAGATTATTTTTGAAACTATGAGGTTTTGTTCTATCTGAAAAAGAATACACAAAGACTTGATATAAAAATGTTCTTAAAGAACTTAACTGACTCTTTGAAAGAATGGCGAAATGGCGATGAAGTCACTCTCATTAAGTTTATTGCATTTGAATGCTGAATTCTCCACACTGACGCCTAAAATAATCTTGGCCAAAAGAATTTAAGGTCCTGTGACTAGAAAGAGAGATGCAGATGGAACTATAATCAGTAGTGGTTTCTTGAAAAATCAAATAGTATTCATACATTACCTTACTTACTCTGGTAAAGTTTTATCTGGGAAGAAGTGGCTCTCTGTCGTCTGATACAACACGGTGAGTAGCCTGCAGACAAAGAAGGAATTACAAACATTTCAGCTAAAAATTACAAGAACTGGATTTCAAAGCAGCATGTGTGTGTTTTCTTCACCTCTTGATTTGCTCCTGCTGCCATGTTAATGAAGGAGTCTTTACTCCTGAAGGTAATAACAGAGGAAGACAAGAGGTTTATACTAAATGGGAAACTGAATCTTGCACTTACTTCTCAAAGTAAGAGTTTACAGAATAATGATCCATGAAGACACATACCTATGATCTTCCTTCGTGTGGTTCCCGTTATGTTCCTCATCTTTGGCTTTTGAAAGGGGTGAAAAGAACTGTGCGTAAAATAGGAGTCAGAAAATGAAAAAGACGTTCTTTTCCAAAACTAACATCAGTATATATTTACCTGGTGCATTGAAATGAAAATTATAGAAATCCCCAGAAGAAAATTCATGGTTAATACATGTCCAAAGAGTGCTGCAGATGCTATGCCAGTAAATATAGTGGCTACGGTCGATGAATATTTCTTCAAGATTGTATCTGAAGAACATAACAAGAATGAAACAACTAAATCTTACGACAAGGTATGTTCGAATCTCTTGAACTAACATCTATATCTTAAATGATTTAACAAAACTTAAATGTTATTCTACCTGCATATTTAAAGAAGAATGATGATAGAATCCCTTGTGCTGCATTGTTCATTATCAGAAACATGGTTGCCCTTGAATGTCCTTGTAAGATGTCAAAACTGCCAGGACCTGTCGCGACGCAGAAGCAAAATTGTTAGCAATGCATCTAAAAGAAAGCTTTTTATGGCATATAATCTGCTTTACATCTATGATCTATCATATTCTTCTCCAACATGATAAAGTACATTTACCTTTATATATAACGGTTCCTAAGATTCCGAGGAAGTTGAATATCGCACCATAACCATAGAGAAATAAGTTCTGCACCAAGGAAATTAAGGTTCTATATTCAGAACACATAGAAACAAAAACAAAACAAGTTCAACACCAAAGAACAGAACAAGTTCAGCAACACAAGAATAAGCTAACCTGAAGATATATGCTTGTTTCATACTGGCTCTTTAAAGCATACTCATTGAAGACAGATGCCAAAGACGGGACAGTAACCTGCAAGATGAAGTGATCAATAAGTCTCCAACAGCAATTACGTGCATGGAATCACCTCCATACTAAATTTCCTAGAAAAACAAATATAAGAATCAGAAAATGAAGCTTACAAAGATAAAGGTAAAGATGTATGCAACCGTAGCAATAGGGACAGCCATAGTAGTAGAGCCTTCGGGAAGAGAACGTAGCTGATTAACACTAATCCCTATCAACAACAAAGCAAGTGCTTCCCACTACAACGAAAAGCCAAAAACATATTTAATCATGTTAAGAGTATGAGGTAGAAAGGTCAAACAGAAACATCGATATTAATGTCTGATCAGCCTAACCTGTATGATTGAAAACCGTCGTTTCATTATCATCTTAAGCAGTACAGCAATAACCAGAACCTTTAGATTGCTGAGCATCTTCACAGTAGCAGGATTGAAATATAGCTACAGCACAAATAGTATCTGAGAAGTCAAGATATATGTAACAGGAGAGCATAACGTAACTTTCAAAGAATACTCAAACATCTATCACCAAAAGGAAGCATGGCATATTAATTAGACCAAATAATGCACAAATCTTAAAATTAGAAGCACATGTACCTGCATTGTGAACTTAAGATAGTTATTAATGGCATATAACCCTGCTGGAACAGCGAGAAGCACATTGTTCCGAGCTGCCTGCAAAACAAAGTGTAGTGTTATATACATCTAGTGGACTGTGGACACATAACATCTGTTTCAAAAGTATCTTCGACAACCAAATGTCATACCGCAATCCTAGTACTAAAGATCTTTAAAAATTCTTACCAAACTATTAATTGCTACGAAGAAAAAGTACCTGGACAAATGTGGAGAAAGATAATAGAGGCTTCTCTCCAACCTTTTGGTGTCTGGCCTACAATATTACCACATAAACATAAATACTAAAAGGGCAGCCAATTTTTCGGCAAAAGGAAGTTACAAAAAAAAAGCTTAAATGACACACAAATAGAACTTGTTTTTCACAAGAAATGAAGTAAATTCAGAAACGTACCTCGATCAAAAGCATGACAATGGCGAAAACAACTTTAGCGAGTTCTGTCAAGAAGTTGACACTAATAGGACTGAAGTTGAACTTTCCATCCACTTTAGACATATACACCAAAACAGGCTACAAATGCATCACAAAAACTTAAACTTAATTAACAAATCTAAACAACCACCACCAATCTTTTTAGCCTTTCAAAGGATAAACTTTTACCTGCAGACCAACAAGCATACAGTCACCAACAACCAAAAGGACATTAAGTGCTTTTTGTTTAGAGGATACTCTAATCTTGTGGTTGTCATAAGCTCTAGCTATAGCCTTGCTACTTGGAGAAACTAGCCTTGAACGACACACACTACACTCAGTAACACCATTCTTCATCATCAGACTTTACACAAAGCCGAACAATTCTATACTTGAGACTAAACCTGATAAGAGCATTCATTGATCAGATCTTAAAAGCAATAGAATCACAAAGAGACAATGAGAGAAAGTATATCTCAAAACCCAACAGCGAGAATATAAGGTGGGAGCAAAATCAAGCATATTACTTGTGTCGTCATTGTAAAAAAAAATCGAAACTTTATGTTCTAAAATCAAACTAACCTTAATCAACCTATAAGATCAGCTCAAGAACGCATTGCCCAGACAAAATCTAGGCCTAAACCGCGCTTAGATTCAGAAGAAACTCGATACTTTCTGTCTTAAACTTTCGTTGTTGTCTATGTGAGATCTAAATTACAGAAATTTAAGAGGATCTATAAGGCTCCTCGAGCTAAAGCTTCAGAGAACAAGCAGAGAGACGAAGAAGAAGAATCAATGGAAGTGGGCTCTTAATCTCTGGCACGACCTTCTCTTGTTTTTATTTTGGATTTGATCTCACATCACAAACACCGTTTTATTGCCTTTCCTTTGTAAATAAAGAAACAAAAACATCTGATTTTTTTTCATATAAATAATAACAAAAATGAATAAATGTATTTATGACAGTGACAACGGACCAAAAAGATTTTAAAGTATGAGTGGTAATAGAGGAATTCACAAATCTACGGCCTTTCGACCTTTTCTTCACAAAATTACTCATAATTTAATATTTTTACATATTTACATTTTTCAAAATTTTAAAAGATTGATTTAACCTTTAAAAAATTACTAAAATTATTATTTTTTCATTTAGGTTCGCTAATTAGTGTTTAGGATATAGTATTAAAGGGGTAGAATTGTTTGGGTAGAGTTTATTTGAATTTAATTTTGAATGTTTAGGTGTAGTTTTGTGAAGTATTTTGGAAATGGTGTAGTTTTGTGAAATGTAATTCAAATGGTGTAGTTTTGTGATTCTCCTAGGGCTGGGCATAATACCCAAAACCCGTTGCCCGAACCGAACCCGACCCGAAAAAATCCGAACCGACGGGTATGGGTATTAGTTAATTACCCTATCGGGTATGTGAGTCATGGACCTGCGGGTATAAGGTAAAACCCGAACCGAACCCGATACCCGAACGGGTACCCGATAATCCATAGTTATATACATTTATACATATAATATATATTTATTTATATATAATATCAAACTAAATAGATTTATATCCAAATAATATTAAATTAATTACCGAAAATTAAATTCATTTATTGTGAAAACTTGGAATTAAATTCATTTATACGTAAAACAATTGATATTTTGTTAATATATTTATTATTTTTTAATATATTTAATATTTTTATAAAATTTTCGGGTATTTGGGTAATATTTTCGGATTTTTGAGTAATTTTTCGGGTATTTAGGTAATTTTTCGGGTATTTGGGTAATTTTTCGGGTATTTGGGTAAAAATACCCGATATTTTTGGGTACCCGATTTTTCCGGGTATTTACCGGTTCTTAAATTTGAAACCCGAACCGACCCGAACCCGATAAAACCCGAACCGAACCCGAACCGAAATTTTAAATTACCCTATTGGTCCTAAATTTTTCTACCCGAAGTACCCGAACCCGATCGGATTTACCCGAACCCGACCCGCAGACCCGAATGCCCACCCCTATTCTCCCATGAATTTACCTTCACCATATTGTAATCTTTATTTTTATATTTTTACGAGGATTTTTCCCTAAAACAAGATATACACACAATTTGCATGTGCATTTTCCTTGTAAACAAACAATTTAAGAATATATACATGAATGCATTCATTCACTTTCACACTTTATAAATGATGCGTATATTAATGTAAATTAAGTCTTCTTTTTCTTGTAAAAATGAAGATCCTCACACCATTGTTATAATAAATTTCACAAACAATTTGTATTATATTTGATTTGTTATGAATTAAACAAATAAAGTCCATAATAAAGTGGAACCTTAACTAAAAAATGTGATTATAATTAATGCTCCCTCCGTTTTTTAATATATGATTTTCTAGTTTTTCAGATATAATAAACAAACGTATAAAAATATATTATTTTTTGTGATTTATAATTTTCAACAACTCTAAACCAATAATGTTTAGTTATTTTTCTTGAATTCTATAATTTATCATTAAAAATTGTATATAAAAGTGATAAAATCCATCTTTTTTAAATCAAATATTTTCAACAAAAATCCTATATTAAAAAACTGAGTATCACAAAACAAAATCATCCTCTCACTAACATGAATTTTAAAAACCGAAAAAATAATAAAACCGAATATAACCAATGTGTACTTAACCGAATAATTGAAGAACCGATTTTTATTTAATTTGTTTAAAAGAAATACAATATAGATGAACACGTTTTTTGCAGAATCCCATCTTCTTCTCCTAAAGAAGAGAACCTTAAAAAGGGCAGAGAAGAGAAACGCGACTCGCGCGAGAAAGAAGCAAACTTTACACACAATCCATAAACTGGTGCGGAATCGAACCATCAAGCTTTTATACTATTGACCCTTTTAATCCGAGAGAAATCGATATTAGATTCTTCGCTAAGGTAACTTCTCCTCCGCCTTCAGCCACCGTACGCGTCTCCAACGTCTTCTGTGATTCTCAGTTTTGTCTTTTGTTGATTCATCTGAGTATAGTTTCAATCTGGGTTTTGTACGGAGGAGAAGCTTCTTCCCCCAAAATTCAATTTTGAGTAGGTTTTCGAGAAATCGCTTACATGATTCAATAGCTCAGATCTCTTATCTATGCGTAGCTCGATTGAATTCTACAGGAGATTATTGATAATTGTTCGCGAAGGGTTCGTTTCAGGATTCATCTTTTGTTACTGGGTTTGAAAGTATCTCTCTTTGAGTTCGATAATGGTGGCATTGGTTTTCGCAGATAGTCTGCGAAATTTATGGCCATTTTCAGTATTTATAAGCAATAGTGACTTGAAGGAATCAAAGGAGATTGTTCATAGGCTTTCATTGCCTGAGAGTACAAAGAATTTTGTGTTTGCAATAAGAGTACCCGAGCACGATTCGACTATTTACATACTTGCTTCTCAGAATCTATCCGAGAGATCTGCTATTGACGCAGAGTGTCTTATACGCGAAACCCGTCCTGGCGCTGTAGTGGCTCAAGTGAACAAATCAGCTTTCGGAGAAGCTCAAGTTGAAGAGAGTGTATTGGGAGACGGCTCGAGTGATTCGATCCCCACTTCAGCTTTTAAAGTTCTTAAACAGTGTTTTGTCGATAAGGTGAACAAGGAGAAGTACGAAAGTGTTGCGGGAATCTTGGTTTTGAGGGAGATCTTTGGGACGAGTTTTAACGGGCATCTGTTAGCTGCCAAGAGAGTGGCAGGGGAGGTTGGTTCGTCGTTTTTGGTGCTTGAATCTCCATTTGTTAGTATTAATTCCATGGAAGCTTCCTCTGGAGAAACTGAGCCAGGAGGCAAGATGCAAGGTCTAGCTAATAGTCTTGTACCACAAGCTTCTGGCTCCGCTCTACTCTCAAGCTCACGAAGGTTTCTTTTAACCAATGATGTCGAGGCACAGATGTTGAAGTTGTTATCTTTGCAGTTTAAAGAACTTAGCCCAACAACAAGCTCTGTTGACAAAGAGATACAGTCCGAAAGTCATGAGATTCCACCTTTTGCTCAGTCCGTTTATCCGTTGCTTGTTGATCTTCATGACATATTTAACGATCTCCCATCTATCGGGAAAGCTCTAGCCAATGCTAGAAAAATGTTGTCTGATGTAAATAGAGGAGAATCCATGGATACAAAGGTCATTTCCGAAGTTTATCTTTTCCAGATCGCTGTTGAAGGTTTAAGAATCGCTTTAAACAATGCTGGTAGGCTACCTATCAAGAGCCGAACCGAAGTTCAGTTTTCACAACTATCTTCTGAGGACAAATCTTATGCACTTATGGCAGATCTTCTTCGTAGCCAGGCTAAAAAGTTCAAGAACATAGTAGTAATAGTAGATGCAAGTAGCCTCGCGGGTCTTAGAAAACACTGGAAAACTTGTGTTCCTCAAGAAGTCAAAGATATGTCTGAGCATATGCTACAGAACTTTGATAACGAAGAGAAGACTAATGACTCAAAAGTTATACGATTGCTTTCTGATAAACCTGTGGTAGCAGTTGGTGCAGGCGCGACTGCTATATGGGGTGCTTCGTCATTATCCAAGGCCATTACTGCTTCTCCTTTATTCAAGATTGTAACTTTTAAAGTCCCGTCTTCGTTGAATCTGTTCTTGACACATACCCATAAGGCAATGACATTCGCATTCACCAAAGTGGCTGCCCCATCGAAAGTAATGGCGCCGGGCTTGGCTAGCTCTGGAGCCAAATCGACGTCATTGGTAAAAGCATCTTTATCCGCAGAGAAAATCAGAGCGGTGACACATAGTATAATAGCTTCTGCTGAGAAGACAAGCTTCTCTGCCATGAGAACTGCCTTCTACGAGATCATGCGGAAAAGAGCAGCAAAACCCATCGGAACTTTACCATTGGCGACTTTTGGTGCTAGCTTTGCAACCTGTGCAGGACTACTTGTCTATGGAGATGGTATAGAATGCGCAGCCATGTCTCTTCCTTCGGCTCCTTCGATTGCAAACTTGGGTCGAGGGATTCAAAACTTACATGAGGCTTCTCTGGAAGTTAGAAGGAGAGAAGGCAACAGGATACAGAACGCGATCGAGTCACTTAGGCAAAGACTGAAGAAAGTCAAGCTTTAATGAAACTGAGAGTAACTTCTTGTTTTTGTTTACTTCATTTGAATCTTGATATTAGCTACTGTATATATCATATCCCTTTTGTAAAAACATACAATGGTTTTGGTTTGAACATGATCTATAGGATTGGTCACAGAATATACTTACTTTTGTAGACTGATGATTGAGTCAATGACTTCATGGTGTGATGAAAGTGACGATGAAACTACTGTTTTGTATTGATATGAACTTAATATCATAACTTTCACGATTGATAAACTAGAAAAAAAAAGTTAATAAGTTACACAAAAAGTGCCCACACGCAGGATCGAACTACGGACCTTCAGTTTACAAGACTGACGCTCTACCACTGAGCTATACGGGCTTTTGCTTTCCCTTCTCATTTTAAATATATATATATATATTATTAACAATAATTTAGTATCACTAATCCTGATGCAAGGCTGAGATTATGAGCAAAGGATGTGGTAATGGATGATTAATACTATGTTTACATCATGATTATAATCTTAGCATCATATGATAAAAGGAACAGTATGTATCACTAAATAGTGCATTCATGCTACATAGTAAAAGCTTGGAAATTTTATTGTCAAGCAGAAGAAGCAACTTTCTCGCAGTTTTCTGTTTCGGAATCATCTTCGGAGAAGCTTGGAGGTTTAGGAATGAGCCCCAACGTCTTGAACATGAGCTGGTCAGCGTCGAAATCATTGTTGGGTGTTGTTAAAAGCTTCTCTCCAGTGAAGATTGAGTTTGCGCCGGCAAGGAAACACAGGGCTTGCTCGGCCATTGAGAACCGGACTCTACCTGCAGATAACCTCACCATTGCTTTCGGCATTACAATTCTCGCTGTTCCAATCATCCTTATCATCTCCCATATCTCAACAGGCTGAAAACAAAACACACCGCAATGTTTCAAAGATCTTCAACATTAAGTAGCTATGATTGTGCATTTTTGTGTGTTTATGGAGATACCTTCTGGTCTTCAAGAGGAGTTCCTTTTACTGCAAGCAGAGCATTAATGGGAACACTCTCAGGGTGAGAAGGAAGTGTCGCAAGTGTGTGTAACAAACCTACTCTGTCCTCTTCTGCCTCTCCAAGCCCTATTATTCCTCCTGTTTATCGGCAAGAAGATGAAGACATGGTTCAGTCCTCTATTTCTCAAGAATCTAGGCATACAAAGAACTAGAAAACTCACCTGAACAGACGTTGATTCCAGCTTCACGAACATGGTCAAGAGTTTCAAGGCGTTCATCATAACTTCTAGTAGTGATGACATTTGGGTAGTACTCTCTCGAGGTATCGAGATTGTGGTTATAAGCAGTGAGGCCAGCCTCCTTTAGCTTCAACGCTTGTTGCTTCTCAATCATTCCTAACGTGCAGCAAACCTCCATACCCATGCCTCTGTCGTAAAGTAAGATCCCAGCCAAAAAGGGTAAGTTATACCCAACTCAAGAACATGGTATCAAATGTATGAACTGCCAGCAATTTAACAATATGGTTACCTTATTTCTTTGATGTAGTCAAGTATCTGGTTGAAATTGGTTTTCCTCCCTATTGTATCTCGCCACGCAGCGCCCATACAAAAACGTGTACTACCAGCTTCTTTTGCCTAACAACACATGTAAACTTGTTAACTCACACCAAAAGAGCCCATTACTAATTTTTCAAAACCCTTCACTAAAACAACCACATAATCCTACATTATTCACTTGTCATCATCATCATCATCCTACACAATGAAAACTTTAACCATATACATTGAGAATATAAGAGGAAAGCCACTAACTTTCTTTGCTGCATCAATGACGGCGTCTTTGGACATGAGTCTTTGAGCCTTGACTCCAGTGCTGTATCTTGAAGACTGTGGACAATATGAACAGTCTTCACTGCACCCACCAGTCTTTATAGATAAGAGAGTACATTGCTGCACTTCCCTGAAGTTATGAACATGTCTATGTACCTGTGCCTGAGAAAAACCACCCAAAAAGAAACCCAATCTCAGTATCAAGTCAAAACACAATGAACAATAATCTTAGCTACATTTCAATGAGATTCAAAAAGCAAATATTGTTAAACTAAAACTCTCTAATTATAAGAGAAAGGGAGAGAAATTACTCCATGGAAGAGGAGATCAAGAACAGGAGAGTCATACACTGCTTTGATTTCATCTTTACTCCAATCATTTCTCGAACCTTCTCTTATTGTCCTTTCAGCTTCGTTTGAAGCTGCAGAGGAAGAAGAAGAGTAGTAAGCACATTGCCGAGACGAGAGAGAAGATCTATGCGTAGATCGAAATACAAATCGAGCAAGCATCATTTTTCAGATGGAGTTTTGTTTTCCCGGGAACAGACAATTTTCCGGGAAAATCTGAGTGAGAAAGAGAGAGAGAGGAATGAGATTTTGTTGTTTAAAGCTAATCTTCTGACTTCACAGTCTCACACTCTCACCTAACTTTGTTCTTTCCGCCTTTGATGGGTCCTACTAATATTCAAGTGGGCTTTTATTGGGCTTTTAATATACTCAAAATTATTGGGCTAAGATAGAGATCTTTAAAACGACGACGTATTAAACTAAGCTTTCATAGGCTTTAATATACTGAAATTGTTGTGCTAAAATAGAAAATCAGTTAAACGGCGACGTTTTTAATTATCTTTTTTTTTAGTTTAATCGGAGCCACCGTGAAAGAGAGAGAGAGAGAGAGAGAGAGAGAGAGAGAGAGGAAAGAGGAGCAATGAGCGGCGGAGGGGGAAACAACGCCGTGAACAAAGTGTTCTACGCGACGTCGTATCATCCGATTCAAGCCGGAAGTATCGACGGAACCGACGTTGCTCCACACGATAACGGTGTGCGCCGAGCTCTCCTCTGTTACAACGCCGGTCTATGTAATCTCTCTTCTCTCTCTCTTCTCTCTCTCTTCTCTCTCTCTACAAATTGATTGATTCTGATGTGGGTTTTGAATGTGTGGAAGACGATCCTTGTGGTGATTCGAAAGCTATTGGAGATCCTTACTGTACTCTCTTTGTTGGTAGACTCTCTCATCTTACTACGGAGGATTCTCTTAGAGAGGTAAAAGGCTTTTTGTGTTACAAGATTTGTGATTTCATACTAGTGTTGATTTCTATGGTAGCTTCGATTAACAGGCTATGAGTAAGTATGGGAAGATTAAGAGCTTGCGTTTGGTCAGGCACATTGGTATAGTTTTTTGCTATTTCTCTACTTAAAGACACACACCACTTTGGTTTTTGTTTTAGAATCTTTGTGTGTTTATTGTATGGTTATAGAGTTTTTTCTTTCTTGTAGTTACGGGTGCTTCAAGAGGATATGCTTTTGTGGAGTATGAGACTGATAAAGAGATGTCTCGTGCTTATGAGGTATTACTAGGCCGTGTCAGTGCAATAATACTATATGAGTCAAGCTTAACATTGTGTTTTGTTACCGGATAATAACAGAGTTTGATTTGATTGTCGGAATGGGATGTTTTTACAGGATGCTCATCATTCATTTATCGATGATCGTGAGATTATTGTTGATTATAATCGGCAGCAGTTGATGCCTGGATGGATTCCAAGAAGATTAGGTTTATTATTCGTCAAACTCTATTGTCTTATAGATTTCCCATTGGAGTTAGATTTTCATATCTTCGATTAATCCTTCAGGAGGTGGACTTGGTGGTAGAAAAGAATCTGGCCAACTTCGTTTTGGAGGACGAGAAAGACCATTCCGCGCTCCCTTGTACGGTTTTGCTGCGACCTTTCCTTTTGCAATAACCGGCAGAAAATTAGTATACCAACTCATGAAACTTCTGATTCTCGTATTTTGTTTAAACGGCATATTAACTGTGTGTTCTGCTTGTTATAATATCAGGCGGCCAATCCCTCACGATGATTTGAAAAAGCTCGGTATTCAGCTTCCACCGGAAGGAAGATACATGTCGCGTATGCAGGTTTATCGTTACTCTACCTTTCTTTGAACTGTGTCCCTGTTTTGTTCGGATGCTAGTAGCTATATAGGTTCTTTTTGTTCATGTTCTTGTTCGATTTGTGTAGAGAAAAAAACTTACATGGGTTTTAAAACTAAAATCTTAGCAGCATAACTTGTTTTTTCAATGTAGATTCCATCACCTCCTAGGAGAAAAGGAAGTGTACCTGATAGAGAGGAAGGGTATTATCGGGAAAAAGAGATTAGAGAGCGAAGGAGCCCTGACAAGAGAGAACGGTCGTATCGCAGTCACAGGACAAGCTCTCACACAGAAATTGGTCGAGACTACAAAGACAGAGATGAACGTTCAAGAAAAGAGTCAAGGGATGATAGAAAAGAGAGACCGCGAGGGATCAAAGATCGATACGGTGACAAGGAACAAGTTTCAGGCAGCAAAAGATCAAACCATGGAGAAGAAGAAGGTCCTCGCAAACACAGGCGTTCTCATCATCATCATCATCATCATAGGAGGTCTTCTAGTAGGGATCATCATTCTTCTAATTAAGAATATATTTTGGTCTATATTATTTCCTTATTTCTGACGTATAAGATATGTGTCTTAAAAACCATACACAGAAGAAACAGTACCAAAAAAAAAGTATGAGGAAAGAAGCAAAAAGCTCTAATCAGATCTACATAGTTCCTGAACTACTTGAAGGAATCTTCCTTAGACTACCTTTGAATTCAATCCTCAAATTCAAAACCGTCTCCAAGCAATGGAGATCGATTCTTGAATCTGAGATATTCGTGGAGAAGCGTATGAATTTTCCGAAAAAGCGGAAAATCATGGCTGCTTATAGATGTGACTGCGGAGACGAGACGAGTCTCATCTCCGAGACTCGTCTGGTAGGTGACGAAGAGATTGTTGTTTATATACACTGCAGAGACGCACGGCCCTCGATGACTTGTTGTGGTTTATTATGTATTCCCGAGCCAGACTCGATCATTGTTTTGAACCCCACGACCAGACAACTCAAGCGGTTCCCTTCCTCACCAGATCATATGTCTTCTAAATTCATAAACGGTAAAGATCAATATATTTTTCGATTTTTTTTTTTCGAATTAACAAGTAAATAAATTGAAACTTTTTTTTTCAGGACCAGGACAAGATTTTTTCATGGGGAATTGGGTAATGGGATTTGGTAGAGAGAAAGTTACGGGGAGGTATAAAGTAGTGAAGATGTGTATGGAACGTGTGGAGAAGGATTGTGTTGTTCTTGATGTTGAAAGTGGTGAATGGAGTAAAGTTAAAGTTAAAGTAGCTCCTTTTGTGTACAGTGTTGGAACAATGTCTGTGTGTGTTAACGGATCTATCTATTGGGTATACGGTGCGATTGATTACAAAATACTAGCCTTGGATCTTCACATGAATGAGTTTCATAACGTTTCGATCCCGGCTAATTTGGTCACTCAGCGAAGCCAGATAGTGAACCTTGAGGACCGTCTAGCTATAGCCAAATCAAGGATTCACCCTGAATGGGTACTAGAGATATGGTGTATGAGTCAAGATGAAGAAGAAGTGTGGAGCAAGAGGTACAACATAGAGTTATCTGGTCTAGGTTCTAAGGTGCCGGAGACTAGGTGGAATTCGTCGCGGTTCAAGCCAGTTGCGGTTTGCGAGCAAGGGAGCCTTGTTTTCTGTAGTGATCACAATAGTTTGTTTAAATACTATTCAGAAACTAATGAGATTCAATGTCTCTCGTTAGATGTTCGTGTGATATCTCCTTACATCGAGAATTTGGTTCGACTTTGGTCCGAGTCAGGACATTGTCAGACATCTAGATGCAGCAGATTGTTTTACAAGAATCAAGAGTCAGGCTCAAGGATATCAAAGTTTCTTAAAAAGGTTATATTATGTATTCTAGAGTTTGTGTTACTCGCTCTAGTTTTTTATTTTACTGAGGATTCATTGACTCTTGAGGGATTAAAGACTTTAACAACGACACGCCAGTGGTGGGATCCGACATTCCAAACCGAGCCGGAAGCTATGAATTGGTTTTGTCTTTTGTACTGTTATTGTCTTGTTTCTATTTGGATAAGTATCCTTCATTGGTTTTTTCAAGACTAAATTGGTAATTAGTTCCATAATTATTTTTCTATTTCAAAACTTAAAGTGAACAAGTGTTATTTTTTGTCCTAAAAAAATAATTTAAATTTTGTTTTAACGAATTATTACATTTTCTGTAATTGAAAGCTGTACTTTTATAATTTCGCCCTTTTTGTCAGCTTTTCTTTTTAGATATTTTTTCCTTTTCTATTTTTCTAAAAATTTTAAATGGGAAAATTTAAATTTAATTTCAGTTTCTTAGACTAATTCTAGTATATTTTTTGGAAGAATTCACAAAACTACACCCTTTCAACCGTCTCTTCATAAAACTACACTTAATTTAATATTTTCACATATTTACGTCCTTTCAAAATTTTAAAAATTTGATTTATCTTTAAAAATTACCAAAATTAAAATATTTTCATTTGGGTTCGTTAATTAAAATTAAAATATTTTCATTTGTTTGTTTTGAAGGGTTTGTTTCTCTTGCCGTGAGTAATATGAAATTTCTTCTCAAGAGCATTTGGATTTCACGAATTGCTAAGGTAACTAATGGTATATGGTATTTTGGTAACAATTTGTAGTCAAGGGTCAGAGTTATGGTAATAGTTAATAAGGTAACTTGTTATCATGTGAGAAAGTATTAGTTAGTGTAAGCTTTTGATTTTAACTTTGTTATTTAAACTTCAGCTTCTATTACTCTATGTCATATGCAAATTGGTAAAAAGCAACTCCACGCTAACTACTGCGGGTAAGTTCTGAAAAATTTCAAAATAATTTCTGAGAATGTGATTCTTACATTAATTTCAAACTGATCATAATTGGTTGTTTTTGTAGTGATATCTTCTGTTGTGACCATTGGTGTTATCTTCATCCTCATGTGCATATGCATCTGTCGCTTACTCAGATTTGTGGCAAGGAGGTTCAACTAGGTCCTGCTTATGCTTATATTACACTATGTTCTTTTCATTTCCAAGGAGCATTTTAGCTATACTCTGTTCTACAGAATTATTGGTAAATACTTGCACCAACCGTCTATATGCGTACCACGTTTGTATGTATAAAAAAATTGAACCAAAACGAGATAAACATATATTACACTTGAAAACTTCATAATAATTTATAATATTTGAACCCAACTAAATATTTTCAGATGTTTATCTGTTCTACAAATCCAAATGATCAAATTTTAATCTTTGCAGCTGATGATATCCCACAAACTATACAATAAGTCAATAAGAAAGGTATCAAGGTTTACCATCTCGAGCTCTGTGTATACGACGCAGTGCTTCTGCTTCGTCTGCTGAATCTGGAATGCTTAATGTTCTGCGGATTTCTTTACTTGATGTTCTGAGGAATGGATTACACGCCTTCTCTACTTTAACAGTCGTTGGTATCTACACACAAAAACATTTAATGAGATCCAGAAAGTGGTTTAGAGAGAGAGAGAGGGGGGAGATACGAGAAGAGATTTTACCGATGGGAGCCCTTGACTGCGAAGATGGGCTACACGGGTTGCATAGGACTGAAGAGTTTCATTCTTTGGTTCTACAGATAGTGCAAACTTGAGATTGCCCTGTATCATGTGGGACATGTTATAAATAGATTACTTTCGCTGATAGTTCAACAATTTGAGACAAGACAGTGTTTATGTGTGAAAGACTTACTGTTGTGTTTTCGCGACCACAGTATATACTTGTATCATCTGGTAAAGCCACGATCTTTTGGAGTGATGAAAGCATCTGAGACAGGACAATAAATTAAATATGAAAAAGTTAGGTTATTAGATTCACCGGTTAGGTTTTCAGTTTTAATTTTCAGTTAATGTTTACCTGCTCGGGGGTACCTTCTGAGAGGGTACCACATGATAAGCTATATATCAGGTCTCCTGTGAATATTGTGGCTGACCCTGGAAAGTAGAAGCTAATATGGCCTGCTTGAGAATAAAAACATTGAAGTGAGTAAAACATGGCACCGCCAAACATTTCTAAGGTCGTTAATTTGACTGAGAGGTATATGGCAGATACAGACCTTGTGTGTGGCCAGGAGTTTCGATTATACGAACTTCATGACCAGCAAACATCCACTTATCACCATCCTTCAGAGATATGTCGATTTCAGGAATCCGATCCTTATCCACAGCTGATCCAATCACCTGTCAGAACCATAAATCACATAAAACATTCTTAATATATCACATAAGAAACAAAGAAGAAAACAACTAAGCAAATCTGCAAAACCAATGGGCCACAATATAGTTGACTTGCAAGTTGCTTTACCTTTGCGCCATATTTTTCTTTCAATTCAGCATTTCCCCCTATGTGATCATCATGATGATGAGTATTCAATATGTAAGTTAAGTTCCAGTTTTTCCTGCTCAACGCATCTATAACAGGTGCAGCCTCAGAAGGATCAACCACTCCAACCGTGCCCATGTCTTCATCGTGCAGAAGATAAGCATAGTTGTCCTTACCGCACGGCACCTGAAACATCCCTCACAAATCAGAAAAGACATATAGATTGTTACAACCAAAGACTTGAAAAGCGATAAAGGCAAGAATACTAACCAGTTCAATTTTTAACGAAGACGGCATGTTAGAGATGCTACAAAAATGGGTAATCTTAAGGGTTTTCCTTGCCCCACGCAAAGTTTTCAATGGCATGGATAATAACCACATCACTCCGTATAACAAGCTTTTTCTTAAGCAAAGTTGTCTCAAACCCGGCCACACACAAAGCTGCCCTCCAAACTATTTCAAACAGATAAAAAAAGTTACATAATTTAGTCCAAAGGAGTATAATTTCCAAGAAAAGACTTAACACAAACTCAAAGTATCAAATAACAAGCCAATACATATGTATAGTAAAAGACTATTTCATCTACAGAGATAGAGAAACACAAAGCTAGACTTAAAGCATACAAGATCTAAAATCCAAGCACCTACCTAACACATGACTCAAAAAAAGGCTTGAATCTGGTACTAACCATTACAAAACTGGATCGGATTCATCTTTTGGTTTCAAAAATAACGAATCAATCAAAAAGGAGAGATAGAGATAGAGAGAGAGATAGAGAAACCCTAGAAGACGAAGGAATCGATGAATTGTTGTTGGTAGATGAAGCTTTCGAGATCATTGGCATATCCTCTCTCTCTCTCTCTTTCCGATAGATTCTTGAGAGAGAAGGAGAGATTATTGATTATACCTTGAAAGTCTCTTTGGAGATTTTGCTTGAGCTGTGATGACGAGTCTGCGACTTCGACAAGAGAGAGAGAGACGTCAGAGCTAAATCCAGCTTTTTACTCGTTTTTATTTTATTTTATTAAATTTCAAGACTTTTTTTTCTCTTTTTTAAGTCAAATTTTAAAATAGCTGCAACTACTAAATCCCCTGTTAAATTAATTCACCACCCGAGAAAATTATTATTTTATACTTTTGGTTTTTTAGAATAAAGTATTTTTAAAAAGGGTAATAAATGTTTATTCATTTAATGTATGTTATGTAATGGGGATTAATTACTTTAACGGTTTTCACCATTTAATTTGTTGTTGATTCTTAAAACTATTTCTGCTAGATTTGATTCCTTTTTTGAACGACGTGAAAAAAAACATTTCCTTTTTGGTCGACGACAACCAATAACAAAGAAAGTGAAATAAGATTTTCTTTGGTCTATATTCAATAATTTGATGATTTGGTTAGATATTGTTAGTATTAGTTCATGCCCATTATTTAAAATAAATAAAAATACTAAATGATTTGCTGGATTAGTTAGTTCACATTTAATACATTTTTTAGTTGTTCAAACATCGGACCATACCATCGACCAAGTTATTAAATTATTTGTTTATAAACATCAAATCTAATAAATTTCAATTTTTTTTTGTAAATTCTGAATTTTTATAAATAAAATTAAGGTCCAAGTTGCTTTAATTTTAGACTTTAGAGGTCACCCAAACATAAACACGAATTAAATTAAATTAAATAAATAAACAAATAAATAGAGAATTGATTCGGTTCAAAAACGGGTGCAAAGGCCCAAAAGCAAATACCAAAAATAAAGTAAAACCCACAAAAATATATAATATGTTATTCAGAATTTTGAGCTGATTATAAGTTAACTTAAGCCTATGTTTATCAAGGGTGCTTAATAAGTGCTTAATTAAGGTTTTTTGCAATCCATTTAGCTCCAAAAATGCTTAAAAAATGCTTATGTATTTTTTTTTGTACAAATACACAATTATATTAATTTTTTATTCTCAAGCACCATTATATTAAGCATCATTGATAAACATTATGCAATATAAAATTTAGAATTGAATCAATAACAAGATCGTATTTGATTTATATAACTTAAATCAATCCAAAAACACACTCAAAACTGAAAAAACATAATTAGACAAAAATGGCACACTCATCACCAAAAACAACAACTTTTGCTTCATCTTTTAAAGATCTTGCACACTCAAACCTGAAACACATTATACAATGTCTATATAAGAATCAAAGAGACTTTATGTAACAAATATAAGAACATAGTTTAAGAATGTTTATATATATATTATAAGAACCTGGAGGAAGAGACTGCTTAAGCTTATCAGCTTTCTCTTGATCAAAGACACAGAGAGTGTAGAGATACCTTGAGCATCTAACCTTGAACTTAACTATGTCTTTGCTTCTCTTAATCTTCACAGATCTTGCATCTTTCCTTCTTGCTGTTAATAGAAAGTCCTTTATCTCATGGATTTGCTTAGGCTACACAAATCATATATATACCAAAATATCAACACCATCACACAACAATTAAAACAAGCTTAACCACAAGCAAAAACGACCAAGGATAAAGAGAGACAACGTACCATGATTGGATCTGTTGTTGTAACGAGCCGCCTTCTACACGCACACAGAGCAAGAAATTGAAGATAAAAGAGAGAGATTGTATCAAAAGAGAAACCCTAAAGTCTTGTACTCTCGGGCCCATTTATCAAACTTATTCTTTATTGGGCTTTAGGCCCAAATACAGAGTTTCTTACATTTTAATTAAGAGTCCAACTTTATGGTGTTTATTACATTTAGATCTCTTAATTTTTTGTTTTTACACTTTTGCATACCCAAAATTTTAATGTATAGTATCAGCTTCGTTGTTACTTGTGAGAAACAAGATCAACCACAACATTAGTTAGTTATGAAAATATGATATTGTTTTGGTAATAACATTACATTTGTTGAAAGAAGAAACGATCTAGCTACACAAAAGAAGTGTTCAAGTGTGGTGTCTTAATGCTTCCAGGACATGGAGTGACCATCTTCACTGTAAGGCTCAAGAAATCCAATGAACTGAAACACACAAACACCAAGAACTGGTCAAACAATTGTTGATCAGACATAGGATAAGTGTATGAAACATAGCCTTTTGAGTTTGTAAGCTATATATATATACTTTGGTTCCATCTCGAGACCAACGAGCTCCGTAGCCTTGAGCTACTCTTATCTCAAACACTTCCCCGTGTGGCGGAACAATATGTATGTTCATCCAGCAACAATGGCTAATAAATCGATTGATAATGTCCATCGCAAGCCTATTCTTGTCTGAATCTGCAAGAAAAAGGAAAACAAAGAGCGCGAGATTGAAAAATGGCAAATGCATCACTGTCTTTGCTTAAACTTGTGATGTTTTTTTGCTAAATAACTTGTGATGTTTATTTGCTAAGTACTTACCAGCTCCGTGAAGAGCACCCCAATATCCATCGCTACTTCGATCAACGTGTTTGGCTAATGCTCTAGCTCCATGGCTCAATATACAACCTTTTATCTCAACAAAACCGCAAGAAAACAAAACAAAAGATTCTAAGTTACATGTCACAAAGCTTAAGTATAAAGTAGACTATATCTTAGTCTTTATGGTACCTTTGGTTTATATGGAAGCATGAATGAAGAGAGTAGGATGGATCTTGGAGGAGGCAGAGCATCACAAATGGATCCTATAGTGTGAGATAGACCCAAAAGGCTTTGCACACCGGTGTAACTCAAGCCCTGCAGTTTCCAATATTGTTTTTCCGAAAAACATAGGAGAAAAGAAAATGAACCAATAACCATAAATCACAGAAGAAGACATGGAGAAAACTACAACTCACAGAGAGTATCTGAGCCAAAGCTACACAAGGCTGAGAAACCGATTTACTAAGATGGATTGCAACAACACCGTTGACCTTTTCTTGATCAACATCATAAAACTTCCTAAACATTCGCATACCTAATAAATTGAAGACATTGAAACAAAACTTAAACTGAATCTAATAGGTAGGGATCAAGACTTTGTTTAATAAAGTTTACCTTCTTCCACTGTTTTAGTACCAGGAAACACTTTCTCTGGACTCTCGGCTTTCAAAAGCTCGTAAAAGGACGGAAATTGGCGAACTTCCTACATATATATCAACATTCAAGAGAATCTATCACAAGTAATCTTTGGCTGAAACAAGAAATCAAAAATGATGTAAACAACAAGTCTCACCATATCATCAAAAATGAGACATTTATTCACCATAACCATGGAACCTCTTCCTCTAAGCCTGAAGAAGAATTCAAACAAACATTCATGAACACAAGAGACACAAAAATTAATCATCATGTTGAGTAACTTTTTAACTTCCTATACCTATCATACTCCACTTCAAAACACCTTGCTTCAACTGTTTTTATGCCATCTAAAGAACCCATTCAAATCCAAAATATGATCAAGAGACCTTTCCACTTGATAGGTTAAAACACACACACACACACACACAAAAGTAAAAGTTTCACCTTTCATAAGGGAGAACAAGGGCTCTTGAACTTGAAGCTCACAAGTGATACCTTTCAAGTTCTATAACAACCTTACAAAGAGAAAACAGTCAAAAACAAACAAAAAAATCTAACCTTTTTATGAAGTAATAATCCAAAACATGAACTCACATTGACTAACTCAGAACCCATTTGGCTTATCATCTTACTCCACTCTTCCTCTCTCTCCTTCAACAAAATCACATCTTTCACAACCAAAACCTTCTCAAAAGCACCACAGAAACAACCAGAAGCAATTGATTTCAACAAGCTTAAAGCTAGAGGCTTGTACAAAGGATACTCAGGAACACCTTCAAATCCTGCTTCTACAGTATCTACATCGACAAAAACACAGTATTTTATACGAAGAGATACAAATCTATCAAACCCGGTTTAGCAAAAGCGGGTTTGGTTCAATCACCGACGAGAAGAAGCGGTTTGCCGGAAAGTAGACCGGAGATGAAATCAACGGTTAGATCTAAACCGGAATCTGTACGGTTATCGAGTGTGAATCTCAACATCTCCTCTATGCAATCTCTCAATCTCTCCATTTCTCAAAAATGTGTAAAGTTTCGATTTTTATTAATATATATGTCTGAATTATGAGTAAAAAATGCAAATTTTTGTATTTCTTCCTTTACAAACAAATGTTCTTTTGATTGATAATAAATTAACTAATTACAAAAAAAAAGATCTAAACTTTTGTTCTGAAACACATACAAAAAAAGTAGAATGATTCATGATTCATTGTGTTGGATTTTGCAGATTAGAGAGAAAAAGGATTGATTCAAGTAGCTTATTGTTCAAGCCAATAGGTAATGGTGGCATATGCTTTATTGGCTCAGGCACATTCTCATTCATACTGTTGCAAAATCATAACAAAACACACAACAACAACAACAAGTTAATGTATAATATAAACTTAACAATTTCATCCAAAAAAAAAAACATAGACAAAGCTAAGATATGAATCTATTTTGACATACTTGTTGAGAAGTTTCTCGATGTTTTCTCTGCTTTTGTAGAAGAGGATCATGTTTTCTGTTAACTGCAAGGTTATATACAACTACAAGTTAGGTGACTTGTAACACAAGAAACCTAATTTCGGTTATATTACCTTTGAAGATGTGAGATTAGAAGAAATCTGTTTGAAGAATTGATTGTTCTGATGAAGAAGCTCATTGTTGATCCCTACATTATCATGCAATGAATCTTAAATCTTGATTTATATAATCTCATGGTGCATCATTATATAATATATACTTACTATCTTCTTCTCTAAGAAAAGGTGGTGGTACAAACTTATGTGAAGCAGAGTTTGAAGATACTACCATATCAATAATCTCCTATATAGAAATATTCAAATATGAAAACAGAGATTACATAAACAAGAATCAAGATTATAAACATAACAAAGTAGAGAGAGATTATGTGTGTAAATAATTAGTATAAACCTTATTGTTAACTCTGTCTCTTACTACATATCCTCCATTGTAATCTTCTTTTCTTCTCTTGTTGCTTTCATGATTCTTATACAGCATTATAAACCATAATAAACCCCCAAAGAAACTAAATTAGCCATTACAAAACTTGTGTAAGAAGAAAGAAAGAAAGGAGAAGACAATTACTTACATAGGTCCATTTGCAACGCATAGCAACGTCTCTAACACTTTTGTTCTCAAGCTCTGATGCTATTTTCGCGTAACGCGAAACACTTGGTTCCGATGCATATCTTTACAAGATTATCATAATAACAACAACAACAACAAAAATCAAAAACAACCTATGGAGAGTTCTTGATGTGAAAAGAGTTGTTCAATTATATAAACACTAACCTAATAAGACCATCTTCAAGAATTGATAGTTCTTTAGAGGACCAATCCATGGAGATTCTTGAGTAATAATGTTTCATCTCTGAAGAACTCTCTGATGTGAAAGTTGAGTTGTTGAAGAACGTATTGTGATAATTATTACGGTGACTCCTCTTTTGGTTTGTCCATGAATGATTCTCCATAAAGATATTTAAGATTATAACTATATTTTTTAACCTAATAATATAGGCCAAATCTCTCTTTATATATGTGTGTGTTAAATGTATTAAGGTTGTGTATAAATAATAATTTTAAGAAATTTGTGACAGAAGCTTAAGCCTTTCAGGTTTATATACGAATTTCTTTTAAATTAGATAAACTCAAGTTAATTTTCTGTTACAACAACTTTTTTTTTATTTGCTCGTTTTTATTATTTCTATATTTTTTTAATTAATTACTAGTAAGAAATATATTTTAATATATATGGAACTTATAAGCAAACTGAGTTGTACAGACAGAGAGACACAATTTGGCAATATTTTTGTTTGTCGACTACTTAATACTCCATGTTTGCGAAGACAACTATAAACAACGGTTTAATTAACAACAATAAAAGACAACCATTAAAATGTTTGTTTTCTTCGTAAATAACACAAATCTTAAATTTTCAAAATTATATCGTAAACTTTTAAAACTATACCCTAGCTCTTTCGGTATATGTTTTCGGTATATGTGCGAGTGTGCTTCGTAGGCGTACGAGTGTACAAACAAATATACAGTGTACTAATTATTAATCTGGAATTTTCCAGCTTTTTAATGCAATATTATGTATAATCAGAATCATAAACTATAGACTACAGATCATGAATTTGAAACCAAATTAAAAAACTGTCATCGTGCACGTCTCTTCTATATATAATTTTTTACAAAAATTGTATTTAATTACTAATATGATCGTTACAAATTATTTTCTGTCGCCATGGATCAAAATCATTGTACGACGAACTAATTAATAAATGACAAAATCCGCAGTCGTTTTCTTACATGATGAGTCTTTAGATGGACAATTAAATTTAAATAATCTCGTTTTCTTATGTGATATTATCATATAGTAGTGCATGGGAAATCAAATAACGCGCAAAATCCGATTTAATATCACATGATAACACGTTCCTTCACTATCTCATGATGATGATGATGATCTTCATAACGTAGACTTGGTTTCTTCATGATTTTTCAATTCATTTATCATTTCAATTTTTTTATATATATCAAAAGCATCATCTAGAAATTAAGAAATTATATTTTAAATTCATTGGATATTTCTATAAAATGTTTTAAATAGTAGAGAGCCGTTAAATTAAATGCGTAGACGACATTTTGGGCTGGCAACTTACATTGCACGGTACCTAATTAAACAAAGATCCGCTTATTATGCTTTCAAAACTTGTCTTTTTAAATTAATTTCAAAATCATTTAATAAACACAAAAACTAAATACTAAAACCCTTAAGTTCCTTCAAAAACTATCAATCTCTTTATATAAACCCTCACTATTATCACTCAACATCACATCTCTTTGTCTTCATCACATCTCTTCCTCGCCACCGTGGTGGTTGTAGCCATGATCAGCCTCGTCCCGGCGGATGCAGCGGTGATGCAACCGTCGATGCAGAAGCTGACGTGGCATTACTACAAAGTATACAACACTTGCGAGAACGCCGAGAATTTTGTAAGGCACCAAGTTGAGATGTTTTACAAGAATGATAAAAGCATTGCTCCTAAGCTCCTTCGTCTCCTATACTCAGATTGCTTTGTCTCCGTATGTGTTTGTTAATGTTTCTTGTCACACCATTTTATAATCATACAAAAGCATTACAATGTATTTTTTGTGTGACATTATAATGATAATTAATGATAGGGATGTGACGCATCGGTGCTTTTAGAAGGACCAAACTCAGAGAGAATGGCTCCACAAAACAGAGGACTTGGAGGGTTTGTGATCATAGACAAGATCAAAACAGTGTTGGAACAAAGATGTCCTGGTGTTGTCTCTTGCGCCGACATTCTTAACCTTGCGGCTCGTGATGCAGTTCACTTGGTATATAAATATCTTCTTACATTACAATCTCTCTTACTCTTTAGCCATGGTGATGCAGCGGCGGAAGCGATTAAGGGATAGATTAGATCTAACGAGAGAATCTCGTTAGAACATAGGGGTTGAGAATACTCTTCTCCGTGGTATTGCTACCTCGTTTGGGTTTGTGAATACTCTTCACAGTGGTTTCGAAGAAACCTCTTAATAAAGGAGTTATTAATCAAAATCAATATCAATAAAACAACTCCCATAAACGAAATACCTAACAAGCCTATTTATAATAAAACATAAATCCCTAGAATATTCTATAACAATAAAAAGAAGTTATCCAAATAATAAAATAACTAATAATATAATTAATATAGATATTTGTAAATCTTCCAAATATCTCTCTCCATCACATGGCCTCTCTCTATATATGGATCATTATAGATAATGACCAGCCAGAATGGTTTCCTACAGGCGGGTGCACCGTCTTATCCTGTGTTCACAGGCAGGAGAGATGGCTTGACATCAGATAAAGAAACTGTGGACTTACCATCACCATCCATCTCATGGGACACATCCATGGCTTACTTCAAATCAAGAGGCTTGAATGTTCTTGACATGGCTACACTTCTTGGTTAGTTACTTTTCTTTTCCTATACCATCATGAGTTTCGATTTTGGATTAGTCGGAAACGGTTAAACTGAACTGCACGTACTAAACCAGGATCACATTCAATGGGGAGAACACATTGTAGCTATGTCGTGGACCGTCTCTACAATTTCAACAAGACCGGTAAACCAAGCTCCACTATAAGCAAGTCTTTCTTGTCTGAGATGGCAAAGCAATGTCCACCTCGGACGAGGAAAAGACAGACCGATCCACTAGTGTACCTAAACCCTGACTCGGGATCAAACCACAACTTCACAAGCTCATTCTACACAAGGGTTCTATCAAACAAATCTGTTCTTGAAGTAGATCAACAACTACTTTACAATGATGACACCAAACAAATCTCTAAAGAATTCTCAGGAAGTTTTGAGGACTTTCGGAAATCATTTGCTCTTTCAGTGAGCAAGATGGGAGCTATAAATGTCTTAACTAAAAACGAAGGTGAGATACGAAGAGACTGCAGGCGTAGAAACTAAACACAAAAGCACAATGTGTGTCTTTGATCTAAACAGCAAAAAAAGATTGAAATATTTCTGTTTCAGGCATAGATTTGTTGTCATTTATTACATTTGTAATCGCCGTGTAATAGGTTTCTCTATAGCTAAAGGAGATTTGATTCTTTTCATGTTGCTAAAGAAGTAGAAACTTTTCTTGATATTCACATAAGTATAAAAGGGTAAGCAATCAAAACTGTTCCCGCGCAAAAGAGAAAATAAGGTTTTATTAGTCTAACCTCTTTGGTTATGAGTCTTAGACTCTCAGTTTGTGAAGTACCAAGCAATAGAATGTCACAACAAGCTTCTCAATTCTCTGGCTAGTTCCTTCCTATCAGCTTCAAAAAGAGGCCAAACAGTTTAGACAACATAGTTATGTAAGATTGTGTGTAAACACTTCCATGTGTTCTGTAATAAGCCAGGATATTCTTTTGATCCAAGCTTTCAATTATGAATGAACATGTTCTTAAGATGAAAAAAGAAAATGGTTACCTCAAAAAGTTGTCAAACATGTCGTAGACGCAGATCAAAGCACAAATCTATGATCTACTTGTGTAAGCTGCTTCTTCTCTTTGTTTTTTTTTTTTTGACAATACTTCTTCTCTTTGTTTTATCTTATTATACTGTTATAAGTGGAATCTGACTAGTCACCATTCTGAGAGGCAGGACTATGATGTAAACTTTGTGTTTGGCTTTGGTTTTGGATCTCTTCCTGCTTCTGGCTCTCCATATGGGTTTGATGCTCGATTTGAACCTGGTTTTGATTCTGAGATTGAGTCTGGCCATTGCTCTTTATTACCTGACTCTAACAAGCGTTCGACAGTTAAAATGGCGAAAACAGAATAGTCCTGCACAAGAAACTTTCTTTGTTGAGCTTATCTATATCTAACCTTGTACATGTATTTCCTACGAAGTTTCATGGCTGTACGTATGCATCTTCTCACACGGAACACAAGAACCTTATCATTGAAGATCTGCAAAAAAGTATCTTCTGAATCAGTATAGATGCATCTCATGAATAGAGAACAAAAGTAACAAACGACAAAAACACTTTTATACCTGTATCATGTCATCGATCGAGCGTGTTTCTTTAATGATCTTATGTCGATTCATGATTAGAATCGCCGCCACACAAAAGACAGGAAGAGCATCATCGCCTTTTTTGATGGATGATACTAAACAAGGGACATGTGTTGTTCTATCGTTTCTTGACCAAAGACTTCTTGTTAAACCACAGAAGTGATATGTGGAGGATGATGATGATGACTTTATCCCACTATCATCACAAAGTGGACCCGTAGTCTTTGGTAACGGACCACTCTTTGGAAGCAAACCGCTCCTAGACAACAAACCGCTGCTCTTTGAGATTGGCCCGCTCTTAGTCGTTGTTGGTTCCCTCTTTGCACTGTTACTAGTTCCATCATCTATCGTTTCTTCACTAACCTCGGCTTCTGATTGTTTAGGAAGCTGAATCACCAAAGGCTCCAAGCAATCATTCTCTAAAGTTCCAGCAATGGATTCGTCATAATCAGCTGCCCACATCATCTACATGAAAGACAAGACCCATAAATAACTATGACCAATGTAGCTTAAGAAACAGACAGAAGAACTACAAACCTCCCACATTCTGAGAGCTTCATTGAAAGACAATTCTCTTCGGAACAGAACCAGAAGCATACGAAAGGCGAAATGAAGACTTTCAGCACCAATCCGCGATAAGTGAGAGAAGATATCTTTATCTGTGAGTTGCAATATGTGCCACAGTGATTGCAATTGATCCATCACCCCTGTTGGTCCCTCCATTTGGAAATTCGCACGCTGGACAAATAGACACATAGCAAAAAAAAGGAATGCATGATACATATAAAGGCCAGAAACAAAAACATATGAAATAGTAAGCATTGGATTTAATTTACCGTTCTTCTTATAAGCATTTCAAAGCACCAAAAGGCATCGGCGTTATCTTCAAAAAGAACAATGAAAGGAGAGACTAAATCACTCATTCCTATAAACAAATTTGCAACCAAAGAATTAGTATCATAAACCAATAAAACCACCCTAAAGTAATAACTTTTACATATCTAAAAAAAAGTCAGACTAGAGAGATATATAGAACCTTGACAATAACCAGTTGAAGGATCAACCCAAGCATAAACCGCAAGGATATCAGACATTCTTCCTAGATTTCCTGGATCCTCGTAGAACTCAAGGTGGCTATCCGTCCTTACCACATCAACAACTGCAGAAGACGATAAATTAACGATGAAAAATTCAAGCTGGTAAAGAAAAAGGCGAAATCTGCAAGTTCTAGAAACAGAAGTGACAAGGAAAAATTCTTACCTATTCGATGTAATGTCCAAAGCCAATCAGACACTCGATCTTCTGACACTTTCCCTACACGTGAGGGAGTATCCTTTACTGATGTCATTTCAGGGACATCTGATATTCTCAAGCCATTAACTATCGCGGCATCGTGACCAGAATAAGACGATGGTCCAACAGAATCGGGATGCATCACTTCGATCTCTGAAGTGGACTTATGTTGTTCTCTAACCAGATCAGCATTCTTATCAACTCGAAAATTGTGCACTCCCTCATCCTCAGATCTCAATTCACTTCGCAATGAAGCATCCTCGTCTGGCGTAGAAACCTCTCTTTTATCTAAACTATTTCTCCCAAACAAATCTGTAACGGGTAGCGAAGGAAAGTCAAAATAACCATCCGGGGAAGTAAAACCATATGGACTAGAAGCTGATGCAAAAGAGGAAGCGTTGTATACGACGCTTTCTGGACTTTCTCTTCCGCTTAGTAAATCAACAGACTCACTAGAACTTCCTCTTTTGTGTTCAGTACCATTATTACTCCAATCACTGTGATGGTTTTCAGTATTAGCATTATCATAGTCATCATCTATACAAGCTTCTTCTTCTCTGTTTTCATCTGTAGTAGAATCCTTTACCGACTCATCCCTATAAGATTTCCGCATATCCATTACTTTAGACCCCACGACATATGCAATTGTACCAGTTCCCACACTTGAATGCATCGTCTGGCATTGCTTGAGCAATTCATTGTATCGATTCCTGCGTGAAAATACTAACCACTTTAAGCTTTTTGATTAATACTAACTTGCCCTTAGTACTCTCTCACTCACACACACACACCCTCCAAGCTAGTAGACAACCTTAACTAAATCAAACAGACTAACCTTCGGGCTACCCTGAGTTGCTCACGGTGCTCAGAGGTGCTGCTCAATGCATAACAGCCAAGAAGAAACTCCCAAACTTCAGCTCTAATAGACGGATCGATCCCCTAATAATAAAACGACATTATAGCAATTAGAGCATTGTATTGAAAAACTGTTACAAAAACTCTTATGCAACATACCCCTAAAATAATTAACTTGAGTGCCTTTTGAAAACCAGAAACTCTTCCTTCACTATCAAAAGATGCCTGCCACTTCTCCGGCTTTAGCATTTTACCGATCTGTGGCATTACAAATCAACTTGTAGTATTACAATACCAAAAGGAAACCGAATTCTGAAAGGCGAGAAGATGAGAACAGAACAAGATGAAGATCTCTTTACAGCTATAACAACCTGTAAACGTGATTGTGAAAGACAAGGCTCGCTGAAATCTCGAACCAAAGAACCAACTTTCTGCAAACTCACAACACCAGCTTTGCCACAACTCCATTGTTTCCCTTCTCCACCTGAACACATTAGTCCTCTTTCACATCCAAAATCTTCTGCAACATCATCATCACTTATATTCTTACATTAACCCCACGAGACCAAAAAAACAAAACTAAAAACAACATCAACGGATCTATAATTGGTCAATGTCAAAATTCAAAATTTATATTATCTAATAGAATCACATATCATTCGAGACACAATTCAGATTTCAGACAAGAGACAAAGAGAAACTAGAAGATTTTAAAATAATCGTCGATCAGATCATTCGCAAGGCAAAAAACAGAAACTTTCCTTAAGCATTACATACATTTTTGTTAGTGTTGTTTGATTAATGAAGAAAGATAATAAGAAGAAGAACCTGAAGATCAATGGTCATGGAGGATTTTCTACTCCGATCTCCATTTTTTCATCGGAAAGTTTTCACCTTTTTATTTGTTCTTCTCGTCTCTCTCTTTCTCCTTTTTTCTGATGAAATATTTCTTCCCGAGATTTTATTTATTTATTTATTTGTTTATTGGCGTACTTTTAGTCAACTAACTCTTAGCCAAAAAATAATAATAAGCAATATAAACTCAAAAATAAATTAAAAATTAGATAATAATTGTTGTTAGGTTTATTATAGGTGCAATAATCCAGGTTTTGTTTATATAGTTGCAAAAGATTTGAGGGTCTGCAATGTGATTAGATAAGTGATTAATATAGAAGATGAATAGACTTGGATTAGATGTTACACCAAAATAAAAACTTATTTGTAAAATTTTCAATATCATGAAGCTTCTTCTAAAGGAACATGATTCATCATAAAGCATTTGCATGATCCTCTGGAAGAAGTTCAACATTGTCTCCTCAGTTTCTGCAATATAAAGATAAGCTAAAAACAAGTAAAATACATATCTTATAGATTTCTCTTTCCTCTTCTACTGTCAGAAAACTAACCGAGTTTAGGTATAATGTGTCCCACATGAGTGACACACAATGTTGCAAGAACTTCGCGTTCCGTCTTGAAGAAATCCTTCTCCACTGCAAAACCAATACGGAATTATAATCTCTCCGATCTCAGATTTCCAAAAACACTAAATACATTAGGTTCTATCTAAACATTCTCATGTCCATATATCTTGGCTACATCAAAGCCACACTACACTATTAATGTAAGATCAAGAAAACTAGAAAGATTTCCTTAGCAGGTCAATCTTCTTAGCAGGTCAGTGTCTTGCAAACTAAACAAGAAAATCGAGTGAAGAACATTCGCAGAGAGAGACGTTGTTTCCAGTTTACCTATGAAGTGGAGTGGAGATGAGATCATGAGAATTTGCCAAACTTTTGCTCCGGATATTATCACCAAAAACTTGACCTTTGGCACCTTTGCCAATGTCAAGTATCCTTTTTTGTTGTTTCTCTCTCCATTCCATTGCTACTTCACTTTGGTAGGAAAGACTTACCAACTATGCTGCTGATGCTAGCTTATCTCCATCAATTCTTTCAATTTCATCAAGACACTGTTGCAATCAGATATCAAGTAATTAGAGACTCAATATCCTTTAACTTACCAAGCAACATGAAACTTACATAGCATAAAAAACATACCTCTTATCAAGGGAGGGTATTAGCTCTTTGACAACAGAAAGAGTGATTGACTCATCTGACGTCTCTTGGGATGAAGCTTGCTTTTCTTCACTCACTGTACCTAGCAAGAAAAATTTCAAGGATCATGTAACTTGTCTTAAAGTAAGCAAATTTACAAGATGACAAAAGAAATATTTCTCCCTCACCTTCTGTCTCTTCTTGAGGCATGGATTCACATCTAAGATAAGATCTTTCATCATCTTCCAAGTCTAGACCTCTTTGGTCTGCAAATTTCTCTAGTAAGCGGCCGATAAGGTTATGTGCAACCAGGCTCGTGTCATCAGCAATTTCTTGAACTGCGAGGTACTGGTTTTTGTTTCTTCTGTGTGGCTTCTGCTCACCATGATCATCGGTCTTTATGTTCACAACAGAATACAATGAACGAGAGCTAAACTGGTTATCCACTTCCATTTCAGTATCCCTCTCAATCTTGACTCTGGTTTTACTTGTATTCATGTCGTGTCTATCACTGGTATGTATCGATTTATTGGTCATGGGAGTGACGTAGAGAGACTCAGGATGAACTTTTGAAATACTCTCTGCCAGGTCCCGTATCACAACTCTATTGGCAGAAGAGCTGAAATCATCTGCATCCATAACCGAGCATTCTGCACCACCTTCTTCATTATCCGAATCAGAGGAGTTAAATGCGTTCTCTTGAGTGTCTTTGGTTTCAAGCTTTATGTTTCGGCATGTACTTTCTCTTTTAACAACTTTCTCGTTATCAAATGAACCACAATTCTCATCATCATCATCTTCGCTGTCTTCTAGCTTCTCCATATAAGCATCACCAAAGTCCTGATCGAGATCATAACATGTAGTACCTTGCCAAAATATCTCCTTCACTTGAGCACTCACATTTAGTACACACTCAGTCTCTTCCTCGATTGCTTCTCTTGGAAATACCTTATGATCTACATTCCGTGTTTTCTTGTTAACCAATGTAAGAGCTTTCAATAAAGACTTTGGAACAATGTCCATATCACCGCACTCAAACAGATATTCGATCAACATTTTTCTGACAGCTGATCTTAAGCTGTCATTTGATATCTCAGCTTCTGGTTCCAACAAAAGTTGCAGTCTTTTCAGCTCACGGAACCTGACCTTACGAAGTGACCACACTGCCTTCACAATCTCGTTCTGTAGGTTCTTCGTCTCTGCTGAGAAATGGAAAAACTCTGTGCCAGTGGTAGCTTTGTAGCCAGGACTTAGCTTAAATGATAAATCCACTAATGACATCGCTTTAGCCAATCGCTCTTGCAGTTTGTCCCCAGAAGAGAGTTCTGAGAGCATCTCCTCGCTAGCTTTCCTTACTTGGTTTATCAGATTACTTCGACTCTGACCACATTTACTTGTTATCAATTGAGGTATCTTTTTCGAACCTTTCAGTTTCCTTTTCATTGCAAATAAAGTCTGAGTCGGCAAATCATCTAGCTCATCAAGTATCTTCATTGCCGCTTCACGATGAGCCTGGAAAGTGGGTGTCGCCATGCTATCTTTCCGGTAATTTACAGGATCGCTAAGAACTTGATGCAGCTGCTTAACAATGTCTGCCTTTCCAACATCTTCTCCTCTCTTTTTAAAATCTCTGTCGATCGATTCTCTGATAGTCTCTTTCATTCTACACCGAGTCTTCTCAAAGGAAGTAGAGTCTCCTGTGACTATCATTGCGATGAGATAAAGACCTTTATTCGTCAAAGAACCAAGATTCATGTCAAGCTCTCTGACAACATCGTTAGTGCAGATATTTGACTCCTTCTGTTGAACCGCATTGTTGCAAAATCCAAACGCTTCTTCGACACGCGATTTCACGGTCTCGTAGAATATCTAAAGTAAGCAACAGAGAACAAAAAGACTCTTTAAGTCGTAAAGGCCAAAGAAGTCATATTGTGAGTGTATTATAAAGAGAGGGTAAGTGAGAGAGGCTTACATCGTCTTCTCTAAGCAAAGATTCAGGGATGAATCTGTCAAACAAATGAATAAACAAAGAGCTTCATAGTCAATATAACTATCAGAAACTAAAGCAGCATAACCAAAATAGAAACAAAGTTACCAAACTCACTCTATATCCTTCTTAGACTCAGGCACATCCAAACCCAATAGCCCCCTGTGACCAAAGACAAAACAAAAGTCTGAAACTTTGTCATAGATACAATAAAGGTTGAAACTTTACAAAGCTTAGCTAAGCAGTGAGATTGATTCGATATCAAAGCATTCGTTTTTTTGGAAACCCACGATTATAAACACATATATAGTCAGAATCTCATCGACGAAAAGGAAGAGAAGAAGAAAGAACCTTCTCTTGAGACGAAACTGCTTCTCTTGATTCTTAATATCTGAAACTATGGAGCCACAATCATTCTGAAAGAAAACTGAACTATTATTGTCATTATCATTATCATCAATGTCCATTGGTATCTTCTTCAAGCTATGAAGTAATCAAACGAATGTTGATCGATGCGTAAAACAGAGCTGCAGAGTAATAAAGTTTTAGACTTTAGGAATTAGGGCTTTATTTATCTCAAAGTATTTACTTTTACTTTCAATTTAGTCCTTTAAGATTTCAAAAATTGCGTTTATAACCTTTTTATCACTTATTTGACTAAAAGACCCAGTTTTCTGTTAATCTTGTAAATAATAGTAATAAACATGAATTTTCGCACCAAAGTAATTCCAATTCGTTACAATATCAATGCAATATTAGTATCATATAAATCTCTTATTCTTTAAACTTTTGGTACATATATATATATTAAGAAAAAATCTTAACAAGATAAATTTTCACCAGGCTCTCGACGCCAAGTTTGCCACAATAGTCCCTGAAGTATCCTATCCTCTTGTTAACGGTCACAGTATCTTTCCACACAAACAATAAGATATCCAGAGAGAATATACACAACATAAATCATGATGATAATCTTATAGCAATATAGATTTGAATTACTTCTAGAAGGTTATCGTCATGTACGTAGATTTATGTCATGACTTTATAGTCCAATCAATATTTGCAACATGGCATAGATATGATTATGTATCATGTATGAAATTAAAATTGTGGGGGTTTTTAGTTTTAAAAAATGCAAATATTACAAAAAGAATTTTGAAATCTTGTTTTTATTTATCTTTACTCATAATTTTCATATGATTATTACAACATTATATCACTTTATTTTTCACCATATATAACACTCACGTGAGCATGTGACCCTGTCACGTGTATGTTAGTATCTAGCAAGTGAGGTTGGAACCAGGGTCCACACCAAGCTGTGTACAATAGTCTCTATAATACCCAATCCTTGAATTCACCGCACCTATGTTCCCACCATCACACTCCAAGCCGTTAAAGGCTCTTACCGTGGCTCCAAACCCTTGGTTCAATACGGGGCGTACGTTTTGCATCCAAAACCACAAAGCCGTCCTAAATGACACAACAGGATTACTACTAACCAGCTCCGGCTGACGTAAAAGGTCAAGACCAAGACTCTGTCCACACGGTCCGTAGTTAAAGTTCCATGACAACATGACCGGACCACGACCATGGTAGCTTTTGCCCGGTGCACATGGATACTGCCTATTGGTCTCGGCGCAAAGGCTACGTGACGCTCCGCCTATTTCTTCTATATAGCAAAATTCTATATGCAATAGATATACAAAGTTTGGTTAACTTGTGATAAAAATTTGACCTAGTTGAGATAAAAAAGCATATGTTTAATTATTAAAAAATATATATATTCTTACGTCCGGTTTCATAGGTGAAATGAGCAAACATGGTAGCGATTTCTCGCTTAGTAACGGTATTAGCAAAGCTAGGGAAAGTATTAGTGGCGTTAATGAAAGAGTCACGTGTGTAGAATCTTTTTCCAGCGCATGTATTACTAGCTTGGTTGATTATGTTGTTAAAGAAGCCTTGTGTAACAATGGTACCGACCAAATCGGCACCGGTTTGGTTTGTACCGCTTCTACAAGGACCTGACCGGCACGTACGACCACAATAATCCATTGTTATACCGCAATAACCGAACTGGCTACAACAGAGGTTTGGAGCGCAATTGCAATTTTGAGACTTGATGGTTTTTGAGTAGAAACATAAGAGGGAGAGAAGAAGGATCAAGGAGGTTTTTGTGAAAGCCATTATGAGTTTGTTTTGTGAGCAGAGAAGTAAAGGTTTGTGAGGTTTATATAATGATGATAAATAATTAAATATTGTGTAGATTGGTTACTTTTATAACAATCAATTTTGATTATTTAGCAATGGCTTTGACTATTAATTAGTCTAGCAATTTCTATTATTATTGTCATGATTTTTTAGCATATGATACGTAAGTTAGATTATGTTTTTGAATTGTAGTGAGCCAATTTTTTTGATAATATCCAATTCAAAAATATATTACTTGAAGCAAAATCGTTTTCCTTGTATTTCCTACAAAGCCGCCTTAAGATGAATTATCACATGTCGTGATGAACTTTTGGTACCATGTGGAACCGTTGGGTCCATTATCCGGGTATGCAATGCATATAAACATTGTAGTTATTTAACTTCTAGTTTATTTTGCACACTACATTTTTAAAAAAAAACATCAAAAATTATTAAAAAAAAAGAAGCCACATTTGACGCGGTCCAAAAATATGAAGTACACATGTGTATGTTTCTAATAACTAGACTTTTCAATTTATTGGGGTCAAAGATGTCTAATATCTAGTAAGCTAATGTAAACATGACAAGTAAACTAAAAACCACAGAGATACATAAGACAAGACACACCTTGTAACAAATATGCAAAGATCACTCCAAAGAAAAATAAAAGGCAGCCCAAAATAGCAGCCTCAAAACCATCCTAATTATAAGGATAATTAAAAATGTCATTACGTTGACACAAATAAACTTAGAATGCAAACACATGTGTCAATATCTTCAAATGGATATGGCTCCTACTACCATCTAATTAATGAATATTTTATATTGAAATTTAAGTGAATTTTTATTATTTAGATAACAAAAATGTATTTCAATCACAAGACTAGTCAACTAATTGCAGTTCGAATCAAAAAGACTGGTCTGTGCACACATTATCCTATTGCACCTTTAGATGTCAAGGGCAATGACAAGTTACGTATACATATATCGACTCCAACTAATTTTTGTTGTAGGGTAAAATAGTCCAAATAATATTTACGGTAATGATTTAGTGAAAACTTGTACCATATTACGTAGTTTGTTAACTTCATTAATTTGTAAAACTCATTAAATTATACTACCAATAAAATAATGAGATTCAAATTTTAATATATCATTATTAGAACTATATCTAAACTCGTATATTTTAGTTTCTTTTAGACTTAGGCTATGAATCAATTATTTTGTGTGGTCAAATAACTTTTGTTGGTTTAACACTAATTAATAATACCAATCATTAATACCAATATACGCCCGAATATCCGAAAAAGAGTTACCGTAAATGTCAAACTCGGATATTATTTAATAATAACGTGGATAAAAGAAAATAAAATCACTTTCACAAGATTATTGCAACATTATTTTGCTTGTGACGCAGGGAACACAAAGACCCAACACAAAAGTACATATGTGAGATTTATAAACTTTATCATCTCACTTATTAATTCACCTCCACACACCAATCTCCTTTGTTTCAAAGAGTTTTTTTTTTAATTAACACCCAAGGTTAGGACCAGGATCCACACCAAGCTGTCCACAATAGTCTCTATAATACCCAATCCTTGCATTAACAGCACCCGAGTTCCCACCGTTACACTCCATACCATTAATGGCTCTAATGGTGGCTCCAAATCCTTGGTTCAATACCGGCCTTACGCTATTCATCCAAAACCATAGACCGGTCCTGAAAGCCACGGTTGGGTTGCTACCAACCAGCTCAGGCTGTCCTAAGAGGTTTAGGCCTAGACTCTGACCACATGGTCCATAGTTGTAGTTCCATGATAGTTGGATTGGACCGCGACCAAAGTAGCCTTTGCCTGGTGCACATGGGTATTGCCTATTGTTCTCGTCGCAGTAGTCACGTGACGCTCCATTTATTTCTTCTATGTAGCAAAAATCTATAGGATATAAAAACGCACATGAAATAAAATCCTTTTAAGATCATACTAGTTATATGCTATCAAGTCAAAATCACGTTACATATTTATCATATCCAAGATCTTAACGTGTCATATTATTATATATTCATAATTTAAAAATATATATGTTTTGTAACGTTGTAACAATACAATTATACTCAATTTTATTATATAGTTCACTAAGTATTAAAGCGAAAAAAGAGATATCTTACGTCCGGTTTCGTGGGTGAAATGAGCAAACATGGTAGCAATCTCACGTCTAGTAACGGAGTTAGCAAAGTTAGGGAAAGTATTAGCGGCGTTAACGAAAGAATCACGTGTATAGAAGTTTTTGCCAGCGCAACCACCACCGGCCTTGTTGATAATACCGTTAAAGAAATTGTATGTGACAATGCTACCAACATTTCCACCACTTGGAGGTGTGCCACTGCCTCTACAAGGCCCTGATCGGCACCCGGTACCACAATAAGCATCCGTGGTGCCGCAGTAACCGTATTGGCTACAACAAAGGTTTGCGGCGCAACCGCAGTTTTGAGACGTTGCGGTTTGAGAGTAGAAGCCTAAGAGGCAGAGGAAAAGGACTAGAGAGGTTTTTGTGAGAGCCATTGTATTTGTGTGTTGTTGTTTGTGAATGGTAATGAAGTAGTAATGAGGGTATTATATAATGGTAAGTGTTGGGTAGTTTGGTCATTTCATAATTGGGATGAGAATCAATTATTTTCAGTTTTGTTAATAATACATGGTTATGTGTCTTAAAAACAAATTTTGACTTTTAGTCATGCTTATGTTGAAGATTAATTAGACTTGGTCTAAGAATTCAATTTTAATTTTTAAACATCAATTAAGTATATAGTATTATCTATTATTATTGTTTCTGTAGAACAATTTAGCAAATTAAATAATCTAATTCAAATACGTTGAACAAACATAAAGATTTTTTTTTTCACGACATAATGATTATTATTTTCATATATCTAATTAATAAAGTTAATACATATATGTACAAAACTATATGGAGAAAACAGCCGCCATTATAAGTATGAATATGGTTATGGGGAGCTTGTGGGTGGACAAGTGGGAAAGCTACCTTAACGTACTATGTTTGGCATATAAATAGGTTTTGATCCCACCTTACCTCTCTATGTGATAAATAGAGCCATCGGCTGACAAAAAAATAAAATAAAATAAGAATTGCTATTTTCTGAAACTACAATTTCAAACCTAAACCATATTCAACTTTCAAGCCCATCCCTATTTTTCTAATAAAATTATGAAAATTATGTGCTATATCATTTTGAATTCGACACACATATATTAACATATATTGTTGAAATCATTGAAGTAAGACTTTTCATCTTTGCCACAAAGAGAATCTTAGCGCAAATAATTAATAAACCATGCAAAGACTCGTTAGATATTATATGAAAAAACTCATTCTCTCAAATTTATTTGGGGATCATTCTTTCATCTTTAAATACAATTTTTTGACTGATTCTTGTTGTCTTATGTATACAATAATTTGTGTTTTTCGTCAACGGATCTATGCACTGCGTAGTAACGATATATAGTTTTGCTATATAATAACAATATAATTATTCTCCTTATAGGATCAGGATGGTCTCCTCTGGTGAATAGAAAAGTCAAAGTTTTCTTTTATTCGTCGTCGACCACTTGCAAATAATATCTTTTTAAATTATATGCCAGGAAATGAATTAGTTCACATGCACATATGCGCTTAATCATACAATTTAAGGAACATTTTAATCATCAAATTTTATTATGTTTTAGTTTGTATTGGAACAAAAGAAAGTTATAAGAGTACATTATTTTATCTTTCTTTTTTTTTTGTCGTCTTAAATATATTAGAAACTTTCGAATTACAAGGGTGGAATACGTTTTGGAACTCGTTTTTGGAACACAAGAGACGACTAACTACCCCGATAATGGAACACGGGTAGAGATCGCAGACAAAAGCCCACACATGGGAGTCAAAAAAGAGACAAAAGGTTTAAAATCCTATGGAGAAAAAATAACTACTTAAAGAAACATAAGGCTTCAGAGCTCCACAATAACCCGCTGAACCAAAACAAACCACGAACTTGCTACAAACACCGGTAAGTCGGAACTGAGTCAAAGAACAGGGTAATAGAGGTGGTTCTGAGTTCGATCCCATATAGGCATCCGAAACAGGGACCTCACCAAACACCAGCAACGACAAAAGACCGTAGGAGTGCAGAAGGAACAGGGAACAAGAGAAACACAAACTCGACTACCACGAAGAACCTAAGCACTTAGTTCGAAACAAAGCTCAAAGAGACAAACCTTGAAACCCAAAGGAGGACAAGTCTGGAAAGATCACCAACTCTTACACGCGGACACTCGCAAATTCCTCCAAGTCTCCGAAAAAACAAAGGAAGTCTAGTAGATGTCTCCGCAGCGAGCAAATGTCGAACCCAAAACAAGCCCCAAAAGAACCTTCGATCTAACTAAGATACTAAGCCTACAATAGCAGTCTCGCTTAATCTAAAAGATCACAAGCTTAAAATGAACCGTAGCAGAAACAAATCTCCAGAAACTAAGACAAAACCTTAACGAAACTCAATCAAGAAGAAGCACAAAAATAAACCAAACAAGAGCTTCACGAGGAGGAAAAGGAGGAAAAGGCTCCTAAGAGAATCACAGAGACACGACAACGACTAAAGAACAAGCTCAGATCTATAGATCCAAACACTCAAAAGATCCAACAGATCTAAATCCATAAGGTCACATCTCAACAAAACCTCTTAAGATCCAGAAGCTCCATTCTCGAACTACCTCCACGCTTCACCAACCAAGGAAGATCTGAACTGAGGACGGAAATCTAAGGAGAAAGGCAAAGGGTGTAACCGACGCCGGCGCTGTGTGAGCCACCACGCGCCGGTCACGCGAAGGAAGAGTCTGATTCTCTCTCTAGCGGCGCTCGTCGGCCGAAGCAGGATTGCCACACTTGTTTTAGAATATAATTTTTAAAACACACTTGTTTTATTGATTATGCAAATACAATTCATATGTATTCATACACCAACAAATATTTTTTTAAAATATTGCACTGCTTAAAAACTACTCATGGTATATACTCTTTGCATCAACATCTTCTCCATGAATCCATTTAATCTCAACATGTAAATTAAAACGTAAACCAATCTTTATCATCACATAAACCAAAAAATCTCAAAGATCTTTCAAAATTTTCAATATCTACTTAGCAGCAAGTTGTAAATGATCAATGAGAACACACAAAAAAACAAAATCAAAGTTTCTTAGGTTTAGTGGTTGTTGCAGAAGTGGCTGCTTTCTTCCCTGTCTCTGTAGATTTCTTCCTGTCTTTCCTCTCCCTCTTCTTCAATGAAGTCATGTGTGCTTTAAGAATGGTAGCATATGATGCTTGAAATCTCTGGTGATCCTTACCTCTTAACTTGAAAACAAGACAAAGCATTACAACAAGTTAAACTTCATTGTAAACTTAAAAGACCATTATTCACAAATGTAATCTTGAATGGTACAAGAAATGTTATGTTGAGATCATTACGCGTGGGGAACATACCGAAGTAGAAACCGTTTTCTTTCCATCCGTTGCTCGAATAAGACATCTATACTCAATTGATTCACCAGATGAGCTTAGTTTCCTCTTCTGAAGCTTAGACTTAAGAGATGCTATCACAAGCAATACACCATCATCATATAAGAGAAGACTCAAATACAAAAGTATAGAGAAGCTAAAGAGAAAGTATAAAAAAGGTTACATCTTTTCAAAGTAACCCACACAGAGCCCTTGTCTTTGCTTTTCTCAAACATGTAAGTGAGTTCATTAAGGAATGGATCTAACTGTAACAGAACCTACAACAACAAAAACCCAAATCAAAAAACACTAAACGAAAATTGAAATCAAATTTCACAATAGTCTCTCAACATTACATATTAGGTTAAACCCAAGACATAGACTATACTTATAAAGTTATAATCTTGTGATGAAATCGAAAATCACCATTGTTGAAATCTTAGGGTGTGTACTTTCTACAGATCTTCAAGCACTGCAACTACTTCTTAATTCTGCAGATCCACAAAAGTAAACGAAGAGGGAGACTGAGAAATCTAATGAAATTGAGCACGGAAATTCATGTAAAGACACAGACTTTTTAACGATAGATTGAAACCCATTAAGATTCTAATTGATTCGAAGCTAAGAGAACTAACCAGAAAGTAAATGGTTTGCCTCCGATTATCGCCACCGGCCGGAGAGAGGAAGACGACGAAGAAGCTCTTTGGGTTTAAAAAGCAAGTCGCTGTATGTAAAAGACGAATATGCCCTTGGTGGTGACAGTTATTTTAAACCAAACTAATGGGCCTTATTAAGCCCAAATAATTATAAAACCCTAACTAAATGACAAAGTTAGTTAATGCTCTTTTAATTGTTCACTTCACCTATTTAGTTGTGATCTCATTGTCACGATTTTGCATTTTTTTGACAAAAGGACAATACTATCTATATATATATATAGGAATAAAATTTATGGTACTAGATACCAATACTTAGTTATTTTGGGATCATGTAATTATAAATATTGAAATCATAAAATTAATACTTACGTTTTCAAAAAGTACTTTTGAGTTTTGGTACATGTTCTGACAAATTTACCACCAAAAATCACTAAAGATAATAAAACATTAAATATATATATGGAGAGGTTTTAATTAACAATTAATAGTTTCTTTCGTAAAGTTCGAAAGATAAATATTATAAGCTTATAATAGGTAACTTTAAGTTTTAAATTATATATATTTCTTAAATCTCATTTTTGTTGGTAACGAACTCTATTTATATATTTATATAAGAGATATATCAAATGTAGTGTACATATATCAAAACAAAACTATCAAAGAGTTTTCCAACATCAAACCAAAATCAAGCATGCTTAAAACACAACTATGTATTTGTTTCATCATCTTATATCTTTCGTCAGGTAATCTAATCACAACTAATCAACCATAATATAATTACATATTGTCATATACACGTGGATTAATTGTAACTAAGTAACTATGCATATGTAAGTTCCATAACATTGTAACAATTTAGTTTCATGTTACAGAACAAATAATCATGAGAGTTAGAGCACAAGCTCATGTACAGGTAATTTATCCAAGAAAATAATTTAAAAATACACATAAATGAAAGAAAAATAAAATTAAAGTATATATATAAAAATTAGTTACTTTGCTAATTGTTGTAGAGCCAGGGAGATTGGTGTATAGCAAATCCTGTTACTGATGAAGAAAAACTAAAACAGATGATAGATTTTGCATGTTCTAAAATAGATTGTCGAATTATAATGGAAGGTGGTGCATGTTTTTGTCCTAATACACTCATTAATCATGCTTCTGTTGCCATGAATCTTTATTACCAAGCTCAAGGAAGACATTATTGGAATTGTAATTTCGAAGGTTCTGGTCTTATTACCGTTACTGATCCTAGTGAGTTTCCATATTTTTCTAATTTTGTTTTTCTTCATGTTTCTATATAAATTCTAATCAATATTTCAACATGCTGTCTTGTTTTTCAGGCTATTGTAATTGCAAATATCAATATCGTACGTAAAAGTATGTAATGAATTAATTTGTTCAGAAATAAAACAAATAACTCTAATTATGAATTTCTTGCTTGATATGATTTGTACTATTATTCAAATAATCTATGAGTTTTTGATCATTGTCAGAATAACAAATTTTACTTTTCTTATTTAAACAAAATGTTATTTAAGTTTCATAAATTTCTTATATAAAACAAACGTCTAATTAATAGTTTATAACCTTGTTAGGTAATATAGAATTAATTGTGGATTAGCGTCGGCATGGCCATTTATTCAAATGTATAGACACACACATATATATTAGTAGTAATCATAGGTCTTAATTAAGTGGGAGAAATTAATTATTAATCACACACACGCACACGAGCAAATGTGGAAGCAGACGAAGATAAGTTGTAGTGGGAAGGAATGTGGGGGAGAAGACTTGTCTTGTCACTTAATTATATTTTAATATTTTTATTTAAACCATATATATATATATATATATTCACAAAACTTTTATAATGCGTTGTTAAGCACTATACTAATTAGTAAAATCATTTAAGTCCTCAGCATATAACACATGTAAGTGTCCGTGAAGATCGATATATTTGTTTCATATATTCCTTACTTAGATCAAAGAATTAGGTCCAAATTTTGTTTTTGAGAGAAATGTTATCTCATAAATTCAACAATTGTAGCGTTTTAAAACAAAGTTAATTTTGCCTTAACGGTCGTACTGTGTCACGTGAACCAACATTTGACAAATATTACACTAACTAAAATTGTGAGAACCACGCGCGTGGATGAAAGCGCGTGTGATCATCGTGGGACAAAACAAAAAAAAAGAATCAACCTCGTCTATGTAAAACTTCTATAGATTCTCTTCTGATTTCGATGCCAAAAAAAACCATCAATATATTTCATTATTTTGTACGTTTTTTTGGGTGAAAATTATATTTTGTGTTGATATATTTGAAAAGTCAAAAGAGACAGTTCCACCGGTTTACTTTCGTAATTATGATTTGTATATTTATCAGATAAACAAATCATAATCTCTCCACTAAAGAAAGACGATTGTTTTGCTGACCAAGTATAATTGTTTTAAAATTATAGTATACTTTTTTGGCGGGGACATAAACATATATATGTAATTAAGAAATGATAATTATGGGCATAGTTCTACTTTGAGACTTGTTTTTAATTATTTTGTTTTTGATGATATGTGGAAGGTTAATGATTAATTACAAATGCAATTAATGACGTCTTTGGTTTTAGAGTTCTTTTTTTCAAAATAACGTTTGGTTTATCAGTAGTTGTCTTTTAGGAGAAAAATAAAAGAGATAAATTTCATTACAAAACACAATCATAGTCTAACACAATCAACTAGATTTTATGTTACCCTTGTGTGTATAAGTAAATATGTAGGGATTTTTTTTTTTAGTTTGTGGTTATACAATGAGGTAAATAAAAAGTAGGACAAAGTTGAATAACACAGTGGCCAATTATATATATATATATATATATATCTTCATGATGATTAAAAAACACAAAAGGTGTAAAAGAGAAAATTAGGAAAGAAAAAGTTTTAAAATTTAATCTCATACCAACTAGTCCCAGATCCAAAGTTGCAGACTTTTCAACAATTTGATATCAATTAATCCACACACACCCAACTAATAAAGATTAAAAGACTAATACTTTTGTTACAAAACCCATTATTATTATTATTATGGTAATAATAAAAAATAAAATAGTTGAGAGAGAGAGAGCAGAGGATAGAACAAAGAGTCTTTTTCTTCTCTGGTCTTGGCTGCTTCTTTTTTCCTTTCTTTTTCTCTTAATTTATTTCGAGAAAAAAGCTACAAGGAAGCAAAGGAAACCAACAAAACATCTCAGAATCTGAAGTAAGTAATTGTTGTTTCTTGTAAGTATACATATAAGAGATTTTAGTTCTATTTTATTTTAGATATTTTGGGTTTTCTTGGTTGTTTCAAAAGATCTGTCCTTTTGTGTTGTTTTTTAGTTTTTTTTTTCTGTGTTTTTCTTTGAATTATCTCTTCTTCTTATGATAAGAGCAAGACATGATTCTTGAGGAAAGAGCTCACCTGTGAATTGTTTGTCTTTTTGAGAAAATTCTCAATTTTGTTAAATTTCATAGCTTTTTTGTAACAGCTTGGAAACTATCGTCTCTGTCTTTTGCATAGAACAAGCAATTTTCTGTGATGATTTAGTCAGCTCACCTAATTTGAAGTAAAAGAGACAGTTTTGCTAAGATTTTGTCAAAAAGTTAAAACTTACTTTTCATGGAAACTCACCAACTTCAACAAAATCTCTCTCTCTCTCTCTCTCTTTGGCAGTTTCTGCATCTTGAGTTTCTTGGATCTTCTTTGTATTTCATAGCCATTAGTCTTTAGTAAGAAGTACTTTTGATTGATGTTGTAGTTTTAATCATTGTAGATACTTCCATGCATAGATCTTAGAACTTACATATCATAAAAGGTTCATCCTTTAAGAAAATTCTGAGTTTTGTTTCTATTTTGACAGGTAAGGAAAGTAATGTTCGAAAAATGGGGAAGAAAGGAGGTTTGTTTTCTGCAATCAAAAGGGTTTTCTCTCCACATTCCAAAGAGAAGCTAAGCAATGTAAGCTTGTTACTCTCAAGACGTGTTTACTAGTTTTTATTTGGCCTGCAAAATTGGTTGTGTTTTAAGTGTTTTTCTCGATGATGGTTGATGATGATATTATTTTGGCTTCTGTTAACATGTTTACAGCAAGAACCAGAGAGAAAGAGTGGAAATGAAAATAAGAAGAAAGGTTTTGGGAAGCTAAGGCATGGACAGACCAATTCATTTCTTCCCATTTTCAGGGAGCCTAGTAGTATCGAAAAGATCTTGGGCGAGGCCGAGAGAGATCACAATCTTGTTTTCAGGCCTCCTACTCCTCCTGATCGATCACATCCATCCTCAGTCTCTCCTCCTCCACCTCCTCCAAGGCCTACTTCTCCGAGACCAACTTCTCCAAGTGTGGCCTCACCTCCTCCAAGATTTGATTCTCCTAGATCCTTTTCGCCAAAGCCCTCTGATAGATCGAAGCAATCATCAGCCTCTGCCAATGCTCCTCCTCCGAGGCCTACTGCCTCTACTCAAGTTCCTTCTCAGAGAATTGCACCTCCCATTGTTCCTTCTCCAAGACCAGTGTCACCGAGAGTTGCCTCTTCACAAGTCGTTTCCCAAAGACCACCTTCTCCAAGACCAACTTCACCAAGAGTTGCCTCTCCACAAGCTGTCTCTCAAAAGCCGCCTTCTCCAAAACCAGTTTCACCAAGAGTTGCCACTTCACAAGTGGTCTCTCAAAAGCCTCCTTCTCCAAGATCAACTTCACCAGGAGGTACCTCTTCACAAGTAGCCTCTCAAAAGCCTTCTACTCCAAGACCAACCTCACCAAGAGTTGCCTCCCTACAAGCTGTCCCTCGAAAGCCGCCTTCTCCAAGAGAAGATCCACTAAGTTTAGACACTCAAAGACCACCTTCTCCAAGAGAGTTCTCTCCAAGAGAAGAACCACCAAGTGTGGATACTTTAAGACCTCCTTCTCGAAAGCCTCCTTCTCCAAGATTAGAACTACCAAGATTGGATGCTCCAAGACCCACTACGCCTAGGCCACCTTCACCAAAAACGGTTTCGCCTAGGGCTGTGCAGCGGCGGTTGACTGTTTCTAAACCAGAGCCAACTCCCCTAGTCCAATATACATCTGCAACAAAGATTCAAGCAACTTTCAGGGGTTACATGGTATGTATACATTCTTTGTTTCTGTTCCAAGATTTTTCCATTGCACTATCATCCATTACTAAGGCAAGGAAGTTGTTTATCGGTTATGGGTGAAACAGGCAAGAAAGAGTTTTAGAGCTATGAAAGGTCTAGTCAGGCTTCAAGGAGTAGTAAAAGGATATGGTGTGAAGCGGCAGACGATAAGTGCAATGAAGTATATGCAGAAACTAGTCCGTGTTCAATCCCATATTCAGTCACGCCGCATCAAGATGTTGGAAAACCAAGCTCAGGCTGAGAAAGACAAATCAAGATTGGCTGCATCTGAAGCTGGTAGTGAAAATTGGGATGACAGTGTGTTGACTAAAGAAGAAAGGGATGCGAGATCGCAGAGGAAGGTTGATGCGATCATCAAAAGAGAAAGATCCATGGCCTATGCATATTCTCACAAGGTAACATAACACTCTATCTTTCCCTCACTTCCATTACCATGTTGGTGTATTGTATATATCCTGGTTTTCGCCGACATCTTTCTCTGTGTGCAGCTATGGAAAAATAGTCCCAAGTCCACTCAGGACATTAATACTACCGGTGGGCTCCCTCTATGGTGGAACTGGGTGGACCGGCAGCTTCCTCAAGCTAGTCCTGTACCGAGCCATAGCCAACCGCTAAGAGATTACAGACAAACACCAACAAGAATGAGTCCAAGCCCTGTGTCTCAGACAAGCAACAACCACCGTTTCAGGCATGACAACAACTTCGACCCTTCCACACCCAAATCATCAAGGTCTACACTTCTCACTCCATCTAGACCCTTCGGCACAAGCACATCAAGATACTCGAGAGGAAGACTAAGAGGTCAAGATTCTCCATTCAAAGATGATGATAGCCTCACAAGTTGCCCTCCATTCCCAAGCTACATGGCACCAACAGTCTCTGCAAAGGCCAAAGCTAGACCAAACAGCAATCCAAGGGAGAGAGTGATGGGTTCACCATCGGTAAGTAGCGAAACACGGAGAATGTCATATCCTCCAATGCAACAAGGTCTTGATATGTTTAGATGGAACAAAGGGTCATTGCTCATGAGCAACAACAAAGGTCCTGGTTCACCTGGTGGTGTGGTTCTTGAGAAGCACAAGACACTTAAATCAGTAGGAAACTTGAGCATTGATTCTAATGTCTCCACATCTACACTTGGTAGGAGAGCATTTAACAGATATGTGTGATTTTGTTTTTTGTTTTGTATGAAAAACACTTTGTTGGCTTGTGTTGATTTTGTGTGTGATGTTGTAATATTGATTATGGAGTTAAGGATGTAACATGATAAGTGGTAAACAATGACAAGATTTGGTTTGAAGTAGACTTTGATTCTGTAATGAAAAAGATGTCATAGATGGATAAAGCAAACTATTAAATTACACTAATACATCAATGTCACGGTCTCAATGAGAAACGTTGTGGTAAAATTGACAGGGCATGAAGGAAAGGAATGATGCTAATTTTGCAAAATAAAAAAAAGAGTACAGTTATTAAATAAAGTTTTAATATGCGCCAAGTGGGACATCCACGTGGAGAAGTAATTCCACTTGTCTCCTCTTCTTGGTTTCTCACGCCCAAATTACATTGAAATACTACAAAAAAAATTAAAAATAAACAAGCATTATAATGACCTTTTTACCCCTTCTCATTATTTTATGTTGTTAAAGCCAAGAATGTGATATAGAAGAATCTCGAGGGCATATTTGAACTGCTAAATAGCTTAAACTATAATAATAATATAAAAAATGATTTTTAAACTTGTTTTTCAACAAAATATGACGTCATTTTAGTCTCTTTCTCAATTTCACATTGGCTTCTTCTCCTTTCCGCTAGTTTTTCTTCTTCACAAAGGCATTTCTCATTCTGTGGATGAAAACTAAAACCTGAGCTTAAACCTGTGAGCGAGAGAGAAGAAGAAGAAGAAGAAGAAGAAGAACACATTATCCAGAAAAAGATGGCTTTGAAGCTAAACGCAATGGTATCTCAGCCTTACAAATTCCCTTCCTCGACTCGTCCGCCGATTTCTACTTTCAGATCTCATAAGCTTCTCTGCGTCGCTTCTTCTTCTCCGTCTCTCAGCTCCGCCGCCAAGTCAGTCTCTCTCCTTCTCTCTCTCTCTCCGTCATGATATCGTATTATCCGATTTTTCCGCCGAGTAGTGTGATAAATTTGGTTCCTTTTGATTCACTGTGTTGTGGGTTTTTCTTGTTTGTTGATTTTGGATCTATGTTTAGTTCAGTGTTGTCGATTTCGATTTCAATGGTTGTTGTTGATTTTCAAAAAACTGGATCTGTTGATTTTAAGATGGAGACATCTCTCTCTCTCTGATATTCATTAATGCTATGAATATTAGTATAACATTATAGATTCATTGACTTTGCTTCTTCATGTATGTTTAGTATTTGCATTTACATAAAAGAGTAATCAAAACTCTAATGTGTGATATCTCAGTTTCAGATTGTGTGGGTTTTGTTTGTGCATGTGAGAGGAGTTTCTTCAATGTATCCACCTTTGCTTCTGTTTTTCTCTCTTCAATAGACATGACATTACGTTTGATTTCAGGCTTCTTATTGTGTTTCCTTGACAAGTCATCTTGCGTCTATGCATGCTTATTTCGTGGCCTCTCTCTCTCTCTCTATATATATATATATATATAATTTCTGTCCAAAGTTTTCATTTTTAACGACATATGGCTCTTGGTCCTGTCTTTATCAGATTACTAGTGATTACATATGTTGTTTCTTTCGCTCTCTGTAAGCTTCCTTTTTCACTTTAGATTAACAATGCAAGATTTGATTCAGAGAGTTTGAGAGTTCTATTGAACTGTAACTAATTGTTGATGAGACTTTTTCTTGGTTGATGCAGGGAGGTTGAGAGTTTGAAGAAGCCATTTACGCCACCTAAGGAAGCGCATGTTCAAGTCTTGCACTCTTTGCCACCACAAAAGATCGAGATCTTCAAATCTATGGAAGAATGGGCCGAGCAGAACCTTCTTATTCATCTCAAGGATGTGGAGAAGTCGTGGCAGCCTCAGGATTTCTTACCTGACCCTGCATCAGATGGGTTTGAAGATCAGGTAAGAGAGTTGAGAGAGAGGGCGAGAGAGCTCCCTGACGATTACTTTGTTGTTTTGGTGGGTGACATGGTCACAGAAGAAGCGCTTCCTACCTATCAGACTATGCTGAACACTTTGGATGGAGTTAGAGATGAAACAGGTGCCAGTCCTACTTCATGGGCTGTTTGGACAAGAGCTTGGACTGCCGAAGAAAACCGACATGGTGATCTTCTCAATAAGTACCTTTACCTGTCTGGCCGTGTTGACATGAGGCAGATCGAAAAGACGATTCAGTACTTGATTGGATCTGGAATGGTGAGATATTTTCAGGCAATTTTGATCATTTCTAGGCTATTATAACTTACTAATCGCTTTAATTTGTCTATCATAGGATCCACGGACAGAGAACAATCCTTACCTTGGTTTCATCTATACTTCATTCCAAGAAAGAGCGACCTTCATCTCTCACGGGAACACAGCCCGCCAAGCCAAAGAGCACGGGGACATGAAACTGGCTCAAATATGCGGAACAATAGCTGCGGACGAGAAGCGTCATGAAACAGCTTACACCAAGATAGTTGAAAAGCTCTTTGAGATCGACCCTGATGGTACTGTCATGGCTTTCGCAGACATGATGAGAAAGAAAATCTCGATGCCTGCTCACCTGATGTACGATGGGCGCAATGACAACCTCTTTGACAACTTCTCTTCCGTGGCTCAGAGGCTAGGTGTTTACACGGCCAAAGACTATGCAGACATTCTTGAGTTTTTGGTTGGTAGGTGGAAAATAGAGAACTTAACCGGGCTTTCAGGTGAAGGAAACAAAGCACAAGACTACTTATGCGGGTTATCGCCAAGAATAAGGAGATTAGATGAGAGAGCTCAAGCAAGAGCCAAGAAAGGGCCCAAGATTCCTTTCAGCTGGATACATGACAGAGAAGTGCAGCTCTAAATCAAAGACATGAAAACCACTTTGCTCTCTCTCTGTTCCGCGTTTTGATCTGTGTGGTGTGTAGATTATGACACTATGGTTTCTGATAATGTTGGTGTGGTCGTGTCTAGGTACAAAAGTTGAGAAGCAGTGCCCTTGTTTTGTTTCTCCTAGTCACAACTATATGTTTTCGTATTTGGTACACTTCTTATTAGTAGTTACAAGTCCAGTATGTACTCAGTTTTCACTGTGGAGTTTTGTCTGTTTAAGTTTCAGGTTACAACTTTTCTACAGCTTTCGTTGTCTTGTTGTTTTTTTTGTCCAATTAAAAAACCTTCCGCTTGTCGGTTTACAAAAATATTAGTTTTGTGTTAAATTATTAGTATAAAGCCCAAATAATCAAAAACTCTTTTTTGCTAGGTTTGTTGTGGTAATAGGACTAGTCTTTTTTTTTATATATATATTTTTTTGTCGAAAGGACTAGTCTAGGATGACTGTTGTATTGTTTTTGTTGTTTCTTCTTTTGTTTGACTTTTTAGTTTGGCGATTTGGTTAAGTACAGCTCAAAAGTTGGATCATGACATATTTTGATCATTCTTCATGTATGGTGATGGTGAGTAACAGGTTTGATATAGTAACCAATACAAGAAAAACGAGAAGAGATACTACAACAAGTACATAACGGGCAAAGAAGATATTAAAGTTTGACTCAAACTTGCCATTCACAATGTATAATACATAAAATACTCCATATGTAAGTTAACATGAAGATAGATGATAAGTCCTCAAGTTACCTTTTTATATATAAGATGATTAATTCAATTTTGAAGATGTCCAAACATATGAAATCATTAATTGGCATTTCTTATTACTTGAAAGATGAAAAGACAAAACTCTAATAGAGATAATTTTTTTTATTTTGTTTTAAAAAAAACTCAAAAACAACAAACCGAACAAGTAAGTCAACATGTTTTCACTTTTAACCACAAGAATGCTGCTACTTTTTTTTGTTTGATTTTTGGTATTCAGTGCTGGTACTTGTGATGGGACTCAAGTACATACCAATGGACGTTACACCGTAAGGACAGAAAGAACCAAAGAAACCACCAAACTCACGTCTATCACGTATTGCCGGATCTATTGCTACATTGGTAGTATCACTTTCATACTTAAAGACTTGCCCGAACGGTCCGTACTTGCGACGGTTAGTGTAAACTGTCAAATTACTTATTCCTCCAGCTATTTCTGATGTTCCACTCAATCCTTTCACATACTCATCTTCATCAAGTCTCACCTATGTTTACACACAACAACAACAACAACAACAGAAAAATCATTCTCCAATGCAAGGATTAAACTTTAATTTAGTAATTCAAGTAATAAATCTCTTACAGCTTTAAAGTTATCACCATCAGAATAACCCATCTTTGAAGAAAGAACAAGAGATTCATTCTCCAAGTAACCAAACTGGATAGATCTTATGATTTCGTCGTAAGAAATATACATTTGGGAGATCATGTTACGTCCTTTATGGTCCCATTCATCGTCCTCTATCATTGGCCATTCACAAACACTCTTGTCGTATACAGTACGCTCCTCTCTACATACGCTTCCAATTCTACCTGCCCGAATCATATTCTCCATAGTTTATAACAGAGTAGAGTAGTTTTAGGATGATATATCGACAAAATATAGACAAAGGGGAGATTATATATATATTAGTACATTATAAGACCATCTCCAACAGAGAAACCACAAAATTTCTTAACTATTCAGTGGGTCCATGAACATTTGGTTTAAAATAAAATAAAAAAATAAAAAATAAAAACGGACCAATCATGGGTCGCCACGTATACATGAATAATTAAGATCTAGATCTTAAATAAGAAATATAAGATTCAAATCTTAACTATTTAGGTGGGCTCCACATGCTAAGATCCCGTTAAGAAACGCCATTGGACTTGCGCTAAGATACTCTGTCTTCCAAAGGGTTCATATTGGGAACAAGCCACACATGTTTTCAAACCATTACATTAAAATGTTTTGTGTTTAAGAAGACTTTTTCGTTCGACCAAAAGTTAAAACATGTACACATTAAACAAAACCTTTTTGAAAATTGTGCTTAGGAGTATATACATTTCATTTTCTCCAAACTATTTAAAAACCAGGAGATTCTGAGCCGAAACTCATAATCCCCCTAGGCCCGCGACCAGCCTTTGATAATACCAATTAATGGCGTAAATCATCGCTCTCAACGCGGTTCGAACTCAGGAGCACAACATCACCAACGACTGCGCTTAACAGACTGAGCCAACCCGTCGTTGGTTATTTTCTCCAAACTATTGATACCTCTTTATTAATAAACAACGAATGTGTAGCAAATTGCAAACGTAAAGATTTCAGCAGAGGTTTTTATTTATTAGAGAAAAAAAATAAGCAGACAGAATAGCAAGAAAAGGTGTTCTTTGTTTTGTCAAGAACATCAAAGCTCAGGCTGCATGTTCTCGCACTCTTCTCGAATAGACTGAAATAGCAGTGTCGATAGGTATCTTTCCCCAAAGCTAGGGAACACAACCTAAATACAAAACAAAACAAAACAAACACACATGTTTCATAAACTCACACATCAAACATATATGAAAACATTTGAGGCCTTACAGCTATGAGTTTCCCAGCATTCTCAGGTCTCTTGGCCACCTGGATTGCGGCAGCAGCTGCAGCTCCAGAAGATATACCAACCTTGAAAAACAATGTAATCTTTCACTAACCACCATAGATCTCTCATTTATAAGTTTCATCTCTCATTTTGAGTCAATCAGAATAAAAAAGAGAGAGAGATAGAGAGAGAGAGACTAACCAACAAGCCTTCCTGGAGAGCTAGTTGCTTTGCGGTTTCAATAGCTTCCTCACTGGAAATCTAATAAGAAAGCAAAATAACAGATGAAGTTTGGATCTCAAGATCATGGAAACATTTTATCCTGAACTGGAATCAAATGACTCCTATGATTATAGAGAACCAAACAAATAGATACTTACCGCTATGTATTCATCTACAATAGTCTGATCCAAATTCTTAGGAATAAAACCAGCTCCTATACCTTGAATCTTGTGAGGCCCTGCAGTTCAAAAATACAAGTCAAATAAAAACAAGGGTCATGGAGATGCAAAAGAAAACAAATATCAATGCCTTACCGGGTTTTCCACCAGAAAGTATTGCGCTTTCAGTTGGCTCTACACCTATTACCTGTTACACAATAACATCAAATCATCAAATAACTAAACAGAAATTTTACTAATCAAAAGAATAATCGGCTGAGATATATACCTTCAATTCAGGTTTTCTTTCTTTAATGAATCGGCCAACACCAGTGATAGTTCCACCAGTTCCGATTCCTGCAACCAATATATCCACCTTGCCTCTTGTATCTTCCCAAATTTCAGGACCAGTAGTCTCATAATGAATCTGCATATTCTTTATATTAAAACGCTACCAAATACTTGCAGCCTTAAAAAGGTGGAAATAGAGAGTTTCAAGGTTTTCTCTAACTAAATCTTTCACATGATTCATATCACTGATAGCACGGACCTTGGGATTGGCTGGGTTGTCAAACTGTTGGAGCATGTAAGAGTTGGGAGTGTTTTTCAAGATTTCTTCAGCTTTTTGAATAGCTCCTGTCATGCCTTTTGCTGGCTCGGTTAACACAAGCTCAGCTCCAAACGCCCTCAAAAGAACCCGTCTTTCCAAACTCATGGACGAAGGCATCGTCAGTATAAGTTTATATCCTTTTGAAGCAGCAATAAACGCAAGACCTATCCCTGTGTTCCCACTTGTAGATTCCACAAGAACACTCTACAAAAAATGTGCAACAAATTCAGACACTCAAAAGCAAGAAGGGTCAAATCCAAAAGCCAATACCTTTCCAGGTGTTATAAGTCCTTTTTGCTCAGCATCAGTAATCATACTATACCCAATCCTGAAATCAATGACCACCATAGCAACATCAAAAAGATCATAAGACAAAGTATCTTAAAAGACACAAAAAATCAAAAACCGGTTTAACACAAAACCTATCCTTGACACTGCAACATGGTTCCATGATCTCAAGCTTAGCAGCAACACTTGCAACACAACCCTTGACAATATTGTTCAAGTACACCATTGGAGTTTTCCCAATAAGCTGAATTTCAATTCACAAAACAATCAAAAACTCAAAAGAGAATCTATATGCAATCTAAACACTAAGCTTATAAGCAAAACAAAACACAATTTAACCTGAGCAGCGTTCTCAGCGATATTGAGCCCTTCAATTCCAGCTTCAGGCTTGACAGAAACAGCCTTGCAGACAACAACATCGTTACTAAACCTCTTGTTCTGTCTCTTGAGAGTGAGAGAAGAAGCAGGACAAGAGTCAAAAGTAGCCGCCTTTCGAGTGGATAAGGAGACAGAAGAGAGCTCTGTCGAGTAATTGAAGAGTCTATGGCGAGAAATCAACGGATTAAGGAGGAAAGCAGATGATGATGTCGCAGCCATGGTTTTGCTCTGTTATTAGAGAGATGCTTCTTTCTCTTCTGTGGTTTTAAGAGTAAAGTGGCTAGATCGCACTGTAGCGGCTGAAACGACGTCGCTTTGTGTGTATTAAAAAAATAAAAACGTTTTTATGATTTTGTTGTTATCTGATTCTCACCAACCTGTAATAATCTGGATGAATATGAAGCACATGCTCTTCTTCTTCATCATCCATCCATCCTTACCTAACTCCCAAAGGTCATATATAACTTTCTGTCTTTTTTTATAAGGAAAGTATCAATCTTTACTGTTGAAAGATACCGTGAAAGAGACGATTCTTGTCTTGTCGTTATCTTTTTTTTTTGATTATGTGAAATCTCTTCAATTTCGAATCTCAATCCTGATTTTCAAATCTGGGTTTTTGCCAAAGGTTTAAACTTTGTGGTTAATTTGATTAGTTTTCTAAGATAAGTTAATCGTGTTGCTGCAGTTTAGAATTTACTATTGGATCATCGATTTTTTTGGACTGTTTACTCTTCATAAGGTTCCTGTTGTGTCCGGAGAAGAAGAAGAAGCAAATATGTCTTTAGAGGAGAATAACCTTATAGAGATTTTGGAGGAAGGTCACAAAGTCGATATAGTCAAGTACATGGATTACGTGAGTGCTCCTCAAGCTGGTGCTATAGCAACATTCTCAGGCACTACACGAGACATGTTCGAGGGCAAGACAGTCTTGGAGCTAAGGTACGAAGCTTATGTGCCAATGGCCACACGGTGCCTTGGATCGATATGTACAGCCGCTAGATCAACTTGGGACATCCACAAGATTGCTGTTGCTCACCGTCTAGGACCGGTTCCTGTTGGAGAAACCAGCGTGTTTATCGCGGTTTCGTCTGTTCACCGTGCTGATGGTTTAGATGCTTGCAAGTTCTTGATAGATGAGCTCAAGGCAACGGTTCCTATATGGAAGAAAGAGGTGTATACCAATGGAGAGATTTGGAAGGAGAATTCGGAGTTTATGCAGAAGAGATTGGAGCTTGCGGAGAAAAGAGTCGGATCGGGGAAGAAACCTGTGGCTGAAGAACATAGAAGAAGTTGCTGTGGAAGTAAAGTTAGAGTAGAAGAAGATGAAGAGCATACAGATATAGCAAGAGACAACAATTCTAATACTTGATTACATGTAGCAAAGAGCAATGTTTTGTCTTTTTTCTTTCAAGAACTAAATTGTCTTAAAACCCATTGTTGAAATGAAAGACTTAAATACCAGTTGAGTTGCAAATGTCTCATAGCTTTAAAGTTTCAGATCTCTCCTAGGTAGATATCTTTATCGCTGCTGCAGGATCCAATGATAGGCTCCGTAGGGTGAAAAACGCACTCGTTGACAGAGCCTTTATGGCCTGGGAGCTTGTAGAGGATTCGCCGAGTGGTTGTGTCCCATATATGAACCATACGGTCAGCGCTACCAGCAGTGACTTTAGTGCCATCAGGTGACCATGAACATTTCAGTAGGTTCTTCTCAAAGTTGTGTTGATGCCCTTCAAAGATCTTTACACATCGGTTCTGTGGAGCGTAAGGACGCATGTCCCACACACAGAGCTTGTTGTCCATGCCATTAGTGAGAAGGTAGGAACCGTCTGGACTTAGGATCATACCTGTGATCGTATCTTGATGTCCCTCGAGTGTCATGGTGGTTTCACCTTTTCGCAAGTCCCAGACTTTAACATCGTTGTCAACACCGCCAGTGAAAATCTTATCCGCTGCATCAGAGAAACTCACGGCTGTGATTTGGTATTTATCAGGAAATGTTTGTATGGCTCCTCTTTGACGCATATCCCAAAGCTTGGCAGTTCCATCATCAGATCCACTTATGAGAAGTGGTTGCCCTCTACGAGTAGGACAGCAAGAATTCACAAACGAAGAATGTTCAGCCATCTTCTTGATTTGTTTTCCGGTTTCAACATCCCATGCCCTTACAGTTTTATCAGGACTCGCCGATACAATCTGAGAGCCGTCACTGGTCCAATGAAGATCAAGGATAGCGTTCTTGTGACCTTTCAAAACCATAAAGTTTTTGCAGTCTCCATGAACTCTCCACAGGAAGATCTCTCTATCATGTGATCCAGAAGCAATCAGAGTTCCAGCTGGGTTGAACTTCATGGTATAGACAGCGCTCGGGTGTCCAGTTAGCAACATAATAGGGGCTTCCAAACTCGATGTACGCTGCTTACCATTAGGACCAGGTCCATTGTGTGGGACAGTAGACCACTCCATCGGTCTAGGACCTGACAAAGCGTTCTCATTCTCTCTTGGCATGATGTCCATCTTAGCCTCAAATTTGCCGTGAATCGGGTTAGAACCTAAACTCCACGAGGAAAAAAAATTGTCAATCAAAGCTGTTAAAGCTTACACATCCCCAAGTAAAGCCAATGAAAGCAACGTATTTCAATATTTGCTCTTGGAATCAGAGTACTAATAACAAGCTAATACGATAAGGACAATAAATCCAGATATGAAAGAAGCTATAGCAAATAGAAAAGTAGCTAACATACTTAGGGAGTAACCTAATCCACCTCAAATTACACAGAAGAATCAAGCTACGCAGAGAAAAGACTTCACAAACCAAAATTGCTTAAGAGAGAAACCTAATACACTTGTAACGGAGAAGTATATAACGTACCGAAGATAAGTAAGCTCGAGAGAAGCACGGTGTCGTCGAGAATCTATCGGAACCCTAAAACCCAGAGAGAAAGCTCGCGAGAGAGAAGAAGAAGTGAGATTCAGAAAAATAAAACATATGTCGAGTAATATCGATTAGGCCCTTATATTTTTAAAATAATATCAGAACACCCCCCATACTATTATTTTTCTGATTACCCTATACTTTAGAATAATGTTTAAAATGAGTCCCATACTTTTAAAAATTAAAATTACACCCATAACAAGTGACCACAAATTCCTCAAAACTATGGCTCTGATTGGTGACATGAGTTATTGATGAGTTATGTTGAGTTATGAGTTTAACTCAAACACAACTCAAAAATGTTATCAATCATGTATAAAACTAATTTTTTTGAAGTTAAATTTGAGTTAGAATGTGGTATGATTGAGTTATAAATTTGAGTTCTTTCCTTTGTAAAATTGTTAACTCAAAAATTTATTCAACATCAAAAAATATTCATGCCTTATGTATGAGTTATGCCTTATGTGTGAGTTGAGATTTTTTATTAATATTCATTTTCAAAAAAGTATAAACGTTTTTTAACCTGAAAATACAACTTTTAAATTATCATTTAGATTAACGTTCATTTTCTATTAATATTCATTAAGTAACATACGAGATTTAAATCGCAAATATGTTATGGAATGTACGTCATTAATAGCCATCTTATCATTTTTTCGTTTTATTTGCTTTTTATTTCTGATTTTTTTGTTATTAATAATTTATTATTAAAAAAATGATAATGCAATTTATACATCATAAAAGTTACCAATCAGTATTATTTTTGGCAAAAATGCTAACTCATATTTCTACTGCAAACTTCCGATTAATACAATTTCTACCACATTTTTTTAACTGCAATCTACTGCAAAGTATACCACATTTTGTAACTCAAATTCAGTAACTCGAGTCACCAGTCGGAGCCTATCTTTGCAAAGATCTTTCATGTTATGGATAATGATTGCAATGATATTTACTGTTTACAGTTATGTTTGTCATTTGTTTTGACCCAAAAAACACATTCGAAATACAATTGTTATCTGTTAATGATTAACAATTTTTATATCACATAATCCTAAATTAACAATAATCAACAGTGGTTTACACACGTGTTAAGTAAAAAAGACCACACGCACGCACATGACTTTCTTCTCTCTCTCTCTCAGATCTGTTTTAAGTTTTTAACACAAAATTAAATCGATTTTTCCATTTTTCTCTCAATAATTGTTTGATCGACGCACAAACCCAAAACCATCTTCTTCTTTCACCGGCGGTTATGGACGGTGGCGTAGGTCAACCGGCGACAGATACAGAGATGACGGAAGCTACCGGCGTTGCCTCCGCGGCGGCGCCGTCTCCTCAGATGCCTGGGATTGAGAATATTCCGGCGACTCTTAGCCACGGTGGTAGGTTTATTCAGTATAATATCTTCGGAAACATCTTCGAGGTCACAGCTAAGTATAAGCCTCCAATCATGCCTATTGGCAAAGGTGCTTATGGCATCGTTTGGTAATATATTCTCTTTGATTTTTTGTTTCGTATGGATTTGGGATTTTTGGTTTAATTGAATAAATGATCGATTTTTCTTATTGGGTTTTGTTAAAGTTACAAACTTTGATAAGAAATCTCTAGAAAATTTGATTAATTTGATGTTTGTTTTGTTTCAAGCTCTAATTTTTGTTTAGGTTTTGTTTTTTTCTAGCGAAAAGCTTAATCCTTTGTGTTATTGTTTTTTTTTTTTTTTTCACTATCCTTTGTGTTATTGTTTTTTTTGTGATTTTCGCAGCTCTGCTATGAACTCTGAAACAAATGAGAGCGTTGCTATAAAGAAAATCGCAAACGCTTTCGATAACAAGATTGATGCTAAGAGGACACTTCGTGAGATCAAACTTCTTCGCCATATGGATCATGAGAATGTTAGTTTTACTTTCATCTCATCTGTATAGCCTAGTGTAGAGCATGATAGGATGGTAGTTTTCTGCACACAAAAAATCAACTTTGATTCGTATTGTAGAATGTTAATTAACTTTGTGGATGAATGTGTTGCTTACAACATTTTACATGTTGCAATTTCTGGGTTCTGTAGGATGGTTTTATCTCTTGTTTAGTAGTATTATGTGTTTCTATCTATGTCGAAAGATCTTGTTTTGGTCATTTCAAACTAACAAAACAAATTACTCTTACTCTGTTCTTTTTATGTATCAGATTGTTGCTATCAGAGATATAATACCGCCACCGTTAAGAAACGCTTTCAATGATGTTTATATAGCGTATGAGCTCATGGATACCGATCTCCATCAGATCATACGATCTAATCAAGCATTATCCGAAGAACACTGCCAGGTTTTTTGAGTTTGGATTTTTCGCATATAAACCGGTTTTGAAAGCTTGAATAACTCATTTTTCGTTATTTCTTCTTCTTTTGTGGCAGTATTTTCTTTACCAGATCCTTCGTGGTTTGAAATATATTCATTCCGCGAATGTTCTTCACCGTGATTTGAAACCGAGCAATCTCCTCCTAAACGCAAACTGTGACTTAAAAATATGCGATTTCGGGCTAGCTAGAGTCACTTCTGAGAGCGATTTCATGACTGAGTACGTTGTCACGAGATGGTACCGTGCACCAGAGCTTCTCTTAAACTCTTCTGATTACACCGCAGCTATCGATGTTTGGTCTGTTGGTTGTATTTTCATGGAGTTAATGGACCGTAAGCCACTCTTTCCTGGCCGAGACCATGTTCATCAGCTTCGCTTGCTCATGGAGGTAACTAGTAACCTTTCTTATTGGCCGAAGTTTGTGTAGTGAAGAAACATGTGGTGACGATTTTTTCGTTTTTTGTAGCTGATAGGAACTCCATCAGAAGAAGAGCTTGAGTTCTTGAACGAAAACGCAAAGAGATACATAAGACAACTTCCATTGTATCCTCGCCAATCCATCACTGATAAATTTCCAAACGTGGATCCATTAGCGATAGATCTTATCGAGAAGATGTTAACATTTGATCCTAGACGGAGAATCACAGGTCAGTTCATAATCAACAACACCATAATCAAAAGACAAGAGTTTCTTAATCCTGTCCTGACATCTTCTTGATTTCAGTTTTAGAAGCACTGGCACATCCATACCTGAACTCGCTGCACGACATAAGCGATGAGCCAGAGTGCACGATACCTTTCAACTTCGATTTTGAGAACCACGCGCTATCAGAGGAGCAGATGAAGGAGCTTATCTATCGCGAGGCACTTGCTTTTAATCCGGAATATCAACAATAGTTTGAAGAAACAAACATTTCGAAGATGAGAAGGGGGGATCAGGTTTGGTTTGATTTAGACAGCATTCTTAAAACAAAAAGATGATGAAGAATCATTGTTTGTCTTTTGTGTATACTTGTGAGAGCTGCTCTAAGAAGGATGTGATCAATGTGGCTCAACCTTTAATTTTAAGTCTTTTGGTTTGTTTTGTTTGTCTTTCTTATTTGTAATTTGTTCTATTTATTGTTGCAATTTATCAAGACTTTAAAATCATCTCAGAGAGTTTTTTCATGTCACTCAGTGAAGGAGGCTCTACAGATATTAACATTGACACATTTCTATCAAAAGTTGAAATAGAATGATAAGTTATATCACATGAAGCAGCAAAGATCTCTTCATTAGTGTCTTGGTGATTCAGTCTTTTCATTAAGTGTAATATTTAAGTTGATTCTTCTGCTTGTGACTTACTGAATCTTCCAATGTCATAACATGTAACACAAACTCAAAAGTAAAAGAAACTATCATGGCCTATACATATACATATTGAGTATGTAAGTTTCATTGATATTCATATTTTTAGAAAGTACTGTGAGATCTGTTTTCTTCCACAAATCTCATATGTTTCTTCTTTCTCCTTATCTTCTTCTTCTTCTTTGGTGCCTAAATAGTTGATTCTCTGTATCTTCCCCTTTTCATTTCCTGCAAGAAGAGCTCATTAGTAGTGTCACAAGCTTTCATCGTTTGTTATAACTTTAGATACTATCTAAAGATGAGATTTTACCAAGGGAACTTAAAAGTATCTTTCCACCATCCTTGCTTAGAGCAATTAGATACTATTTTGTCAAGACGGATAATAATCTCAGAGAATGTCGGTCTAATACCGACTTCTGGATGCCAACACTCCTCAATCAACCTGCACATACAGCAGATTTAAGAAGTGGTACTTCTTTTACAAGCTCAGTCCAAAATAGTTTTAGAGCTTACTGTTTCATATCCGGAGGGTAAGTTCGTGACTTAGTTTTTAAAACGGGTCTCTTTCCTTCTAAGCATATCATTCTCACAACTTCTTCAGGTGGTCTCGGGTGAAACATCTGTACTCCTTCTGTTATCTGACCATACACACATACATTGAAGAAACACAAGAAAGAAACAGGGCAGTGCGAAGAAATGTACCTCGTATAAAATGACACCAAACGAGTGTACATCGACCCTTCGGTCAAATATTTCATCTTTATAAACCTCTGGTGCTATGTAATAATCTGCAATCAAAGAAAACATTTTGTCGATATTCATTAAAATCTTGCAAAAGAAAACGTTTTTTCTGGCATATGCATGAAGAGCATTCTCCTTACTGGAGAGATCTATATGCGATTTGTGGTTTAATACTTTCGCATTGTCTGGTGAAATTTTCGACAATTTTATCAAGCCAAATCCTGAGATCTTCAAGTGCCCTCCTCTATCCAGCAAAATATTTCTGGCACCTTACGAAAAATTCCAAAATGTTAAAGGAACAGAAACATATGAATGAGTATGAAACAGAGGTTTTAAACATATGTAGTCGAGATTTGCTTATGGTTATCTTACTTTGGCTTTAGATCACAATGAATGATTGGATCTGGTTTACACTCATGGAGATAGTTCATGCCCCTGAGACACCACAAAAAAAAGAAAAATCCGATTAAGTACCTAGTAACTACAAGAACCTTAGAAGCAATCTTAAGAAGTTAACAAACCTGGCAATATCAAGAGCAAATCTAAGTGCCTTGGAAGGAGAAAGACGTCCTTTCTTTTGAAGATATACACCTAAATCTCCCTGCAACAGAAACAAACACACAAAAAGTCATTGAGATGATTGATGAAATCAAAAAGTTAGAAGAGAAGTAAATAAGCTTACTTTTGGGTTATACTCTAATACAATCATCATTGGTATATTTTGAGTAACAGCTCCAACAAATTGAACAACATTCGGATGCCGTACTTTCTGTAGCAACGTCAACTCATGTTTAAATGCGTTTCTTACATCAAAAAATGAGAAACAAAAAGCAGCATTAGTTTCTTCATGTTAAACCAAAACCATTCCTTAGGATAATTAAAGTGATAAAACTTTGTTGAGTTGCCTATTTTTAAGCTCAATCAAGTTATATCACAATGACAAGGAACCAATAAGTTAAATGCATTGCATACATGCGTTCAGGGTCTGAGTAGCAATCTTTGTCAAGTATCTTCACGGAAACTCGAGTGCCATTCCATTTAGCTACTTGATATGCTCCCTGCTAACAATCGAAAAAAAACACTTGTAAGAACAATGATGATGCTCCCAAAGTTTACATGAATCACAATGTGTCTTTAAAGAGGGATCAAAGAACACAAACCTTTGAGATTCCATCAGATTTCCTGACTTGAACCTCAAGTGGGTTAAGCTCATACTCAGGAACTTCTCGTGGATTCGCCACAGTCATCGGTGTCTTCCTGGTTTTCTAACATAACCAAAGCCTCTTTATAAAACCAGCACATGAACAACAACAACAACAAAAAGAGATACAATAGAGTCTTAAATAGTAAATTACCGGAGCTTTAGCTCCTCGAGCCTTCAAGAGATTATAAACATCCAAGTTCCCATAATACTTAGCATCAGCAGCAGCCTAAATTCACCATAGAAACATCAAAAACAAACATAAAAATCTCAACTTTAACAATATAATGATAAGGCCAAAGGAAGAAGAAGAAGACAGACCGTACTTCCCCAACGATCACGAGCATCAATGTTAGCTCTACGGCTTAGAAGAGCATTAACGACACCTAAATGGCCTTCACAAGCTGCTATATGAAGAGCCGTCCGGCCATCGAGATCTATGCTATTGACATCGACCCCTTCATCGATAAGCTCATCGACACCTACGGAATCACCTTCGCTAGCCATAAAGAGAAGATGCATAGTCGAATCTAGATTCTCCGGCACAGACATACGAGGATGATTGTTGTCGTGTTCGGTTCTCGAATCTCTACGGATCGGGTCGAGAGAAGATTGGCGACCGAAGCTGAATCTCATGTGTGTACGACGTGGGTGGTCTAGAGATGATTGTCTCGTGAACTTTCGGCTCAATGTTCTACGAATCGAACCTGTTGAGAATTGCCTTGAGATCCCTCGTTTTAGCTGCGCGGCTATGTTATCCATTGATGATGAAGGAATCTTCTTTCTTCTTCTTCTTCTTCCTTCCTCGAAAAAATCAATTTTTTGATTGATTAAAGTTAAACCCACATCGACGTGTTTGGAGGGTTGTCGTCAATGGAGGTTGAGAGGAAGGAGGAAGAAGATGAATGATTAAGTCAGAGAAAAGGAAATACTTTTTTTTTCTTTGTTTGTTTCTAAAAATAATAACTTTAAAGTTTGAGATTAGTATCCATAATAAGCAAAATTAACCAAAAGTTAGTTGGTTTTAAAACTTGTTTTTGAGGCGCGTAAACTCTTAAGTTTGAGATTAATCTCATAGTGATTTTATATATATAGATGAACAAATGAGAAGAGACAAAAGTGTTAAATCTTGTTGTTAGGAACAAAATAGTATTTAAATAAAATAAAACAGTTAAAAAATTGAAACTTTTTGTTTAATGGAATACAACCTGGAAAAGGTGGGTTTTTGACTTTTAAGTGAAGTGGAGAAGAATGATGGGTCCAACTTTTTCTATTATAAACCTTGAAAACTAGTGTAATTATAATTTTTTTTTTGACATCAGTGTAATTATAATTATAATATCAAATGCTATATATATATGCTTTTAAATAAATTTGGGTAAATCGCATAATATGATTTGTGTATTTTGATTCGGTTTGTATTTTGAATTCTGGTATTTTCGAATCATAAATATAATAAATAATAAATTATTGGTCTAATCAACTTATAAATTATATTAAATTTTTGCTATACGAAATATATAATAAAAATATATATATTATTATTTTTGAAGTACTTTTTTGAACTTTTCCAAAAAAACTCACTTAACTACATACTACGTCATTAGTTTTAAACTCACTTAAAGAGTTATGTGAAACTTACACACAAACATATCTCATTCTATATATATACTTTTTAAAATTGACTTAAATATCAACAAAAACAATAAAACCGATTTTAACATAAAATCAACCATTAATTTCATATTTATGATATTTTTGATATAATCTTTTTATTTTTCTTACGGAGGTCTATAAAAAATTTCGAATATAAATATTTTTTAAAAAGTATATAGTTTAGTTTTTATATATAATCATTGTCCATATTATAATTTTCTATTTATATTAATATTTTAGATGTTAATAAACATCTATATTGAACATAGATAAAGTTTGTTTAAATCAATTAACACTAAGCATAACAATTATTTACTAACGGGTTCAGTTTAGAAAAATTCTAGATAAATGACAAGAAGTTTGAAAATAATGATTAAACTTTATCATAAACAAATTTCGGGTAATTCGGGTTCAAATCTAGAAATTTGTTTTGGCTTCGGGTTTTCAGGTAGTAAATTTCTCAATTCGTTCGGGTTATTTATTTTTGGAACGGTTTCGGTTCTTTAATTTCGGTTTGGTTCCAATTATGTACTTCAAATATAATTATAACTATTATTATTCTAAATAATTTTTGGGTAGTTAGAGTAGTTTAGTTTAGTTCTACAAAATTAAGTTCGGTTCAGATTCGATTTCGGGTATTATGGTAGTAAATTTCCCTATACATTCGAGTTATTTGTTTTTAGAATCGGTATTGATTTGGGGATTTCGGTTTGGTTTGGGTTCGGTATTTCGGATCCGGAAGTTTTGCCCATCCCTAATTTTTATAGTTTATAATAGTTTGGAATAAACACACTTACAAATTATATTAAGATTTTGCTATATAAAATATAATTCTCATTATATATTTATTTGCATAAACAATAAAAAAATCAAATACTCTTTAGAAATTCTGAATAATTTTATTTATTTTACAAATCAGAAAAATATTACAAACTTCTAAATTAATCGTATATATATATAAAACTATTTGTAAAAAACATAAACCCGTGGTGTACCACGGGTTAAATCCTAGTTATTACTAATAATATTAGTCTTTATTTCCACTTGTGTATAGTATTAATTCTTTGTGTGTTTACTTTAATTGACATCCACATATATCGATTTAAAATCATCACTACAAAACATAACATGGTAAGTCAACGTCAATTATGGATTATAAACAAGTTGGTCATCGAAATGGTTGTATTTATAAATTGTTGGATCATATATCCATTTTGGAATTCTTTTGGCTTGAATATTTATTGAGAAGATAAAGATTATTTGGTGTATATCTTATGGTTGTGTTACCCTTTTTATGTATTTTTAGTATTATCTTATTTAAAAGCCACTAAAATCTCTAGAATAAGTTTTTTAAAAAATCATATATTATCAAATCTTAACAACACATATCAAATCATGAATGGTTGCTATGAGCCATATTGTACAAAAGCAAGACCAGGCTCTTAATCAACCGCCACAGGCTCATGCCTCATGCATCTCAATTTTCCGAATAATTTACAACACCATAATCTTACGTAATAATAATTAATTAATTAAAAAAAAAGACATTAACAATTTTGTTGTTATTGTTAAAGACAATTAGGCTGAAGAAATCCAGCTTCTACCCCACCGGCATGAACACAAGCTGATGCAGCCGGTTTATTCCGGTACGTTAATTTCACATCCTCTAGTCGTATACCGGTACACGGTTTCTTAGGACTACAATCTAGTTTCACTCCTACTTCTGTCGCCGATGTTCCATGTATATCTACGAACAATACTTCACTTATTTTTATCCCCGACACCTATAACAATAATCGTTCATTTAGTCTCCAATATATATATTTATGGGTAGTTAATTAATACTTATAATTAAGGTAAGAGTACCTGGCTAGGACAATTATCGTTACGTGGACAATAGTTTTGGTCGATGACTATAGGGTTCTCTACGTTGTTCATTACACAATGTTGGAAACGGATGTTTCTAGCGAACCCATTACTGGGCCTGGCCCATGATTTAATCCTTACTCCGTTATCTGTTCCCGTAAACGTCACCGTTTTAACCGTCACGTTCTGTACACCTGACTCCACGTTATCTTTACCTAAACTCCCAATGCTACAAAATACAATAATAATATCATTGGTTAATAGTATAATTTTGTTAATTATTAATATGATTATATGTGACACTTTAATTTGTTTACCTGATGCCATGACCAGGACCACATGCGACATTTTCGATCCATAGTCCATTAGTGCCTGGACCAATGGAGACACAATCGTCGCCTGTGGATATTTTGGTATTGAATATTGAGACGGTGGAGGAAGACTGAACGTGGATTCCGTCGGTGTTGGGGCTGTTTCCGGCGGCTAATACTTTGACTCCTTGAAGCTCTACGTTGTTGCAACCGTTTATTGCCACGTGGAACATCTGACTGTTGAGTGACGTTAAGCGTGAGACCACGACGTTGCTACAGCTTTGGAACCCTATGCTCTATCATTGATTCCCATTATAAAATAACAATTCATCTCAGATAATATTAATTAAATCTTACATATAGTAGAATATAACATTGAAATATATATATATATATATATATATATGTATATGTGAATATGTTAACTTCTATGTGGAATTGGTGCATGTGAATTGGGAAATGTGTTTATATTAAATAAGTCGACCAAAACTTCATAATTCAGAAAAGGGTGTGCCGTTATATCATTTCAAAGATTAATTAACCAAATTAGTCTTATAACGGCTAGGAAAACTAAGGGTAGAATAGTAATTTTAAACGTACTGTGGCTCCACTAGGGCAATTCTTGCCAGATTTCTTGCAATCCCATAAAGAACCACCTTTAGCATCAAGAACTCCGCCGTAGACTGTGACGCCGTCGAGGTGTTGAAAGAAGATCCAATAGTCTTCATGTCCTATAACTCTATAATCAGCCGGAGCCACCAACGTACCGTCGATACGGAACGTAACGTGTTTTGGTTTGCATTTTGAACCGTCGAAGTTAACGGACTTTAACAAGAACCTACCTTTAGGGATGATAATAGTAACGGGACGTGACGAGGCACAAACGGTTGACCAAACGGACATGAACGCTTTGGTTGCGTCTGTCTTTCCGTCTGGTTTGGCTCCGTAAGATAAGACATTGTAAGATTGAGCCGAACAAGAGGAGATGAGTAAGAAGAAGAAGACAAGAAGTGAAGCCATTGTATATGTTAATGTTGCTATTGTATGTTTGTTTAGACTTTATAGATAAAAAAAATAATAGAGAGAGAGTGGAGTTGTGGTGGGTGGGTGATGTGGGGAGTTTTAACGGTTATGGTATGCATTTATAGTGTTTGTTTTGTATTGTATTATATTATTGTTTTTTTTTGGAATTTAAAAATGCTAATTGGATTTGGCATGCACATAAAGTAACCTTTTCTATTATATAAGGGAATTAGGTGTGACGAATTTGTTGATTGTTTTTGTTCATTCTAAACCCCCTCATATAAATATATATCTTCATACTTTTAGTAGTTTTGGATCATAATTTGTAAAATATTAATTTGATAAAAATGTTAGTCATCTCATGATGTATTTTTTTCCAAACAAAATACGTATGCCTTAATTAAGTTCATAAACAAATCTTAGCTTTGAAAACAAGTATAAATGAAAATAAATAAAATAGAGTGTGAAAAGAGAAAATAGGAGGAGTAGAATAAAAGGTAGAAAAGTGAAATTGCAATGGTCAATATATTTTAGGGTTAATTGTTGTAATGAACCATTTTTCAGAATATACTTAAATTTTGGACCATACACTATTTATAATTGTGGATTAGGCATGTGGGTCCAACAACAGAAATGAAAATAATGTGTAATGTAGAGAGAGTGATAATTTATCTAATAAAATGTGGGTGGGATTTGGAAATGACTAAAAGGGGTTTAATGGATTTGGGTAATATATAAGGGAATATATACTATAATTTAGTTGTTGTATAAGGGAAATATACACGTAATGAAATGCATTAAATGGGGGATGGGAGATGTGGATAGATGTCGGAAGAGCATTAAATGCGCAGACGGTTTTGGTGGACACACAACAAGAAAAGTGAGGAAATTTTTTGGCGGGTTGGGTGGACACACAATAGGAGAAATGCTTGATAACGAAGGAAATTAGTCACATCCATCAAAAAATGTACCACTAATTTCAAATGTAATGATGAAATATTTTAATTACGATTATAAGGATACCCTTAAAACTAATGAGATATGTACGCTTTGAATTTTAAAGAGTAATAAGATAAAAAAAAACTTTTGAAGAAGTTTGAGAAAGTGGACGTCGACCATGGGAGATAAAGGTATCTTCATAAGTAGAACAAATGTGTTTTTCCTAAAGAACATATTTGGTGTATTTCATAAGCTAATGTTTTTTTTTAATTGGTAGTGGACGATATTGTTGTCGTCCAAGAGGGACGATGGATACTGTATGTTACTGGTGAATGGGAGTTCAAAACAAATCGAGAATCTCAAGGCGGATATGCGAGGGTGGGAACTATTAACATGTTTAGCGAGTTAGAAGCAAAAGTCATGGAAACTTTTGGGATGTATGGTGACAACAAACAAGTTGAGCTAACGTACTGGGTGGACGATTTGTTGGCCCGAAGAAACGGCGTAGTCGTTAGTCCAACAACTATATCAAACGATATGGACTTCAAGGCATTCAAATCTCTAAGCATGAGCAACGAAGGTGTAAATCTCTTTGCGACTTTTAGAGAACTAGCGGATGGTGAGGCGGTGTTCATCCACTCAGAACTGGGAGCGAATAGAAGAACCATCCATGATTTGGCCCATACACTCAATGAAAAAAGCGTTGTTCAAGGACACGCAGTCCCAACTTTCTCCGCACTTTTGGCGAGCGTGGAGAGGGGCGATTTGAATGATGCAAATGTGGAAGTGGACGAAGAAGAAGTAATAATTGCACGGTTGGCGGACATAGTGGAAGCTGAATTCACAAATACCAATCCAAAGTCCACTAATCAGCTTCAAACCTATGTTCCCGAGCAGTTGTCCACCTTTGAAGATGTGTCAGATTCAGACCTCATCGCGCATGTTGAGGCTTTAGAAGCTGTAATGATGGAGTCTAATCCATCATGTGCAGTACACGAAGACACAATCAACAAAGAAAACGACTTGAGAGATTATGATAACGATGGTCTAAACGTAGATGAAAGTGATGAAGGGGAAGATGAGGACTACGACTGGGATGAGATGCATCATTTGGTTTTAAATGACAAACCAAGAAATTTCGTAGAAGAAGAAGATGATGACGACGACGATTTTGTAGATCCTCCTAAGAAAAAGAAAAAGGCGGAAGTACCAACAAATGTGGGGACAATGGCAGAAGATTTGTCTAAAAGTCTAAAACAAGGTATGAGGTTGGATGAGGTTTATGGTTACGAGGATATAGAACCCATGTTTGAGGATGATATTGAGAATGAAATGGCGGATGAAGTAGACTTGACTAGAGAAGATGATGAAATGTTCAAAGGGAGAACGTTTGCTACAAGAGAAGATTTCAAAACGGCGCTAGCTATTTATGCAATCAATAGGATTTTCAGTTTCAAATATTCAAAATTTGACGGAAAATATTTGATAGCAGTGTGTTCGGAGAGGAGTAGGTGTGATTGGCGCGTATACGCGCATCAGGTAGGTGAGACCGATGAGTGGGAAGTGAGGAAGGCAAAGCTTGACCACGTTTGTAGCTCAGAGGCAAGAAGGAAATTTTCTAAACATGCGACGGCAAAAGTTTTAGCGGCTTTATTAAGGGCAAAATATGCGAAGGATTATTGTACGCCAAAAGCCAGAGACCTCCCCGAGACAATTAGAGCCGAGCATGGAGTGAGGGTGTCATACTATAAAGCATGGAAAGCTAAGGAATTAGCAGTGGCGTCAGCGCAGGGAACAGAAGAAAACTCGTACAGATTGTTGCCACTTTACCTTCATCTAGTACAAGTAGCTAATCCTGGGACGGTGTACAGTTTAGAAACAGAGAGAGATGAAGCGGACAACGACAGATTTAAATACGTGTTTTTGTCCTTAAGTGCAAGTATACAAGGGCTTCCGTACGTACGTAAAGTTATTGTAGTCGACGGAACCCATCTTTTCGGAAAATATAGAGGATGTTTACTAAGCTGCGAGTTGTCAAGATGCAAACTACCAAATTATTCCAATTGCAGTGGCAATAGTGGACAGCGAAAATGATGCCTCCTGGAAATGGTTCTTCGAAAAACTAATAGAGATTATCGAAGATTCTGAACAGGTAACCTTTGTATCGGACCGTAACACCTCGATAGCCACAGGTTTGAAAGAAGTTTACCCTAAAGCTCACCATGGATTCTGTCTTGTTCACATAAAGAGGAATGTGAAAAACAACTTCAAGAAAGGAAAAGTTGCACCAATTGTGTGGCGGGCTGGAACAAGGTTTAGGCTAAAACATTTTAATGAGGAGTATGAGAGGATAAAGAAAAGAAATCCTAAATGCTGGGAATATTTGGAAAATATTGGTGTACACAAATGGGCACGTGTACATTTTCGAGGGAAAAGATATAACCAAATGTCTAGCAATATAGCTGAATCATTGAACAAGGCTTTACTGCCAGCAAGGGGGAGCCCGGTGGTGGCACTTTTGGAGTTCGTAAGGAAAATGATAGGAAGGTGGTTTGAAGCACGTCGGAAAAAAATCTCAAGAACCGTTGGAGACATACCAATAGAGGTAGAAAACCAATTGCTGAAGAGGTACAAGAAATCAGTTCGTTTAGAAGCACACGCAGTAGGTACTATGGACTTCGAAGTACATGGGAAAAATAAAGAAAGCCACCATGTAGCCCTGGACAAAAAAACATGTAGTTGTGGTGAGTTCCAAGCCCTAGAGATGCCTTGTAAACACGCCATGGCTGCAGCGGATGTCCGTGATTTAGAATTCAGAACATTTGTGGGTGAAAATCAGAAAACGAGTAACTGGGGAGAAAGCGTAAGGGGGATAGTGTACCCTCTACCGGATCCTACAGAGGTAGCTATCCCAGATGATATTCGTGTCATGTACGTACTTCCGCCTAAGACAAAAAGACCTCTGGACGACCACCTAAACTTAGGATCCATCATCCGGCGGAATATTCGGTTAGTTTATGCAATTAATAAGTAACACAATTTGAGAAGTTGTATGTATAGATTGCAATAGTAATGTCATCCACTATGCCAACGGGGGATCATAGGTCGCGGCAGCCAAACGGATGCTCACGATGCGGAGGAGCTGGTCACAACCGGGTAACATGCACTAATCCATTGGGATGAGACTTGAGTCGATTATGAGCAAGGAAAAACTTTTTTGTAAAATAATTTGAAAACTCTCGGCTATTTTGGTGTAATTTGAAAGTTGCATTTTGGTGTCGGAAGTTGCATTAATGTCCATTTTACATTAATGTCCATGTTTGAAATGTACATCCATCCGAAAATGGATGAACGCATGTTGACAACAATTTAGTCTAAGACAAACATGTTATAATCATATAATAATTTAAAACATGAAAAAAGGAATACAATGAGTACACAAAAACATGATAAACAAAAGTAAATTACAACATTTGACAAACTCGACGAACTAGCCAATATAATGCACATTGTTCACACAGGTTTTCGAAGGGACCATAAGCAAGTAAACAGTGCATGGCGCATTCGGGTGCAGGATAGTATGATGAATGGGATACATGAACGTTTTCCAATAAGAGTTACCACGAAATGGTTGATATAATGAAATTTCTCTCTTCAATTCGTTACCAGCTTCTCTTAATTCTTCAGAAACAAGTGGGTAATGGTTATGACTTAAGAGTTGGAGATAGTGAATAGCATCTTCCACATTACCAATGCAAATAGATAATACACCACAAGTCAAGGTTGCGTCGCAGTGTAGTGGAACTAGCGACTAATCATTTGGATGGACGTTTGTATGTCTCGTTCATGACAAAGAAAACGCAAACCTTCGTAATAAAGAGCATCAGGGTTACCAGAAGCAACAAACCGTTCGAAAATTAGACGATTACGTCCTCCTTTTTGAATCTCATCGGGATTTGAACATAGGGTGTACGTCCGGGCAGCCTTCAAAACTTCTGAATTGTAAACCAGATTTCTACCCAATGGACCTGCTCTTAAAATAGGGCCAAGTAGCCACCACCGATCCTCACCTATTAATTTAACAATTTTTATAAGTATATCTTCAGGAAGAAATGGTAAATCCATTCTATGTAACTTAAAATTGTTGAGTATGTAACATATACGCAATGCACACTTATATAAGAAGATAAAAGAGGGATTGCTTATAATAAGTCTCACATAAATTGGTTGGTGTCCAAATAGTATATAGGTTTAATTGAAGCTGTTAATTTTTGAATGACATTTACCAAACACTTACGAAAAATTGAATTATATATTTAAAAGGATAATACATAATTAAATTGGTTTACAATTATCGATAAAGGAAGCCCACGTGATTTGATTGACAATAAAAATGTGTAAGAGTAACTTATAGTTAGAGTTAGTGGATATGTGTAAGAATCATTTAAAATATGTAATGATGCGAAATATGTGGTGGGAGTAAGTTATAGTTAGTGGGTATGTGTAAGAATCATTTAAACAAGTAATGATGCAAAAAGGCAGCTTTTACGCAATAGTTAGTTCTTAAATTACCTATTTACCTATTTATTCTCTAATTACCAATTTTCTTTCTTAAACTTATTTAGACACAAGCTATGTATATGTAGACTAAAACAAGTCAATAATCAAAGATATAGGTTAGTGGACTAGTGTCAGACACAAAACTTATTAACAAACAAAAAATCATTTTACAAATATAGTGTCAGACTTGTCAATTCTTAATGAACCAAATTTCATTTTAAATATAAGGGGTTGATAGATAATTATGTCAGAAAAAAATAAAGAATTCATAAAAGGGAAATTTTGCCGAATACTAAATCAATCAGAAAATTCCATATATATATATATAACATCAAAGCTGGACGGAGGATGGTTATGTTGGACGGAGGATGGTTATGTTGGACGGAGGATGGTTAGGTTTAGATATATAAAACAAAAGATCATAAATATATAAAACATCAACGGTGGACGGAGGATGGTTAAGTTTAGATATATAATACAAGTGACCATAAAATATATAAAACATAAAAGCTGGACGGAGGATGGTTACATTTAGATCATTTCACAAATTTTTAAAGCGCAATTGTATATCTGACAACGTTCGCAGTAGGTCATTGGGCTATGAAGGATAAGACAAGTAGGGCGGGTGATCGTTGGACAATCAGGAAATTCCCAAATTGGACCAAAAGTGTCTTCATCTGGAGGGTTGAACAACAATACGTTATTAACAAGTTCTTCACCGAGCTCGTACATGTATGATGACCAAGGATGAGCAATGTTTGTGAAAATATGTTTAAAAAAAGATCCAGAAAGGTCACCGCGACCCGCACACATAAGAAACATCGCATAGGCAATTGCACACCTGTCATCGAAATGTGCAACTTGTTGAAGTAATTGCAAAGAGCTGATAACATCATGTGATAAAGTTATAAGTCTGATAGCTTCGTAGTAGATGGCGTTGATGTTTCCGGCAAGTACACATTTTGCAAAGAAACTTCTCCATGGTGACACTAAATACAGAAAAATACATTACTAAATTAAACAAGAGAGGTTTGGATGAAAGAAGCAACAATTGTTCACATACCTTCAATTATGCTAGCCGGTGTTGAGCAAAGATACATGATGTTAGTAGAACGTAGAATATTATTAGAAAGTACAATGTTTTTGAAACGCTTAGAAGACAAAATTAAAGAACCAAGGAAGATAAAGTTTTCATCACCAAGCTTTTTGAAAATAATTTCAAAAATTACATCAGGAATGTGGGGAGCAGACGGCGGAGGAAATAAGACCGAGAGAGACATATTTGTGATTATAGAGAAAATAAAGCAAAAATGGTCCAATTAACATTAAAGCGTAAATGGTCCAATTAAATAATAGATGGTCTGCGTGGTTTGAATTTAGTATATATAATATAATTATTTAAAATATTTACTAATAGCTGGTGGCAAAAAGGCAGCTTTTACGCAATAGTTAGTTCTTAAATTACCTATTTACCTATTTATTCTCTAATTACCAATTTTCTTTCTTAAACTTATTTAGACACAAGCTATGTATATGTAGACTAAAACAAGTCAATAATCAAAGATATAGGTTAGTGGACTAGTGTCAGACACAAAACTTATTAACAAACAAAAAATCATTTTACAAATATAGTGTCAGACTTGTCAATTCTTAATGAACCAAATTTCATTTTAAATATAAGGGGTTGATAGATAATTATGTCGGAAAAAAAATAAAGAATTCATAAAAGGGAAATTTTGCCGAATACTAAATCAATCGAGAAAATTCCATATATATATATATAACATCAAAGTGGACGGAGGATGGTTATGTTGGACGGAGGATGGTTATGTTGGACGGAGGATGGTTAGGTTTAGATATATAAAACAAAAGATCATAAATATATAAAATATTTACTAATAGCTGGTGGATAAACTTTAAAAAAATAAAAGCGTTAAAACATTAATTATATAAGTCTAAATGTAGAATGATAGAGATTGTTAAAAAAAGAAATTGCCGAAACATAATAAGTTTTAGAAAAACATTGAAATAGTAAATAAGAAGAAGTTATTCAGATTTAGGAGCACCAACGAATTCCCCGTACAAATCCATGGCATACACTTTGCGAATGGAACTAACCAAACCGTCGGTGAAACCGAAAGGTCAACAAGCTTGTCCCCATAGGCATGCATCTCAAGCAACTTAGCTACAACAATTCCAGAATCACCGTCTCCTTCGTGATCGTATTTCAACGATTGGTACTCGGCCGTAAAGGGCGTCGACAAAGCAATTCCACGAAATTTGTTGAGAAGAGCGGGAAGGGTGTTTGTGATGGGAGCAACTTGCTCAAACAGAAGAAAATCTTCAAATTCATCAAGCAATGGGTCGATTATGAGAACTTGCCTTACTTTTAGATCAATCACGAGGCCTACCCATTTCTTTTCACCCCATTCCATTGGGACATAGACAATGTCCACATGTTTGACAAAATCGACCTCATTAATCTACCGGTTGACTTACCCGTAACATAGGCTTTTATGTTGACCCCCAATCAAATGAATCGGGCGCATCACACTTCTTGAATTCTTCATACAAAGTTTGCAAGAGACATACAAACCATGGATCAAGTAACACAGACCGCCTTAACTCCAGAGATTTGCACCTTTGTCTTACTAGCATCGATATAATAAGTTGCATATGCTGCAAACATTTTGAAAAAAAAAATTAAGAAGTCATTCTAGAAAAAGTGCATTGTACAAAGTATAAAGTTTTGTATAAACCTCTGTAGAAAGATACGCATTTTTTTTGGCAACTTCCAAAAACAGTGCATTAGACACATTATGTCCCGTGCAAACTCCATATGTTCTACGAAAATAAAATAAAGTTTTAAGAATTAAATAAGATAAAATAATGTAAAACATAAAAACATAGGAAAATGTAAATATGAAAACTAACGTACTGATCTTTATTTTCGGCAAGAAGAGACACAAATGTGTCAAACTCCTTCTCATCTGGTTCGGCAGAAATGGGTTTGTAGCCAGGGGGTTTGGTACGCGAAGCAAACAAGTTCTTCAGTCTAGGATCAGCGGTATATTCAGAATCATCGAGAAATCTGGAACGTTTCGGAATACGTTTAGGTAAAGGTTGTCGAGGCTTAATGGTTTCAAGAGTGAAATACGCAGAGGACGATGCGGTGATTGCTTTCGAAAAAGAAGGTGTGGAAAGATTCACCACTTCATTATCATAAATCTGGAACGAAAAAGATAGTTTAAATGTCAAATGAATTAAAGATGAATGTAATTGTACATATCTGTTACAATACAGCACGTTCTCGGACACACCGTCCATTACATTGTGTACGTCGGGGGCCTCCACGTCTTCGGCGTGTTGTAGAACTTCTTCCTCGTGTACACCGGGGGTGATGGATGGTTGGTCGGTGACGAATTAACATCCGGAAATGGTACATGAGTTGTACGTCCGGGATTGTTCTCATCGTCCACCACGTCGGACTCAACTGGACCAGACATCTTATCACCTTTTATACCTTCTTCGGGCTCGTCATGTACGTCCGGTAGGTGGATATTATCCTTCTCCTCCATTTCTTCGTCCACCATCTCATCTGTGTGTACGTCCGGTCCCTTGATGTTACCATCCTTGTCCATTGCGCCATCCACCATCTCCTCTGGTTGTCTTCTGGATTGAATGTCGTGTACATCGTCCATCACAACATCAATCGGATCTTGTACATCCGGCACTGTGTCTTGCACATCTGGTACTGATTGTTGTACATCCAGGGGCGATTCTTGTACATCAAGGGGCGGTTCTTGTACATCCGGTTGAGGGTCTTGTACATCCGGTACAAGTTGTTGTACATCCGGTGTGCGAGGAGGGACTTCATGTTCCTGCGAATAGTTTCACAAGAAGTTATTTTTGGAAAAAAAACATTTTATAACACACAAATATTAAAAGGTAGTAACATGGTAAATTGACATTAGTGTAAAAAAGGGATTTGAAATTTTTTTCATAACTACAAATTATAAGAAAATGAGATTATACCTCTTCATCCACACCGTCAGCCTCAAAATTGTTAATTCCCCTGGTTATGTTGTAAGCAACACCATAATCTTCCCATCTATGCGTATCTTGCTGGGGGGAAGGAAATTTTGAAGATTGAGGTTGGTTGGGATGTGGTTCAGAATCAGAAGACAAAGACATGTGAATTGTAGATTGGTTTCTTTTGCGTTTTGTAGATGACTTTCTAACACCTTTGGGAGTGGAGCATGGAACATTGGCTAGCAATTTCTTCACATCATTAACAATATTAGTCCGAAGCAACTGGTTTTGCTCTAACATCCATCCCTTCATTGCATCCCACTCTTTTGATGAAGGTAAACCAAACTCATCAATGTTTGGAATAGAAGACGATGTTGATGGTTTCTTCGCTGGTTTTTCGGGAATAACATGTGTTTTCTGCTTGGATTTCTTCTTGGATAAAGGGGGTTCTGAAGTTATTGTGGGTGCAGCAGATTTGAGAGGACGCAACAGTGGCAGAGAAGAATCACCGTCGGCCCAATCTTGTGGTTTGAAAACATGACCACCGTTGATCAAAGACAACATAAAATCCACTTTAGGATCCTCCTTTTCACCAGGCCATAGAAAATCTTCCTCTTTCAATGGAGAAAGAGGTTGCAATGTGTGCAATACTCGCAACTGAATCAGAAAAAATAGAAAGTCATTAAAACAACAAAAAATTTAACATAAAAAAACAAAAAAATGAACATATCTACTTACATCTTCCTTTGATTCTGCTTCAAGAACATCCGCTGCCCGGAGAAGAATAGAACCACCAATATGTTCAGAACCCAATTCAATGAAATTCCGTAGATCATCTGGTTTTTTAATCTTCTGACAAATGGCGTCGATAGATTGTAGAGCTTGTAATTGAATAGACAAAGGGAACCCATAACAAACACTTGTTTTTTGTTGAAGACGAGTCTTCAAGTCACGAAGTTGATGGTCCACACCGGATGGTGGACCAAAACGTTCAATTGTTTCCGAGAAAGACAATCTACCCCAAGGAAATGACATGAAGAAATCAACATCATGAAGCATCTCAACATACTTATTTGTGACCGCGTTGTCATTTGAACTACATACAATAACACCGTCTATGAGGAGAATTAGAGCAAAGCAAAGCCTCTTCCACTCAGTCAAGCGAGGTTGCCCTTCCAAACGCTTTGAATCTTGTCTAAGCATCTCTACCACCTCAACCACAAATACAATTTTTTTGTCCCCAAAAAGACGATTCCAAACGAGAGAGATAAGAAGGATCCCGATGGGCTTCTATATCTGCGTACGAGGGAGTCTTGTGGCATAGAAGGCCGGTGATAATGTGAAACTCGCGGAGAGAAAAACGCATTGGTTGACCACCAAATAAAACCCATAATTCTTTCTCCTTCTTGGTTACAAGTTGCCGAGATAAAAGACCATGAATCAATTTTCCCGAATGCATGGTTCTTGCAAGCTGGAAGTTCGAAAAGGTGGCGAAAGCGGGAATTCATCAAACTATCCCACGCTTCGTACCTTTGAGTATTTCGGCTAGAAACCACTAAATACTCCGGCTTAGAGTATATGTTTAATCGACCACCGACGGGATAACGATGGGCGGTGTAGAGACATTGGGGTAACTTCTTAGTAAGATCAATCTCCTCGTGACGGGATGTGTTCGTTTTGGCGGTGATTCTCCTACAATATGAAACCGAAAAATTAGAGATTATCCGAAAATAGGAAAAAAATAGAGACCGACGGAAAGAAAAAAGCAACATTGTTCCTAATTTCGTACAAATATGAAAGATATACCGAAATGTGGATATGAATAGAAAATCGAAAATAACCTTTAAAATCGGAACAAACAAACACTCAAAATCGAAATACAAGAAATTAATGTTCAAGATCCGAAAACAGAAACACAGTGAAACGGAACACACGAAAGCAAAGTTCAAAATCAGAACACACAAACAAAGAAAATCGAAAGCCATTATACCTCTTGCATGTTTGGAAGAAGAAGATCGCGTTGTCCGAACTCCAAACGCAGAAGATCCTGATGAAACCCCTGATTTTTTCTTCTTAATTTTAGGAGACATCGATTTTTTTCGGTGAGATTTTTTTTTTTTATGAACCCTAGAGAGAAATGAAGTTACAGTAACGAAAGAAAAATAATAAAAGAAGAGGAAGAATGAAGAAGACGAAAAGTTGATGCTTTTAAAAAAATATTCATCAAAATGTTTTTTTAAAAAATTATTTAAACAACACAAAAAAACTGATGGCTTAACGGTAATATACAGAAAATATACACCCATTCTGGTAAAACAACATCGACATGAATAGTGCAATGGCATGGCCCCACGGTTTAATCAGCAATATTAAATAGTAAACGGTCCTTGTTTTAATTATTCCCAAAAATATGGTCCAATCATCCAATTATCCTTATATTTTATATGAGAAATATACGAAAACAACGTACGTACGTATATTAGATAATGCGAATAGTTCGTTAATTTATGAGTGGAACACGCAAAGTCTTTACTCTTTTGGCACCACCTCCAACGTGTAATCAAGCCGCAGAAATATCAGTTTGATTCAATTTTTTTAATTATAATTAAACTTAACTAACTAACAAAAACATAATTGTAATTAGCGGTTAAAATTATCACTATTTATCACTAAATCCGTTTTAGTGAAATGATTTTTCCGTGAAGTTGTGTTTGTCTAATTATGGTTCAAGTAGTTAAGGTTTCCGTACTAAAGCATGATGAATTTGTGGAGAGTGGAAACACAAGATTAATGCATGTGGTCATTTTTTTGTTACTATTAAACAGTTTTGTTTCTCGCAACCAAGACCCCTAATTAGTGTGGGCTAAAATCGAATATATATATATATATATATATATATATATATATTTATACTAGATTTTACAAGAAAAGTTTCATCATCAAACAAAATGTATTTTTGTATTGATATAAATCAAGATAAATTAGGGGACACGTATATATAAATAGGAAAACAATAATTAGATAATTGGATTATATATATAATATATATAGTCCGTTCCGTAGCCATAGGGAGCAACATGGTCACGGAACGTGACAAGTGGAAAATAATACGGAGAATAAATTGGGCCAATGATCACACCAAAAGGTTCTTTAAATTTATCACTTATACTTGAATAATTTCTTAAGTCAAACATTTGATTACTCATATTTTTCAAGTTCATGCACTTAGCATATCGAACTAACGTGCTAATGGCGATAATCATAAAATATATAAGATGAGATTAGTTAATGAAAGAGGGTCAATAAAGAAGAGATCATTAACAATACTAATTGCATGTTGAGGGATATATCGAAGTTGATTTGTGACTCAATCCTTGCTTAGTCCTAGAAAAATGGGGCTTTAAACTTTTGCATATGTAACCATAGGATAAGCTTCTACCTTAAGTTACTTACATTGTTAATCCACTTTTAATTATATGTTATGATTTCTATAGATCTGATTCCACTCTTCTCAAGTAAAAATTAAAAGGGGTGTATGTATATTCACATATATAGGATATTCGATACATGATAATAAACCATTAATCATCAATTTATACATTTTCATATATAAATTTATTATTCATATAATTATGTTGTCTAGGACTATCACATGCATTGCAAGACATATATATGAAATGTCATGTTTAAATTCACGTAACACATTTATTACGTATATGATTTAATTTTGACGCATTTATTGGTATACGGACCAATAAATGGGCAGCATGTTGAATTCATGTTTCTATTTGATTGTCACGTAAAATTTATGATATTGCATAACCATTTTGAGTATTTTTGACGTACAATACAACGGATTAATAACTAGAATTAACCTATTTAGTACGAAACTCAATCATGTTATAACTAAATACAAATCTCATGAATATTTTTTAGGCTTCCTTGACCCATATTTATCCACATGACCCACCGGCCCAAATTTATTTTCTGGGGTTTTATGTACGATTTTTTTATTTTATTTTGAAATTTTAGAATCAAAATGATAAGCTAATTTTTAAATTATCAACGTTTTTTCGGAATGCTTCCATTTTTTCCAGTGGTTTCGTATATTATTTTCTCAAGTAACAAATTTAGAGTATATATATATATATATTGAGGGCTTAATTTTTAAAGTCAATTTCATGATTCAACCAATCAAATTAATTAAAAGATGTAGAGAGGCTTGCATATATTCCCGCCCATAAATCCTCCATAATTTTCTCCATGTGACACCAAAATAAAGTCCAACTGTCACAGGTTAACTTTTGTTTCTAGGTTTTCTCCACTTAATAATTGGTATTGTTTTATTACTTAAAATTAACGTAGCAATATTTATTTCCATGGAACAAAAACATAGCAATATTTTTTTTGTAACAGGTTGCGCAAACGAAAGCCAGAAGTACATTTTTATAATAAAATAACATGGAATCAAGTAAGATTTAGGTCACTTATATTTTAATGCACCGCTTAATACACGGATCCTCCGATCTAACCCCCTCCTAGCTCCTTATACGGTTTATATAAACTTTTCTCAATATTTATTTTAAGCCATTATATTCATACAAAGCCATCAAAATTTAGAAAAAAGATGGCCAAAATTAACATATATTTTCCTTTCACCATAACATTAGTCTCCATTATCTTCTCTCTTATAAATTCATCAAACGCAATGCCATCGTTTAACGTACAAAGATATGGAGCTAGAGGTGATGGAAGAACAGACTCGACCAAGCCATTTTTAACGGCTTGGTCATTAGCCTGCCGCTCAAGGGCTCGAGCCATGGTCTACATTCCACGTGGAATATACTTGGTCAGAAACCTAGTGTTTTGGGGTCCTTGCAAGAACATTATAACATTCAAAAATGATGGTACACTCGTAGCTCCATCGAATTATTGGAGTATAGGTAACTCCGGTTATTGGATTTTATTCGCTAAAGTAAACCGGATCTCGGTTTATGGTGGAACCATTGATGCTAGAGGATCCGGTTATTGGTCTTGTAGAAAAAATGGTGGTCATTGTCCTCAAGGCGCAAGGGTAATAAACAACACTAAATTTTGATTTATTCGTTACATAGCTATTTTTTATATATATATAATAATCAATATTTTTGATATGCTTTTTTTGTAGTCTATATCGTTTAGTTGGTGCAACAATGTTTTACTAAGTGGTTTAACGTCGTTGAATAGCCAAAACATGCATGTAACGGTTCATCATTCATCTAACGTTAGGATACAAAACATAAGAATTAGGGCTCCAAGTGGAAGCCCTAACACCGATGGTATCCATGTTCAATCTTCTTCAGGAGTTACTATAAGTGGTGGAACCATAGCGACCGGCGATGATTGCATTGCACTTAGTCAAGGGTCTAAGAATATTTTAATCGAGCGTGTGAATTGTGGACCAGGACATGGCATTAGGTAATGAAAATGGGTTTAATTAGTGTGATGGTTTAGTAATAACTAAGGGATTAACATGTGTTTTGTTTTGTTTTTCTTGTAAATGTGATGAAGTATTGGGAGTCTTGGGGATTACGCTAACGAGGAAGGTGTACAGAATGTAACCGTCACGAGCTCTGTTTTCACCAAGACTCAAAATGGAGTAAGGATCAAGACTTGGGCTAGACCAAGTAGAGGGTTTGTTAGGAATGTTGTGTTTAGAAATTTGATAATGAATAACGTTGAAAATCCGGTGATTATCGATCAAAACTATTGTCCTAATGGTAAAGGATGTCCTCGTCAGGTAATTAATAACCTAATCAATTTTGGCTTGACATTAGTCTCTTATATATGTTCTTTATAATGGCAACATGTTATGATATGATCATGTAGAGTTCTGGTGTGAAGATAAGTGGAGTGACTTTTGCAAATATAAAAGGAACATCAACAACACCAATAGCTATGAAGTTGGATTGTAGTGCAAGTAATCATTGCACTGGAATTAGGTTACAAGATATTAAGCTTACTTACATGAGAAGATCATCAGCTTCTTATTGTAAGAATGTTCATGGAAGAGCCTCTGGTGTTATGGTCCCAAGGAATTGTATGTGAGATATCAGAAATTCAAGATTTTTTTTTATTGGGAGATAAATCCTAAGTTTAATTGTTGGGGTGTAGATATGTTATAAGGTGATAATATTTGTTTGATTCATCTGAATTAATTTAAATGTGGTGAATTCATTTCTGTGAAACGGAAGAAAGAGAAGCAACTAATTTGATTGTTTGCTTATCAATATGCTTTGTACCAATTCTATTTTGCTTGAAATATTTGTGAAAACTGACCATATACTAACAAGAGATAACATAATAACAAAATATATTATGTTAATTAATAAAGTTCAATCCGAGAGATCCAAGTGAATTTTTTTCTTAATATGGTTAGATAAACTAGCATTACAAAGAAAAAGTTATAATGTTAGATCTTTCCCTCTAGATTTAATAAATCATGTAAGAAAAAGAGAAGCATAATTCAAAGGTAAAACATTAAATTGATATACTAAGATCGGATCTCCTCCATTACATTACCACATGTCACATGCCAATTCCATAACATAAGGCTCATTTATTAATGTTTTTTTACTCTTCTTTGCTCTAATTTGATTATTGATTAAGATGTAATCATCTACATATAGCATGCATACCATAATAAATGCGAAATTATATATTTTTGCTGTCATATGCATTTTTTCAATCAAAGACTTTACCTACTATAAATGAGAAATGTAGCAATCTATAAAAAAAATTATAGCAATCTAAATAGACTACGTTAAGCCAAAAAGAAAGCAATGTAGAAAAATAACTTTAGAAATTTTCAACTCATTCTAGCTTGATTTTAGTTTAGTAAATGGTAGCGATAATTAAAGATAATCATCATATTGTAAAAGGGCAACGTGGATATTGTTAATTTTAAGAAGAGATTAAGCTAGTTTAGTGTGTGTTTATGAAGATTGTGTTCTTGAGTTCATGAAGAACACAAGAACAAGAGAGAGAGTAAGAGATATTTAAAAGATATTCATTTTACAAAGTTAATTAAACTCAAAGTACACAAGGAGATTACATATATCAAAAATAAGCTCATTGAAAGAAACTCCAACGGCTAGATTTCAAAAGGGGACCACTCCTTTGTCCTTTGGTCAATAACTCCAACGGCACTATTTTCAAACTGCTTCGACATATAGTTTTGTGACATAGTCGACTATATGAATCACCTACAACGTGATGCATATAGTTTTGTGACATAGTCGACTACATGAGACACCTACATTGTGATGGTCACTTCAATACTCCCCCGCAAGCTTAGCCTAATGTAATGACTAAGCTTGGAACCTACATACCCTTGCCTCATTAAAACCTTGGTGAGAAAACCCAATGGGACAAAACTCACCTAAGGAAAAAGAGTACAAAGATATGCGGTGAGCAACTTAGGCCTTAGGAGCCATCGTGAGTCCAAGTCTTGGTAGAATTGACTCACACACTTTCAAGCTTGCGGATTTGGTGAAGATGTCCGCGAGTTGGTCTTGGCTCTTGGTGTAACACGGTAGAATGGTGTCTTTGATCATTTGCTCTCTCACCTTGTGACAATCGATCTCGATGTGCTTGGTTCTCTCATGAAAGACCGAGTTAGAGGCTATATGAATCGCGGCTTCGTTGTCACAATGCATGGTCATTGGCGATTTGATCTCAATACCCAAGTCTTGAAGTAAGTTCTTTAACCACATAAGTTCTTGAGTAAGTTTCCTCATTGCTCGATATTCGGCTTCGGCGGTTGAACAAGACACTATCTTTTGCTTCTTTGTCTTCCATGTGACAAGGTTGCCTCCAATGAAAGTACAATAGCCGGTTGTTGATCTTCTATCCTTTAGATCTCCGGCATAATCCGCGTCACAATACCCAACTACCTCGGTGTTCTTGTTGCAACCCATCCAAATTCCCAAGTCACAAGTTCCTTTGAGATATCTCAAGATTCTCTCAAGCATGCTCCAATGGTGTTGCTTTGGCGCTTGCATGTGTTGGGCTACTTGATTCACGGCGAAGCATAGATCCGGTCTAGTGATAGTTAGGTAGATGAGTTTCCCAACCATCTTTCTATAGAGCTTTGGATCCTTGTAAGGTTGGTCCTCCTCTCCGCCTTCTTTAATGACCTTGTATCCATCTTCAAGAGGTGTCTTAGCCGCCTTAGTACCTAGCATACCTACATCACTTAGAAGGTCATGAGTATATTTTCTTTGAGAAAGAAAGAGACCCTCTTCGGACCTACAAATCTCAATCCCAAGAAAGTATTTGAGTTTACCAAGATCTTTAATGTCAAATTTAGATCTAAGATAGTCTTTAGCTTCTTGAACACCTACCTTGTTATCCCCGGAGATGATAATATCATCCACGTAGACGAGGATAACCACTATACCTTCTTGGCTTTGCCGGGTAAAGAGGGTGTGTTCGGATTGAGATCTTTTGAAGCCCTTTTCCATCAATGTTGAGCTAAGCTTGTGGTACCAAGCTCTTGGTGATTGCTTAAGCCCATAGATAGCCTTCCTTAGTCTTAGAACCTTTCCGGGTGTAATGGACTCTTTTAATCCGGGTGGAGGTGTCATGTATACTTCCTCCTCAAGTTCTCCTTGAAGGAAAGCATTCTTCACATCCATTTGGAACAAGTCCCATGAGAGGTTTGTGGCTAAAGAAAGGATGACTCTCACGGTATGAAGCTTTGCAACCAGAGCAAAAGTATCCAAGTAGTCTTCTCCATATGTTTGGGTGAACCCTCTTGCCACTAACCTTGCCTTGTGTCTTTCTATCTCCCCATTGCTATGGTACTTGATAGTGAAGATGTATCTTGAGCTAACCGCTCTCTTTCCTTGTGGTAAGTCGACTTCATAGTATGTCTCATTGTCATCCATAGCCTTATTCTCGGCCTTCACCGCATCACACCATACCTTTTGTTTCATTGCCTCTTCATATGTTCTTGGTATCACTTGTTGATCCAATGATGTTGTGAAGGCTTGGTGTTCCTCGGGAATGCTTGCTAGAGAGCATATAGCTTGTGTGGGATGAGCAACCGCCTTACTATTGTAGTAAACAAAGGAGTGGTCCCAATTTGATGGATGCTTCTTTACCCTTGCACTTCTCCTTAGAACCGGCGGTTCTTCTTGTGGTTGAGGCACATCTTGGTCATGAACTTCTTGTTGAGCATGACTTTGGTCTTCTTGAACATGAGTCTCGGGTGAAGCTTGATGTTCCTTTTGAACATTTGATTCTCCCCCGGACCCATGAGTCTCGGGTGAAGCTTGATGTTCGTTTTGAACATTTGATTCTCCCCCGGACCCATTAGACTCTTGAGGTTCAGAACCGGCTTGCTCATTGCTACTCTCCCCCGCATGATCAAGATGGGTGGATTGTTGAGTTAGTTCCTCTTGTCTTGGTTCTTCTTCAACACTTATACCAAGGTTCTTCATTAGGTTCCTTAGGCTTGTTGCTCTATCCATGACATTCTCGGGTAAGTCCTTGACACTTTCCCAATTCTTGTCTTCATAGAAGCTTTTTCCCTCTAGAAACTTCACATCTCTTGATACTAAAACCCTTCTTGTCTCGGGTACATAGCATTTGTATCCTTTTTGAGTGTTTGAATAGCCTATGAACATAGCTTTGATGCTCTTGGCTTCAAGCTTGTTCCTTTGCTCACTAGGCACAAACACATAGCAAACACAACCAAAAACTCTTAGATGATTAATAAAAGGCTTACTTTTATTTAAAACTTCATAAGGAGATTGGTTGTTTAAGATTTGAGTGGGGGTTCGGTTGATTAGATAAGTTGCGGTTAAGACCCCATCCGACCAAAACCGCTTTGGGATGTTCATATGGAACATCATTGACCGCGTGACCTCCATGAGATGTCTATTCTTCCTCTCGGCTACACCATTTTGTTGTGGTGTGTATGGGCAAGTAGTTTGATGGATGATCCCATGGTTGGCTATGTGCTCTTTGAATGCTCGGCTAGTATATTCCCCACCATTGTCCGACCTAAAAATCTTAATCTTGGTGTTATATTGGTTAGTCACATGTTTTTGAAAGTTCTTAAAAGCTTCTAGCACCCTATCCTTAGAATGTAATAGAGTTACCCAAGTATACTTAGAGCTTTCATCTATGAATGTGACAAAATAAGCATGATTATCCCTAGATTTACAAGGTGAGGACCAAACATCCGAGTGGATCAATTCAAAAGGTTTGTAACACATAGTTGATTTTGAGAAAACGGTTCGGCAATGCTTGCCTAAAATGCAAGCCTCACAAGTTTGATGATCAAAAGAAACATTTGGTAAAAGGGTTTTTAAAGCATTCAAATGAGGATGACCAAGTCTAAAATGCCAAATAACATTGTTTGTTTCGGTTAAAACCGATTTAAAGGCATGACAAAATAAAGAACTAGAGTCATTCTCTTCAAGAACATAAAGATTGCCTCTTGTGATCCCCTTTCCAATGACCTCTTTGCTCTTAATATCCTGAAAAATAACTTCATTAGGCCCAAAGATAACATGACAATTCAAGTCACAAGCAATGCGTTTAACGGATATAAGATTAGAGGTAAAACTTGGCATATAAAGAGCTTGAGAATCTCTATCAAACAACTTAAGGTTCCCTAAGCCTTCTATAGGGATTTTACTCCCATTTGCAATAATGACATTACCTAAAGCCGGTTTAACATTACTAATCAAGTCTAAGTTGCTAATCATGTGATGAGAAGCTCCCGAATCAATTATAATAGGCTTACTCGGTTCTTTGTCATATATTTGAGCACTAAGGGAGTAAAAGAAATCCATACCGAGCCCTTAAGGGCTTTGATGAGAGCCTCAAGATCGGATTTCCTTACAAACTCGTCGGCGTAAGGTACAATGGCTGTGGACTCTTCATCCTTTCCTCGGTTTGATCCGCTTGTGCTCGGAATGCTTGCGGTCTCATCGTTGATGAAATGTGCCTTGGCGTCTTTGAACTTGGCCGGCTTGAGGTGTGGATGTAAGTTCCAACACTTGTCCTTGAGGTGGCCTTTCTTCTTGCAATGGTCACATGTCCATGATCTTCTTTCTTCATACGTCTTGGTAGAGGGCTTGAAGGTAACCTTGTTGGCGGTTACTAGCTCCTTCTTGCTATCAAAAAGATCAATGGACCCTTGTTCCCTTTGTAGTTGAGCACACACATCATCAAGGTTTGGTAGAGTATCCGACCTTAGTAGATGCTTGATGACATCCTTGTAGCTTCCATTAAGGGTGAGAAGTAAACCAAAGACCTTGTCTTGCTCTCTTCTTTCATTAAGAACTTTTGGATCAATGGAGCTAGGCCGAAGCATCTCTAGTTCAGCCCAAAGAGACCTAAACTTCCCAAAGTGTTTGGTGAACTCGGTATCCTCTTGGTTAAGGTCATTTATGGCCTTCTTGACTTCATAGACCCGACTAAGGTTGGAGACATTGCCATAGACGGTTTGGAGAGTATCCCAAAGCTCTTTAGAGCTTTCACAATAGGAATAGGCTTCTAGGATGGTGGGATCGAGTGACCCTTGAAGGATTCCAAGGACCTTTTGATCTTCTTGGAACCTCTTGGCTTCCTCGGACACCACTTCGTCCTCTTCTTCAAAGCTTGAATCGGTTAAGGCAAGTGGCTTCTTGAGGATATGCTTCCATAGTCCTCGGCCACCAAGCGCGGTTCTTACCGTCCTTGCCCAAAGTAGGTAGTTTATGCCCTTCAAAGTAACCGGACAAAGAAGCTTGGAGTTGTTGGTTTTGGCTTCTTTGTCTTCCATGGTAGAGATTTGAGATCGAACAAGATTAAATCTTTGTGAAGTGAAATGAGATTGAGATTGAGACTAGAATAAGAACAAGAATGAAAAACGAGATTAAAAGAGATTTGGCGGAAGCGAATCGGTTCAAGAGCTTATCGCTCTGATACCATGTTAATTTTAAGAAGAGATTAAGCTAGTTTAGTGTGTGTTTATGAAGATTGTGTTCTTGAGTTCATGAAGAACACAAGAACAAGAGAGAGAGTAAGAGATATTTAAAAGATATCCATTTCACAAAGTTAATTAAACTCAAAGTACACAAGGAGATTACATATATCAAAAATAAGCTCATTGAAAGAAACCCCAACGGCTAGATTTCAAAAGGGGACCACTCCTTTGTCCTTTGGTCAATAACTCCAACGGCACTATTTTCAAATTGCTTCGACATATAGTTTTGTGACATAGTCGACTATATGAATCACCTACAACGTGATGCATATAGTTTTGTGACATAGTCGACTACATGAGACACCTACATTGTGATGGTCACTTCAATAGATATCACATGCTTTTTAGTCTTCTATTATAGTTTTTGAAGAGTTCTTATTGCTTATCATCACATGTGAACCGTACATATCTTTTTTATAAATTAAAAGACATGTAATATGTTATACATTTGAAGTTTATACCGTATACGTCAGTACGTACGTCCCACATGGACTTATTAATATTCGTGTAATAATTATAAGTTGTACACAAAAATGCCATAATTAAATCCATTATCATAAATTAGACGGAATCAAGTGTCATTTTATTAAGTCATTTCTATTTTTAATACACCGCCATATAACGTGATTAGTCATAAATATACGGATCGTCCAATCTAATTCAAAAATTATTCCCTCCCAATCTATATATATATATAACAATTCTCATTACTTCTTCCTAAATCATTATAATCATATACTAAACCATCAATAACTTTAAAAATAAAAATCCAGTTTAAGATGGCCAATAAAATCTCTTTTACTTGTACCATTTTATTATTCTCTATTATCTTTTTAATTCTTATCAACTTATCAAACGCAACGCTATCTTTCAATGTACAAAGATATGGAGCTAAAGGTGATGGAAAAACAGACTCGACCAAGCCATTTTTAACCGCTTGGTCATTAGCTTGTGGCTCAAAGGCTCGAGCCATGGTCTACATTCCACGGGGAACATACTTGGTAAGGAACCTAGTATTTTGGGGTCCTTGCAAAAACGTTATAACTTTCAAAATAGATGGCACACTCGTGGCTCCATCAAATTATTGGAGTATAGGTAACACCGGTTATTGGATCTTATTTGCTAAAGTAAACCGGATCTTGGTTTATGGTGGTACCATTGATGCTAAAGGATCAAGTTATTGGTCTTGTAAAAACAAAGGTGGTAATTGCCCTCAAGGTGCTAGGGTATGTTATACAACATTAATATACTCAATTTCAATATATTTTTTTAAATCAACTAAATAGCAATTTTGGTTTACATAATGAAATTTTTGATATGTTTTTTTTGGGCAGTCTATATCGTTTAGTTGGTGCAATAATGTTCTACTAAGTGGCTTAACGTCGTTGAATAGTCAACATATTCATCTCACGGTTCATCGTTCTTCTAACGTTAGGATGCAAAACTTAAGGCTTAGGGCTCCTAGTGGAAGCCCTAACACCGATGGTATAATAGTACAATCTTCTTCAGGAGTCACTATTAGCGGTGCAGCCATTGGAACCGGTGATGATTGCATTGCACTTAACCAAGGGTCTATGAACATTTGGATCGAACGTGTGTATTGTGGACCAGGACATGGTATCAGGTAAGTTAAAAAAAATCAACTTAAAGTAGCTATTTAGTACTAAGTAATGTACTAATTAAACATTATTTACTTGTAATAAATATGTAATGAAGTATTGGGAGTCTTGGGGTATACGCTAACGAGGAAGGTGTGCAGAATGTAACCATCACAAGCTCTGTTTTCACAAGGACACAAAATGGTGTAAGGATAAAGAGTTGGGCTAGACCAAGCACAGGGTTTGTGAGGAATGTTGTGTTTAGAAACCTTGTAATGAAAAATGTTGGTAATCCGATAATCATCGATCAAAACTATTGTCCTAATGGTAAAGGATGTCCTAATCAGGTAATTAAATAACCTAATCAAAATTTTGTGTAACTCAAGTAGTATTTTATTCTATCTTTTTAATGGGAAATTGTTATGATTATATATATAGAGTTCTGGTGTGAAGATAAGTGGAGTGACTTTTGCAAATATAAAAGGAACATCAACAAAACCGATGGCTATGAAGTTAGATTGCAGTGGAAGTAATCATTGCACTGGAATTAGGTTACAAAACATTAATCTTACTTACATGAGAAAATCATCTTCTTCTTATTGCAAGAATGTTCATGGAAAAGCCTCTGGTGTTATGGTTCCAAGGAATTGTATGTGAAATTACAAGTCCAAGTTATTTATATAAACTCTTAAGATTAATTGTTTGGTGTAAATGTGTTATAACTTATAAGGTCAATTCTTGTTATGATTCATCAACATTAGTGATGAAATATTTGGTGTGAATGGAAATAAAAAAAGGAAATAATCAGCTTGATTGTTAATTTGGCTTATCAATTAATGTGCTTTGTATAAATTCTCCAAAAATAATAATGGGAAGTTTTAATACTCTATTAATCACTATTACCTCTATTTATCACCTCAAGATCATAAGGGACAAATTAAATGTTTAAAGTTTAATAAAGTTAATAACTTGACGTATATGTAAGGAGAAATTATAGTGGAAAACGTGGATATCACATGCACATTATTAGTCGTTTACCTTTAAAAGTTGCTTTATTATCATCTCACATGGGAACCGTACATATCAATTTTTGTATATCTATTGCAAGTACATAAACTCATGTACTTTCGATCATTAACCAAGAACTTGTTCAAGTTTAAGGATTTTTTTAGCAAATATTAAATTAAATTTAATCATCTGCGAATACATAAATAGGTTGACTAATTTAAACAAAACCAATTATTTTTGATTGCGCTGTTTTTTTTTTTTGCCCCTTTGTATTTCTGTAACGTTTTTGACGTTACCTTTTGTCTCAAGCTAACATGTTCGAATATTCAAAATTAAAGCAAGATAAACAATATATTATAAATTCACTTGCATAAGAAAACAATTTAAATAATTGAGACTAACCGTCATTGATAAGTAATAACGGTACGGTCCAGCATCCTTTATATACGTAAACCCATGTGATAAATATTCTAAAGTAAATGCTAATAATTTCTCAAATTATTTACATTCCATGTTACTTGTTTCTTGTGACGTGGTAAATTATCATTGGTTGACTTTTCAATAACCCTTATTTTTCTATTAGCTTTTGTTGACTAATGCTATTCTTGTCCGTAGGATTCGGAGGTTATTTGTACTTTAACGGCTGCGAATGATTTATACAATCATTTTTCTACTCCACATGTCACATGGCATAAATTATGCTATGCATGAAAGTATGAAAACATGATCCACTATCTCTCATTTTCGTTTTTTATTTATTTTATTTTGCAGAAATTCTATATAATATTAGAATCTAACCGAATAACAACAGAAAAAGTCTACTTTCAATCATTACTCTTTATCAAATTGTCAAGTTAAATTAATATAAAAAAATATGTGCTCGTTATAAATCAACATTATTTGCTTAAGGAATTCACAACTGCTTATCATCATCACATGCGATTATGCGAACCGTACATTTCATTCATTTGAATATAACCAATCATTTAATCAATCATGGGAATTAGCATTATAATTAAAACAAAGTCAACGTATTCAAATACAATTATTTAAACTTTATCCAAAAAAAATACACACAACTATAAGTCTATAACAATATACAATTACATATAAATACCCGTCATAACCGTTTCCTTTTCCTTTACCCACACACTTCACCACAAACACAAAACATAAATACTTTCAAATCTAAAAAAATTTACAAAGATTTATCACTCTTTCATTTTTGTAATTTAACAAAAAAAAATGGATACTAATAATAAGCTTGTATATGTTTTGCTTGTGTTCTTCTCAAGTTTCTTGCTAATTATGAGACCATCATTAGCTGCTAACAACTACAATGTGGTTAACTTCGGTGCTAAACCGGACGGTCGAACCGATTCCACAAAAGCCTTTCTTGGAGCGTGGAAAGCGGCTTGTCTTTCAGCTACAAGTGTAACCGTAACCATACCTAAAGGAAGCTTCTTGCTTAAACCAATAGAGTTTCGCGGTCCGTGCCGCAGTAGAGTCACGTTTCAAATCGATGGAACGATTGTAGCTCCTTCGGATTATCGCGGTTTGGGAGATTCCGGTTATTGGATCTTGTTTGTGAAAGTAAACCGGATTTCGATTAATGGTGGTACGTTAGATGCTAGAGGTGCTTCTTTTTGGGCTTGTCGAAAATCCGGACAAAGTTGTCCTAATGGAGCTAGGGTAATTAAGATAACCGTTTTAACTAACTTTTAAAAATATTTTCTTCTTTTTATAAATTTTTTTTTATTACTTATTCTCGTTATTGGATATATCACAATGCATAGGCTAGATGATTATCTAATTTATCTTGGTGGTGAATATTTTTTTTTTTTCATTGTTTCTTGGTTCTTGAAAATTACTGTGGGTTGGTTTGGTATGATTAAATATTGTTATTGTTGTGATTAAACATTCATAATTAATATTTTGGTGATGATTTAATTGGTTGTTTTTGTTTGTTTGTTTGTAGTCGATGACGTTTAACTGGGCAAACGACGTCGTAATAAGTGGATTAACATCAATAAACAGCCAAGCAACACATCTAGTGATAAATAGTTGTAACAATGTAGTAGTCCGGAAAATAAAATTAGTAGCACCAGACCAAAGTCCCAACACAGATGGTCTCCACATCCAAGCTTCTGCTGGTGTAACCGTGACCGATAGCACGTTTCAGACCGGAGACGATTGCATCTCTATCGGACCGGGAACTCGTAATCTCTACATGTCTAAACTCAACTGTGGTCCAGGCCATGGGATTAGGTATATAACCAATTTTAAAGATAACTTGGATAACAAGATTCAAATATTTTTTTGAAAGATGCTGATATTTGTATGATTTGTTTTTGCAGTATTGGGAGTCTAGGGAGAGACGTTAATGAAGCTGGTGTACAGAACATAACTTTGATGAACTCTGTTTTTACGGGTTCGGATAATGGTGTACGGATCAAGACATGGGCTAGACAAAGCAATGGTTTTGTAAGAAACGTTCTGTTTCAGAATCTTGTCATGAAGAATGTTCAGAATCCCATCATTGTGGATCAGAACTATTGTCCGACTCATCAAGGTTGTCCTAGCCAGGTAAATTCATTAACCAAACAAAACCGAAACAAAAGATATATACAATGTTCAAATGAATCTCATTGATTCTTGATTGATTATATATATATATATATATATATATTGGTAGGGTTCAGGAGTGAAGATTAGTGAAGTTGTTTATAGAAACATTCAAGGAACGTCGCGAACGCAACAAGCTTTAACGTTTGATTGTAGTCGAAGTAATCCATGTCAAGCGATTAGGTTACATGATATCAAGCTAACGTTCAATGGTCGGTCTGCTACTTCTACATGTAAGAATCTTAAAGGAGTTAAAGCTGGTGTGGTTATGCCTCAAGGTTGTCTTTGAGAGTGTTTTTTTTAAAAAGGATTTTATGACATTACACACCGTCATTGATGCAGAGTATTATTTGCGTCCGTGATCGAGTTGTTTTGTTTTACATGTATATCCATATGATGATACTTTACTCTTATTTGAATGTATTGAAGCTAAAAATGTTACTCTAAACATTGTAAATGTAACAATGAAAGCGTACTAATCAAAGTTGGTATTTGAGTATAAAATACAAACAAACAAGTGAGAGTTTATATATTCTACAGATTTTAAGTAGGTTCGTTACTTGTGTAAAAATAGACTCATCTCTAGAAGCAAAAAAGTCAACGTTTGTTGCGGCCATTCCAGCTCTCATCTCCCGTCGACGACGACGAGTTACTACTGCTCTTCTTCCCACTCTGCGACTTGTAGGAGCTTGAGTCTCCTTCGCTTTTCTTGTCACTGTGAGACTTGTATGAGCTTGAATCTCCATCGCTCTTCTTCTGAGACTTGTATGAGCTCGAGTCTCCATCGCTCTTCCTCTGAGATTTTGAGCTTGACTCTCCATCGCTCTTCTTCTGAGACTTGGAGTGTGAATCTCCATCGCTTTTCTTCTGAGACTTGGAGTGTGAATCTCCATCGCTCTTCTTCTGAGACTTGGAGTGTGAATCTCCATCGCTCTTCTTATGTGACTTTGAGCTGGAGTCTCCATCTTTCTTTTTATGATACTTGGAGCCAGAGTCTCCTTCGTTCTTCTTACTACTCTGAGATTTAGAGTCCCCTTCGTTCTTCTTCAAACTCGTGGATTTGGAGTTAGATGGATTCGTGTCGATCCTAAAAGTCTTAGCCGAGAAGCAGTGACGAACATGGACCCGGTGGCACACAGTCTCCGTTGAACAACTTCCTTGCACATTCACCACAAGTATTGCTTCTTTATCCCGCGTGTCCTCGCACCACCAATCCTGAGGAATACCGTCTACAAACTCCTCCAATGTATGGAACTCCTCATGATGGACCGATACCTCAACCGAACTATCCGGTTTTATAGTTCCTGCAGCCGGCAACACCTGAAAAAAGAAGACAGAATCATCTTAACAAGATGAGTCTTGAGAGTCTCGTGGTTAATAATTTGATGGTTTTGGTTTGAATACCTCGAGCCACCGTGGGAAACCGAATGAGCCTAAAGGTTGTAACTCCAATGTATCTTCGTCTTCTCTCACACTACTCTGCCCTTCACATAAGATCCTGAATACGGCGTTCTCCTTGACACATTTGTTGGTGATACGAAGCACAAAGGTGTCTTGGTTCTGAAGAACGATTTCGTTGCTGCTAACAACTGTCTCTGGTACATAACGTAGGTCGTTAAGCAGCACTCTGACTTTCTCGTTGGTATTTATGATTCTCCCAAACTCTTGTCTCCTTACTGATCTATCAACATGCTGTATCTTCACATGGAACTTGCAACGGACCGGTTTGTGATCGCTCTCTGTCACATCCATACAAGCATCATACCTGTCCAAAACCCACACCAGAATGAAAGTTTTAAAACCTCTTGAGAAGATTAGACTTTGAATCTCTGTAATGTAGAAGAAAAACTTACAGCATAATAGAAGCAGCAACGGGACAGTCTAGACTGCATTCGGATTCTGGACTTCTGCGCGTGTCTCTGTATATTACTCTATCACACCATGCAGGAATCCGTTTCTTCTCCCCTGAATCATACCCTGAGGAAGAAATGGTTGACGATAAGCTTTAACCTTCAATATGCTACAAATACTGCATATAAAAGCGGTTTATGTACCTCCTAAGCCAGGCCGGTGTCTTTCAAACTTATAAGTTGGAGGGAAAGTTATGATGGCTTCACGCATGCCTTGAAAAACTTTTCCAGCTTTCATCTCTGCCCTGAGCTGATCTTTTTCTCGAAGCCAATCGAAGCTTCTCTGTGAGACAAAGTCCCTAGCTTCATCATATGATATACCAAAGAGCCGGTAGTTGAAATCACCAAAAAATACAACCATATCCGCCTCTGCAAGGTCCTGCTTGGTCTCTTCTGTGTTAACGGTTATATTCTGCATTAGTGTAACGAGTCCAAGATAAGCAAGAAACTCAAACCAAAGGTAAGGAAAAAGTGACTGATCCATAAAACCGTGATCAGAAGCTGTGTTAAACTAGACAGTATCAAGAATAAAAAAAGGGCTTACATTGGCGCTCTTTGTGCTATGAGAACTGGTAGACACACCAGCTGCAAAAGTTAAAAGCCATGAGGTATTTACAGGGAATATGCTTTAAGCAAAGAGAAGAGAGGTGAAGAGTAGAGATGTACCGGCTGGTGCGTTATGAGCATTTGATGACCGGGAAAAAGACATTGTTTTGTAGATGTGATCAAAATCAGCATTTCTGCGGTTTACGGCTTCTAGATGTGCGGCCAAGTGACAGTTGATGAAGCACATAATGCGATCAAAGACCCTGATTCTCAAACCTACACCTCCCTACTTTGACATACAAAAGTAAATCAAGTGACCCTATATGAATGATCCACATTGTTGGAGAAAATGGAACAAAGCGCTAGAAACAAATGTAACTCTTAATTAGAAATGGAAGGACACATAAGACTTGTGGAAAGGGAACGAAGCTAAGATTAGACTTTTCTTCTCAAACAAAAGACAGAAATATATACCTTGTTTCCAATAGCGCGTCCAAAACCACATGGAACCGCTGCAACATCAATATCGCCTACATGTGTTCTCAGATTCTTCCTCACCCTAAATTGAAATCAAAACATTTCAGGACATAAAATAGTACAGATGAAAAAATCTCCCATGTATTCTTTCAACTCACCAAAGTGATATGAGCAAACCAGCTAACTGTCTAGATCCCATGCGTTCAAAAACTGCATTTTCGTCTAAGGTCTTCCCTATCGTGTCTATCCAGTACTGCCCTATTGAACTCCCTTCATTTCCTCCTACCTAATATAATAACACATTGAGGTTAACAATAGCATAAGTAAAACATTTCAAAAACAACAAATTAGATGTCGTCTCACCGATTCTTTAGCTGCTGACATTGCCAAAAACCCAGCACCCATCTCTACTTCTTGCAAGCCTACTACAATAATACCAACATCAGATGCTACAGAGCCTAGCCAAGACATAAGGGCATCATGGGAAGCTTTTCCCTGACCAACATTCCATGAACCGATCAGAATCCTAACACTGTCTGTCTGTGCATATGTCCGTTCTTTTTCAGCCAGTTCCGACCTTATTATCCCATCCAGAGGCCCAGGAGAAATCACATGCCATCCACGTATACCACCATGAGTGGCTAAGCTGAAAATGTAGCCATCAGCTGCTGCCATCTTTATCACTGCATTATTATGCCCAACCCATCCCGCGATTAGATTTCCTTCAAGATCAATTATCTGGATGTGACCACTAACGTAACCAATGTATATTCTTTCCCCGAAAGTGCAGAAACACAACACAGCACATTGATGGTGACGGAAATCTTGCAACCGGTTTCCATTTCCGTCCCATTGTATAAGCAATCCATTTGTGCATCCGGTCCAAATCATGCCATCTCCAGCCAATACCATTGCTTCTGTTCTTTTGGCATCCTCATATGACCCTCCTCCTCTTGTTGCAACCCTTCTAACAGCATCCGCAGCTCCCATTATAGCATTCCTTGAGCGTTGCAAGAATCCATGTGACTTCTCCTTTTTGGAAGTGGAAGCAATTTTCGCCTTCGCCTCATCCTCTGGTGGTTGATCTTGCCCCGATGGCATTTCGACCCGGTTTTCAGTCTGACCTTCTGTGTTGAACACTTTTAGTAGTTCCTTTGTGCGACCATCCCTGCAAAAATTATGACCCCTTCAGAAAATCACAGCAAGGAAGAAGAACAATCAAACTGTTTACTTTATGTATCAAATTATCAATCAATACTCACCATAAGGAGAAGGTTTGAAGCTGAGCAGCCCACACTTTAGATCTTACATTATCAGCCAGCAAACATTTAACTTCAGAGGAAGATATGCTACATGTTCCATTGACAGTAACTTGAGCCCTGAGATCAATCCCTGACCTCTCCACCAACAAAGCAGCCATATGTTTCTCCTCTAACCTAAGAGAAAGTGATTTGCCCATAGATTCCCAAGTCCATATCTTGATCACACCACCTTCTGAACATGACCACAAATCACCTGGATTTTCACCAATCACACGCTATGAATTTCATATTGATTTCATCACAAGAACAAAGAAAATTGGAATTTTTTTGAAGAGATATTTACCATAGGAACTCATGATTATAGAATTAACAGGACCCTTGTGAGCTTGCCAAGAGAGTCCTTCCTTGAAAGGAGTATCATCATCATCAACATCATTATTCTCAGCTTCAGGATCCATCTTCCAAGACCGAATCTTTCCGTCTTTGTGACCACTCCAAACAAGCCTATTCCCATTATCAACCATCAAACAAGTAGTGGGAGAAGTACTAGCCGACTCTTGAAACGGCGCAGCGTCCTCGTCTCCTCTCCGTACGCGACCGCTTAAGCCACACCCTGGCTCGAAAGCATCGTCGAAGTTCCAGAATCTAACGCCACTCTCTTGACCAGCCCACAATTGCGTCCCTGTACAAGCTATGTTCCTTAAGAATCTCCCTACCTGAGTCTCCCTAAGTGGATGTGGCCTTAGCTCTAAGCAAGGAGGACGAGCAGAGTGCAAAGGAGATCGCGTAGGGACTTTGAACATACCAACGCCGCCTCCGGATCCGACGAATTCAGGAAGCGGCTGAAAATCCTCGCCGATCTCAGGCTGGTGCGTGATCAAGTAATCGTCGGAATCGCCGTTATTTCCGGTGAAAGGGAACGACGAGGAATTGACCGTAGCGGCGTAAGGATAGAACTCGTCATCGGAAGAATCGCCGGATATATCGCAGCCGGAGACAATCTCGCTGATTTTGGGGATATCGTCGAGGCTATGCTGGCGTTGACGGTGGTGACGAGCTTTTTGACCGGAGGCACGGAGCTGGTGACTGTAGGAATGGATTTTACGAGGCGGAGGAACGGAGCTCATGGCGTAGAAAGCGTCTTTGTCGTCGTCATCGTCGGAGTGGTGATGGTGGTGGTTGATTTCCATGGCGGGAGATTGGGGAAAGAGAGGAATGTGAGGAGAGGAAAGAGAAAGGGGATGAAGAAAATGTAAGAGGATGAGAGAGATAGAGATGGAGCGTAGTGTTCGGGAGAAACATGGCGTGGAAGAAGAGAGAGATTGTTTCTCTTCCATCTTCTTCTTCTTCCTCTTCTTCTTCCATCTTTCATCGGAGATTTCTTTGCAATACGCGCCATCTTCTCCGCTTTTGTTTCTCAAAATCAATTTAAGGTTAGTAATTAATTAATTAGCTTTTATTAATTTTACATATTTTTATAATCGCCACGTGTTTAAATTTGAAAACATCATATAAATTGAAAAGCAAAGCTAATTTTATTTTTTATTTTTGCTAAAAAAAAGCTAAGCTAATTATGTATGTCCAAGTATAATTAAAAGAAGATGAGTGATCATATCAGTTTGGAATATGTAAATAAGAAAATGTATATAGTTCATATGTATTTATTGACAATGCATTGTCTAATAGTTCACCAAAATTCGGAAATTTAATATGAAATTATCGCATAATGTGAATGTTTATATATATATATATATATGTTATATACCTTACGAGTGGCAATGGCATGTGGATTCTTCTCAATGGAGACGGCCTTAAATCCCACATGAATTAAAACATCTTCATAACTAAGCCACATTAAACACACAATATTTTTTAAATATTAACTAGTGCGATTCATAATCTTTTTCATTACTCACGACCAATATATGAATAATTGTGTATTATTACATGAAAAATAGAGAGATTAAGTTACCTACCTAGATACATCTACTTCGTACGTAGAGAGGTCCATCATCGTGATTAGTAATCTAAAGTAATTAAAATCACATAAAGAATTAAATTGTATATGATTATTATTATCAAGTAATAATATCATTACACACATACATAATTAAAAATTAACAATACTCCCTCCGTTTTTTAATGTAGGATTTTCTAGAAAAAAAAATTGTTTTGAAATGTAGGATTTTCTAGCATAATTGACACATATTTTCCTATTATGTCTTTACTTATACATTTATGGTTTATCATGTTTATATTTTATCAATTATAATAACAACAATAAATGAGGTTATAAAAGTCATTTTAAACAACTTATTAATTTGTGATTTTTTTCTAGAAAATCCTACATTAAAAAACGGAGGGAGTAATAGTTATCAGATACATGAGAGCTACAAGTTAATTCACCGTCGAATTTTAAGAGTTCATACATTGATTTAGTCCATGCAAATGATCATTGTGTGGCTTTTCTACCACATTTTGTACATGTTTATAACATAACACAACTCTTTAACAATGATAAGACATTACATAAATGGTAGTAAGATACAATGCGGTCGGTCTTATATGAATATTTAGGACTTGGATAATAAAAATACAATTATTGACACACAATGAACAACAACATAGAATGAAATCTATATATGAATAAGTCAAACAATTGGCAATGTAGTATTGGTCTTCTTCCACCTTCCAAGCTTTTCTTTCCCCTGTTTAATTATGTAAACAAATTATCATATCAAATGAAGGAAAAGTTGGCATTATACTGATTTATGAACTTTATCATATATATAGTTTAATATGATACGTATATATATAATGAGAACTTGAGTGTATACCATGCGGGTGGCAATGGCGAGTGGATTCTCCTCGATGGATACGACATTAAATCCTACCGGAATTAAAACATCTTCGTAGCTAAAATATATTGTAAACACACATTACAACATTTTTAGTTAAGGGAGAATCACAAAACTACACCATTTGAATTACATTTCACAAAACTACACCATTTCAAAAATACTTCACAAAACTACACTTAAACACTCAAAATTAAATTCAAATAAACTATATCCAAACAATCCTACCCCCTTAATACTATACCCTAAACACTAATTAGCGAACCCAAATGAAAAAAAATTAATTTTGGTAATTTTTTAAAGGTTAAATCAAGCTTTTAAAATTTTGAAATGGTGTAAATATGTGAAAATATTAAATTAGGAGTAGTTTTGTGAAGAAGGGGTTGAAAATGCGTAGATTTGTGAATTTCTCTTTAGTTAATTACCACGATTAAGAATCTTCTTTATTACTCATGAATATGTGAATAGAAAATGTATTACATGACAAAAAGAGAGATTGAGTTACGTACGTAGAGACATCTACTTTGTAGGGAGGTCCACCGTCGTGATCAGTAATCTAAAGTAATGAAAAACGCCAAAAGATAATTCATATGATTATATATATATATATATTATCAAATAATGGAGTCATTACACACACATAAAAAAATAATATAACATTAATTAATGGTTATACCGGATACATGAGAGTGATGAGTTCGCCATCGGGTTTTAAGAGTTCATACATTGATTTAGCCCATGCAGCTCTCGTCTCCGGCTCAATAGCACAGAAAACCCTGTTTAAATTAATTAATATACTCTTATATTAGTTGCACATATCTCTAACATTATGTTATATTATAACCCTATAATTAAATATAGTTATTAGTAGCTAATTAACTCACACGTAATCGAAGATTAGGTCGAATAATTCGTCCGGACGCCAAGTAAAGAAGTCTTCATTCACGAACGTAAAGTATTTGGCCTTTGGTGAGGATCCGTAAGTCTATACATGTAATCTCAAAATTAGCATGTAATTAATAAATAATAATCTCACTTATTGAAGAAGATAAATAGATATATATGATTAATTAACCTGAGTAGCTTTTTTGAGGGCATTTTCAGAAATATCCAGTCCAACAACGAACCGTTCAGGGCTTGCCATCGCAACCACATCATGACCCTACTCGTACGTTCATTAATTATGATTATACTACTAAATATTAGTTACCACAAAACAAATTTAAACTAGGTTTTTAATTTTAGTGATATATTTTTTATTATATAATATTATAAAGATAAAAGACTAATTAATTACACCGCCGCAGCCGGGGACAAGAGCACGACCAAGAGGTAGAGAAGAAGAGTGAACAAGATGAACAACGAGAGGTGTGGCTCTTCCTTGGTCCCATGGTGTTATCTCTTCTTTCCAACATTTCTCCCATCCTCCTGTTTTAATTAATAGATTTTGTACACATATCACACATATTAAAAAAACCTATTATTTATTGTCTTTTTTTTTGTAAAAACATATTTTGTTGATAAATACACCAATAGAAATTCATATTTATCATTGGAATTTATAATTTACCAATAAAAATGTATTGCAAAAAAAAATCTATTATTTAGACACAAATTTCGAAGGTGGAATTACAAAACTACGCCATTTGATTTTCATTTTACAAAACTATATCATTTCATAGTCAATTTTCAAAATTACATCTAAATATTCAAAATTAAAACCCTATTCAAACAATTATATCCTTTTATTACTATACCATAAACACTAATTAGCGAACCCATATGAAAATATTTTAGTTTTGGTAATTTTTTAAAAGTAAATCAACTTTTTAAAATTTGGATTGGGTATAAATATGTAAAAATATTAAATTAAATGTAATTTTGTGAACGAAGGTTCGTGTTTTGTGAATTCCTCAAATTGAAATCTAAAATTAATTTTTTTTTCTTTCCCAGAAAAAACCCAAAATGAATTTCATTAATTAGGAGATTAAGAAGAGATGATCTCACCTTCTGTAACAGTCTTGTGAAGGAATGTAGCAACTTCTTCAGGAGTAATAATGTCTTCACCATTGCTTTGAACTGTGTTTTGTACTTCTTCAGCCATTTTTTTAGTTAGGGGTGTTTTTTTTTTGTTGCTTCTACTACTGATTTTGCTTTTGATTTTTAATTTTGGTCAAGTGGTGGAAGCTTTAAGCACATGGTATGTATTTATATTATCCAGAGCTTAGCAATTTTATATTTAATTAATTTATCCAAAAAAGAATAATAAACAAGTATACAATAATTGAATGAAAGTACCATTATATGTGTGTACTCATTTGGAGCACGTTGGTATTATAGATTTTTGCTTGGTCCACAAAATTCTCATCCATAATTGTATGGGCCATGTGCTTAATTCTCATCCATAATTCTCGTCCATAATTACAAAACTAAGCCATTTGAATTACATTTCACAAAATTACACTATTTTCAAAATATTTCACAAAACTACATCTAAACATTCAAAATTAAATTTAAATAAATTCTACCCACACAATCCTATCCTCTTAATATTATACCCTAAACACTAATTAGCGAACCAAATATTTTTTTTTTAATTTTGGTAATTTTTAAATGGGTAAATCGAACTTTTAAAATTTTGAAAATGTGTATATATGTGAAAAAATTAAATTATGTGTAATTTTGTGATAGAAGGGTTGAAATAGTGTAGTTTTGTGAATTCCTCTAATTGTATTATGTCCCAAAGTCATATTCTAATAGAATAAGATATTTCTCTAGTTAAATAAATCATCTGTAATTAAATGAAATTAAACTATACAATATTCCTAACATTATCGCCAAATAGATATAAACTTATATAGATGTGTAATGTCTAAGAAACACAATGAAATTAAAATACAAATCCCCTTTAAAATGTGTAGAAAATTCATCAATTTCGAAAAACCATAGATAATCGACACAAATCTTATCCACGGTGTGAGCAAGTGGAATCAGTGGTCCTGGGTTTCACTCAATTATTATTCACAATATAAAATAATAGTATAAGATATTAGACTTTTTTTTATATTAATATTAGAGTTGGTATTACGTAATATTTATAGTGAACGTTATTATCAGCTCCAAAATCACCACTAAAATACTCTTTATGGGGGGCACTAGTGGTGGCACAAAGAGAGAAGAGTACCATAAAATTTAATATACAGAAACAATAAGATAAAGACAGTGATTTCCACTATTAGTGAAATGAATTATATACTCTCAAAAGTGAACCACGACATCATTTTCAACTAGACTTTGTTGTATTATCAGAAGAAGAAAAGTGAATATATCAATCGAGGTAGAAGAGAGTGACAATCTTGCGTAGGTTTTTAGCTTCTTGACATGTCTCCATGAGAAGCTTACTGTCATGAAACGCAAAGCATATTACTTGTTGTACTTGTGATATGATGTTCATATTACACAACCTGATAAGAAACAAAAAAAAAACAAAAGGATTTTATTTTACTAAAAGGAGATCACTTTCATATGATGATGATAACAATGAATTCATACAATGATTATTGCCTCTTCACAAACCTGCTGGCTTCTAATAATGGCAAATGGTCATTGTGTGGCTTTTCTACTACGTTTTGTACCTGTGAATATAACATTGCGAAAAGAGATGGGTTTTTTCAGATAAGACTATATATGGATTAAACAGACATTTTAGTAGAACAAGTTTTGCTTACTTTAGACAACAGTTCTTGGCTCTCGGGGGGTTGTTTTTTCAAGCTTTGTGGTAAAATTACAGTGAGGAGCTCTGGTCTCTCTGCTCTCAATGCACCTCTGATAACCGCGGCGTTAGTTCCAGATGCACCTGAAGTATATATATGATTTTTCTGCAACAACCAAAGAGATGTGTTAGGAATTTGCTTAATTAGAAGCAAAAACATTTGAACCAACAACTTTTGAAATGTCTTACTGTAATAACCATGGCGTAGCTAAGTATCTCAATAAGCTCTTGATGCATGAAACCCATATTCCTTGTCCCAAAGAATCCGATTGTTCTAGGCCCTTGTTGTTGTATCGCCAATAGCTCCTGATGATTTTTGACATACACGGGTTACATCTAAACAAAATCCAAATTCTATCGATTTATAGTTACAACCTAATGCTATGAGAGTCTTACTTGTATGTAATCTACATCGGCGCCAGGGGTAGGTTTTATCTCTGAAACTGCAACTGATCCGGATCCTTCGACAATAGCCTGAGCCTGCGTTGGGATACGTAGCCCCGAATCTTCATCTGATTCAAGCCCACATGTAATTTGTTCATCTCTACTTGTCCAAATATCAGTGTTTTCTTGGTCTCTTGTGTGTTCAGGAAAGCACTATACACACAACATATAAAAAAATCGATTACTGAAAAGCCGAAAACCACACTAGTCTAGACTATTTGTAAGAGAGACAAGCACACAACTCTTCACCATAAGAAGACATTAACATACAATGTAGTCTTATGAACACTAAGGACTCAGAGAATACATACACAATCTCTATGAAACAAAAACATCAATCATTCCAACAAAAACCTAGCGAATCCTACAACAATTCCGAAATTGATCAAACAGTGTCCTGAAATGAAACAATACCATGAGAATAGAGGATCTGAATCGCCGTATTCGCCGCTGCCACTGGGAAGAAGAAGAAGAAGAGGATATGCGATTGAAATTGGCGTTTTGCGATTTGAGCGGCGAAGGAGAATGAGAATGCGGAGGAGAAATCAGAGATGTTGTGAGAGGAAGAAGGAGCCGAAGAGAAGAACTCATATTCTCCTACAATGGCTTCTCGATGGATTTCAAACTTCTCTTCTCTTCACACAGATATCTGAGAAATCCTTTGACTGATTTGATTTTTTTTTCAACGAAGAAGAAGAAGAAGAAGAAGATAAACACAGAGAAACCCCAACAAGTGCAAACAAAAACACACACATATTCACGCGACTAATTATATATTTTATTTAATTTTAATTCAAAGAATATTCCATTTTAGCTGCAAGTCCAATGAATATGATTTGATTAGTGGCTAAAAATTAACTTTTTCCTATGGGTAAAAAGTAAAAACTTTAATTTATATGGTTTCCACATTTATATCCTTACACGTGTCAACATGTCTCTGTTGGAAGAAATCATTTGAAAGAAATCATTTGAAAGAAATACAAATGCAATAAGAAAGGGTTATTTATTTCTCCTAAGCTTTGTTGTGTATCTTCTTGGTGCAAAAGAAAAACAACTTAAAGGGGGTTTTTACAGAGAGACATTACATAAGTGTAAACTGAGAACTGTTTTTTTTTATTTTTTTTCAAATATCCCATCTTTTCTTGACACGGAACATCAAAACAGTGGTTTTGATGTCATCTTGTGGAACTTGAAGCATGAACTGCACTTTCATCTTCATCGGCGTCGTTTTTACTTTCCCAGCTTCATCTCCTACCTGCACAAATTCAACCTCCTCACATTCTTAGTTAATACAAGAAGATAGTAAAAGACAAGTAAAAGTTTGATGATGGCTTTACCCATAGAGAAGCCCAGCCGAGGCGTACATCGGAATCATATCCAGCTTTGAATTTGTAGTCTTTACCATATGTGCGTTTGTACACTGCACTCCACATGTTTGAATCAAAGTTGTACCAGTAGCTGCCATATTGTATGCATCATCATAGTATCAATACATATACATTCACATGGTCTATGTACATAACTAATGTATAAGATAAGATGAAGTAGAGGCAAAGAGGCCACTAACCTCAACTTATCTGCAGGGCTAAAGCGACGCTTGAACGCAAACGAAGCGGCATTTGAAGGAAGTGAAATGCTTGGTATGAAAGACAATGCATCGTCCTGTATCCAAAAAAGTTTTTTTTAAGTCCACGCAATGTCGAGGAAGGATATTCTCTAACATGGTGCACTTTCTACAAGCTATTTACTAATTACACAAAAAATTTGCAGAGAGGGGAGTTTCGTAAGAGTCAAAAACCTTATAAGCATATTTCAGCCTCAACTCTTCATCAGTGTATAGAGCCGAACAAACGCCATTCATGACTTGACGTTTGAGGATACCGTTAACAGATAATATTCTCTTGTTCTTCTCCATCTCTATCTCCTCCTCCTCTCCTTCTTCTTTCTCTTGTATCGAAACTTCGCCAAGTGGGAACTTAAGAGTCGCTTTTGGCTACATTAGAAACATACCAACCATTCAAATAAACACTAACTACTGACAATCAAGCAACAAGACAATTCCTAATAAACTAAACTACCATAGATGCAATAATAAGAGATGGAACTCACATAACCAATCGGGACAGGCGATGAAAGCTCAAGTGAATAGCCAGGTTCAGCTAGATTTGCCTCCATTGCAACCTCTCCTTGTTGTGCCTGTTACAAGTTTCAAACCAAATCAATACATAGTAACAACCAACACATAATCAAGAACTGAACATAAAGCCTGCAACTTTACACTAAAGACAATGTCAAGATCCAAACAGCTACTGATTCACTACATAAAAGTGTCCAATTTCGACAAAAAAACAAACAATCAAGTAAACCTTGACATTGTGGAGAGCTCGAAGCTGAAGACGAGGAGAAACGTCGACGGTGCTTTTGATGAAAGTGTTCTTATCCTCGACATCGTAGAGAACGGAGAGGTATCTCGAAGTGAGAGAGATCTGCGGCTGAGAAACCTCCCGCTGCGAGTTGTTCTGAAACGAGAGCTTGAGCTTCGCGAGGTTGTCGAAAAGCTTACAAGACACTTTGTTTAGGAATTGGAGACTGTCGCTGTCGAATTCGGATGTGACGCGGAGTTTAGGTCTGTTCGCGCCTTTGAGAAAAGGGAAAACTGAAAAAGAAGACGGAGGAGGAGGAGTAGGAGGAGACGGTGGCGGTGGCTCCGAGTTTATCGAAGGAGAAGGAGGAGAGGGATTCGCCATTGAAAGTGGATTTTTTGGGAGGAATCTTAGAAATAGAGAAGAGAGGAAGAGTATAAAACGGACGGTTGTTGTTTATTCTTCGGCGGAGATGTTGATATTCACCTTCTCTTTCTTCTTCTTCTTTTTTATTTATTTTGTTTTATTTTCTCGTTAATTGCATTGTTTTAGCCACCTTTTTGGTGTTAATTAGGTGGTACATAATTTACAAAGATAGTTAAATTGTAAGATTAATATATTGTCACACCTTTTTAAGCAACTAATGTGGTATCTTGTAAAAATTAATTAGGGAAATTGGTGCGAATATATATATTTTAGTGCTTTATTACACAAGACACTTATCGTCTTCTTGTAAGGTAAAAAGTTGTTTGCTTTGTTTTTGTTCTTGTATGATAAAAAGAGAAGAGTCGTTTAACAAAAAATACTTATTTTGAGGTAAGACAAATATAAAGTCGGCAAAACTAACCATTCCCCATGGGAAGGAAGGATGATAAAGCTCTCTCTCTTTCTCTTTCTCTCCTTTTTGTAACCTTAACAACCCCCCAAATCACTTCTTTGCCAAAACAGCCATGGATCAGTCAGCTTGAACCATGATCGGCTTTCCACGTCCCATAGAGAATCCTCTGGTCCCATCCGGCATTCTTGGTCCTGGTGGTTGCTGCTTCGCCATGCTTGGTTGCTCCATGTTGTTCATTTGATTGTATGATGGTGGTGTTCCCACTTGATGATGATGATTGTGATGTTGATGTTGATAGTTATGATGATGATTGCCACCACGCCCATTGTGGTTTTGGTTCTGGTTTTGGTTTTGGTTTTGGTGTGGTTGACCACGTCCACGTCCCTTTCCCCTACCTCGGTTACGCCCTTTTCTCTGCCCAACAGCTTTCTCATTTCCTTGCTCATCATCTCCCTGTTATGTGGTAAAGTTAAGAAACATCCATGGATTACAATGCAGACCAAATACGTATTTGATGTTACTTACTATTATTATTGGCTGCTCTTGAACATGTGTATCCCATTCACCAGAACACTCTTCAGATTGTTTCTCAAACGGTTGCTGCTCGGATGTTGTGGCATCATCTTCCTCATGTTCTACTTCTGCATCATTTCCTTTTCTTCCTTTTCCTTGACCCTGTTTTGGCTCCTTTGTCTGTATAATTGAACAATACACAAAGTTGAGTAGAACAATCATCAACTTGCAAAGCTCTTAATAGAGACCAATGACATCTAACTTACAAAATGTTCTGAATTGCTAAGATATATGGCCTCTGCTCATTAGAGTGTTAAAGGACAAAGTGGTGTGATTTTATAATCATATACCTGATGTTTTAGCATCAAGCGGACCTTAAGACCGCTCCTCCAGTTTCCTGCTTCATTCAGTTCAGCCACCTGTACAGAAGCAACATGGTTTCAGTTTTCACATCAACACATGAGGGTATATATATATATATATGAACACATAGTCTGAAAATCTAAGTGATCCGAGGCTATACTGCTTTCTCTGCTAGCTCAACTAGCTCATACTCGACAAAAGCATGGACCTACAAGAACATGTAAAACAAACATCAATTTTGCAACCATGTTAATCCAACTTTTACAGGAGAAAACAAAACCGGATGGATCTATGTAGTTACCTTGTTAACCAAAAGTGCAGCATCACTTTTGGCTGATCTTGCTGCTGGTGGAGCACTACTCCCAGTGTTCTGTGGCTGACAGGAACGGATGTTTTTCACGCTGAAAAATAACCCAACAATTTAAGAAAACCAGACAGTGGTGGTTGAGCTAGAAATATAACTCCGTGTTTTGTAACAATAAAAAAAGTAGTACCTTCCAACGGTTGAGAAAATTTTCATCAGATTTTGGTAGCAATGATCCTCAGGTAGATTCTCAGCAATAATTATACGAGACTGTATATGATAATCCTCTTTAGTACGAGAATCACATGTGTAACTATGGCAATAACGACTTATATTATAACACGAAAAGAAGTACCTGGAGTTCTTCTATAGCAGCCTCAGTAATTGGATTTACGCGTCTCACTTTCTTTCCATCTTCACTAACAACCTGTACAATGACTCAAACGTTAAACAGGAGAAATATACAACAGAATATAAAAACAACAATGAACATAAAGGAACTCACAAGCTTTGTTGAGTTCTGTAGCACTGTGGCAAGCTGAGAATTACCACTAACAACAGTTTTAATTTTCTTGAAAGATGTAACAACATGCATAGGCACTGAAATAACATGAGTTTAAAAAACAAAGATTAGAACACAGAGTAGCAAACTTGAGTTTCTTATGCAAAACAACAAAAGCTTAAAGAAAAAAAACTACAGTTAACTCTTACCATATCCTTCAGGATCCTTGGTAATGAATCTCATCAAGTGATCTGTGGTGGCCAAGTTCAAGTCACTAAAATAGTATTCAACCTGGCAATGATTTAAGTAGTCAACAACATCGAAACCGAATCAGACTAGATTTTAACTAGTCTTAAGACCATCTTTAGAATCATGTCTGAATCTAACTAAACTTGTTCATAAGATTGAAAAAAAGCTGACCTGGTTGACTATCTTCTGGACAGTATCTTCAGGTAAACCAGTTTTCGAATCGATAGAGACAGAAGCTAGAGTCTCCTTTGTATGATCGTTCTTAGAATCTCTCTTATGATCTCTCTTCTTCACAACAACTACATCATGTTCCTGCTGCTGATAAACTTGATTCCTCACCGGAACATACTGCTGATTCTGATGACGACTGTTATGATTATGAAACCGATGTGGATGGTGGTGGTTTTGAACAGGAATCAAGTGAGGCTGGATCGGAACAGAACCCAGTACAGGAACATTGAACGGTGGTCTATGGTGATACATATGAAGCATACCGTGAGGCGGCGGAGGCGGAGGGGTGATCATCCTCGGCGGCGGAGGAAGCGGAGGAGTAGTTCGACCAGGTACGAACTCTGGAGCTCCGGCGTTGAGTCTACTCAAAGAGAGAGATCTCAATAGCGACGGATCTGATGATGAAGTAGAGTTAGAGTGAGAGAGATCATCGGATTTAGGTGAATCTAGGGTTTGTTGATCCGCCATAAATGCTGATTTGAAGGTAGAGATCTAACACAGTGATAAGATGAAGAAATCCCAAGTGAAAAATTAGGGTTTTTTTCAGAGTGGGAATCTTCTGATAGAGAAGAAGAGAGTAGAGATTAGATCCCCTGAAGAAAGGGAAGAGACCCGATAGAGAGAGAGGCAAAAGACTCTTCCTTTATTTTTTGGTTTGGAGAGATTTTCTCGGGTCTCAATGGTCGTCTCTTGTCTTTGTATTTATAACCCCCTGTCTCTTTCTCTAATCAATCAATATCCCACAGCGTTTACAAAATAGCGATCAGCGTTTGAAAACAGTGATTCTAAGTAGCGGTTTCCGATACTAACGACGTTAACAACAGCAAACGGAGATCCACGATGGCAAAAGCCGTTAACGTTAGCAAATGGAGTACACGATAGCAAGCAGTTAACGTTAGCAAACGGGGTACACGATAGCGAAAGCTTTTAACGTTAGCAAATGGAGTACACGTTAGCAAAAGCCATCAACGTTAGTAAACGGCGATTAGTTTTGTTGTATCGATCTTTGTTAACAATTAATGTTTGTTGTTTCTTCTCCGCGACAAAAAAGAAACGTTTTTTGAATTAATCAGATCAAGCAGATCGGTGAATGTGCGGCGGAGAGACACGACGGCGAGGAGATATTCAAGGCTATTTTTGAATTGAATGTCGGAAAAATGAACCGTGTGAAGCCTTCCTCAGATGCCCAGACGAAGAAAATCCCTGCGCCGCATCCTCCGCCGGAGAAGAAGGAGAGAAACCTAAAAAGGGAGAGACTTCCGGCGAAGCCTTTAAGAGGTTTCAGCAAAATAAGCTATGAAAGCAGCACTTGTAGTAATAGTAGTAATGGCACTAGCTCTGTGTCTACCTCCGGTGAATCTTCCAACGGTGGTCACAAGTTCTTGCTTTCTCACTCTTTCTCATCGTCTTCTTCATCGTCTTCTTCGTTGGGACCTGTGAGATCTGTGGCTAAAACCCCTAAATCAGCTCCGGTTTTTAGCAAACCCTTAATTAGAAAGAAACCAAGGCTTGTAGAGGAGATTAAGCTGAAATCAGCTGTTAATGATAAGCCTCAGAGATCTAAAACAAATCCTTCTTCTAGAAAGAGAGTCACTGGTAAGGTTATCACTGAACCTGAGAAAGGTTCGGTTTTGAAGAAACAATCGTCTGTTTATAGAGAGGTTAAGCTAAAAGAGAGTCAAACTGTTACTCCTGTGTCTAAACTAGGAACTGGGTCTGGTTTGATTTATATAAGCAATGGTGAAGCTACTGATGATGGTAGACTAAGCAGCAATAGTAACAGCAGTTGTCGAGAGAAGACACCACCTGTGCAAGCATCGCTGTCTCCTGAGATGCACTGTGGATCATCTATGAATGTTTCAGCATCAACACTGTCACAAGCTTGTTATGCCGCTGGGCATTTACTCTCTGGTGTTAGTGATAAGAGGAAGTGCAGGCCTAAAGGGATACTCACTGTCTTTGAAAATGGTTTCGAGGTTGGAAAGGTGAAGAAACTTGATGATTTTGATGAATTCGATGATGTCGATTATTGTAATGGTGCAAGTTGTAATAACGGTTCTGTGATGCCTTTGCCTGCTGATGCATCAGTGCAATGGCTTTTATCTCCTTGTGAGGAGGAGAAAGAACACGAGAAGGAAGAATATGATCATGGTTTCTCTCCTTCACCACTATCAGATCGTAGTGCTTCTTCCGATTTATGCAATATTAGCAGTGGCAAGAGTCTTTCACCTATGAATGTACGCGAAGAAACGAGGAGACCGGTTAGTGCTTCATTATCTCCACATGAACTTTCCCGGTTCAGGAGATTCGTGCATCTAACCTCACCATTGGATACTATCCCTACGTGTGAGCTAGATCCTTCTGAGTATTTGAAAGGAGATAAATTGTCTCCCTTATCATTGGGAAGCGAGAATGTAATCCAAACACCGGAATCCAACTCGAGCTTCGACAGTTATTTTGGACTCTCATGTTCTCAAGGTGAAATCCAAAAGAAACATGATGTTGGTTCAGTATTGGAATCACTGACAACGTCTCTTCAGTCAGCCAGATTGTCTCCAAGGAGCCACGTCTCACCACAAGAACCGAGCAGCTCAAGTTTCAACTTTGGCTCTTTGGCCATATCTTCTGATTCTATTGATCTTTCGCAGTTTCAAAGAGGTTTAGTTGACATGAGTTCTCATCATTCTCTTGTTACACGAGGTAGAGTGTCATGGAGAGGAGAAGCAAACAGCCACTTACATGAACTTGATACGCGAAATAACAGAGAAGATGCTGCTCCTGCAGGAAAAGGAAGAGAATTGCTTCCATTGTCTGTTGCAGAGTCAATAAACATTGATGGCGGTGGTCTGATTTGTTCTGAGGATTCAAATTGGATGGCATGTTACAAGAATTAACTTCCTAGACTAATAGCTTTTGCATCGGTTTCTTTGTAAGTAGGTCCACTTTTAGCAGGTTTCTCTTGTTTTCTTCACATTTTCCACTATAAACAACAATGTTTTTATGAGCACATCAAACTATTTGAGATCATTTACCAGTCTTTTGATAAACCACTGAACTTTCTATAGCTCAAGAGTACAGAAGAAGGATTCACACGGAACCGAGTTTGCTAGATTCTTGTTTTTGTGGTTTTTCTGTAAAAGTACATTGTTGTTTCAGCATCTTCCACTTGAATGCTAGATAGATACCTTTCCTTTGCTTCAGGTCTTGAGAAAGAAGCCAAGTTTTTCTAGAATATTTACAATCTCTGAATGTTCTGTTTCTCAGTTCTCAAAAGACAAGAGAAGGTTTCACACGATTATCAGGATTGCTACATATTCTTATCTTTTTGTTTCTTCTAGAGAAAGGGCATTGTTGTTTCAGTATCTTTTAACAAAAGTTGGATACTTTAAAGCTTTTGCTGATACCTTTCCTTTGCATCAGGTCTTGGAGATAATAAAAAGCCAAGTCTTTACGGAGAAACAAAGCTAGAAAGGGTTCTTCTAAGCATCTCTTACTTATTTCAGAAACCACACATCATCTTTTAATGTCATGCTGATCAAAAACCTATTTATACTTCTCATTTTCCACATATTATTATAACATTTCTTTTGGAAACTTTTATCTGTTGATTGATACACATATATATATATATATATATATATATATACTCTCTATTCTTGTTATCATTTATAACTATCTTGAGGAAGAATGTCAGGCTATGTCAAGACAACATGTGGAAGAAACAGCAAAGTTGTTGATGAAGCTTGCGCGATTTACCAACCGAAACAGAGTGACGACACCGGTAAAATCATCATTTTTACCCTTACAGGGCTTTGCATTCTCCTCTGCATCTTCATCGGTGTAGGTTTCTTTGTCATAGCCAAGCCACCTCAAGCAAGCTTGGAATCTGTGGCTCTAAAGAACCTCATGTACACCAATACATCATCATCGTCATCATCATCGCTTTATTTCAACACAACACTTGCTATGGAACTAAGAATTGAGAATCCGAATCAAGGGTTCTTTGAGTTTCCCACTAGCAAAGGAGATATCTTGTACAACGGTCTTGTTGTTGGTGAGATGAAGATTGCTGGACAAAGACTTGCTCCTTATACTGCCGTAAGAACAGAGGTTAAGACAGAAGTGAGTTATAGAGAGAGCCTTGCATCATCTGTTTGGTTTAAGAATGATATAAAGAGAGGGCTAATAATCCTCAAGATCAGAGTTAAACTGAGAGGTAAAGTGCACTTGAAGGTTTTGAACAAGAAAAATGTGAATTTGAAATGTTTGATTTATCTTAATCTCAAGGATGAAGTGATTCAAGCTTTGTGGTGTAAATGAATCTTTCCTAGTTTTTTCATATTTTTTGGGTAATTTAAGTTTTTTTAACTTTTTAGTTATGTATAACATGTATTATAATTGGATATTGAAATACTTTTAGATTTCTTTTATCATAAATATTGAAAATTAAAATATAAAAAAACTATAGTTAAAGAGCCAAAACTGAAATTCAATTTACAATAAGTTAAAAGTAAGAATGTTTATAACGGTAAGAAGTAAGAAAATTGGTTTAAAATTTTCAAGTTTACGACAACAATATATTTTGAAAGGTGACTTGAGTGTTTTTTTGTAGTTCTTGTATAATTTAGATTAAAAAATGTTGCTTGTGATTAATTCAATATAGTTTGTGGTTGTTAGCGTAAGAAGCATCATCATCTTTATCGTCACTCTTATTTTAGGAGTTTGTTAATTTAATTTTTTACTAATTTAGTTATATTCATCTATCATTCTCCAAGTACACAAACTATCTCTAAGAGCATCGTTGATGTTGTGGCTTTGATAACAAATTCTACCAAACAATGATTTAAGTATTAATGCTTTCCTTCACAAACCTCCAAGTTACATATTTACAAGAATGCAAACTTAAGCTTAAGACAATGATACTTTTAATAAACAAGTTTTTATCCATCAAAGAAAATAGACATTTCCAACACATATCTCGTGTGACAATAACACATGTTAGGCCTGGGCATTTGGATTTCGGGTCGGGTTCGGATCGGGTTGTTTCGGGTTCGGGTATTACGGGTTACGATATATAGAACCCGAAGGGTTTTTGGAATAATTTCGGGTCGGTTCGGGTCGGATTCATTCGGGCTCGGGTCGGGTTAATTTTTTTTTATGAAACCCGGTAATTACCCGAAAAAATCGGGTCTTCTTTGGTTCGGGTATTTGGACCCGAAAAACCCGAAAAAAACCCGAAAAAACCCGAAAAACCTGAACAAACCCGAACAAACCCGAAAAATCCGAAAAACCTGAATAAAACCGAATGAAACCCGAAAACATGAATGCATTGTAAACTCATAAACATGGTAAAAATGCATAAGAGAAGGTTAGGTTTCGGGTTTCTCGGGTTTGATTTCGGGTTTCGGGTCGGTTCGGGTTTAAACCGAAACCCGAATTAAATCATATATATAAAAGATGAGGGGAGTTCTCCATGGCTTGACACATCATCATTTCAAATTTATTACTAATTTATTATTAAAATCATTAATTTTAAAAACTTATGTCACAATTTAATTACTAATTCATAAAACATATTAAATTTCAACTTAATATTTAAAAATATTATTATATTACAATATCAAATGCATAAAAATTATTAGTACATAAATTTTTTTAAATTTATGTTTTTTTAAAAAAAACTATAGGGCTTTGAATAAAAAAAATTATTTTAAACCCATATATCTAAAACAACATCACATAAGTAACACATAAAATAAAAATAGGGAGAATTACAAAACTACACCATTTCAAAATAACTTCACAAAACTACACCTAAACACTAAAAATTAAATTCAAATAAACTCTATCCACACAATCCTACTCCCTTTATACTATACCCTAAACACTAATTAGCGAACTCAAATGAAAATATTTTAATTTTGATAATTTTTAAAGGGTAAATCAAACTTTTAAAATTTAAGTGTAAATATGTGAAAAAATTGAATTAGGTAGAGTTTTTTAAAGGAAGGGAAGAAATGGTGTAGTTTTGTGAATTCCTCATAAAAAATATACGAAATTTATAAAATTAGTTAGAAAACGTGAAAGCAAAATAAAGAAAAAAATAAAAAATACAAAATTTAAGATACTAAATAAATAAATAATATAAAACATATATTAGAACACTCATTTATATAAGCAAATATATGAAAAACACATCAATATAAGTAAATAGTATCATAATACACAAGAAAAAATATGTGATACAAAACTAACAAAAAATACAAAAACTAAAGAATATACAAACTATTTAAGATTGGTGAAAATATATCAAAAACAGAGAATTCAGAAAATAAAAATTAATGTAACATTATATAGATAGTTAAGAATATAAATTGTGAAAATAAAAAATATTTGAATCATCAAAAAACAAAAACAAATAATATAAAAAACCTGCGAGTATCGCGGGTTCCTTCCCAGTTTATATAAAACTCGATGAGTTTTTTTGCTGTACCCGAAACCGACCCGAAAAACCGGTTCTGGTCGGTTCGGGTTCGGTTTTCGGGTTTCGGTCTAAATGCCCAGGCCTAACACATGTTATGAAAATAAACTATTTTAATGGAATAAATAAAATTTACTTAAATCCCATAGTCATCAAGAAAATATATACAATGCTTTGGATCCGATAGTTTTTTTTCTTTTTTCTCATAATCTCTCAAATCTTAGTAATCCGAGTTTTTATTTTTTTTGGCTTAGGTTGCTTTTTAATTATAGGCTTATATTTTGTATATCCTAAACGTTTCATTTTAAAGATATTTACATGCTTATTAAAAAAAAACCAAACAAATAAACAAAAAGTCACACAAAAATTTGGTTGATACTATTGTATCAAGTTTTGGAGTTTTGGCTATACACAAACACTAAGTCAAAGATGAGATGGCGATAACGTGTCAGCTAAATCATTTCTATAAAGAATTAAAGGGTTGGACTTTTATTAGGTCTTAATCATACAAACTTGTGATATATTTTATGACATGCTTACAACTTTTGAAATTCTTACTTTAATAATCTACAAGAAAACCACACTACAATTTATATTCTAAACTCTTGAAAAATAAAATCAATATGAAAGTTGTAAGAAAAACAATAGTAAATCATAAACATGAGATACCATACCATATACTAGAAGAAAAAAGCTAAAGATGATAATTTCTTACAATCTTTCGCGTAGTTATTTATTTCAAAAATAGTATATATTAAAGAATCCAATAAATAATGACATATAAATTTAACGGGAGAATTAAAACAAATACAAAAAAGTTTAGTATTTTGTATAAAGAAAGAAATATATAAAAGAAGAAAAATGGAAGGTAACAAAGCACCAAACTCATAATCTCATACCAAATAAATATAAATAAATAAAACCTTAATTATTCCTCTATCCATTTCAAAAGAACCAAAAAACAAATAGTATATGAGATCAACTATATATGGATGGTTTAATCCCAATGGCGTTTAGAGCCGTGAAGAAGAACTTAACTCGCCGTCGCTACGAGTGTCTCTCCTCCTCTAGCATGACTCATCACGACTCTCATCATCATCATCATCACGATGACTTTGCTAATTCCGCCGGTATTGAAATGAATGTCAACGGTCAACATCGCCGTCGTTGGTCCGTCGGTGACATCTCATCTTTATCAAGCCGGGAAACTAAAAGACACGGCGGAGTAGCGACGGAGAAAGGTTGTTCTTCGCCGCAAGAAAGTCATCAGCTTGTGAGATTTAAGAGCCATAGGTTGTTTTCTTGCATCTCAGGTCAATAAAGTTTATCAATTCAAGAAAATTCTCAATACACATCAAGAAAATGAAGAAAACAAAAACTTTTGTTATAGTTATAGATATGTTTTATGTTTTTTTTTTAAATTATATAAAGTTGTGAATTATGATCATGTAGATATTCGTTGTGATCTTCTGATGTCGATATACGTAAAGTTTACAATAAAGTTTACAATAAAGTTTACAATAAAGGGTTGTTTTGCAATTTAATATTTATTGGATCTTAAATGAGAAAACTAAAACTTGTAGGGGTCGATTACGAAAATAACTATAATTCCAAAGACTTGGCTTGTAACGGAGACTTCATGAGAACCAACTTCTCATTGACATAAAGAGATTTATTGTCTTTGTTCCTTTCTAAACAAAATTTGACTCAACAAAAAATCAAAGAACCAACAACACAATAGCTTAACAAAGCTAAGAGCTTTATGAGTATTCTACAAAGTGACAGTGCGTCTATAGAGAATTTCGTCATCACTCTCATCATCGTCTTCCTCATCAGAAACAACAATGTCACCACCAGGCATCTCTAGTTTCCCACCAATGTCAAACACTGGTCCTTCGGTATCTGCATCGATAAAGTTTCCTTGCAAACGCTCTTCGAATCTTTGGTCGCTGCAATTGAGAAACCAGTTCAACGAGCTCCTGATACCTTTGCTCTGTAGCTTCTGATACCTCGGTTTGATTCTCGACTCCAAGCTATATGTGAAATACTCGGGATACTCTATAAGCTCTTTCATCGGTCTTCCCATCTCTGTCTTGTAAAAGTAGTAACTATTCTTCATGAGTTCTACTTTAGAACAAAGTATTTGAGGACATTTCACAACCATTTTCGCAATGTCCTCCAGCTGAAAAGCTCGGCCTAAGAGAAACTCGACGGGTTTCATTATCACATTCTGCTTAAGGCTTACAATCTGCGGCATTCTCTCTATCACACGAGCAAATCCTTCGGGATCTATCTTGAGTTTTAAACTGAAAAAGTATTGTTGTGTAGACATCTTGGCTTTTACGGGTAACCCGAGGATTTGAGGATATTGTGCTATGACCAAAGCTAGTAACTCTCTCTTGATACCGAAACTTATCAAGCAATCTACATTTGGTTTAACGGTTTCCTCGAGGTTGTATCCGATGATATAAGCACGTTTCTCTATCATCCTAGCAACGATTTTCTTCGGCAAACCAATGGATACTAAGTAATCTACGAGCGGTTTGATCATAGTTCCTACTCTCATACCCAAAAGATAAGGATATTGAGTCACCATTGGACCAATGTCTCTAGGACTAACACCAATGCTTACCAAATAAGCAACAGATGTGCTCATCGTGCCTTCGAGCTTAAACCCTAAGAGCTCTGGATACTTCATAAGGACGTAGCCGAGATCTTGCTTCTCGACATCGAGCCCACGAAGAAACTTAACCACAGGTGCAAGCTCAACGACCACACTAGCGTGTAGAACCTGAGGGTAGTTCTTAACAAACTCTCCTAGCTTCGACCTCGAGATACCGATTTTCTCCAAGTAAGCCAAGACAGGGATAAGATTCTTATGAATTAGTAATTAAATTGTGACATAAGTTTTTTTAAATTAATGAATTTAATAATAAATTAGTAATAAATTTTGAAATGATGATGTATCAATCATCGTTTTTGTGTTGTTAATTTTTAAAACAGTTTTGTGTTTAAAATTTATTTTTAAAACTGTTTTAACATTGTTTAATTTTTTCTATCTTGGTATGAATTGTACAATATAATAATTTTCAAAAAAAGTGATAATTATTAATTTTCAAAATTAACTTTAAGAATTTTTTATTTTGTTTAATGAAACGTAGATGAAAGTGTTAGTATATAATTTATCATTTATTAACATTTTTTTTTTCAATTTCTTATTTTCAATTTTACATTTTTACTCTATTTGTGTGATTCTTATTCTAAGTCACATTATAATGTTATTTTTTTTTTCCTAACATATTTTTCATCGAATATTCTTTCATTTTTATGTAAATTATTACAACAACATCTATCATTTTGTATCATTCAATATTTGTGTAATCGTTTCTTTTTATTGGTGTTTTATAATGATTTTGTTTCACATTTTTTTGTTTACAATTTTTTTGTTCTATAATTTTAGTACAAATCATGTTATACACGCCACTCTAAAAGAATACATAAGCATGTTTCACCGAAATGTTGAATATCATCACCTCGTCACCACCTCGAAGATGAACACAAGTATTATTCTGGAAACACTTGTCATTCACATGAACAAGAACTCCATTCCCTATAATCTCTAAGGATGCAACATATGGACCTTCATGCTGCACAAAAAACTATGTAAGCAAAACAATTTGGTCTTCCAATACATAAAGAAACGAGTGCTAAAACCGGTCAATCAAATGCCCTTGCCTCAGACTGCTTCAGTTCACAAAGGTTGTTGGGCATAGAGTGTTCTTTAATTGATAAATCACATCCTCGACGTCCAACAGTGAACACAGATCCCGTCATTATACGGTGTGGATGCTGAAATCAAAAAAACACATCATATAACATCACAAAAACAAAGTCAAATGAGTCCCAAATTCAAAAAAACAACAAGCACAATCCAAAGAGCAATCACAACAATGCTATTGCGGAACGAGACATGCAGATAACAAAACTTGTTACCTGTAAACTAAAAGACAAGATCATAGTGTACTTGGACCCACCTGAGGATACTGAGAAAGTAGCTTTGCCCATGGAGCCTTAGAAGCATGCTTCTTCGCCGCCTTCGACTTCTCAGCATCAACTACTACTTCACCTAAATCCACAAACACACCAAAAAACACTATAAACTTTAAGAATCTATAAAAAAGACAAGCTTTGAGAGACACCATTAAAATCAAAACAAACCTGCTATTGTAGGCGTAGCCAAGGCTTCGATTTCAGGGCTAGCTTCGGTTTCAGAAGAGATCTGAATCACTGGCACATCAGTGATAACAGGCTTATCCGTATCCATAGCTTGTGGATCAGAAGATCCTCCTAGCTCCGGCTCTCCAGATTCCGATCCAGGATCCGAACCCGGTCCATGATTCTCTAACGGTCGCCGACGAAGATCCCGCCGGTACTGCCGTCTCCGTCGCCGTCACCTAGGTTTTTTTCAAAAATTCAAAATTTCAGATTCAAAATCACAAGGAGAAGAGAAATACTACAGAAAAAACTCAGATTTGAATCTTGGATTTGAATCGATCTTAACCTTGGATCGTTTCGTATGGTGTGGCGAAGAAGATAGTATATATTAAAGAATCCAATAAAAAATGACATATAAATTTAACGGGAGAATTAAAGCAAATACTAAAAAAGTTTAGTATTTTGTATAAAAAAATAAATATATAAAAGAAGAAAAATGGAAGGTAACAAAGCACCAAACTCATAGCCTCATACCAAATAAATATAAATAAATAAAACCTTAATTATTCCTCTATCCATTTCAAAAGAACCAAAAAACAAATAGTATATGAGATCAACTATGGATGGTTTAATCCCAATGGCGTTTAGAGCCGTGAAGAAGAACCTAACTCGCCGTCGCTACGAGTGTCTCTCCTCCTCTAGCATGACTCATCACGACTCTCATCATCTTCATCATCACGATGACTTTGCTAATTCCGCCGGTATTGAAATGAATGTCAACGGTCAACATCGCCGTCGTTGGTCCGTCGGTGACATCTCATCTTTATCAAGCCGGGAAACTAAAAGACACGGCGGAGTAGCGACGGAGAAAGGTTGTTCTTCGCCGCAAGAAAGTCATCAGCTTGTGAGATTTAAGAGCCATAGGTTGTTTTCTTGCATCTCAGGTCAATAAAGTTTATCAATTCAAGAAAATTCTCAATACACATCAAGAAAATGAAGAAAACAAAAACTTTTTTTATAGTTATAGATATGTTTTATGTTTTTTTTTTAAATTATATAAAGTTGTGAATTATGATCATGTAGATATTCGTTGTGATCTTCTGATGTCGATATACGTAAAGTTTACAATAAAGTTTACAATAAAGGATTGTTTTGCAAAAAAAAAAAAAGGATTGTTTTGCAATTTAATATTTATTGGATCTTAAATGAGAAAACTAAAACTTGTAGGGGTCGATTACGAAAATAACTATAATTCCAAAGACTTGGCTTGTAACGGAGACTTCATGAGAACCAACTTCTCATTGACATAAAGAGATTTATTGTCTTTGTTCCTTTCTAAACAAAATTTGACTCAACAAAAAATCAAAGAACCAACAACACAATAGCTTAACAAAGCTAAGAGCTTTATGAGTATTCTACAAAGTGACAGTGCGTCTATAGAGAATTTCGTCATCACTCTCATCATCGTCTTCCTCATCAGAAACAACAATGTCACCACCAGGCATCTCTAGTTTCCCACCAATGTCAAACACTGGTCCTTCGGTATCTGCATCGATAAAGTTTCCTTGCAAACGCTCTTCGAATCTTTGGTCGCTGCAATTGAGAAACCAGTTCAACGAGCTCCTGATACCTTTGCTCTGTAGCTTCTGATACCTCGGTTTGATTCTCGACTCCAAGCTATATGTGAAATACTCGGGATACTCTATAAGCTCTTTCATCGGTCTTCCCATCTCTGTCTTGTAAAAGTAGTAACTATTCTTCATGAGTTCTACTTTAGAACAAAGTATTTGAGGACATTTCACAACCATTTTCGCAATGTCCTCCAGCTGAAAAGCTCGGCCTAAGAGAAACTCGACGGGTTTCATTATCACATTCTGCTTAAGGCTTACAATCTGCGGCATTCTCTCTATCACACGAGCAAATCCTTCGGGATCTATCTTGAGTTTTAAACTGAAAAAGTATTGTTGTGTAGACATCTTGGCTTTTACGGGTAACCCGAGGATTTGAGGATATTGTGCTATGACCAAAGCTAGTAACTCTCTCTTGATACCGAAACTTATCAAGCAATCTACATTTGGTTTAACGGTTTCCTCGAGGTTGTATCCGATGATATAAGCACGTTTCTCTATCATCCTAGCAACGATTTTCTTCGGCAAACCAATGGATACTAAGTAATCTACGAGCGGTTTGATCATAGTTCCTACTCTCATACCCAAAAGATAAGGATATTGAGTCACCATTGGACCAATGTCTCTAGGACTAACACCAATGCTTACCAAATAAGCAACAGATGTGCTCATCGTGCCTTCGAGCTTAAACCCTAAGAGCTCTGGATACTTCATAAGGACGTAGCCGAGATCTTGCTTCTCGACATCGAGCCCACGAAGAAACTTAACCACAGGTGCAAGCTCAACGACCACACTAGCGTGTAGAACCTGAGGGTAGTTCTTAACAAACTCTCCTAGCTTCGACCTCGAGATACCGATTTTCTCCAAGTAAGCCAAGACAGGGATAAGATTCTTACGCACGCTGCATCCCAACATCAAAGGATACTCATTTATGTCGTCTATGGTTAAGCCTAGCTTCTGCAAGAACTCGACACGCTCGCACATGACTTCGATAGTGGAAGGAAGCTCTATACTCTCTAATTCATCGGTGATTATGCCTAATCCTTTGAGATAATCGCAGATTTTGACGCGATTCACGAGCTTCTCTTTCTTGCCTTGTATGACTCCCCATGTAACTGTGGGCATCTCGTACTCTGGGAACTTTGAAGATTGTGTTGCATAGTGAGAGATTCTGAGAATCCAAGATGGGTTTTGAGATTGAGAGATAAGAGGATCTGGGTTTATCAGGGTTTTGGTTTCAGAGGAAGCAAAAGGAAGGATTAGGTATTGTCTTTTGATCAAAGCTAAGAACTTGTTCCTCCTGTGTAGAAGATAGCTCATTTCGGAGAAAACCCAGAACGATTTGTGTCGGAAAGAGTCTGAATTTGCGAATCAATTTATCAAAGAGAAACGATTTCTCAAAGGGTTTTGCGAGCAGAGGAGTGAGAAAGCAAGAGACGATGTGAGAGAAGCCCTATGTTGAGTGAGAGAGAGAGAGAGGTTTTAACTTTTAACTGTTCATATATTTTCGTCCCCTTTACGTCGTCGTTTAAACATTTTGAGAATTTTAAGAAGCAAGACTTGAATGATCAACATGAACACTACCATGGCAAGTTCCTTGTATATATTACCAATAAGCGCCACAAACCAACATTTGTAACCAAACACTGGCAGTTTCAAAAGCTTGTCTGAAACACCAAAGATCTAAATTTCTGAGGTGATAATTTTGGTAAGTCTATCTCCGCAACAGTGCTCTTCTGGAACAAACATTTTGGTCGATGCACTGACAAAACCTGGAAAGCTCAACGCATGTTTCCTTCTCTCAAAACATCTATCATATTGTAGATTCTCTGGTCTGCTTTCATTCGAATCTGCATTTCACAAAAAGTGTTGAAACAAGATAGATGTGGGATTCAGAGTCCACAGATAGCTGAGTTTCAACTTAGCATATATCATGTGAGCAAAAAGAGGAAGTTTTAGAACCTTTTTAGCAAGGAAAAGCACGGCATCAACAGTACCCTCAGCGTATATTGATCTGCCACAAACATTGTGCTGGAACTCGAAGGATACACTGAAGAGAGAGACGGACCAAAGGGAGGAGCTGGTTATGGAGCAGACAGACACAATAAAGATCGAAGTTCTATATAATGGCTTAGATATTGCATTACGTTTCATCGGGTGATGTCAAGTGATAAAGATGGAAAGCATGGCCAGAGACATGTTCTTCTGGAACGCCCACCATATCGACTTGCTGTTTTGGATCCCGAATCAATTGTATCTACCAGAAAAATTGTATACACATAAAAATTCATATACCGAGAATACATAAGTCACTGTTAAGATGTAGAGACCAAAGAACAACCAACGCACCTGATCCATGTCATAAGACACACCTAATTCCTGGAAGCAAGAAATAACAGCTTTCGCTGTTCCAGATGCATCCAATTTGCTAGCTTGATGAGACTCCATCACCTACATATAGATCAGTGATTATTAAACATAGCAAGAAGCAATGTATAAAACCCGCAGTTGAATGTATAACAAAAGTAAGAGAGGTACCTCCAAGGAATAACCAGAAAAGGCACCCGGGAATTGCTCAGCCATAATCTCCATGGCCGCAAGAAATGCAACAACCTAATAGACCGAAAAAATACAAGAGATATGAGCTCAACGATCTTAATTTGCATGTACAATTAAAAGTTTCTTCGAGAAACATCCTCGTACACATACCTGTTTACCCATCTGTGGAGAAATCACAGCATAAGTCTTTGCTTCTTCAACAGTTTCATACAATTTATTCCTGTCTCCACCAGTTGTCCCCATGACGAAAGGAACACCTACTTTGCTATACAACTCTGCATTATCTACATTTTGCGAAATCCCAAGCATGAAATCAACTAATATCCGCCAAAAAAGATCTAGCAGACGGTGTTGCTTATACACAATCTATAAACTAAATCAATCAAGGATCACAAGGATTGTTCTCTGAACCAAAGTTCAACAAATGTAGAGTATAAATGTCCATGTGTTTGTAAAATAAAAGAGAGAGAGAGAGAGAGAGAGAGAGAGAGACCATTTACTGCAGTAGGAATTGTGTAGTCGACAACAATAAGCTCCGGGTGCTTCTCAAACACCGAAGAAAGAACCTTTTCTCTCTCAGTAGGACCGTGCACAGTAATCTCCTTTCCACAGACCTCAACTTTCTGGCCAGCCTCAGCAGCGGAACCAAACGATGTGGGAATGATATTTACTCCTGCAGCGTCCGCTGCTTTGATTACAGCTTTGCCCATTTTGCCACTGCATCCATTGACCTGTATGTAGTATATGAGACGACAAATGGGTTAAACCGAACATTCCCTACTTCAAAAATGTTAATTTGACCTACCAGAATGTGCTATTGATCAAAGAAAAGGCACAAACTTTGACATTTCTACATTCCTAACTTATGATGGAAACATATCTCAATCATCAGACAAAAGTTTAAAAGCCATGCAATGGCAGATCTCACAACTCTCAAAAGGTTCAACATACCATGATGGATATTCCATTTCCAGGCAAAACGGACTTCACGACCTCCTCACCGGAATCCACCGTCTTAGTCATCGATAAAACGACAGGAAGACGACGTGTGCCATTGCCCAGGAAACTAACACGGGCATTACCGCCCTTTCCTACCACCTGATTCGTTCTATAAGCAAATGTGAGACGCGGAAGCTCTGGGCGATTAAGAAAAACACTTGAAGACGCCATTAACCTGTGCTCAAAAAACGTTTATTTCAGTAAAATTATCTTATAATCTCCGACGCGAAAAACTCGTGTAATCGAAACGGTACCAGCTCGTAGCCATATCCTATCGAATTCAATCTTCTCCGAGAAGACGAAAGTTATGTTCTTTGTTGAGGCAAAAAACAAAAATTTAAAAACTTTCACTTTTCGTCTGAAAACTCTGGCCGGCGAAGGATTTGGGAATTAGGGCTTAATTAGAGAAGTGATGTCAAATTTGGTTTTTGGGACTTCGTTAGTTAAGAAGACACGTGTTACAGATTATTAGGCCACCTCCATTAGTGATTCTATATAGGGTTTCTACAAATAAATAATAATATAATAAATAGAAATTCACAAAACTATACCTATCATCCAATTATTTACAAAACTCTATCTAATTCAATTTTTCACATATTTACACATTTTAAAATTTTTAAAAGCTTGATTTATCCTTTAAAAATTACCAAAATTAAAATCTTTTCATTTGGGTTTGCTAATTAGTATTTAAAATATAGTATTAAGAGGGTAGAATTATGTTGGTAGGGTTTATTTGGATTTAATTTTAAATGTTTAGATGTAATTTTGTAAAGTAATTCAAATGGTGCACTTTTGTAATTCTTTCGATAATAAAACTAAGAGTAAAGAGAAAAAATAGAAACCCTTACAAATGGTGCTATTAATGGAATACATGTTAACTTATCATGGGACACATGTTTTTATGTGATAGTTTAGATTATTTTTATTTTATTTTAAACTAGGTAGGTACCGGTGCGGTATCGCACCGGAGCTGATATCGTATGGAGCTAGAATACGTAAAATAGTTTTTTAAAATTCATAAATCTAAATTAATTAGTATATTTATTCATATATATTAGATAATCCATAATCATTATAATTTTAATATTCTATATACATCAGTTATTTTAAAAGTGTAATACTTGCAATTAAATTTAAATAAAACTCAATCACAAACTTACAAACCTCGTAACAATATTTTTAACTTCAAAAATGTTGTCACAATTTTAAAAACAAATTAAAATCCTACATCATTTTTCTTTACTACAAATAAATATGTTAAGAATACTCGACGCTTACTCATATTTTAAATCGTTTTATCAAATTGCGTTAGTAAGATATCAAAAATTTATGTTTTCAACAAAACAAAACGACGGTCGTTTTTCATTTGGTTTAACTATTTAGCGTTTAAAATTTAATTTTGAAGTAGGTAAGATTTACTTTTGAGGATTTAGGGTTTAATTTTTAAGATTTTAAACTAAAATAAAACTTTTTTATATTAATACTTTATATGTGAATACATCTATAGAACATAATTTTTAATGGTATTTTTAGTAATTGTAATCAAAATTATTAAGTTTTGTTAAATTTATTGGAATTTTACTTTAAATTTTTTATGATAAAATTTATATGATTAATTTTTTAATATGTTAGAGAGGTATAAATAAATTTAGTTTATTAGTCTAAATTGATTAAGAAAAATAGTTATGAATTGATTAAGATAAGATGTTTTAATTTTTCATTACCTTAAGTTATACTACCATTTATTGGAACACACATTAAAAGTTGGGCAATTAATAATTAATTGTAATCAAATTTTATTACACTAATAAACTAACATGATTCATTGTTTTTTTTCTTTGAACACTGTTGAAAAAACTCTTTTTACAAAATACCATAAATATTAAATTAACTTAATATTTCTTAAACTAAATTATAAAGTCTCAAAACTAAATCTTACAAATAAAATACACACCACACTCCCAAAAAAATAATGATAAGTAACAAATCAAGAAATCGAAATAAGGAAAATAAAAAAGGATAAATAATAATCTACAAACAATAGTGAAAAACGAAAAATAAATATACAAAATGAGGTTTAAGATCATATCATAAGGTTTTCTTCTTCGTCTTTAAAATTTTAGAAACTTAAAAAAAATGATTTGGAAGTAGTTACAAAAATACCATAAATATTAAATTAGCTTAAAATTTCTTAAACTAAATTCTAAAGTCACAAAACTAAATCTTACAAATAAAATACACACCACACTACCAAAAAAATAATGATAAGTAATAAATCAAGAAATCGAAATAAAGAAAATAAAAAGGGATAAATAATAATCTACAAACAATAATAAAAAACGAGAAATAAATATACTAAATGAGGTTTAAGATCATACCATAAGGTTTTTTTCTTCGTCTTTAAAATTTTAAAAACTTAAAAAAATGATTTGGAAGTAGTCATACGACATATATATAATAATCAAAAGACACCTTTTGGAAAACACCTTTTCGACGAAACAACACGAGTTTGTAAAGACACTTTTACTAGTTTTTAAAGACACCTTTACGAGCTTGTAAAGACACATTTACGAGTTGTAAAGACACATTTACGAATTTATAAAGACATATTTACGAGTTTGTGAAGACAACTTTACGGAACACACCCCTACGAAATTTCAACAAAAAAATCTGAACAAATCTCTATTTATAATAATCAAAAGACATGATCAAAAGTCACGATTAAAAGAAATGACTTTTGTAAAACGGTTATGTAAATAAACGAAAGAATACAACTTTATAAAGACACTTTTACAACGAAAGAATACAATTTTATAAAGACACATTTACATAACGCACCCCAACACATCCCTTGAGTCTTTTTTTCATTTTGTTATTATTAGTAGATAATTAAAATTATCTTATTATATAAAATTGAGAGCGTTTAATTATAACTCACCAAATCGTGACACGTGTCACAATTAAAAAAAGAAGAAAAATGTTAATAATTTTTAGGAAAATATTAATAATTTTTAGGAAATATGTTAATAATGTTTGGGAGAATCACAAAACTACACCATTTGAATTACATTTCACAAAACTACACCATTTCAAAAATACTTCACAAAATTACATCTAAACACTCAAAATTAACTTCAAATAAATCTTACCCACACAATTATACCTCCTTAATATTATACCCTAAACACTAATTAGCGAATCCAAATGAAAAGATTTTAATTTTGGTAATTTTTAATAGGGTAAATCAAGCTTTAAAATTTTTGAAAGGGTGTAGTTTTATGAAAAATTTAAATTAGGTGTAGTTTTGTGAATGAGGGGTTGAAAGGGTGTAGTTTTGTGAATTCGGAAGGTAATGTATTAATAATGTTAATTTTTAATAAAATCTTAATGATAACTTATTTGTTATCTTCATGGATCCACTATCTAATTATTAATTTAAAACAAATGTTTTTTCATGTAAATAACAAAAGCAATGTAATAAAACAAAAAATGTGTTATTTTTATTTCTTAATAGATGAAAAAAGTAAAAATCGATTATTTACTATTACCATATATTGTTGTGTGTTTTTTATATTTACGAGGATGAACAAAACTACACCCTTTCTTCCCTTCCTTTACAAAACTCTACCTAATTCAATTTTTCACATCTTTACATTCTTTCAAAATTTTAAAAGCTTGATTTACCCTTTAAAAAATTATCAAATAAAATAATTTAATTTGGGTTCGCTAATTAGTTCATTTTTTCAAAAAAAATAATTGAAATTACTTGGTGATGAATCATAGGCTAAAAATGTATAGGTGAGTTAAGCCCATTATCACTTTTTGAAACAATTGGTGTAGCTAATAAAGTTTTCGTATGAGTATTGATTTGTCTTTTTCGACCTTTTTGACAAAGTTGGTTGCTCATAGTTTACTTTTTATCTTTCACTCATTCAAAAATTCACGTTTTTGTAATATTTTTGAAATTGTACAAGTATTGTACGATTAAATCCGAAACCAAACACCCTCCTTCGAGCAGTTATAAGTATAAGAAGATGCTCCCTCGTACTCTCATTTTTTACTTCAAGCTATGGAAGAGAACAGGCTTGACCGCGTCGTCGATGAAGAGAACAGGCTTGACCGCGTCGTCGATGAAGCGAATGACGGCGGCGTATTCGAGGAAGAGAATGACGGCGACGTCGAGGCAGAAAACAGGCTTGACCGCGTCGTCGATGAAGAGAATGACGGCGTCGTCGATGAAGCGAATGACGGCGTCGAGGAAGAGAATGACGGCGGCGGCTTCGTCGGCGGTATGATTTTCTTATCTCTACTCTTCGTTAAACTTCTAAATCGTCGTGTGAATGTATCTTTGTGTTGATTCGAGTTCTTACTTTCGATTGCTCTTGCGTAGAGGAAGATGAGTATATGATAAAACTCAACAAAGCCAAGCATTACATCCTCATGCTCATCGAGGAAGACAAGACCACCGATCCTGTTCTATTCAGATTAGCTTCGTAAGTTATGTCAAGTTACAGTGAGAAATCGATCTCTATCTCTTTTGTTTCTAACATTCATCTTGTCTTGTGAAGATTAAGTGAAGCTACAACATGTGATTGACAGCTGAAAGTTGCTATGACATATGTGGTATGATTTCAACTTTCCTCTTCTCAGATCTAGTGTTTAGACATGTTAATTTTAGATGTTTGAGTAACTTAAGCATGTGCTCTCTCTCTTTTTGCTGTCATGTCCCATAACTGTTCATATAGTATTAGTGGACAAGAGATATCTACATGGTCTTCCAATTTCTGATGATGGCTGAGATGAAACTGAGATACCCAAAATTATCATTTGCTGACCTTTTCCACCTTGCTGGTGAGTTAGCTGTTGGACCAGTCACAAACTTCGCTCCCGGTCAAAATGTAAGTTTGCTCTTACTCTTAGGTATTGACTATATTTCTCTTGGGCTGACCATATTCTTTTTGTGTTGGTGCAGGATGAAGAGTTCCTCTCAAAGCTTTCTGCTCTCGGCTACAACGCATTAGAAGAGCTCGCAAAAATGAAGACAGAGAAGAACAAAATAGAAAGAGAGAGAAAATCGAAGCAGAAGAAAGATCTTGCAGCGATAAAGAAAGAAGTTGATGAGTGTCATAGGAGAGAGGCTGAAGAAGCTAATGAAAAGAAGAGAAAGGAAGAAGAAGAAGCTGCGAAGAAGATAAAGGAAGAAAATAAAGTTGTGGCTGATGCACTTCAAAGAAGTGTCCAAGCGCTAAAATTGAAGCAGTCTGAGAGCACCGCAGATGCTATGAAGCTTAAGAGTCTGATACATACGAGAAACATTATCAATGACGACGTGGGGCAAAGCAAAAATTCTGTTGTAGCCTTTCAAAACAGGCTCAAAGGGTGTACAAAGTCATGCGATAAGAAACGATGCTATGTAGCATGACTTTGTACACACGACGATTTAGAAGTTTAACGAAGAGTAGAGATAAGAAAATCATACCGCCGACAAAGCCGCCGCCGTCATTCTCTTCCTCGACGCCGTCATTCGCTTCATCGACGACGCCGTCATTCTCTTCATCGACGACGCGGTCAAGCCTGTTCTCTGCCTCGACGCCGCCGTCATTCTCTTCCTCGAATACGCCGCCGTCATTCGCTTCATCGACGACGCGGTCAAGCCTGTTCTCTTCATCGACGACGCGGTCAAGCTTGTTCTCTTCCATAGCTTGAAGTAAAAAATGAGAGTACGAGGGAGCATCTTCTTATACTTATAACTGCTCGAAGGAGGGTGTTTGGTTTCAGATTTAATCGTAATCGGAGGAGGATGTTTGGATCCAAATTCTACTCGATGTTGGAATAGTAACATCTATGAGAAAAACTCACAAAGAGAGAGATTAGGGTTCGTGAGAGGAGGATAATATCTATGATGAGATCTGTTCTCAAAAAGTCAAAAAGTCAAACAGTGTCATCGAGGACGAGGGGGTACACGTCCATTATTGGGCTCATAAAGCCTATATTAATATATTCATAAAATTCGATTAATACTAAACCAGGATATCGAACCGGAATCAATTTAAGAGGCAAATACAGGGATAATAATTTAATAATAATATTTTATACTTGATAAAATCTCTCGTAATAAATGTAGACAAATTACATAAAAATATTTTATAATTATTTTATAATTATATATTAATATTGTTAGTAAATTTGTATTTTTATAGTTAAATTTAAACGGGAACTAATATTATACCCGTTATTTTATTAACAAATAAATATAAACGACACACAACAATATATGGTATTAGTAAATAAATTATTATTACCTTTTTCTTCTATTAAGAAATATAAATAACACATTTTTTGATTTATTACATTGCATGAAAAAACATTTATTTTAAATTAATAATTAGATAGTGGGTCCATGAAGATAACAAATAAGTTATCATAAAGATTTTTTATTTTTCAAGTAATTTTACGTTTTTATTTTTTTTTATTTCTAATTTTTTTATTGATTATTTCTTAAAATATTCTTAAATTTTTTATTTTTCTATGTTATTTTCCTTATTTCTGATTATTTTATTTTTCTATATTTCGGATTAATAAATCTAATTAATGGATAATTAATGTTAATTTTTTATTTTTGATTATTTTCTTTATTTCTATTTTTTCTCAATATTGTTAATTTTTCATTTTATAAGATGTATACATATCAATTTTAATACACATGTCACGACCTGAAATAATCATTACAAATGTCACGATCCCGTGAGTTATAATTATGTTTGTCAAGCTCATCTTAAACGCGCTCAGTTTTATATAATAAGATTATTTGATAATTATTTTTTTTTAATTTATAAGTGTTTAATTTATAAGATTTCTATTTTTAAAGTGTTTTCATTTTTCATTTTTTACTATTTTTTAAAGAAAATTCCTTATTTTAATATTGACAAATGTCGCGATCTAAATTAATTTTGACGCGTGTCACGATCTGGTGAGTTATAATTTCCCTACGTGTCGAGCTCAGGTTAAACGCACTCACTTTTATATAATAAGATATATACATTATTTATCTCACTTTTATATCAGGTTTTGATATGTTAAAATTCTAAATTTATGTAATGGAATTTTGTAGATTTCTTGACCAACAGTTGTAATTTTTGTCCTTTCTGTAAAACTGATAAAAGATTGATGGTCTGAAACTTTGTATTTCTTATTATTAGCAGATTGTACGTTGAAATCACATATTTATTGTATGTTGAAATATGTTATTTCAATGATGTTTATTTTCATTTGTTGATCTCCACACTTTTGAATCATTGAATTGTATTTTCCTTTAAAAATAACTAAAAATAACGATTATTGTTAAATTACATAAAAAATAGATATTGTATTAAGAGTATTTTTTCTAATATTTACCTTTTCATCAATTAGTAGTATTTCGACTCACATAAAAACATTATTTGCTTTAGGATTTCTAGCTTCCCACTTTCGAATAACACGAACTATCGTACGACGGTAAGGACGATTTCGATCTATTTGATTTAGTGTGAAGTAAAATTGTTGGCTTTTAAAAATTAGGAAAGACCCCGCGCGTTGCGCGGAATATTTGCTAGTTATTATAGTAATTTTAAATAATTTTACATTGGATTTACGGGTGTTTTGGTTTGTTTTATGAAGTTTTTTTATTTTTTGTAATAGATATATGGTTTAACTTTAGATATATATCATCTATTTTATATTTTATTAAACTAATGAAAATGATTTTGTTTACGAACAACTTCTGTTTGGATGTTTTAGTTTATTCTCAAACGTATGTTGTTTACTTTGGTTTTACGTGGAGATCTTAACCCGTCAATTAATTTGGATCATATTTTGTTTTGTATTCTCTATAACGTTATTGAATTATTTGTATATGTAATTGTTTATTTTGTATGAGGTTTTGTTTTCTCCTTAAATATTTTAAGTTTATTTTATAATTTATATATTTGGTACTAACATTTAGATTTAGAAAGTATGTATATATATGGAGTTTTTTCATCCCAAATTATAGTTATTTAAACTTTTATAAATTTATATTTATTTATTTTTAAACTATTTTCTCTCTCACCCATTTTGTTAAATATTTTAGGTCTTTTGATTTGTTCCATTTTATTTGATTTTCACAAGTTTTTATTTGTATTTTTTATTTATTAACTATAGTATGACCACTAATATTATGTAGTCTTAATTTTTAATTGTTTTGAATAAATATTAAACATCATTTATAACTTTTGAATTTTGTGATTTTAGATAGAAAATTTTAGATAATGGGACATACGTAATATATTCCAAAAAGTTAGTATAAGAGAGAATTTTTTTATATATTTTTATTTTAGAAAGTTGATATACATGTTTTTATTAGTGTTAAATATTATATTTAATGTTTTTATTTTATTTTTATTAATATTGAATGAGTTTTATAAATATTGAATGAGTTTTATTAAATGATTTTTAATTGAATTATTTTAGTTATTTATGTTGATGATGTGGATGCCTTTGATTGAGAGAGTATTGTGCTATTATATAATAGACTACGGAACTCATATTTTTCTCTATTTGAGTTAAAAAAAAAAGAAATTTAATAATAGCAAATAGAACAAAAAATAGATCACAACAAAATTTAGTGATTCTAGATATGTATATATATATGTAGTGAATACTTTTCGTTTGGTTAATTTTTTTTTTTTCTTTCTCTTTTTTTCTTATTTTTGTTTTTTTCTCTTTTTTTCTTATTTTTTGTTTTGCCTTTTTTCCTAAACGTTACATTTTTCTTCTTTTAAAATTATTAACATTTTTCCTAAACATTATTAAAATTTTCCTAAAATTATTAACATTATTAACATTTTTCCTAAACATTATTAACATATTTCCTAAAAATTATTAATATTTTCCTAAAAATTATTAACATTTTTCTTCTTTTTTTAATTGTGACACGTGTCACGATCCTCTGAATTATAATTAAACGCGCTCACTTTTATATAATAAGATAATTTTAATTATTTAAAATAAAATAAAAATAATCTAACTTATCACATAAAAACACATGTCTCCCATGATAAGTTAACACGTATTCCATTAGTATCACTGTATCACCATTTGTAAGGGTTTCTATTTTTTCTCTTTACTCTTAGTTTTATTATCGGGAGAATTACAAAAGTGCACCATTTGAATTACTTTACAAAATTACATCTAAACATTTAAAATTAAATCCAAATAAACCCTACCAACATAATTCTACCCTCTTAATACTATATTTTAAACACTAATTAGCAAACTCAAATGAAAATATTTTAATTTTGGTAAAACGGAGCGGAGAAGAGAGGTTAAAAGCAGTTGAAGCGGGAGCTGAGAGCGGAAGCTGTGAGCTAGGAGCGGAAGCTGTGAGTAAGAGCGGGGAACAAAAAGTTGTGAGCAAATAATTAAGATTTTTAATTTATTTATAAATTCTTGATAGTTTTATAATATTATACAAACACTACAAGAATCTGCACATTTAGCAACGACCAAAATCGTTGCTAAATCGTTGCTAAACGCGTTTAGCAACGATTTAGCGACGATTACATTTTCGTCGCTAATCTCTCGTCGCTATTTCGAAATCGTCGCTAATTCGTTGCTAAATTAGCGACGACTCAAAATCGTTGCTAATTCGTTGCCAAATATTCGTTGCTAATTCGTTGCTATTTTAGCGACGAATTAGCAACGAATTTGCAAGGTTATTTTAGCTTCGAAATAGCAACGACTTAGCGTCGAATTTAAAAAAATTATTTTCGATTTTCAGAATTTAAAAACTTATGAAATTGCTGCAAACGTCGCTAATTCGTTGCTAATTTAGCAACGAATTGGCAACGATTCTTTATACAAATCGTTGCTAATTCGTCGCTAATTTAGCAACGAATTGGCAACGATTCTTTATACACATCGTTGCTAATTCGTTGCTAATTTTAGCAACGAATTAGCGACGATTTGATTAAATCGTTGCCAAATCGTTGCTAAATTTAGCAACGATTTGGCAACGAAGAACATAACAATCGTCGCTAATTCGTTGCTAAATTAGCAACGAATTAGCAACGATGTTTAAAAAAAAAATTTAAAAAAAAATTTAAAAACGAATTTAAAAATAAAATAAAATAAAATTATTATAATTAAAATTTAAAATTCAAATTACATTTTACAAAAACTAAACTAGGGATCAAAATCATTAATCCCGACATTCCGTCCCGATTCTTGCGCTGCGGCTTCAGCCTCGTCCGGAGCAACCTCCGGTTCCGGATCGACCCCTAATCCGCGTTCCCGCATCGCATTAGCCGAGGTTTGGACTATCCATCGCAATTATGGAGAATAGATCCGTCATTGTCTTGAAGCGGGCGTTTGTATCTTGGAGTTCCCGTCGCAAACGAGCATTCTCCGCAGCTCGATCCCGCCGAGAAACGGGAGGTTGCGTTGAAGAAGCCGCGGGAACGGTCTCGATAGAACCGACTCCGAAAGTGCGGTTCTTCTTTTTCGGAGCGACCTACGTAGAATTAATATTATATATCCGTTAGTAAATATAATATAATTTAAAAAATATAAATTAAATTATTTACCTCGTAGTAGATTTGGTCGCATTCCGCGACCGAAAGTCGTCCCGAGGAGTTCACCGAGCTCCCTTCCGCGGTGGACGACCGACTTACCCGCTCGGAGAGTCTAGCCTCATAGTCATTCACGATCTTTTCGCATCGTGAACCGACATATGACCCATCTTTGCGCTTCTGGGTTTTCTTCAATATCTCCACAATAGGGGGCAGTTCACCCTCATCCTCGGCCTATATTTAATATTTATATTAAATATTTATTTATTTAAAAAATAATTAAAGAAAGTGTTAAAAAATTAAATTTACCATTTTAATACGACGACCGGCGTATGAACTCGGTCCCGAAGTGTGGACGTAGGGACCGATCCCGTCGATAGGAGTGAGGCGGGACTTGGAACAGCTTTGCGCGACGGCGAGAGAATGCGGTTCCGTCCGGTAGTCGATCGGCCCTTTCCACACCGCCGGGTCCATCGACTCGGCTTTCCACCATCTCCTTTTAGTTTCCGTCTTTCTTCCAACCGGAAACAATGCCGTAAGGCGGTGCATCGCCTTCTCGTTGAACCCCTTACGGACTTTCACCGTATCGGCCTCGGCCCAATGCCATTTTTGCTATTAATTAAAACTAAGTTTTAGTTTAACTTTTTAAATTAGAAATTTTAAATTAAAATTTTCAAATTAAAAATTTTAATTTATATTTAAATATAAATTATTTTAATTAAAATTTAAAATTTAATTTAGTTTACCGCGAAAGATTCGAACCGATATCCCGTATGTATCCCGGCGTTTGGGACCGGTTCACGTGCGGCTCGACGAAGTAAGACTTCATTGTGTCCGCGACACTCCGACTCACTTTGTTATCGCAAAACCTAACAAAGTAAATTTTTTTATTAATATTTAATATTTAATAAATTTTTTTATTATTTTTTAATATTTTTAATATAATATTAAAAAATTACCAAAACGTGTGTCGCGGCCGGTCCGGATCTATCAAAGGCAAACGGTCGTGGCCTTCTTGTCGTAGGAGATCCAAGATCCGCATCATGTGGGGTCCTTGATGCGGAGGCGGTGGTAAATCCGCCGGTGGAATGTTGGAAGAAGATCTAACCCCACCTCGGGGACCTCATGGATGTCGGGTTGGGTTGGTTCGAAGGTTCTCGGGGAGGATTAGAATCGATCCGCTACCGTAACGATTACGGATGAAATTAAAATAATGGTTTGGACGAGGAGGCATTTTTGTAAAAAGGTTTAGTGTTTTGAGAAAAAATTGTGGTGTTTTTATAGAGAGATTGTAGAGAGATAAAATGTAGAGAGAAGGTTGTGTGAAAAAAATGAAAGAATTTGGCCTTATTTATAGATTTTGTGATCGTTGCTAAATCGTTGCTAATTAGCAACGATTTAGCAACGAATAGTTTTTGTAATCTTTTCGTTTTCCCACGGAGGGAAAACGAAAATTTAGCGACGATTTAGCAACGAATCGTTGCTAAATCGTCGCTAAACTACATATAGCGACGATTTAGCAACGAATCGTTGCTAAATCGTCGCTATTTTTTAAAATATTTTCGGGTTTCCCTTGTTCACACGTTTGGGTTTAGCAACGAATTAGCAACGATTTAGCAACGAATCGTGGCTAATTCGTTGCTAAACCCTAACATGTATTACGCCAAGTACAAGGCCTATGACGGATACAGTGTACGTGTCCGATCAAGTATTTAGAAACTAGTAAACTAATCTAATATTAAAAAAAACATAAATTAAAAAATCAAAAAGTAAAACAAAACAGAGAAAAGCTGGATAATGATGCCATGTGAAGAAGAAGAAGAAGAAGAAAATCTAGAAATCGCAGGAATCGCCATTGAAGTTACTTCGGCTTCGCCGATAAGTTTCTGAGAGGAGATAATTTATACCAAAAAGTCAACATTATACTGCTCCTTAAGAGTAGATTTTGCTAGTTTATAGTCATAGGTCTTGTACTTGGCGTAATACATGTTAGGGTTTAGCAACGAATTAGCCACGATTCGTTGCTAAATCGTTGATAAACTAATTCGTTGATAAACCCTAACATGTATTACGCCAAGTACAAGACCTATGACGGATACAGTGTACGTGTCCGATCAAGTATTTAGCAACGATTTAGCAACGATTTAGCAACGATTCGTTGCTAAATCGTTGCTAAATTACTGATTAGACTAATATGTTACATTCTATGTATCAGAAGTACGAGGTTAAATGTCAGAAACATTAGCAACGATTTAGCAACGATTCGTTGTAATCGTTGCTAAATCGTTGCTATTTAATATTTAGCAACGATTTAGCAACGAATCGTTGCTAAATCGTTGCTAAACCCAAACCCTATTTTTAGGGTTTCAACCCCTAAAACGGTTTGCTATGCTATAATACATACTTCATATGTAATTATAGATTATAAGATTGAGAATAACACTTCAAAATATGATATTTACTAAAAACTGAAAATTTTCTCGTATTATAAACTTTATGTTAGTAAAACATATAAGTTAACGGTAAGTTAATACACGTTAAGTATAATATTGTAATCAATTTTTTTTTATTGATTTATACAATTGTTTTCACCTTTGTTTACACTTCTTAAGTTAACACTAATTCTTAAAAACCTTTATTTTGGGGTGGATTTAGGGTTTAAAGATTTGTATATTGCAAAAATTAGCAACGATTTAGCAACGATTCGTCGCTAAATCGTCGCTAAATAGCAACGAATTAGCGACGAATCGTTGCTAAATCGTTGCTAAATATCAAATTGCAACGATTTAGCAACGATATGTAAAACATATTAGTCCAACAAATTTAAACCCCTAAAAGTACTAATCGTTGCTAAATCGTTGCTAAATCGTTGCTAAATTACGATTAGACTAATATGTTACATTCTATGTATCGAAGTACGAGGTTAAATGTCGAAACATTAGCAACGATTTAGCAACGATTCGTTGTAATCGTTGCTAAATCGTTGCTATTTAATATTTAGCAACGATTTAGCAACGAATCGTTGCTAAATCGTTGCTAAACCCAAACCCTATTTTTAGGGTTTCAACCCCTAAAACGGTTTGCTATGCTATAATACATACTTCATATGTAATTATAGATTATAAGATTGAGAATAACACTTCAAAATATGATATTTACTAAAAACCGAAAATTTTCGTATTATAAACTTTATGTTAGTAAAACATATAAGTTAACGGTAAGTTAATACACGTTAAGTATAATATTGTAATCAATTTTTTTTTATTGATTTATACAATTGTTTTCACCTTTGTTTACACTTCTTAAGTTAACACTAATTCTTAAAAACCTTTATTTTGGGGTGGTTTTAGGGCTTAAAGATTTGTATATTGCAAATATTAGCAACGATTTAGCAACGATTCGTCGCTAAATCGTCGTTAAATAGCAACGAATTAGCGACGAATCGTTGCTAAATCGTTGCTAAATATCAAATTGCAACGATTTAGCAACGACAATTTAAACCCCTAAAATTACTAAACTTATGAATTTCGTTGCTAAATCGTGGCAAACTTTGCAAATTCGTTGCAAATTCGTTGCAAAATCGTTGCAAATTCGTTGATAATTTGCAAAAAAAATTTTAAAAAAAAATTAAAATTGCAAATACAAGTTACAAATTTATTCATTATTATCGGAATCAAATGATTCGATATCGCTAACTTCATCGAATTCTTCATTTTCTTCGGTGGATCCTTCGTTTTCATCATCCACAATATCTTCAACTACTTGATTATCGGGATCAACAAGAAATACATCTTCGGTCGATTGATTTGTTTGTATAATTGTCCCACCAACGACATCTTGTTGCATAGGAACTTCATCGTTACCCATAATTAAACCTCTCGGAACCACTCGAATTACCGCACTCCACGATATACCACTAGTTTTAACGCGAGGATACGGAATGAATGTAACTTGCTCACCTGCGATCCGAGGATAAATGGTTCGAACTTCCGATATCGTCGTGATTGGTTGACATCGATGACACCAAATTTGTTGTAACGTACACCACGACCTAACGTTGGATCAAACCAATCACATTTAAAAAGTGTTGTTCTTAAATTGACTAATCCCGGGTATTGGACTTCGATAATATCCGTGAGAACCCCATAAAAAACCGAATCGCCCTCAACAAAGTGACACCATAATTTGCGGTTGCTCGATGTTGACCATGACTTATTGTGTGGAAGACGTAACCACGAGTAAAATACATAGGCGAAGTTGTGATCTTTCCAAGCGGTCCTTGTATTAACTCGCGAAACCAAACCGGATATGTGGTGTCACCATATTCAACTTGCGTTTTTAACCAACCCGCAAAATCGCGTTCTTTATAAGCGAGTAAGTTCGTCTTTCGAAAGTCCAGGATAGACTTCCTCCACTTGTTCCTCAAACATTCTAATTGAAATTAATAAACCCCCTCGTTAGGAAAAATATTATAGCTTATATATTATAAAAACATATAATATATTACCTTTCGAAAGGTCGTGCGTAATCACAATTAAGGAGGATGTAAGTATGTGCACTTTGTCGATGTTGATCACTTTCCCACCAAACTTCTTTTGTTTTTCCGCTAGCTCTTCCAATTGGGGAAAATATATCGGTACCCCATCTACCGCATATATCGCGCCAACGCCGCCGTCATCGTATCGTCGTGTTTTTGTTCTACGTGTTCGTACATTGGAACCGAAATAGTATGATGCGAAATGAGAAGTCTCTTCCGTTAAAGATCCAGCAACGATAGATCCTTCAACCCTTGCTAGGTTTTTCGCCTTTCCTTTCAAATGTCCCATAAATCGTTCAAAGGGATACATCCACCGAAACCGCACAGCCCTCCTAGTTCTGCCTCGTGAGGAAGATGTATTGGAAGGTGTTCCATTACATCGAAAAAAGATGGAGGAAAAATCTTTTCCAAGTTGCACAACAAGATAGGGATATTTTCACGCAACTCGTTCAATGACATCTTCGAAAGTGTACGAGTACATAAATCTCGGAAAAACGCACCGATACCGAAATTTTTAAAATTCATGACTATATATTGTAATTAAAGTAATTAAAAAGATAATTAATTAATTATTAATTAGTACCGCAATTGCTAAGTGTGCGGGTTCAGGTAAAAGCTCGTCGAAGGCAAAAGGTAATAGTCTCTGCATAAATACATGACAATCATGACTTTTCATACCCGAAAACTTTTGTCCTTTCTCAACACATGCGGATAGCTTTGAAACATATCCGTCGGGGAATTTGACATCCGACGCTACCCAATTAAATAAAGCGTTTTTCGCTTCGTGTTTCAATCGTAGATCGGGACGGAGCCTTACCATCGTTCGTAATATGCAACTCACTTCTAAAACATATTTCGGCAAATCCAATCTTGTCTTCAAATTGTCTTTCGTTCTCCCCCGCACATTCAACAATGTGTACATGATGTTATCAAAGAAATTTTTCTCAATGTGCATAACATCAAGGTTATGTCTCAACAAATGATCTTTCCAGTAAGGAGTTCCCAAAAGATGCTTTTCTTGTGCCAGTTATGGGTTTCCCCGTATCCGTCGTGTAAATTCGAAACATGCCAATTTCCACCCCGTCTACATGTTTCTTGCGCCCGTAATAATCCAACTCGTTTAGTAACTCTGTCCCCGCCGGATATAGTAGGGGTGGTTGTTTAACGACTTTGTTCTTCTTGAACAACCTTCGTTCTTCCGGTACGGATGATTAATTGGAAGAAATCGTCGGTGACAATCAAACCAACTTGTTTTCCTTCCGTGTGGGAGTTGAAACGCATCGGTCCGATGACGACAATAAGGGCAAGACAATCGTCCATGCGTTGTCCAGATAACCGGATAACATGCCATAAGCAGGAAAGTCACTAATAGTCCACATAAGCACCGCACGCATCATAAAATTTCTTTTGCACGATATATCGTACGTACGAACCCTGCACCATAACTCTTTTAGCTCATGGATTAAAGGTTGCAGAAAAACATCTAGAGCTCTCTTTGGATGTTTCGGACCAGGAACTAATATACTTAAGAAGAGGAATTCTCTTTGCATGCACATATATGGAGGAAGATTATAAGGGGTTACGATAATCGGCCACAAGGAGTATTGTCTACCGTACATACCAAATGGACTAAATCCGTCGGTGCATAAACCAAGATATACATTACGAATCTCTCTAGAGAAGTCGAGTATACCGTGTTAAAGTGCTTCCAAGCCTTTGCATCCGACGGATGAGTTACTTCCCCATCTACGACCGAGTGCTCGAATGCCATCTCATTGAATCGGATGTCCTTTCCGATTGATACAATCTCTTGAGCCTGTCCGTAATGGGTAAGTACCACATCCGTTGATACGGGACCTTACTCCCTTTTCCATGGACCTTATATCTCGACCGACGGCAAAAACGACATTCCCGCAACTTATCATCATCTTTCCAATAAATCATACAATTGTTAACACAAACATCAATCATTTCGAAGGCAATCCAAGACTAGAAACCAACTTTTGTATTTCATAATATGAATCAGCAGCCTACATTATCCTCGGGCAAATACTCTTTTAGTAATTCCGCCCAGAGTCCATGCAAAATTCACTCAAATTATGATCCGATTTGATATTCATCATTCTAGATGCTAATGATAGTTTTGACAATCCATCTTTACATCCATCGTAAATTGGTTTATTCGCAGCGTCTAACATATCATAAAAACGTTTAGCATCTTGGTTAGGTTCTTCAACAACATTTTCAGATAAATACTCCCTCGTATCATGAAATGCATCAAGCAACCATGTCATGATATCTATTATCATCTACATGCATATTAGACCCACCATGATGATCATAGCTATTATCAAAATGATGCGGTAAATTAGCTGGTTCGTTAGTTTCGGGAACATGAAACGAACTACTTTCTCCAAATTCGGTGTTATTATAATTATACCCTTCCCCATGTTGAAACCAAACAAAATATTGTGGCATAAAACCCCTATTAAAAAGATGTTTCCATACGGTATCAACATGAATGTATTTAGTGTTCACACACTTCTTACATGGACAATACATTTTACCACTTTCTTGAGTAGTCCGCATGTTTCCGGCTTGATACATGAATGTTTGAAGTCCCTCCGTGAACTCGTTGTCACTATCCCCGATCGATCTTTGTGTCTATACATCCAAGATCGTAACTCGTATACGTTATTACCGTGAGACATTTTGAGTATATATGTTATGAAAGTTTTTGTATAAGTGTTTAGAATATATATAAGAGAGAATGTTTTGATATTGTGTTGTGATTTTGATTTGGTCGAATGAGTTTATATAGGGACATTGTAAATTTTAGCAAGGAATTAGCAAGGAAATTTAGCAACGATTTAGCAACGAAATATTTTTACCAATGAATTACCAACGATTTTGAGAGGAAATTGCAACGAATAATTCGTCGCTAAATACCGGTGGAGCTCAATGAAAACGTGCTCACCTACCTAGCAATATTCCTTGCAAATTCGTCGCTATTTAACAAGGAAATATCTTCGTCGCTAAATCGTCGCTAATTAGCGACGATTTAGCGACGTATAGAATTCCTCCTTAAATCGTCGCTATTTCGTCACTAAATAGCAACGAAATAGCGACGAATAGCGACGAATTTCGTTGCTATTTGGCGACGAATTAGCGACGAAATTTAGTGTCGTCGCTAATTCCTCGCTAATTCCTCACAAATCCGTTGCTAAATAAATTCCTCGCTAATTCCTTGCTAAAATTCGTTGCTATTTGCCCAGTTTCTTGTAGTGAAAAAGTTACATAGGTATATATATATTAATTTATTTATAATTGAAAAATTATTGGTTTGAAAGTAAAGAAACTAAAATTTTAAAATTATTTGTATATAATGTTTTGATAATTTTTGTGTAATGTTATTTCAAATATTTGCCATGCATATAGTCCCATATAAAGATAAAATAAGATATTTGGAAATTTAATAAAATGTATTTTTTAAACTGATGTAATTTTGTAAAGTAATATTTAAAAATATGTGGTGTTGACTTTTGGTCTTGATTAGACTAGAATACTACATTTTTAAAATATTATTTTTAGTTTTTTTTAAAGAATATATATTTAACTATAAATATTACGAAAAAAAATAAGTCAAAATAAAAGTTTAATTACATTTATAAAAGAGGAATTCACTAAACTACACACTTTCAACCTCTCTTTCACGAAACTACACCTAATTTATTTTTTTCACATATTTACACCTTTCAAAATTTTAAAAGTTTGATTTACCCTTTTAAAAATTACCAAAATTAAAATATTTTCATTTGGGTTCGCTAATTAGTGTTTAGGGTATAGTATTAAGGGGGTAGGATTGTGTGTGTATGGTTTATTTGGATTTAATTTTGAGTGTTTATGTGTAGTTTTGTGAAGTATTTTTGAAATGGTGTAGTTTTGTGAAGTATTTTTGAAATGGTGTAGTTTTGTGAAGTATTTTTGAAAATGTGTAGTTTTGTGAAATATAATTCAAATAGTGTAGTTTTGTGATTCTCCCTTTATAAAATAAGTTAAATATTAATGATAATTTTTAGTATAAAAATGTGAATATAATAGTAGAGTATATTACATCTATAGATACTTTTAAGATAGTTATTATCAAGAAAAGACACTTACAACTCTAGGCATACTTTTGATGGTTTAAAAGACTTTTTTACCCTTTTACAAACTAGATAAAATTAAGTTACAATTTTTATATATTAGTTTTTAAATCTGACACAACATTAATTATTTTTGGTTTTTTTTGAATTTTGAATTTTAATTTGGACAAACAAAAGAAACAAATAAAATTAGTTTTTTCTCTTTCTTTGCTCATATTTTTTGTGTTTCTCTTTCAAATCTCTCTAATAAACTTCAAACATTAGCAATTTGTTGTTGGAAAGAACTCAAATCTCATTGAATCTTTTCATCAATGGCTTGTAAGTGGTTTTTAGTATTTTGATTTCATACTTTGTTTAATCTTTGACAAACCCTAAATCAAAATCCAAAAGGAGATTTTTTTATGTGTTGTCTCAAAATGACTTTCACAGATGAAGAAAAACAAAACCATCCAGATGACTCTCACAGATGAAAAATCGAAGATTTGAAAAATCTCATTCATACAACCAATTTGTTTCTGCATATCTGTGCTATCATCTGCTAATGAATGCAGAAGCCTTGCAGCCATTTCTATAGTTCACAGAAAAAGAGTTCTCCTTTATTCTTTTTGGCTTATAGTAGCTTTTCTCAATGATGTGTTCCCTCTTTTACTTACTCTTCCCTTTTAAGTGATTTTCAATGAAAAAGAAACTAACTTTTTGCTTCAATGATGTGTTTACAATAATTATGTTCATGTTTTTAGATGGATATATTCATGTGAATTTATTTAGTGCGTACTAATTTCAAATTAAGTTTAAAGTTTAGTGTTTACGTTTAGGGTTTTGGGTTTTAGAAATTAGTATGTGGGAATTTTAATATCTATCATGATTTAGAGTGTTAGATTATCGATTGAGACAACTGTCCATGCCGTGTTTTTTACGATGTCCACAAGTAGGACGTTGTGTGGACTGAAAATGTGATGCATCCACAACGTCCAAAAAAAAACGTCCACGAGCTTGAGTTTTTAATTATCATTTAATGTTTACCATAAAGCTTTTTTATATTCATGTTCCGTCCTAAATTCGCCGATAATTGCAAGGTGAAGTTGTTAACTCTGTGTTATAACAAATGATTAAGTCGAAAACATGGATCCCACAGGAGACGAATATATGTGATTCTAAATAGTCTTTTTCATGAACGATTACTCGTGGACGTTTTTTTGTGGACGTTGTGGATACATCACATTTGTCTCAGTGGATGGTGTATGGTGGACAGCCAATGAGGTTCTCTTTAACTGAGTTTGGTCAATTCTCGGGTTTGTCTTACTCAGATTTCTCAGACAATTATGACCCAACATGGATGCCTCAGGAGACGAAAACATGTGATTCTAAATAGTGTTCTTCATGAACGATTACTAGTGGACGTTTTTTTAACTCTAAATTAAAAAAATACCAAATAAAAGATGGATAAAGAACAATAAAGAAAAATTAAAAAACAAAAGCGAACAATCTCAAACTCGAAATTAAAAAACACTAAACTTTAAATTTAACACAAAACTCGTCCACAAATTCACATCCACGTATACGTCAATATATTTGTTCACATGGACAACATTGATTGTTTTAGCTCTAGTCATCCATATGGATATGTTCTTATATTTTCATTTATAAGTAGAATTTAGGGATCAAATTATTCATGTCCACAAGCTATGGTCAACATTTTTCAAAAATATATCAATATGGATGTCAAAATATAAAACTTTTAAAATTATAATCAGAAACACTAACAAAATTATTTTTTGTAAACTCTAAATTAAAATAATTACCAAATAAAAGTTAGATAAAAACAATAAACAAATACTAGCTCATAAAGTACCACCCAAAAAAGTATAAGGGTCAATTAATTAAAAAAAAAAGGAAGAATCACAAAACTACACCATTTGAATTACATTTCACAAAACTACACCATTTCCAAAATATTTCACAAAACTACACCTAAACACTCAAAATTAAATTCAAATAAACTCTACCCAAACAATCCTACCCCCTTAATACTATACCCTAAACACTAATTAGCGAACCCAAATGAAAAAAAAATAATTTTGGTAATTTTTTAAAGGTTAAATCAAGCTTTTAAAATTTTGAAAGGGTGTAAATATATGAAAATATTAAATTAGGAGTATTTTTGTGAAGAAGGGGTTGAAAGGGTGTAGATTTGTGAATTCCTCAAAAATAAATGAGTTAATGATAATATTTCAGCCCTTATATGAAAACCAATTCGAATAAATGGACGAACCGATTTATGATACCTCATCCATCTAGGTATAGATCTATAAACCGCCGGTTAAAAATCTGACACACCATTAATGGCGTGTAACTAAAGCTCATATGTATGATTATATTATAATTGGAGGGAAGTTAGATACAAACTTGGCTCCAAAAAGGAGGAGGGCAAAATAGTCTAAAAAACTCACAAAACTGCAGAAAAGTGCACCTACATGCGTAAGTGCCTATTCATGTAAGAAAAGACACATAAAGTACTTATATAGGTAAACAACTCTATAATAGTATAGTATTTAAAATAATATATTTTTACTTACTTTTGAATCTTTTGATAACAAACCTTTAAACACTTACTTCCAAAAAAAAAGCCTTAGAGCACCTATTATAGGGGGCTCCAGGTGGGCTTTTAACCTGTGGGTCCCACAAAAAAAATTAAAAGCCCCTCTCAAACCTCCCCCTAAGAGCCGGCTACTCACTTTTTTGCGGGCCCACTGACACGTGGCGGTCCGCGATTGGTCAATTTAATTTATTTTTTTTTTTTTAATTTTCGAAAAAAAATAAATAAATAAATAAATTAAGAACCTTTAAAAGGTTTTTGCCTATAAAAATGCTCTTATTAAGAATGGGTGCTTCACTTTACTAATTAATTTCTATTTATTTTAATTGCTAAGCACCCTTAATTTTTATTAAAAGTCACCAATATTGATGGTTTAACACTCACCATAAAGTAGCAGTTACCTAAAATTTTCAACACGTGTTACTCCCCTAGATTTTTATCTTGATTGGCGTTAAGTGATAGGGTTGTCTCCGGCAACCACTTCAAAAACGCTGTGCCAATCTAGGCCGGATATCAAAATAGATTCAACTAAACCGGAATTAATTAAAATCAGATAACCGGGAAACTTGAACCGATACGAGATCTAAAAGGAAACCTTCTCTACAACGTAGAGGGCTAAGCCTCACTAGTCACACTCCTAATCTCAGCGAAGACAATCTCAGAGAAATCTCGACGAACAAAAAAATGGAGTCGTTAGCTTCGCCGCCTTGTCTCCGCCTAACACCGTCGGCTCACCGTAGGCTCAATTCGCGTCGATCTTACTCCGCCAGCTATATCCACGGTGGCTCTTCTGTGAGCAAATCCAGTAGCCTCTCATTCTCCAAATCCACATCTGGTATGCTTTTAGTATTCGCACTTTCTCTTAAATAGCTGAATCGATATTGATGTTGATTTTTGCCTTTGTAAGCATTTGCTTCACCACTCACTGTAGAGAAGAAGGGACTACGCTCGTCGTTTGTGCAGACGGAAGCTGTTCGCCACGTCACTGGATCTCTTACCAAAGGAGAAGGTCTTAGATTCGCCATTGTTAGTTCTCCTTTTTCCTCGAGCTTTGTTGAATCTGATAGATTTATGGTCTCTTGGATTCGGAGGCATTGACTTTGACTTTTTTTTGTTTGTTAATTGGTTTTTGAAGGTTGTTGCTCGTTTCAATGAGGTTGTGACAAGGTTGCTTTTGGAAGGAGCTATTGAAACTTTCAAGAGGTATTCGGTCAAGGAAGAAGACATTGAAGTAAAGTCCTTTTCTCTGTAAATCTTATGTCTACTCATAAGAATAAAAATGAGAGCTTTATATCCTTAAGGATTCTCTGATGCAAGCTAATGAGACTATTTTCAATCAGGTTATATGGGTTCCTGGAAGCTTTGAGATAGGCGTTGTTGCACAGAATCTTGGAAAATCGGGGAAATTTCACGCCGTTTTATGTATTGGTGCTGTGGTATGGTTTTTGCTTTCAACAGTTCTCAGGCCATGTAGTTTATTTCCTCGTATGACTTCTTCGTGATTTCAGAAAGTACTTTGCGTTATGTTCCTTACTCATGTTGTTCTTGTTGTGGTTAGATTCGAGGAGACACCACACATTATGATGCTGTTGCCAATTCTGCTGCATCTGGAGTGCTTTCTGCTAGCATAAATTCAGGTTTATCTCGATATTCATTTGCAGGAAATATGTCTCTAGACACTTGTACATAAAATTGTGTGAAAAACTGAAGAAGATTAGGCTGTTAAATTCTTCTGGTTCTGGCTGTTTCAGTGTCTGTTCATGTTATTTTCTCTCGCACTTATTATATAGCTTAGTGATAGCAGTACTTGAAGCTCGTAATTCCCATTTTGCAGGTGTTCCATGCATCTTTGGTGTATTGACATGCGAGGACATGGATCAGGTTAGATTGTGCTATACAAGAGTTGGTGATATATATATATAGCTTATTCATTATAATGGACGAACACTAAATGTATTGACATTGTGATTCAACAGGCCCTGAATCGATCTGGTGGCAAAGCCGGTAATAAGGGCGCTGAAACTGCTTTGACTGCGGTAAGTATCATTGTATAAAGTCCTAAGCATTACTGTCTCTTTGGTAAAGTCCTTGAGCTTTCATTACTTTTGTTTATGTAGCTCGAGATGGCGTCTTTGTTTGAGCACCACCTGAATTAGCTGGCTTATTCCATGGTTTGAAGAGTGTGATCATGTATGAGAGAACTTCTTTCCTTTGGATAACAATCCAATCTCTGAGACTGTACCTTAAAAGATTTGTCAAAATGTGTCTTATATCTTCTTGGCGACAAATATTATTGGACGCTTTTCTAAGATTTTCTTCTTTTCTGGATCATTATTATGTAATAACAATTCTCCGGATTTTTGGGAAGGCGAGTGGGCTTTTCTGTACCAATTAAAAATATCATCGTATTTATCATAATATCTTGAAAATTAGGTGTCAGAATGGAAATAATAAAATCTTTTGTCTAGAGGCCAATAGTGACCTTACACGGCGATTATTTTTGTCGGCAAGCGAAGATAACGCGTAACGTTTTATTACAGAAGTTAATAATATGGTTCAACCAATTCAATCATTTTTTAGTGTCTCTTAAAAATCACTCTCTTTTCTCTGTCTCTCTCTCTGTGACTCACATTCAACGAAACAACTCTCTCCAGGTAACTTCAAAATCCAAAAGCTATTTTTCATTACGATCGTTGTTTGTATATCTCTCGTTGATCCTCTCTGATTTGGTCGGAACATAGATAAAGCTGATGAATAGATCTAGTCTTTGCTGATTCTGACTTTTATATTCACCGATCTATTTGACTTTTCACTTGATCCATCACTATCCTGTTTTAGATCTTGTCTTTGGATCTATGTGTTTCTTGTTTTCACCTGATCTGATCATTGTTGCTTACTACATAGATACAATGTATCTTCTTCTTGGATTCAAAAGGAATGTGATGTTGTTAGTGTTATGTTTTTATCTGCTTGATGAGATCTTTTGTGATTCGATTTTTCTGTGTTTTTTGTTGATCAAGTATGTATATTCATTGATACTCTTGAGCTCTGTGAGACCTAAAAATCGACCTTTTAAATGTTGTTCTGCTGTATAGGTATGTCGACATCTGAGGAAAAGAAAGTAGAAATCGTCGATAGAGACACCAACAAGAAGGAGGAGAAAGAAGAAGAAGGTAAAGGCGGGTTCCTAGATAAAGTGAAAGGTTTCATTCAAGACATCGGTGAGAAGATCGAAGAAACCATTGGATTTGGGAAGCCAACAGCTGATGTCTCTGCCATCCACATCCCAAAGATCAACCTCGAAAGAGCAGATATCATCGTAGACGTGCTCGTGAAGAATCCTAACCCAGTTCCTATCCCTCTCGTCGACATTGACTACCTTATCGAGAGCGATGGGAGGAAACTAGTCTCTGGTTTGATCCCTGATGCTGGTACTATCAAAGCTCATGGTGAAGAAACCGTGAAGATACCGTTGACTTTGATCTATGCTGACATCAAGAGCACTTACGACGACATTAACCCGGGGATGGTCATACCTTACAGGATCAAAGTTGATCTTATCGTTGATGTACCTGTGTTGGGAAGACTTACATTGCCTATGGAGAAACATGGAGAGATCCCAATTCCAAAGAAACCCGATGTTGATATCGAGAAGATTCAGTTCGGGAATTTTTCTTGGGAAGAAACCACGGCGATTCTTCATGTGAGGCTTGAGAATCTGAATGATTTCGACTTGGGGCTTAATGACTTGGACTGTGAGGTTTGGTTGTCTGATGTAAGCATTGGGAAAGCCGAGATATCGGATTCGATCAAGCTTGATAAAAACGGAAGCGGGATGATCAATGTGCCTATAACATTCAGACCAAAAGACTTTGGTTCCGCGCTGTGGGATATGATGCGTGGCAAAGGAACAGGATATACTATTAAAGGTAATGTTGATGTTGATACACCTTTTGGTGCTATGAAGCTTCCTATTATCAAAGAAGGTGGCGAGACACGTCTCAAGAAGGATGATGATGATGAGGAGGTTATTTATATGTTGTTATCTTTTTTGCATATTGTTTTGAAACAGATTGTGATTGTTTTGCTGACAAATCTATGTTTGTTTTCTTTGCAGGAATAAGGTGATGAGACAAAGAGGAAGAGTGGTGTTTGGTACTGAATCTTTGAGATGTTTGATAATTGTTTAAATAAAAGACTTTTGATATTTGGTGTGTTTTTGAAAACTGAATGCTCAGACTTTTGAATAGAGGTGTCTCTGTTTTTGGACTTCCCTATTATCATTGTGGTCTTGTTCGGTTGGTTATGTTTTGTGTTAACCGGGTTTTTGAATAATAAGGCCATCACTACATAAATAGATGGGCAATATTCGTGAATAACATTTAAAAAAAATTACAAAATTAGCACACATTCTCAAATGTTATATAAATATAAATACTATTAAAAAGTATTTTTAAAAAAGAAATACCACAAATTTTAAACTAGTCTAAATTTTCAAAATTAAGCGTTAAACTTTCAAAATTAAACTTTATACTTTTAAACTAAACTCTATTCTTTTCAAATTTATACTATAAAACATTATAAACCGAACCCAAATAGATTTCGACCAAAAAAAAAACGAACGCAAATAGAAAAAAGTATAAAATTGTTTACAAAATAATATTAAAAATAATTGGTGATATTTTAAGAAATTTCTATAAATAGTATATTGTTCCATCGAGGAAAGGAAATGATTTAACAAAGTAGAGAAAAGTCAAAAAGGTAGGGACAAGAATAATGAAGTGGATCAATCCCCCACGATTAAAACATTTGATACAAAATTACTTTTTTGACTACTACTTTTGAAATTGGAATGAGTTTGATATATGTATATCATGTCGCCATATTGTATTATTATCTTTATCCTTAAGAGAAATAAACACTTTACCTAAAAATGAAAGTATATGAAAATGTATAACGTAGAAGATCCAATGGCTTTAGTTTAGATTGGAGAGTTGTACGAGGAATATTAATAAGACAAGTTGGTCGAGATATGCATTGAATCGATTAGAGAGAACTAGCCACGTGACAATGACATGTGCCTTCTCATCTACTCTACATACAAATATACCTTTTCAAGACATTGTAATATACATTTATGTAAGTCATAATAAGAGAAATATAATTAATCATTTTTTTAAAACCCCAAGTATGTGAAGAAACTGTGGGCAAATCATATAAACTTGTTATGACCTATGGGATAATATAATGTATTAATGTATAATGCATTATGCAAAGTATATAATATAGGGAGAATTACAAAACTACATCATTCGAATATTATTTCACAAAACTACACCATTTCAAAATTATTTCACAAAACTACATCTAAAAATTACCAAAATCAAATCTAAATAAACTTTATCCACACAATCTTATCCCCCTTAATACTATACCCTAAACACTAATTAGCGAACCCAAATGAAAAAAATTTAATTTTTATAATTTTTTAAAGGGTAAATCAAGTTTTTAAAATTTTGAAAAAGTATAAATATGTGAAAAATTGAATTATTAGAGTTTTGTAAAAGAATGGATGAAAGTGTGTAGTTTTGTGAATTCCTTTATAATATAAGGTTTATGGAGAATTACAAAACTACACCATTTGAATTACGTTTCATAAAACTACACCATTTCAAAAATATTTCACAAAACTACACATAAACATTCAAAATTAAATCCAAATAAACCTTACCCACACAATCATACCCCTTAATACTATATCATAAACACTAATTAGTGAACCCAAATGAAAAAAATTTAATTTTGGTAATTTTTTAAAATCAAGCTTTTAAAATTTTGAAAGGATGTAAATATGTGAAAAAATTAAATTAGGTGTAGTTTTGTGAAGGAGAGGTTGAAAGGGTGTAGTTTTGTGAATTCCTCTAAGGTTTTAGATTAGATAAATTCACAAAACTACACCCTTTCAACCCTCCTTCACAAAACTACACCTAATTTAATTTTTTCATATATTTACACCCTTTCAAAAATTTTAAAGCTTGATTTACCCTTTAAAAAATTATCAAAATTAAAAAAATTTCATATAGGTTCGCTAATTAGTGTTTAGGGTATAGTATTAAGGGTTTAAGATTATGTGAGTAGAGTTTATTTGGATTTAATTTTGAGTGTTTATGTGAAATAATTTTGAAATGGTGTAGTTTTGTGAAATATAATTCAAACGGTGTATTTTTGTAATTCTCCCTTTAGATTATATAATTTGTTAAATATATAGTTGCAGCGCAGGTCCACTTAATTACCACTAAACGTGCAATCTAACGAAGGGTTTGCTATGTTCATGCATGGGTTGCCATTTTCATACTGCTAACGAACAATATGTTTAAATTCGTTTAATTAAAGCACTACTATTGAATAATTCTCGAAAAGAAATCTAAAAAGAAACTGAAAACTTCCACGAGAAACGGGAGAGGGCCCGCTCTAGTGGGGGCATTGGGTGCAAGACACTAGGACCAACGATTTTTTTATATTTTGTTTTTATTTTTTTTAGTTTTTTTTATAATTATAAGAGATTAAATTTTGGAAATAAAAACTAAGATTTTTTACTAAAAAAATATATGACCCAACTTTTTTGAAAAAATTTCAATAAAAAAAATAACTATAAATACCTATTTTTTTGCCCTTTTTTTGTAAAAGAGTATTAAACTTTTTTTTTCGCACATAATCCCAAAAATTATTTGAGCGGCCCCGGAGAGAGAGAAAGTGGTTTCTAGGGGAGAAGAACCAACTGTGATCATGAGAGAGAGACAGAGAAAGCAAATAGTAATATAGATTTCAATTTTTTCAGACCTTCCAGAATCAGCAACTTGCTTTTTCACATTTTGTCACCTCCCAAAAAAAAGAAAAGAAAATTATTTAAAACATTATTTTTTTTTATTTAAATCTGTAAATTCACTGAACCTTCCTCTCTTTCCTGTTTCTTCTTTGATTCCACAAAGTCTAATCCCAAATATATATTATTTGCTACTATTTTCTTTTGTTTTTATTTCTACTTTGTTGTCTTCTTCTTCATTATATATATATTTGGAACTTTCACCACTTTCTTATTTTCCTTACAAAGAAAGGTTTCAACCTACATTCTCTGAACAAATATTATGCTTAAGCCCATATTTTAAAGTTTCAAACTTTAAGTTCTTCTTCTTCAACATCGTGAAGCATCTCAAGTTTCTGAGTAATTTCATCATCTGGGTTTCTTCAATCAAAGCTACATTTAGAGATCAAGAAACATAAAGCTCGAAGCTTTTTTCATTTGGGTACAATAAAAAAAGCTTTCTTTTAGATGATTCAAGAAATCTCAAGTCTACAAAACAACATTATAAACATTAAAGACAGAAGAATCATGGATATGAGAAGAGATAACAACAAAAACGTTACTTTTCGTGGATCAAATCAAGCTCCTAGCATGATTAACAAGCAAGAATATTTTAAGACATTGTCTTCACAGAACAGTTCAAGGAGGCTAATAACTTCTGCTAATTACTTTAGTTTAGAGTCAATGTTTGTGCTTTTGTGTCTCACAGCTTCTCTTTTGATACTTCCTTTGATTCTTCCTCCATTGCCTCCTCCTCCTTTTATGCTTCTTTTGATTCCTATTGGTATCATGGTCTTGCTTATGGTTCTTGCTCTTATGCCTTCTTCTAAACATGTTTCTTCTTCCACTTATATGTAAACCCAAAAAAGATGAAACCTTTCTTTACATTTAAGAGATTTTGTATAATACTTTCACAAGCATTTGTTGATAGAAAATGAATAATAACTAAAAGCATATATCAAAGAAATAACACAAGTATCTCTGGTCATCACTGTATCAATTGGAAAAAACAAACAACAACTCAAGAATTCTCAAAATCTATGAAATGGGTTTTGATAAATAAGGAAGCTTTTTTGATCAATTCATTCTCCTGACAAGCTCGTTGATGAAGTTCTCTCTGTTTCCCGCATCACCGCCTTCGACGTAATGGTTTCTCTTCTTCTTAAGACCACCGAGGGGCGCCTTCAACTGAAACGGCCAGAGGAAGTTGTTGGCTTCTTTGAAGTGTGGTCCAACGGTCATGATCTCATGGATCAGATCCTCTACGCAGATGATACCGTGCTTGCCTAGAGCTTCATCGACTATCGAGTTGTCTGTAAGTGCTATCCTCTGGTGATTTAGCTTCCCAAATCCTCTCTTGTAGATTAGTTCCTTAACACTTTTCAAGTTTGGGTATCTATGCACACACCAGAGAAATGTTATTCACTTATTAGAGCATAGTCTTGTGGTTAACATAGAGAATAGAGAGAGAGAGAGGATAAGATGAGTTTACCCGTAAGTCACGTAAGGTTCAACACGGCGCAACATGTTTATTGTTGCCTTGTTCACTTTAAGAAACACACCATTGAAGATCTGCAACAAAATGTATTACCACCACAAAAGTTTAACATAAAGAGTCTTTCTAATCTTTTTTATAGATGATCATCAAGCAACTAACACAAGCTAGTTAAACATACAACATATACTATCTATCGATAAATAATATGATATCTTATTATTAGATTGAGAAAGTTACTTGTCTCAAACGCAAGAGCTGAAGAATCTTCTTGGTTTTGGGGTCAATAGCATTAATACTGCAAAAAAAAGACAAACAATGTTTTAAAAAGACAACATAAACTATCAGGACATGACACACACACACACACATAGAAGGTAACACATACCCACGAATACGAATGATAAAGAGCAATTTAGCTTCGGGATCAACATAGAACCCTCCTTTCAACTTAGCCTCACGCTTCAATCGAATCAGCTCATTATCCTACACAACCAAAGACATCAATTACAAACAATCCATCAACATAAAAGAGAGACAGAGACAAGAAAGTTTGTATCTTTAACCTTGTCGGAGTATTCTTTGGCATATTGCTCAGTTCTCTTGAAGATAAGTTTCCTTGTCTCCACAGTCTTCTTCTTAGCAGCTTCAGCTTCTTGTTTCTTAGCCAATGCCCATTCTTCTTCCCTCTTGATCTTCTTAAGCGTTGACTCTGGAATCACTACCTTTGAATCCGCCATTTGAGTTTTACTCTATGAAGATCCCAAAGAAGCAGAGGAGAAAAAGTGAATCTGATAGCGCGCGGCGCAAGAGATTTAGGGTTAATTTCTGCACATAAAAGAAGGCCATTTTTGTAATTTTATTTGGGCTTATTGGGCCTGAATGATATATATCCCATTAGGCTTTCGTCGTAAACTATCGAATAAGATCTCGCCACGTGTTTTAAAAGGGACGGTTCCGATTCAATCTTTATTTCCTTCCCTCTTCCTCTGGTGTTTTAAGAACACACTTCGTCGAGATTTCGATTTTGAAGCGAAAGGGAAGAGAAGAAGAGGAGGAACAAAGAAGAAGAAGAAGAAGAAGTAGCCATGGGGATGAAATTTTTGAACAAGAAGGGATGGCATACGGGGACTCTCCGTAACATCGAAACCGTGTGGAAGGCTGAGCAGAAACAAGAGGGAGAGCAGAAAAAGCTCGAGGAGCTTCGTCTCCAGATCGTCCAAGAACGTGAGCGTTCCGAGTTTCGCGCTCTTCAGGAACAAGCCGGTCTCGTTCCGTAAGTTTTTACATCCCAATCGATTTTGCATCGTATCCAATTTCAGAATTAGGGTTTGGGATTAGAGCTTGTATCTCAGAATCTATGATATGGGTTGTTGATTTTTTTATTGATTTCTATGGAATCTGTGATTTAAATTTGTGGGTCGATCTAAAGGCGTGATTTTTATTAATATTTTTTGTAGGAGGCAAGAGAGATTGGAGTTTTTGTATGATTCAGGATTAGCTGTAGGTAAAGGAAGTGCTAGTGGTTCAGGTGTATCGTTTCAGAAAGAAGAGCAGCCTTTAGCCCAAGCTGGAGATGGTAATAGTAATAGTGAGAAGCCGGACCAATCGGTTCCTGGTGCGTTGTTTGAGGACAAGGCGCAATCTGCTAATGATTCGTGGAGGAAGCTTCACTCTGACCCTTTGCTTCTCATCAGGCAGAGAGAGCAGGAAGCTCTTGCCAGGATCAAAAACAATCCTGTGAAGATGGCTCTTATTCGTAAATCTGTAAGTTTCTCTTTTGTTGAAGGGGTTTTGTGCGGTTTGTGTTTGCAATCGGAATTGTATTGTATTTCTTACATGTTTTTGCCTTTTTTACTTTCTATAGCTATTGACCTGTTGGAGAGTTTTCTTGTTTATAGGTAGAAGAAAAGGGAAAGGATAAAGATGGAAACACAAAGGAGCGCAAGAAAAAGCATAAGAAAAGTGGGAAGCATCACAAGCAATCTTCATCCAGGCACCATTCTGATTCAGAGGAAGATTCTGGTGAAGAGAACAACGGAAGAAAATCCCACCATCAGAAACCACCTGGAACTCACGACAAACACTATGAGCGACGAAGATCAGATTTATATGACGAGTCAAAAAGTCGTGATAAGCATCATGAGAAACCAAGGTCAGATTTGGATGATGAGTCAAAAAGACGAGAAAGTAGTGATAAGCACTATGAGAGACGAAGGTCATACTTGGATGATGAGTCGAAAAGAAGAGAAAGTCGCGACAAGCACTATGAGAGAAGAAGATCAGATATGGATTATGAGTCCAATAGAAGAGAAGGTCGTGATAAGCACTATGAGAGAAGAAGGTCGGATTTGGATGATGAGTCCAAAGAAAGAGAAACTCGTGACAAGCACTATGAGAGAAGAAGGTCAGATTTGGATGATGAGTCCAAAATAAGAGAAAGTCACGATAAGGACTATGAGAGAAGGTCAAATTTGGACGATGAAACAAAACGAGGAGAAAGACATAGAGAACCGCAACTTCACTCCCCCAACATCCGGTCTGAAAGGCAACATGTGAAGAGTTATGGTCAAGAGGATAAGAAAAGGAAAGCAGAGGAAGTAGACAATGGAAAGTATCCCTACAAGTCCAAGGAGAATGAATCCTATCAGAGACGTAAGAAAGTTGGTTCTAAACTAACAGAAGAAGAGAGAGCTGCTAGATTAAAGCAGATGCAAATGGATGCAGATGTACACGAGGAACAGAGATGGACAAGACTGAAAAAAGCTGATGAAAACGATGCAGTGGAAGCTGATAAGAACAAAGTATCTGTTGGCAAAAGCTTTCTGGACGATGCGAATAAAAGTGTGTATGGAGTAGAGAAAGGAGGAAGCTCAACTATTGAAGAGAGTGTGCGTCGCAGAAGTTACTATTCTCAGCGCGGAACTGAAGCTGAAGGCAATGCTTTTCGTCGTTAATGGTGCAAAGTTCAAACACAGTCCCTACACAACAATGTTTCTGTGAAATGTAACCAAATTTATGTCAAAAAAAGTCTGAATTTTATGTCACAATTTTGTCAATCTTTGAAACTCTGTTTCTGCTGTTTCTAGACAGGACAAGAAAAGCTGTTTGGTGTTTGGATATGTGTGGTTTAGTAACGTTATGCCCACCATTGCATAGCCCATTTTGGAAATGTATAACAAGGCGGGTTTACTTACGTGTTGAAGAATTAAAGTTCGGCTTAGGTTTTAATTTTTTCATAAAGCGAATTATGTTTTTACGTGTTGTGTTAATTTGTATAACTGATGTTATTTTGTATGTATTATTAATATGATATGAGTCAGCTTAGATTAACGGAAAAAGGAAAGGTGTTGGATTGAGTGGGACTTGAGACGATGCTTTGTCATTTCTCAATTATGTTTTTTTCATATAATGTGATCATATGATAGTTGAAAAAGAAGAAAGCTTAAACCTTTCTGTGTTTCTTTAACAATGGCTGCAAATTGGACAAGACTTGGTTTCTTACTAACTCTTGTAGTGACAGTAGTGGCTATTCTCACTTCTTCATTCGTCTCCTGCGAAAATGGTTTCTCCGGTTTTAAAATCCATACACACTTGAAACGAATCAACAAACCAGCTCTTAAATCTATCAAGGTCAAGAATTCATAGAAGATATCAGACAAAAAGTTTAAAAATCTTTTCTTTTGTTGAATTTTCTTACAATATTTCTTGGTTTCATAAAACAGAGTCCAGATGGAGACATAATAGATTGTGTCCTAATCACAGACCAACCAGCTTTGTCTCATCCTCTGCTTATTAATCACACTGTCCAGGTTCATAAATGCTTCTTCTTCTTCTTCTTCTTCTTTTTCTTTTTGACTCTGTGTGGTCTTTGTTTTGAAGTATGACATTGTTAATTATGTGTTTATAGATGAGACCAAGTTACATCCCAGAAAGTGTTTTCAATGAGAGTAAAGACGCATCAAACACCAACAATATAACTCAGCTTTGGCATGTGAATGGCATGTGTCCAGATAACACAGTTCCCATCAGAAGAACAACAAAATATGATCTTTACAGAGCTGAATCCATCGATAGTTTCGGTATGAAGAATCAAGAAAGTATAGCTAAGCCAAACTCTTACAATACAGAGAGTATCATTACACAAAATAATCATCAGGTAATATATATTTTTTCATATAAATCATTTTTGTTGTTTTGTCTACTAACCATTTTTTCTTTCCTATTCGCCTTAGCACGCGATAATGTATGTCGAAGATGGAGCTTTCTACGGGGCTAAAGCGAATATTAATGTGTGGAAACCTAATGTGGAAGTGCCTAATGAGTTTAGCTTGTCTCAGATATGGGTTTTGGGTGGAGATTTTGACTCTGATCTCAATAGTATTGAAGCTGGATGGCAGGTACTTCTGCTTTTTTAAGTCTATTGGTTTCTGTTAATTCTGTTATGAACACAAAAACAGGTTATTGTGTGTGTTTTATGATTCAAAGTTGTGTGTGTGTGTGTATGTGTGTTTAAGGTGAGTCAACAATTGTATGGCGATAGTAACACCAGACTCTTCACTTATTGGACTGTAAGTTTCTGAATATTGTCAGTTTAGACTGACTTTTACTCATGTGTGTGTTTTTGAGGTTATTGAAGAATCAGTTTTTATGTCTCACATGTGAAAACAGAGTGATGCATACCAAAGCACAGGCTGCTATAACCTTTTGTGTTCAGGATTTGTTCAAATCAACAAAGAAATTGTATTGGGTGGATCTATCTCTCCTTTATCAGTCTATGATAGCTCTCAATATCAAATTACCATACTTATATGGAAGGTAAACCAACAACAATAACAACAATCCAACTTTTTAGTATATAGCTTTATGAAAAATATGGTTTCTGTTACTTCTCAGGACCAAAGAGAAGGACATTGGTGGTTACAATATGGAGGTGAACACATAATGGGATACTGGCCAGCTTCACTCTTCACTCACTTATCAGAAAGTGCATCTATGATCCATTGGGGAGGCGAAGTGGTTAACACGCAGTCTACGGAGGAAGGACAACACACAACCACGCAGATGGGAAGTGGTCGGTTCGCAGAGGAAGGATTGCACAAAGCGAGTTACTTCATAAACCTTCAAGTAGTCGATGGATCAAACGCATTGAGAGACCCGAAGAATCTTAAAGTTTTCACTGATCAAGAACAGTGTTACAATGTGAAGAGTGGGCGTGGAGGAGGTTCTTTCGGAAGCCACTTCTTCTATGGTGGTCCCGGCCGCAATCCTAATTGCCCTTAAAGAAGATCTTGTCTACTTACTTACATTGCACAAATATCTATTCCAAATTATGATATAACATATATCAATACATATACACATTCTTAAGAGTCAACTAGGGCTTTTTTTATGGTGTGTTTCACTAATTATATGGAGATAAGATACGGAAAAAATTCTTCTAAGAACATAATCTAAATCAAGAATGGCTTCAACTTGACATATTACCACTTTAAGTTGAGGGCTAAATCAAGAATGGCTTCGACTTGACGGATGGTTCGCTTCTTCTCTTGCTGTTTCAACTTTAGTGCTATAGCTTCAGGGTCAAGCCCTTCTCCTTTCTTACCAGCTTCCTCCTCTTCGTCTTCTTCTATTCTCACTTCTTGTAGCAATGCATCCACTTCTCTTACAAAGTCTACTCTCAGAAGGGTGTTGTCTGTCTCAATGGGTGGTCGTATTGGTCCTTGATGCTGCAAACACACACATAACAGAGTGTGTGGCTTCAATAGAATGCAAAGGTAAACAAACAGTTAAAAACAAAGAGACGTAAACGTACCATATCAATGTCGAATCCCTGTGGCATTAGAATGCTGAAGGGGTCTTCTCGAGGGAATGTATCAGCCATTCGTTTTCTGCAATCTTTCAGCCAAGCATCATCTCCAAATCCATCATGCATGTTTAGAAGATCATTCAGCAGTATCATTGCTGGACTTGCTTGCCGTTTTAAGATCTCTGTCTAGATAAGCCAAAATAGATATATAAGGATTCACTTTCACACCTTAGCCTCTCCTAAATGAATCCCAAGTACCGGAGAAACACTAACACTAAGATAGGCTAAAATAACACAACATCTCAAGAAGACAACAACTATCATAGAAAGGCTTAGAAGCATCAACAATAGGTAAAGAAGATGTTGAATCGAAAACAATCCACAGAAACACATACCTCGACTCTTCTGTATAAGAGATCAAGACTTCTTATGGCATCCTTCTCTTCCTGAAAAATAAACACATGAGTGGATACATTACACAATACAACAATGACCACATATATAAATGATACAAGAACAAATCTTTACATCACGGCGAGCAAGGTCAAGCCGGTTCCAAATAATCATGAGAACAAGCTCATCAAGTTCTCCTTTCTCAGCTGCTTCTTCAATTCTCTACAACAAAACATTCTCCAACATAAAGCAATCAACTTTCTTTAATGTTTCTTTAACTACAAGAAACCATTGTTACCTCTTCGACTTCTTCAGCAGCTGTGATGAAGCTAGAGACAAGCTTTCTAGCTTTCCTCAAATCTTCCTCAGGTAACTCCTTTAACCTCGTGCCGATTTCGCGGTACTCTTCAACTTTTCTCTCTTCTTCTTCATCTTCCTCATGTTGCATCCTCCTAAGCTCTTTTGTCTTCTCTCTCTGTTTAGCTTGCCACTCCTAATTACCCAAAAACACCATTTTTTAAGAAAAGAAAAAAAACAGATTGAAACAAAAACAATGAGAAGACGAATGATTACATCGTCGTAATACTCAGGTGGCATTCCTTCTAGAAGAACTTCTTGTTCTCCGTCTTTACCTAAGCATCTTCTTCGCGATTTAGCTGAGAAATCAAAATAGATTGAAGAGTTTAGTAGATGAAAACGAACTGGTTTTTGGAGAATAGGAGAAATTTGACCTGTAGAAATCGAAATCGAAAGGTCTTTAGAAGTTAGCTTCGTCTTCGATAATACTTTAGAGGAAACTGGTCGGTGACTGAACAGAGGAGATGCGCATGTTAGCGACAACGACGTCGACGCCATAGTTTTTGAGCTTTTTGAGTTTTCTACCGGAGACGGCGTAATCCTTGTGAGTAAAATTTAAAATCTCATTCTCATCCCCTGGGGTTTAGTCTATCACAATTTAGTCCCCTTATTTTTGAATTGTTAAATCAAACCCTTTCGTGTGTATTCTATTACAAGTTAGTCCCCCTTAGTTTCAAAACTCTTAATTTAATCCCTTCACAATGTAATCTATTACAAATTACTCCCCTTAGTTTCAAATATGTTAAATTAAACCCTCCGTAATATGTATATTACAATTTACTCCCCTTTAGTTTCAAATATTTTAAATTAAACCCTTTGTGAGTTTAATTTAACAAATTCGATTTGTATCAAAGTTTAGACGGCTAAAATTGAATGAAAAATAAGAATAGTGAACTCCACTCTCTAAATAATTAAATAGATGGATGACATGAGTTTTTAGTATATACTAATATCCACTATATGGTTTGCATATAGTTTATTTCTCATTAATTCGCATTGAACAAGTCTCCAAGTCCGCGTAAGAGCATTTAAATATGACAACAATATTTATTTTCCTCAAAATCGATATGTATATGCACAAATATCAAATCTCTAATATATATTTTAACCAAACGCGCCAAAAAAAAATATTGTTTTACATGGACTTTTAAAATAAGTTTTGACTTCTGAATCAAAGTTTATATATATAATATTTTTGTGTAAACTAATATGGCCTCTCCTTACAATCATAGGCTAATGTTTACAAGAAGTAATTTGTTGATATGGCTTCTTTGGCAAAACAAAAGTCAACTATTATTTAATGTGTTTGCAACTTTTAATATATATATTTTTTTTTATATATGTCATTTTTCTGTATAAATAATGTGTTCATTCGTCTGCTTCCCTGTGCATATAAGTACTTTGAATAACTATTTAATTAAAAAATAAACCAACGACAAAACAGTTCTTTTTGTTTTTTTTAAAGCACAACATGGCAAATATCTGCGTCGACACCTCAGACATGTGTAGATGAATGAGCTCATATATATATATATATATATACTTAATTAGATTACAAACTAAAAAGTGGGATTAATTTGTTTAACTTGTTAGAAGGTAACTGTGTTTAGGAAAAATAAAGTTCTGGAAGAGAAAAAAAAAACTCTGAATCTAGTGGAACATTCACTCTAGTTAATTAGGTTTTATATTGTTTTGGATATATACAAATAAAAGAACTTTGATATAGCTAGAAAGCATCACCAACCCCTATCTCTTATTTTAATTTCCAGAATAATTTGGTTGGGATTCAAGTGACAGTTTCCTGAGTTAGTTATTATTGGGAGATCGACCGAAGTTAACCAGAAGATAAACCGAGATGAAATATCCGGTTAATGAATATATCGTAGAGATATGTTAATATCTCCGATTAGGAAGTTTGTCATTATCAAGAAATATATTATTTACATTTAAGTCTATTGATATTCGAAAATTAGGTTTAGATATTCCCTATATAAACTAATGTGCTTTGTAACTTTATTCTCATGAGAGTCTAATAATAATTCTTCCTAAACACTTTCGTGTTCTTACTCTCATCAATTTATCAGTTATTGACCCCAAATTAAATAAATTCAATATAAAAAATTCATAAGATTAGAATTTCCATCTATTAATACTATCATAAGAAGTTCTATAGAAATTTATATTCTATGTTTGATGTCATTAGCCAAACGAATATAATAGTAATAAATCATTTTAATTAACATATGTATAATCATTTGCATTAACATCTATAAATTATAGAGAAGTATAACACTAGTGAAAGAAATATGTACATATATCATCAGTACATGCATATTAAAATGGAAACATGATTATGATTAAACTACATATAAGGAAACCAAATCGATCCCAGAAATCAGAAAAGAACATGCCGACAATTAAACACTTTAAAAAGGTTAGAACCCCAAAAGAATACTTTTAATGGATGACCAAAGATATACATATATATATATATAGTTTGATACTTAATTATATGATAATTTAGTAATTATATAGTTTAGAATTCTCGTCAGTTGGATGATCACAAATCATACATTTCATTATTTTATTCCTACTGTAAAAAAAAAAAATGATCTCATGTAAATAATATGATATATACACTTGAAAATTTGATTTGAATCAAGTCGTTGTTGTTGTTATGTCATGGAGGGCAAGTCCATCGTTGTTTCGTCTAATACCTTCTTTATCATTTTCATATTCAACTATATATATATATATATGTTTTTAATTTAATGTTTTTGACTTACCAACAATCCTATATTTTAAAAACCTATACAACCCACATATATATAATCACACAACCGCCGCATTATTATTCTATAACATACCAATTATTCGTCTAAACCCAAAAAAGATCAAATATTTTCTCAATCTTCTCTATTCTTTCTGAATGGTAAGAGAATCAATGGAGATAACCCATCGATATCATCAAAGTTATAATCATCATGAAGGTTCAAGTTCTAGGGTTTCAATGAACAAGAACTCACAAATAATAACCAAGATCAAGCCTAAGATCCGAATCATCCATATATTCGCACCGGAGATTATCAAGACCGACGTCAAGAACTTTCGTTCACTAGTCCAAAGCCTAACCGGTAAACCTCCGCCGCCTGGAGAGGCCAAAACCGGTAAAAAGAGAGCTAAACCGAGAATTACGTCTCAAGAACCGGTTTATGGAGGTCAAGAACCGGTTAACAGGCTTTCTTCTTCCGGTTTCACCGGTTTATTAACAAACGGAGAAAACCATCAGGTTAAAGAAGAGTGGGGATCAGGTGATCAGGCTACTACTACTACTACTTCTAACAACACAAACACTTACTTTGATTTAGAAGGTTTGATTCATGATGCAGAAGAAGATTACTTCTCTTCGTATCCTATAAGATCTTCTTCTTCTTCACAAGTCGAAAGCTTCATCTTTAACAACAACAACAACAACAATAACAACTTTGATACAAAGGGTCATAACTCTTCCTAAATTATATGATTTGTGGAAGCAAAAGACATAGAAATATAGTTTTGAACTAGAAGTTAAGATTTGGTGGACTAACTTTGCCAAGCTTGAGAGGAGTAATGATGAAGAGTTTTATTAACAATTCTAATTAACAAGTTCAAAAAATACGCGTGGATGTGTTGATATGGTATAGCTTCATGGATTTGCTACTATATTGGAAGTGTTAATTAATTCTTTGGTGTGTGTTTGCGTGTGTATGTGATTTGATTATTTGATGTATTTTTTTTGGGGAGATTGTATGGTAATTAGAACAAATTAAGTTTGACTATATTTGGTATTAAGCATTTTTTGTTACCTATGTGACTTGTTAATTTTTACACAACACATTTTGTTGCTCTTGGTAAAACTAGTTTTAATGAATTTTGAAAAACAATTAGAACTTATAAATCTGTAAGATTTTTTTTTTAAAAAATTATATGGAAATGACAACAATTTGGTTTTAATGTGTAAACGTTCAGACAATTACATCCTATATAAATTTTACTGTTGTTAGATGAGACAAAACATCTCCAATATAGAATTGTGAAAAATTAATCAAAAATTCGACAGTGCCAGATTCATATATGCAAAATTAAACATGATGATATATGAAATTCACATAAAAATATACGTATAGTGTTAAGTGATTCACCAAAATGTATTTAACCTAAGCAAGTATTTATGCTAAATGACAAGTTAGACTAGTCGATAATTAGAGTTTAGTTTTGTACACATGTTCCTATATATATATATATATTGATTAGTCTAATCTTTCTTGCAGTAGAAGTCTAGCTAGTTTATGTTTGGTTATCATAAGATTGAACGATAAAACCCAATTTCAATATATCAAAAAAGAGAAAATATACAATTTTAAACCTGTCTTTTCTAGTTCTGGAAACGTTTGGTTGCTTCAAATAAAAAAATAATATAATTAGAAGAAAATTAATCTAAATTACAACAGCGCGAAATTGTGTGTTAAGATGACTATTTCATATCAACACAAAATAATTAGGTTTACTTTTCGAAAAGGCACAAAAGGCCAAAAGTCACACCCAGTGGGCCATTACTGACTTCTGACTCTTAACCGTTTTATTCCGGTTTACTATCCGTGTCCCGGTTTAGTTTGGTTTGCCTTATCAAACTTCTCGAAGGTCAAAATCGGAATTTTCATTTTATATAAAATACAGCTACTCTGACATTTGTACATCTTACGCAGACAACTAATTTTTCAACAAAATCGATTTTTCCTTTTCTCTTCTCTTCTCCGATCGCCGACAAGCTCCCGAATCTCTGGTACGTTCTTCACTGCGATTCTCATTCATTTTTTGATCTTCCTTAGTTTTTTCAGAGAACTATATCACCGTTTTCTTCTGGAATCTGAAAATCTCCCGTAGAAATTGGCTTCGTTGATCGAAACTTTGAGTTTCTTCAAAACCTTTGCTCTCGTTTATAAGTCGTTTTTGCTTCTGATTCGATGTTTGTTGATTGCTTAAGTTTCCATGGATCTACTTTGTTTTGGTGGATACTCTCACAGGTTTTTTGGAGTTTTGGAGAATGGTGTTTTTTCGCAGCGTAACGGCCATTAATAGGCTGAGATCTCGCGTTGTGAGTAATTTTTTTTTAGGATTCTACAAGTAGAATTTTAAAATTTTAGGGTTTGTTCTTGTTTGTTGATTGGATCTATGTGATATATAAACCAGGGTCAACAATCTTCGCTCAGCAATTCTGTAAGATGGATTCAGATGCAGAGCTCTACCGATATGGTAATTATCTGCTTTTGTTCTATGTTTCTGTATGCATATGATCTTGTAGTGAAAGTATGTTTCCCTGTGTTTTCTGTGCTGAGATTGCTTTTGTTTCTGCTGCTTGTGGATGGTCTTTGTTCATTTTGTTTAAAATAATGTGTCAATGCAGGACCTGAAGTCGCAGCTGCAAGAGTTAATTCCGGAACAGCAGGTAAGCTTTGCCTCCACTTACATGAAATAAATGTCTTTATATATGATATTGAGATTTATTTACTGAATTTGTAAATTATTGCTACGTTTGGTTGAGATTGTTTCTAAGTTAAGTAAGGCTACTTGTAGTGAAACTCTTTTTTTGTTTTCTAGCTCTCTCTTTCCTCTTATAAGATTTGCTATTTCAGGACCGTCTGAAGAAACTGAAGTCAGAACATGGGAAGGTCCAACTGGGAAACATCACTGTTGATATGGTAGAAACATGATGATTCACGTGTTTGGTTTGTTTATATAACCCTTCCTTTATGACTCATTTTAATCTTTTGTTGAATTAAGGTTATTGGTGGGATGAGAGGGATGACTGGATTGCTCTGGGAAACCTCATTGCTTGACCCGGAAGAGGTACTGATAAGTCATAATTACGTGTATATAGCTGAAATTGCTTGCTGGATTTATATATCAGATGCTTCTACTTTCTGTTCAAAGGCTTATTTCTGTTATCTTATCATTATTTCAGGGAATACGCTTTAGGGGCTTGTCAATTCCCGAATGCCAGAAAGTTTTACCTGCCGCACAATCTGGAGGAGAACCATTGCCCGAGGGTCTTTTGTGGCTTCTATTAACAGGAAAGGTGTGACTTTCTGTACATTTATATGAGTTGTCAATGTGCATGTCCTAACGATTAGTTTCCTTCAATGTATTATCTTATACTACATTTCATTCCCCTTTTCTGATAGGTACCTAGCAAAGAGCAAGTTGAATCACTTTCGAAAGACTTGGCAAACCGTGCTGCTGTGCCAGGTTTGGATTTTCACTTTCTGCCTCTGCATGTTTGTGAACAAACTAGTCTGTTTATTTGTTCATCCAAAAAATGTTTAGAAGAAATTGTTTAGCAGAAATGAAAGCTATATGTGTTCTTGTTAACCTTGAACTCATTCTCAACTTGTTTTTATTTGCAGATTATGTGTACAATGCCATCGATGCCCTGCCTTCCACAGCTCATCCAATGACACAATTTGCTAGCGGCGTTATGGCTCTCCAGGTGCTGTTTTCGATACTTGGATTATTGATTGCTTGTTCTTTTTATGATGTGTTAAACTGTATACTTCTTTTTTTGCTATAAGGAAAATATCTTTCAGCTGAATGATAATTTACTTTGGCTGATATCCAGGTGCAAAGTGAGTTCCAAAAGGCATATGAGAATGGAATCCATAAGTCAAAGTATGCTTTTAAAGTTACTGGTTTAGTTCTTGATAGCATTTGAAATTACCTGGCAATGTCATTATAACAAAAGTCTCACTGTCCAGGTTCTGGGAGCCAACATATGAGGATTGTCTCAACCTGATTGCCCGTGTTCCTGTTGTAGCTGCATATGTTTATCGGAGGTTAGTCAAGATTAGATATTTTGTACTCTTTTGTGTTTCTTACAGCTTCTGGTTGTTGCGTTGCTTAGTGTGCCCTATATTAGTGAATTGGTCGTCCAATATTTTGTTATATGTTCACCTTTCCACCCAATCATTGCAGGATGTACAAAAATGGTGATTCCATTCCCTCAGATAAATCTTTGGACTATGGTGCAAATTTTTCCCACATGTTGGGATTTGATGATGCTAAGATGAAAGAACTCATGAGACTTTACATCACTATCCACAGGTCTGTATTAATTTCTTTTTCCATTCATGTCTACAAAATAACTTTTTCTTGTTGTTTTCAAGACTGATAATTATGATGCAGCATGATAAATTATTTTACCGGTTTTTGATTTTAGTGACCACGAAGGTGGTAACGTCAGTGCTCACACTGGTCACCTGGTATGTATTCTTACAAACTTTTTATATGCTAACTGTGATGTTTTAGTTCTTGATGCGATTGTTCTACATGTAGTTCTAAGTTCAAATGCTTTGATTGACCTACTACGCGATCTGATGGTTCATCTTTTTGCTAATAATGCTTCTGTATGTAGGTTGGTAGTGCACTTTCAGATCCATATCTATCATTTGCAGCTGCATTAAACGGTTTAGCCGGGCCACTCCATGGTTTGGCTAATCAGGTAATACTCCCTTGCCAATATGTTGATTAGCTCCTATATTGGTCAATCTATGGCCGAACTTGTTGTCTCTGTTGTGTATTATATAGGAAGCGTTTGGAGGGACCATAATCTTCATCTTTATATTCTGTCTTGTTGCAACAGGAAGTTTTGCTTTGGATCAAATCAGTTGTCGAGGAATGTGGAGAAAATATTTCAAAAGAACAGTTGAAAGAATATGTCTGGAAAACATTAAACAGTGGCAAGGTAAGCACACAACATACTAAATTACAATTGGCACTTGAATCCAGATGGATCATTAGAAACAGAGTGAATATCTTGTCAGTCTCATTGATATTGTCAGAAATTGTTGGATCCTGTTTCAGCTAATCTGGGTTTTGTCAATCATACTTTCATTCTTGTATGTGTTTACATTACAGGGATAGTTTACCATACAATTAATTGTCAAGGCTCGGTTTGTCCACAGGTTGTTCCAGGATATGGACACGGTGTTCTTCGCAAAACTGATCCAAGATATGTATGCCAAAGAGAGTTTGCGTTAAAGCATCTACCCGATGACCCTCTTTTCCAGCTGGTAACTTTGATATTTGTCTTTAACGCTCTTGTAAAGTCCTAGCATTGTGCAGTGGCTAACAAAACCTTCATCTTTATAGGTCTCAAAGCTTTATGATGTTGTGCCTCCTGTTCTCACTGAACTCGGAAAGGTTGTATTTTTAATCTTTTCTCGTTTACATCATTTCATAGAAATTATGACACCTGATCCACGAATAACTCAATGGAGAGGTCTCGTGGAAATTCAAGTTCATATGTTTTCTGAATCATGTGATGGCTTGGTACTGTAGGTGAAGAACCCATGGCCAAATGTTGATGCTCACAGTGGAGTGTTGCTGAACCACTATGGTCTAACCGAAGCAAGGTAAGAAGCAGACTTCTGGTTTAATGTTGCGTTAGCATATTGTTTAGCCTTTTAAGCTAGCAACTCGAGTATAATATTGCGTGTGTGTGTTTATAGGTACTACACCGTGCTCTTTGGTGTCTCGAGGAGTCTTGGTATCTGCTCTCAGGTATATATACATTACACAGACTTTCTTACTACTACACACCATAATGAAATAAAGAGTAATATGCTAAGCTTTGTCTTATTTGTGTATTGGTTCATCAGCTAATATGGGACAGAGCTCTTGGACTGGCACTTGAGAGGCCAAAGAGTGTTACAATGGACTGGCTTGATGCCTATTGTAAGAAAGCTTCATCTGCTTAAGCCACCACAGAGTCCCCTCTCATGTTCAAACAAAAAGCCACACGTTCTCTTTCGATAATTTTTTTTCCTATTCTGAGAAATACTTTCAAAGTGCAAATTTGCACTCACAGAAAAACTCGTGATAATAAATAAACAGTTGTATTCAACAAGTATCACAGAGACACCTCTTGTGATTTGATAGGCTTTTGTCTTGAGGCCCATTGGTCGTAGACGGTAGACATTCTTTTTGCATTGAAGATCGGACCTGAACCACACTATATAACAAAAAAAAGCACGACCACTGGTTTTTTGTAGGCGTATGTCTTGAGGCCCATGAAGTCCAATATTTTGGTTTGATCTGAATTGAATACCTAATTACGACCACACATGTCCATCTCTAATTAAAAAAGACCATGCTAATGCTATATACAAAAAAGCAAACAATACAAATAACAAAATAATAATAATAATAAGAGAAATAAAGGAATAAACGTCGCTAAAACCTGCGAATGATTTGGTTTGTGAGAGAGGAGAGTCTCTAAAAAAAAAGAATATTATGGAAGGAAGAAGAAGGCATGAACAATAACAACGTCTATATTAATATTTGCAGTAGTGATGATTACAATATAATGGACGAAGAAGCTGATAACAAAAACACTAATCTAAATCTCGATAACCAAGCATGGGCCACGTGGGAGGAGCTGTTATTGGCATGCGCCGTTAAACGACACGGTTTTGCTGACTGGGACTCCGTCGCTACGGAGGTTCAATCCCGGAGCTCCATCTCCGGTTTCCTCACCTCCGCTAATATTTGTAAGCAAAAGTACAGAGATCTCAAACGCCGCTTTCATAAATCCGACGGCGGCGAGAGCGATGCGGCGGCGGCGGAAGAGGAAAATGGAGAAGAAGAGAGGATCGGTAATATCTCTTGGCTTGAAGAACTACGTAAGCTTCGTGTGGCGGAGCTCCGCCGTGAAGTTCAACAATATGACGATTCGATACTGTACGGGACAAAGACTCTCTCTCTCTCTCTCCGTCGAGTTTTTTTTTTATGGATCTAAGTTTTATTTTTCTCGTTCTAAATTATTTTTATCGATTTGTAGATCGCTTCAGATGAAGGTTAAGAAATTAGTGGAGGAGAGAGGAGGTGACCATAAACCAGATCTGGTAGAAGACAGATCTGAACACCGTAAAGAGGTGGTTTCGACGGCGGAGGAGGAATCTGACCGGGAAAACAGATCGATGAACGAGTCCAACTCCACAGATTCCGGCGATAAAACCAACGGAAAAGACGAGCCGAGTCAGACTCGCGATGACTCGTGTGATGATAATAATCCAGATCTAGATCCGGTTTATACGACGGAGGAAGGATCGGAAGCGAGTCACTCAGGCAAGACGGAGACGTCGGGAAGTAAATGGAAGAGGAAACGACGGGAATATACAGACGGCGGCAAGGATAATAACGACGGCGATATCGGATCGGAAGCGAGTGAATCGCAGCCGTTTATTGGACTGCTTGATCTGATACGGTCCCATCCGCGTGGATCTCTGTTCGAACGCCGGCTTCATAGCCAGGTATGCAATTATATTTTATTAATTTATCTTTTATTTTCTTCAAATTATTTATTAATTATTACGCATTATATTCTCTTTTTCGTTTATTTTATACAAGAAATCAAGCTTTTTCCAACGTAATTAAGTGGAGTAATAAGTATAGAAACTATAATTTAATTCTTATTCCATTTCAGTAAATCCATATATATGAGAGAAAATGACATACTTAGGAAACATAAAAGCGAAATGTTCTTATATAAAGTTTTTTTTTAGATATTATAAATATGTGAAGTAATATTCCCTATGCTATATGGAATCTATATATATTTAACGTCCATTTTTAAAATTTACTGTACGATTTAATATGGTAACGTTTGTTTATATAAATATGGAGAGTGGAAGAAAATAATTAAAAAGTTATCTAACCCACTTTCTTACATAGGCATATTTAGAACACGTGGCTGAATCTTAGCGTATCATTGCTTTGTCGTGTCTTACTGTTAGATTTTTCTAGTTTCCGTTAAGGCCTATTGAATATGGGCTGTTAATTATGCCTAGTGGGCTTTATTTATTTTCAAAACTCATAAGATTATTATCATGCAGGAAACTAAGGATTATAAGAGCTTGGTCAAGCAACATTTAGACATTGAGACAATACATAGAAAGTTGAAGCAAGGATCATATGATTCTTCAAGCATCACTTTTTACAGAGATCTACAGCTTCTCTTCACAAACGCCATTGTCTTTTTCCCTTCATCTTCCTCAGAATTTATGGCTGCTCACGAATTAAGAACCGTCGTTTCTGAAGAAGCAATGAAACAGACCAGAGAATCTGGTCCAAGATTGGTAAGCCAGGAAGAAGCATTAGCTATGACTGGTATCAAAGCAGATGCTGAAACATCAGAATCGTCCCTCGCGAGACGGAAATCTTCTTTGGTTCCTCTGATTGTTTGTAAGAGGAGAAGTTCTTTTTCCGCCAAGGCTTCTCCATCGTCATCAAGCTTGAGCCACAAAGAAGAGGCATTATCAGAGGAGAAAGAAAACATTGCAACTGGTGTAAGAAGCTCGAGAAGAGGCAACAAAGTGGTTGATTACGCTATGGTTATAGCTAACAATACCAAAGCGGGGAGGGGGAACAGCAAACAGAAACAGACAGAGCCGAAATTAAATGATGATGCTAATGACAATAGTAAGCAAGAGACGGGTAAAACAGAGAAGAAGATGGTTTCATCAGATAAGAAGAAGAGTGTTGCCGACTTCTTGAAGAGGCTAAAGAACTCTCCGCAAAAAGAAGGTAAAGACCAGAGTAAGAGCTCTGAAAACGGTAAGAAAGAGGGTAAAAAGAAGGCTGAGGTAGAGAAAACTCCGGTGAAAAAATCTCCCGGGAGACCACAAAAGAAAGCAGCCGCGGCAGCAACTGCCTCGAAAAAACGAGGTAGAGAAAGCACGGGAAAGGATAATAAACAGCCAAAGAAAAGAAACCGAAAATGAGAATTGAAAACTTCTTTTTCCCCATTTGGGTAGGCTTTTTACAAGAGGTTCAGCACTTGTAATTCCATATAATATGCTTTGGGGTATTTTTTTATCTTAATTCTAACATTTAGAAGTAATATTTTTCATAGTTATTTGATTAGGGAAAGTGTATCTTGGTTTCTTGTCATTAGGAAGATTCATTCCTTAGTTTTACCTACAAAAAGCTATGGAGAACAACATACAATAACAGTTCCATTGAATATATATGTATATATCCAACAAAATCAACATCTGGCTAAAGCTAATCATCTCTAACATCAACAAACAAATGCAGTCAGATACCACAAAAAAAGGGAAACATCAAAAGAAGTTGAGACTCTGACCTTTTGATCTCAACATATGATTCCACTGTGCCTTGGCAAAATTGCTTGCTTCAACACACAAATTACCTATGGAAGCCACCTTCTGTACAAAAAAAATCACAGAATAAGAGTTTTAGTGAATACATTTTGCCTTAAAGATGCTAAAAGGCTGATATATATATATAAACACTTGCCGTTTTCTCCATCGGATATATCTCCTAGCTTTGCGATAGCACCCACAAGCGCAAGTTCTTGCTCCTGAATCATAAGTTCATAATAAGTCATTTTTATGTGTATAAACACAAAATTTAGAAAGAAAGAAAAAATATATGTTGTTGTATCCATCATCAAACCTCCAATAGTCTCTTAGCTCTCTCAACTTCTTGAGGATCTGGATTGTGTGAACCAAGTACTCTCTCCACCTATAAGAAACACCATCATCATTTGAGATATAACCATAATTACCGCTATGTAAAACTCGCCTTAAATCAATTAGTTACCAACCTCTCTGATTAGGACATTTGTTTGGCGGATTCGTATATCAAGATGTTTCTTTTTTCCAGTTCCATTCTGTGAAGTTCTGAAATCTTTTCTGATAGTGTTCTTTGCCAAAACGCTTCCTTGTTGCTGAACACTGCTTGGTCCTGTAGTAGTTCTATTCAAACCATGACTTTGACCGTTATAGCCATATCGGTTACCAACCCCGGGATCCTCTCCTATCCACTCAATATCCCCATGAGATATCTGTAAAAGAATTAAAGATCAAAGTTTAAAACCTTTTCCTCACAAATTTTAAGAAGAATACTGATTAAAGAAGTAACTTACCTCTGATAGATTAACCCATTCCCATGCTTCATTAAGTGTTCCCATTTCATAAACTAAAGCATGACCCTAACATAAAACATTTGAAGACTAGTTAAACATTTCTAAAAACTTGCATATATAGAAATACTGAAACTTTATGCCAATTTAAGAAGCCACGTACCTGTTTTGGATCATACCTGGTGATGATAGCTTCGTAAAATCTATTGTCTTCAGGCCACTTCGTTCTAACTCTTCTTCCTATAAATGACTCAGGATCGGTTCCGTTTGTGGGTTCACTTGAACTAGTAGGACCTGATGGTAATCTGTTCATGACTTGTCCTCGTGGAGGTTGATCTAAAGGATTGTATGAGATGGGTTTTGCGGAAGACGAACCAGGGAAAACCTAGAAATAGAGGGAAAACTCGTAATGAATTCTGTTTCGGACAAAGAAACAACAAAAGATACCACCAACTTTTTAAACTCACTGGTTTATGCTTTTTTCCCTTGGCATCAGGAATAGATCCTCGTACAGCTGCCGATGAAGCAAACGGGCGACTGGGATCAGCTTGAGGACGAAGAGAAGGCAAAGAACCGGCGAATGGTTGAGAAGGAATTGGATGGTTTGGTTTGTGCTTCTTAACAGAAGCTGAAACCGAAGGGCTTGGCAATGTATGATGAACCACTTGAGCAGCATTGCGCATACTTGGTTGCATTCCTCCAGATTGTCTCCATTCCCTAATAAAAGGTAAATAAAACATATGTTAACCGACAGAAAAAGAACGAAACTTTATACTACTCAATCAAAATAAATGCTCTCAAGATTTGAGGTCTCGCCTTATCCTTTGTATTGTATCATCCGTGTTTACACGGCCTAGAAGCTCTCTATGCTCCTCATTCGATAATCTCAACTCTTTACGGAGTTCTGTTATTAGACTTTCTTTTTCCTAAACGAAGATACATACCATATCATCATCATCATAATAATGTAAACGGAAACTAGCAGAAAAGTAGACACTAGACGGTATCTAAGAGTACCCATGTAATTGCATCAGCTTGGGCTTTAAAAGCTCTTAGAACAGAGATATAAGCTTCCTTCTCAATCTGGTGAATCTGAGCTTCCATATCAGCAGAAACATCATCATACATATTTGGATAAGAAGGAGGAAGATTCGTAGCTCTTCCATTACCAGAGACACGTCCTCCTCCTCGTGGAACCCTATGAGACGGAGGCAAATCATCATCAGTTCCTGCAAGAGAAAATTAATCAAAGTTTTGAACTTTTACACTATCAATCATTATAACACATTCAAATCATAAACTGATATACAAAGAGAAGACCCAACATTCATTAAACCCTAATTTTTTCAGCGACTTGAGAGTACAAAGTAGCTAATCTACACGAATATCGGGAACTAACCGCTGCTATCAAACGATTCGTAGTCCATCAAGAAGCTTTTGAAACTCTACTCTTCACTGAGATTCGCGAAGCAAGAGAGAAAACACACAATGTTGAACTCGAATTTGACTAGAAAAGACTCGATTTTTTTATGGAGCTTCTTTATCTTCTCGAGTAAAAACTGATCAATTATCTTGCTCCGTCGAAGAATCCGAGCTCCATTAGGTATGATTCAGCTTAAAGATTACAGATTTGAGGTAAGCTTATAATTTCCTAAACAAGGGAAGAGAGAAGACAGTGTTCTTATACAGAAAAAGAAATAATAAAAACCTTTTTTTTTTTTGAGAAATCAGATTCGTTCTCATTAATATAACGAGGAAAATCGAAACGCCGTCGTTTTCAGTTCTGGGCTTTCGTAGAGATTTGTATTAATATTTTATTAGGGTTTGTAATATAAATCTCAAAAGTCTAGATTCTGTGAAGGCGTTAAACCCAAACCCATATTGCCATGAACTTTTATTGACAAAAGTAGTTTCATCAAGGCCCGATAATTTTTTTTTTGTCAAACTAAGGCCCGATAATTAAAAACAAAAAAATTCACAAATCTAATTTAATATTTTTACGTATTTACGCATTTTCAAAATTTTAATAGATTGATTTATCTTTAAAAAAAGGTCGACGATTTTTTTATCCCAAAGAATAGCAATCCACACTGAATCCCCATAAACTCTCAACCTCTACATATAAACCCTCAAACTTACAAAATTTTATGATTGTCCATCCGAACTCATTAAAATCTAATTAATTCTACATTTGGCCAAAATTGCAATTAATACATTAATAAATTGTGTTAAAAAAACCCGATTATAATTTGAATTTTGTGCGATTACGATTCAAAACCACTAATCTAAGATTTCTATATTTTTTGCGTGTTAGATCCACGTTTTTGGATCGTAATCGGACAAGATTCAAGTCATAATCGGGTTTATTTAAACACAATTAATTAATATATTAATTGCAATTTTGGTCAAATGTGTAATTAATTAAATTTTAATGAGTTCGGGTGGACAATTATAAAATTTTGTAAGTTCAGGGATTTATATGTAGAAGGTGAGAGTTCAGGGGGATTCAGTGTGGTTAGCTACTCTTCAGGAGTAAAAAAATCGTTAACCTTAAAAAAACTATCAAAATTAAAATATTTTCATTTGAGTTCGTTAATTATTGTTTAAAATATATTATTAAATGGTATAATTGTTTGGATAAAGTTAATTTAATTTTAATTTTGAGTATCTATAATATAAAAGAAGAAGAACTCTCTCCATATGAGTGACACATCATCAACAATATTAAATACAAAAATAAAATCAAAAATTTGATAAAATTCATTTATTAATAAAAAAACCATTAAATACATAAAACTATTTAATAATAAAATGAAACATTACATTATATATATGCAATAAAAAACATATACAAAATTCAAACTTACATATATATAGATAAATAAAGTTTAAACATTATAAATGTAAAATTCAAATACTCCATGACTACACATATAAATACGTAAATTGTTATCAATAATCTTCTTAAACCAAATATTAATAATCATTTAAAATATCAACCGAAAACATAACCTTCATACAAAATAAACAAAAACACATGTTCTAATAACATTAAAGAAAAGAAAACAAATTATGGTGCAATTTGGAAAACGGGTTAAAATCTCCACGTACAACATAAATAAATGTATTGTGGACAAAAATAAATGATTAATAGTAAAAAAAAATAATATACACAACAATCTTTACTTCTATGTATATTAAAAAAGTTTGTAAAATTAGATTTCATCACATATTAATATCCTAATAGTTTTTTATTAAACTAAAATATTCATTCAAAATTACGTATAAACAATTTTATGTTCATTAATTTGGTAAAATAAAATGGATTGTTTATATCTAATATTAAAACAAATACCTATTACAATAATAAAACATTTTACAAGATAAACCACAAACAGTCATAAACAAAATATAAATGTTTTTTGAAATTACTATAAAATATTGAAAAATATTCCGCGCAACGCGCGGGTTTTATCCTAGTTTAGATTAATTTTGAAAATTGACTATAAAATGTGATTCAAATGGTATAGCTTTGTAATTAACCACAAAAAGTAATGGTAATTTTTCTAACACGTCTTCACGTTTTGTTAAAAGATTAGCACATCTCGTAAATGTCTGAAAGACGTGTAATAATGATCAATTGATTTGTATAATTACAGTTACTATAAATCAGCTTTAGATAATCAATAGCTGTTAAAATAATTTTTTTTTTTCAACAAATGTTTTGCTATTTTACCCTATTTGAAAGATAATCTAGATACGGTTAGTTGAATTTTTATTTTACTAATTACTTGGACAAAAAATAGAAATGTCATCATAATCTCTCTCCTACTTATCAGAACATCCTTCACAAAAATGAAAATTTTCTTTAAATTTCTATTTATAGAAGAAAAAAGCAATTTCTCTTCCCTATATAAACCACATCCCACTTTTATTTCATATTCATAAAGGAAAAAAGAAATTAAACAATCAAAAGAAAATTAAAGAATGAGAGGAAAATATATTTGTTTACTATTGGTCATTGTATTGGCTTGTAGTGAAGTTCTTGCAAAGAATAACACTTCAATACCAAAATTAAAAAGAAGTGATTTTCCAAAAGATTTTATATTTGGTTCTGCAACATCTGCTTACCAAGTAGAAGGAGCTGCTCATGAAGATGGTAGAGGACCAAGTATTTGGGATACATTCTCTCAAAATTATCCAGGTTTTTATTTATTTATTTTGATGTATTTTTTACAGTTTTTTTAGGATCTGTTTAATATTTTATATTTAAGATCCTTTAATCTAGTTTAAAATATGTGCCAATTTTGCTTTTCAAGATGAGATTTGGTGTGAATTGTCCCTTGAAAATAGAGGGAAAAAAAAGCTCAACTACTCTTCTTTTAATTATTTGATTAGATTATATAGTTAATCAGCTTAATTAGTGTTTTTAACTAGTTTTTTTTTACAGAAAGGATTAAGGATGGTAGCAATGGGTCTATTGCAGATAACTCTTACCATCTTTACAAAGTAATTTTATTTTTGTTTCTATTATCAATGGCCTTAAAATAAATAACTTGCATAATAATGTGATTATATATCATTTAATTAAAAGATTTGATTACAGGAAGATGTGGCTTTATTGCATCAAATTGGTTTTAATGCTTATAGATTCTCAATCTCGTGGTCTAGGATCTTGCCTCGTAAGTTCTCTTGACTCTTTGAAAGTTTGTTCACATGAGATTTAATTATTTTGTATTGCTAATAATAGCATTTAATTATGAGTGGTTTCTAGGTGGAAATCTAAAAGGAGGAATTAATCAGGCTGGTATTGATTATTACAACAATTTAATCAATGAGCTTTTGTCCAAAGGTAACAAAAATATCCAATTTGTCATAGACTAATTTTTAGTAATTATATATATATATATATATATATATATATTATCTTCAAAGATTGAACAAGGTTTCAAATCATATATAAAAGTTTATCTTTAATTTATTTTAAAAACTATTTAATGCGGTCCAGCGCCATGTAACCAAATTTGGCTGCGATACAAATAATTTATAGTTTGATTTGGAAACATTACATTTTTGGTCACTAAAATCAATTATAAAACACTTTGAAGGGAATCTTCTGTCTTCAAGAAAATGATTTTAGAAAGAGACAAATCATATTTCTTCCACCCTTCAAATTAGGATATGCTTTTTAGTTACAAACATTAAACACAATGCATAGAGTAAATGTAAAAAAATATTTTACTGTTTGTTACTTTCTATAGGCATCAAGCCTTTTGCCACAATTTATCATTGGGACACACCTCAAGGCCTTGAAGATGCTTACGGTGGATTCCGTGGCTCAGAGATTGTGTAAGTCCAAACAAAATCTATAACATGACATATCAAAATATCATATATATATATAAACTAAAATTACTAACAACATAACTAGCCTGATATTTTATTAATTATTTGTATATAAAATTAGGAATGATTTCCGCGATTTTGCGGATATATGTTTTAAGAGTTTTGGAGATAGAGTGAAGCATTGGATGACCATAAACGAGCCACTGACAGTGGTTCAACAAGGCTATGTTGCTGGTGTAATGGCTCCAGGTAGATGCTCCAAGTTCACCAATCCAAGTTGCAACGCCGGAGATGGAGCCATCGAGCCCTACATCGTCGGTCACAACCTAATCCTTGCTCATGGAGCCGCCGTTAAAGTCTATAGAGATAAATACAAGGTGAGTAAACAAAAAAAGAAATCAAAATTCCTCTACGTTTTCTTGATCTTACAAGTTACTAAAAATTAAAAAAACCTATGTATGTTGTTGTTTAATAGGCTACTCAAAATGGTCAAGTTGGTATCGCTTTAAACGCGGGTTGGAACTTGCCTTATAATACAGAATCAGCTGAAGATAAGCTAGCCGCGGCACGAGCCATGGCTTTCACATTTGATTACTTCATGGAGCCACTTGTGACCGGTAAATACCCTGTTGATATGGTCAACAATGTAAAAGGCGGTCGCTTGCCTACATTCACCGCAAAGCAATCTAAGATGCTTAAAGGCTCATATGATTTCATTGGCATCAATTATTACTCTTCCTCTTACGCTAAAGATGTGCCTTGTTCTACTCAAAACGTTACAATGTTCTCTGATCCTTGTGCAAGCGTTACAGGTTCATTTTATTACCATACTGGTTTTGTTTATAAACATTACTATATAAAATTGAAAATAAATCGAATATTTACTAATTCAAAATTTATGTTTGTGTGTTATATCAGGTGAAAGAGAAGGAGTTCCCATTGGCCCAAAGGTAGTTTAATTAATTTGTCTACACTAAGCACATTAATTGTTGTGCAATTATTCGATTCTTCTTGTTAAGTCTAGTCTATGGACTAACCTTAGTTAAGACTAATCTCAAAACCTAATCAATGCGAGGTTTATGTTATTTAGGCAGCATCGGATTGGCTTTTGATATATCCAAAGGGAATCCGAGATCTTGTCTTATATGCAAAATACAAGTTCAAGGACCCTATCATGTACATAACCGAAAACGGTAATTAGTAATTTAACAAAGCAAACAAAATTAATAACTATGATTAGTTTAAGTTCAATAATATGATATATATATATACAAATCTTTGTATAGGGAGAGATGAAGCTAGTAGAAATGAAATAGACCTTAAAGATGGAGAAAGAATAGATTACTATGCTAGACATCTTGAGATGGTTAAAGATGCTATCTCGTAAGCATCATTTCATGTCTTACAAGTTACAATTATAACAATGCACATAAATTACAAAAGTGTGATTATATATGTGATGTTGTTAACACAGGGTTGGAGCCAATGTGAAGGGATTTTTCGCGTGGTCGTTGCTAGACAACTTTGAATGGTCCGTGGGGTACACGGTCCGGTTCGGGTTGGTTTATGTCGATTTCAAAGATGGTTGTAAGAGATATCCCAAGAAATCGGCTCAATGGTTTAGAAAGTTGTTGATGAATGGTAAGAAAAAGAATTAATGAGATTTGTATCATTTGGGGTTTATTAATATTCTCTGTTACCTTTGTGTGAGAGAGAGAGAGAGAGGTCTATTACTAATTTATATCATTTGGATATAAATGACAAATGTGGTTTTAGTTATAACTATACATTACCACACGTCGTCAAGTTTGTGTAAACTTTATGATTAAACTTTTTTTTGTTAAAAAACTTTATGATTAAACTTTCTTTCGATTTGGTATAAATGAAAAAAATTTATGTGAATTTTATTGTAGTCACCCACTTTTATGTACCAATGAAAAATTGGCCATGACATGTGATCACATCACAAAGTTATTTACAATGCACCAACCCATTATTAAAATGTTTCCGTTTATGTTGAACTTTAATTAATGAGTTAATTAACATTACCAGAGAACATATATCATAATTAATGATTCCTTTTTTAACCGTTCGATCTAAAGTTGAGCTGTCTTTTTAAACAATTCGACGACAAATTTGACCAAATTTTGAGTCCACGTCATCATCAAAGACTGCTTCTTCTAATCTGTTAAATGGGTCCCTCTCCAACGGTCCACGACGTTACACACCAGCGACACATTCCAAGGTGAAAGTACCAATATACCCTCGATTTCTCTTTAGTCTCTCTCGTGCATGTTTCAAAGTCAACGCGACTAGTTCCACGCCTCGGTCACAACAAAGAGAAGAGTTCTTTTACTTGTTGATTTTAATGCATATATTGTTTTTTTTTTCGCTGCACATTGTATACGAATTGTATGATATGTATATCACTATATTGTGTTGATTATAATAAGTATTCTTACTAGTAAAGTTCATTTAAAATGTTGACTAAAACTAAAAATGGGATTAAAAATTCAATTTAAAATGGATTAGTGATAACATACAACGGAACACAGACAATAGTTACGCGCAATTGAGAATATTAACAGTTAGAACATATCCATTGGTGTTTCTTAAAGAGATCTTAGCAGGTGGGGCCCATTAAATAGTAAAGATCTGGATCTTATATTTCCTATTTAAGATCCGGATCTTAACTATTTAGTGGGCCCTTTGTATACGTGGCGATCTATGATTAATGTGTTTTTAATTATTTTATTTTTCTTTTTTTTAATACCAACTGTTCATGAGTCCCAATGAATAGTTAAGAAATTTTGTGGGTTTCTCTGATGAAGATTCTTAGGCTAATGTAATTTATATATACGGTTCTTCATCAATTAGATATTTAGATCTGCAAATGACAAACTTTATCAGTTTTAAAAAGAAAAATACAAGTCTGTTTTTTTTTTTAAATTATATATATATAAAAATACAAAATTGACCGGCCTTGTTGAAATTTAATAACAAACAAAGCATGGAACAGTATGCAATAGGATTCAATCAATTCAGAATAAAAATAAATAAAAACAATGTTGCATTAAAAAAATAATTTATAACCCAACTTTGACTTCTCTATATCTCAATCATGCATTTATATAATTACCCCAAGGCTTTATCTTCAAGATCTATAGCCATTTAAACTATTTCAAGATCTACTTCTCATCATCTTATCTCTTCTTCTCCAATATCAAGAACACTTTAAGTCTTTCAGACAAGAAAAAACCTAACAAAGATGGCACAGTAAGTGGCTCTGTTTTGTACTTTCTTTCTATGGTCTAAACCATTTCAAGATTCACTTTCTTTTAATGTTTTTTTTTGTAAAAAATTTGCAGCCTTCAAAGAACATATCCTACATCGATGTCGAAAGGTAGAGCTAGTTTCCCAGAAGGCTTTCTCTTTGGAACAGCCTCTTCTTCTTACCAGGTAATACTAAAATAAGACCAAATCAATAATCAATACAGAACAAAGTTTAAATGATATTTACTTAAAAAATCTTAATTATGTTTCTTATAAAATTGTATTAGTATGAAGGAGCAGTGAAAGAAGGTGAAAGAGGTGAAAGCATGTGGGATCATTTCTCCAACAGATTTCCTCACAGAATCAGTGACTCTAGTCACGGTAACGTCGCTGTCGATTTCTTCCATCGTTACAAGGTTACTTACTTTTGTTTTTTTATCTTAGGTTTCTTGCTTCACAAGGTAACTAGTTACAATAATGAATATCTGTTGGTTAATTTCTTGTACAGGAAGATATCAAGAGAATGAAAGATATTAACATGGACTCTTTTAGACTCTCCATTGCTTGGCCAAGAGTTTTACCTTGTATGTGTCTTTTGCTTTTTCAAAACCTTATTTTATCGACATTTAGTCTCGTTTTTCGAATCTTTGTTGGTTGATTTGGTGCAAAAAATACTAAACAGATGGTAAAAGGGAGAGAGGAGTTAGTGAAGAAGGAATAAAGTTTTACAATGATGTTATTGATGAGCTCTTAGCCAATGAGATCACTCCTCTTGTTACCATCTTTCATTGGGACATTCCTCAAGATCTTGAAGATGAATATGGTGGTTTCCTAAGCGAGCAGATTATGTAAGCAAATTCATTTTATTTGAGTTTTAATTAGATGGATGTATCCGTTTGAGAGACTCATGTTGGTTAATGTGTTTTTATTACAGAGATGACTTTAGAGACTACGCGAGTCTATGCTTCGAAAGATTCGGAGACAGAGTGAATCTATGGTGTACATTGAATGAGCCATGGGTGTACAGTGTTGCTGGTTATGACACAGGGAGAAAAGCACCAGGAAGGTGTTCCAAGTATGTGAATCCAGCTAGTCTTGCTGGAATGTCGGGCTACGAAGCCTATATCGTGAGCCATAACATGCTTCTAGCTCACGCGGAAGCAGTGGAAGTCTTTAGGAAATGTGACAATGTAAGTTAAAAATTTATATTAATAGAATAGTTCTACTTTCCATTTTTGGTTGTTGTCGTGATCTAATATGAAATACTTGTGTGTACATTAGATTAAAAATGGACAAATCGGAATTGCGCATAATCCACTTTGGTATGAGCCTTATGATATAAGCGATCCAGAAGATGTCGAAGGATGTAACCGAGCTATGGACTTCATGATTGGTTGGTAAGTGAAATGAGACATAAGTACAGTCTACTCATTGTCAATTGGTTTTGAGATGGTGTTTTGATTGTCTTGTGTCTCGTGGTATGTTTTTTTCAGGCATCATAATCCAACAGTGTACGGAGATTATCCAGAGACAATGAAGAAATCATGTGGAGATAGATTACCGAGTTTTACGCCAGAACAATCCAAGAAACTCATAGGATCTTGCGATTACCTTGGTATAAACTACTATAGCTCGCTTTTCGTAAAGAATATAAAAAATGTGGATCCTACAAAGCCTACTTGGAGAACTGATCAAGGCGTAGATTGGATGAGTATGTCTCTCTCTCTATCTCTCTCTTATTATGATAATGAACGAATGATGGTAACTTTGTGACTAACTTATGGCACATTATGTAGAAACCAACATAGACGGGAGAACGATAGCGAAACAAGGAGGATCAGAGTGGAGTTTCACATATCCAACAGGACTCAGAAACGTTTTGAAGTATATGAAAAAGAATTATGATAATCCTCGGATTCTGATAACCGAAAATGGTATGTACTAAAACATCTTAATTTACATGATTAATTGATTAGTATTTTGTCTCTGTTTTTTCATTATATGCATTTATAATGCAACATTTACTATGATAATCTAAGGTTATGGAGAAGTAGCTGAGCAGAGTCAGACGATGGCTATGTACAATCCTTCCATCGATACGGAGAGATTGGAGTACATTGAAGGACACATCCATGCCATTCATCAAGCCATTTTGTAAGCAACACACTTATGTTCATAACCATTTTTTAGTCCTAATTAAGAATGTTTAAACCAAACTTAAAAAGTATCTTTATTTCTTTGATATGAAACAGTGAAGATGGAGTTAGAGTGGAAGGCTATTTTGTATGGTCATTGTTAGATAACTTTGAGTGGAACAGCGGATATGGTGTGAGATACGGTTTGTTTTACATTGATTACAAAGACGGGCTTAAACGATTCCCGAAAATTTCGGCATTGTGGTTAAAAGAGTTCTTGAAGTTTGATCAAGAAGACGAGTCTTCTTCTTCTTCTTCGACTGCGAATGCGACTAAGAAGGAAGAGAAGGAGAGCTATGGGAAACAACTGTTACATTCGGTACAAGACAGTGGTGCATTGCCCGCGGTATTGGGGAGCCTGTTCGTTGTAACCGCGACTGTTGGCACGTCTTTGTTCTTCAAGGGATCGAATAATTGATAAGTAAAGTGTTTGAAAAAAGATAAAAACATGAAAATGGTGCAACTTGTTGTTGAAGAAAATGAATATTTTATGATTTGTAAACATTTCTTATTTTGTTTTGTGTTATTGTGAACCTGTTTGATCTAAAGGATTTTTATTTATTCTACCTTTTCTTGTCAAAAGAGTTTTGTGGATATACCACTTTTGAGAATGTACTAAATACTAATGAGAATAGTACAAATTGTATTGTTTTGGTTGTACTTGTTGTTGTTGTTGTATAGAGAGTCTCTGAGTGCAAAAGAGGGTCTCTATTGGGAGGTATAAATCAATATGGGTTTCAAAGAACGGCCCATTAATTAATTCTTGGACTTGTTCTCTGTTTTTGATAAGCCTTGCTTATGTCTTGGGCCTATTTTCATTGTTCGGCCCATATACTAAGGCCCGTTAATTATCAGCCCCCGTTGACTTAAGACCAAGCCATTCTCTCTCGACAAAAACTCCCACCTTGGCTCGAGTCTTGTCTAAAACCCTAATCTCCAAAAACAGACTTAATCGTCTCTCTCTCTCTCTCTCTCGTTCGTTGTGGTCTGAAATTCGTCTAGCTTTTTTGTAAAATTTAACAGATGCCTCGTAGACCTTTATCCTTTTCACCGTTTATGCGGTTACATGCTTTAGCTTCTTCAACGACGACTAGGCGTAAATCACCACTTCCTAAAGACCCTGAAGAGATTTCTTTTGGTGAGTTATTTAACACCTTTGATTGTAACTTTTCTTTACATTGTTTTTGAATTCATAATTCTGCTTTTTTTTTGTAGACGAAAAGCTCCCAAATTTAGCTAGAAAAGAGAAAAAACAAGAGTTTTCTGACTCATCCGATGAAGAAGACTCTCAGGTATAAAGATTATTTTTACTCTCTTGTGTTGATTTTTTGTTAGATGACAAAAGCTACCCAGTTTATGTTTTTTTAAAAAAAATGTTTGATCTTTAAAAGGAAGGTGTCCAAGCAGATTTTGAGTTCTTTGATCCTAAAGATACCGATTTTCACGGAGTCAAGATCCTATTACAAAACTACCTTGATGATAAAGAGTGGGATTTGAGCAGTTTCACTGATTTGATATTGGAACAGACCACAGTAGGAACTGTTGTCAAAGTAGCAGACGACGAGGACGAGGCGGTTTTCGCTCTCGTCTCTGCTCTTAACTTGGGGAGATATAAGGAGAAGAAATGTTTTGGTGAGCTAAAAGAGTTTCTTCTTAAAAAAGTTAGTTCTGAGAAGAAGAATATAGCTTGTGAGCTAGAGAAGCTATTGGAGAAGAAATCGCAAGATGTTGGTTTATTGGTATCTCAAAGAGTGATGAATCTTCCTCCACAGCTTCTTCCTCCTTTGTACGATGGATTGTTCGATGAAATCTCATGGGCCACGGAAGATGAGGTTGCTTGGTCTTTTAAACTTAAGATGAACTTTTTGTGAGCAACATAAGTTTTAATGGGTTTTTTTGGTTTCATGTTTGTGTAGCCTACAGAAGAGCTTCGAAGCTCGTTTCGCTTCAAGTCATATCTTCTAGTCACCAAGATTTACAAAGTAATCATTTTTGTTTTAGGCTAAAGAATTTGTATCGGTTATTGAAGCTTCTTCTCTCATTGAGATATGGATTGTTGGTTATATGTAGTTGAAGAATCCTAAGCAGAGGAAACCTCGTCAGGGTGAAGAAGAAGATGAGGAAACAGTATTCCTTAAGCCTGAAGATGAGCTTTTTCTCGAGGTAACTTATTCTCACATTACTTATTGTCCGAAACGAAGAAATTGTTCTCTAAAGATTTGTTTGAAATAAAATGAATTTGCAGCTTAGCTCTTGGTCCTTTACATACCCTATGCGGTCACAGCTTGTAACTTCTCAAGAAGTAAGTTTATCTCTCTTTGCAGAAACATAGTTTTTGGTTTCATTTGTGTCTGATTTTGTGATGTTTTGGTTTTAATGTTGATTCTCTGCAGATGAAGAATTATCAGCTGATGGGTCTAGTGATGTTTGTGGATGCTAAAAAGATTCCTAAATTCAGACAAATGTTGAATTCTCTCATTGATGCACAATGAAGAACATCTCCTTCTTAAAGATTCACACAAATTTTGTTCTCTACCAAAATTCAAAGGCTTTTGTTGTTTTCTTCTTACATATAACTGGAATTGTAGTGGTTGTTTTTGTCTTTTGCACAATATTTAGTTATTTTACTTTATTTATAAAAGTATCCTCATAATATCCGATAATATCCAATTAACCCTAAAACAATATCAAATATCTAAAATAGTTTGGTCACTTTTCGATTTCCTGTAAAGAGGAAGAATCGTCGTGAGTCACGACTCATAACCATGTGGAAAAGATCTCTTGTGTCTCGCTTCTCTTCGAGGATCTCCTTGTCTTCTTCTTCTTCGTTTCAAAACCCTAGAGCGGTTCCTTGGTCATGCGAGCTTTGTGCCGTTAACAGCTTCTCCCAATCACCGCTTTCATCGGAATCTACAGCTAAGCTAGCGATTTCTGAGAATAGATCCGATGCGAATCATGTTTTCGCCTCCGCCTCCGCCGCCACAAATACCACCGGTGTGGTTTCGTCGAGAGTCGCCGCCGCGGCTGGATTAGGGCACCACTATGCTCGTTGTTATTGGGAGCTTTCTAAAGCTCGACTCAGGTATGCAAAATTGGGGATTTTTTGTGGGTTAGATTCAAAAGAGTATATTTTTGGAGCTTAGAACATATCGTTTCTTTGATCCTTTTGTAGTATGCTTGTGGTTGCAACCTCTGGCACTGGATATATTCTGGGCACGGGAAGTGCTGCTATAAACTTTCCTGGGCTTTGTTACACTTGTGCTGGCACCATGATGATTGCTGCATCTGCTAACTCCTTGAACCAGGTCTCAATATCTATCTTCTCCTTAAAGCTATAAGCTTTTTGAGTCCTAGTTTTGTTCTTGTAGTTGATCTTGCTTGTTTTTTTATTAGATTTTTGAGATAAGTAATGATTCTAAGATGAAGAGAACGATGCAAAGGCCGTTGCCTTCAGGAAGAATCAGTGTTCCACATGCTGTTGCTTGGGCAACTATTGCTGGTACTTCTGGTGCTTGTTTGTTGGCTAGCAAGGTGACTGTTTGTTTTCTTATGTATTGTTTCTTGGTGATAAGAGAGATTTTTGAATCTAATCTTTTGCTTCCACGACAAGGTTATTGCAGACTAATATGATGGCTGCTGGACTTGCTTCTGCTAATCTTGTCCTTTATGCGTTTGTTTATACTCCGTTGAAGCAACTTCACCCTATCAATACTTGGGTTGGGGCTGTTGTTGGTGCCATCCCACCCTTGCTTGGGTAAAAAAATTGTTCCTTTCCTTTTTAATTCACTTAGTCCGTGTCTGTTTTTTACCGAGTTCTTGAGTGTTTGTGGCCGAGTTTCTGCTTATCTATTTGGGTGTTTATTTTCCATTTCAGGTGGGCTGCAGCTTCTGGTCAGATTTCATACAATTCGATGATACTTCCCGCTGCTCTTTATTTTTGGCAGATCCCCCATTTCATGGCCCTTGCTTATCTCTGCCGCAATGATTATGCAGCTGGAGGGTAAGTTAATGTCGACTATATCATTATCCATGGCATGTAGTGATGATCTTGAAAGTGTTCATTTCTCTGAATGTTCCTCGTGTCCTGACTACCTTGTTTTCAGTTACAAGATGTTGTCGCTCTTTGATCCTTCAGGGAAGAGAATAGCAGCAGTGGCTCTTAGGAACTGCTTTTACATGGTCCCTCTCGGTTTCATCGCCTATGACTGTGAGTCCCTTTTGAATTCATAGGTATGTAGACTGCTGTTTCTGATTTTTTTTTCGCTCTGCTCCTACCATTTTTGTGACAGGGGGATTAACGTCGAGTTGGTTTTGCATCGAATCGACACTTCTCACGCTAGCAATTGCTGCTACATCTTTTTCATTCTACAGAGACCGAAACATGCAGAAAGCAAGGAAGATGTTCCATGCCAGTCTTCTCTTCCTTCCCGTGTTTATGTCTGGTCTGCTTCTTCACCGTGTCTCTGTCGATGACCAGCAACCACTCGTAGCCGGTTTATCAAATCTTGCTTCAGGTGAAGTAAGAACTCAGAGACGAAAGAAACGTACTTCTCGACCTCCTGTGGCTTATGCTTCCGCTGCACCGTTTCCTTTCCTCCCTGCTCCTTCCTACTATCCATAAAAACCGGTTTGAGTTAGTTCTTGAATTTTTGGGGTCAGAAGTGAAAAACCACAATTCCAAAAGTTTTTTTTCTTTTAATTTTTAAATCTTTGGTTAATAAAGAAGTGGAGAAAGGCATACAAGTTTATGTTATATTTATTTGTCTCTACATTAACTCGTATTTTATTTGTTTCCTGCGAAACAATATATACAGTTTTATCTTGTTTTTCTTCTGTGATGTGGTTTGTTAAGCCAATGAGATAACAATATAAATTTCAGTTTCGGATTTGGAGTGTTTGGTAACAGAGATACCGTTACGGTTACTTTTAACTCTATAGAAGAAATAAAAAGGAAGAAGATAATTAAACCACACGCGCCTCCAATCCGCTTATTTTCTTTATTTATGCGAAATAGCCCATTTTAGTGGTCTATAACCCACAGTTTTTATGCTCACGCGCGAAACGCGCTACTGGTGCGAGTGATATATTTTCGTCACGTTCTGCCTTTCTTTTTCATCTATTTTTTTTACTTTATTTTATATATATATAAAATTACAGTACTGACTTTTTTTACTGTTTACGAAAGCTTTCTTTTTAAAATCCCTAAAATCTCTCTCCGATCCAATTTCAGGCGAAACCAAAATGGCGACTCTTGTACAACCGTCGCTGACTTTCCCGGCGCTTAGTCTCCGGCGTTCTTCTTCGTCTTCTCCGATTCGTCCCCCTTCTTCTCCAGTTCGGTTTCCTCTTGTTGTAAGTCTCCTCCGTTACTGTTATCATTAGCTTTAACACAGTCTTTTCGTTCGCATCTGATGAATCTTTGCTCTGCGATTGATTTTGAGGGGGGAAAAGAAGTGTAACGCGGCGGATCAGTTCAAATTCAACGGCGGAAACTCCGTTGATTTCAATCAGCTTACAGGAGACGCCGTTCCTTTAAGTGATTTTCTCTCGAACACGCGTTTAGAAGATGCGATCTACAATAACACCACTCGGATCCGTTTATTCTCCGGCACTGCTAATCCCGCCTTGGCTCAGGTCCTTTCTCAATTTCTTAATCACCATAGTAGCTTAAGCTGAAGATTTTGTTGCATTGCTTCTTTGATTGGATCTTGGTGATTTTGTTCGTTGGGTGATAATACAGGAAGTAGCTTGCTATTTGGGTCTGGAGCTTGGGAAAATCAAGATTAAACGATTTGCTGATGGTGAGATCTATGTTCAGCTTGAAGAGAGTGTAAGGGGATGCGATGTCTTCCTTATACAGCCTACTTGCCCACCTGCTAACGAAAACCTCATGGAATTGCTTGTTATGATTGATGCTTGTCGTAGAGCATCCGCCAGAAGCATTACCGCTGTTGTGCCTTACTTTGGTTATGCCCGAGCTGATAGAAAGGCAAGTCCTTCTTCAAACTATAGAATCGGTTATCTCTGTTTATAGGCATAACGGTTTTTTTCAAGTAGCTGATTTGAGTTTGCGGATTCTATTATTCTGTGGATGCCTTTAGTCAGTTAGTGTAGCGAACCAGTGATGGCTAATAGAGTTTCCGTATGACTATTTTTAGTTGACTACAATTGTTTGCAGACACAAGGACGTGAATCTATTGCAGCCAAGCTAGTGGCCAATTTGATAACAGAGTCTGGTGCAGACCGTGTTCTTGCCTGTGATCTTCACTCAGGACAGTCTATGGGCTACTTTGATATTCCAGTCGATCATGTCTATGGCCTGGTAAAGAAATAGTTCATATCTTAAAGCATTGTTTTTACATTTCTGAAAAATGGATTTCTTATGTTGTCTTTTAATATTCATGAACAGCCTGTTGTACTTGATTACCTAGCAAGCAAGGGTCTAGCCTCTAATGATTTGGTAGTAGTTTCGCCTGATGTTGGTGGTGTCGCAAGGGCTCGTGCTTTTGCCAAGAAACTATCTGATGCTCCATTGGCAATAGTTGATAAAAGACGTCATGGACACAATGTTGCAGAGGTCAAAAAACACTTTTGACTTTATACATTTACTAAGACTAGATTTGACATTTAACAATCTGTGTCATGTAGGTGATGAACTTAATCGGGGATGTTAAAGGGAAAGTGGCCATTATGGTGGATGACATGATTGACACAGCGGGTGAGTTATAAGTCCTTATCTGCAAGCTCATGATACTGTAAAAGTCTCTCAAGTATGCTTACTGCTTTGATAACTTATGTTATAACAAATTAGGAACCATAAGCAAAGGTGCAGCTCTGTTACACCAAGAAGGGGCAAAAGAAGTATACGCTTGCACTACTCATGCCGTGTTTAGGTAAGTCCATGTGAAATATCTGCTCAGTGCTGAGAGTATGAGAAGCTTGTAGAGAATAATATATGCCTATATTGGAAACAGCCCTCCTGCAATCAGCAGACTATCGAGTGGACTGTTTCAAGAGGTGATTGTAACCAACACGATTCCATTGACAGAGAAGAACTATTTCCCACAGCTTACGGTTCTCTCAGTAGCTAACCTTCTCGGGGAGACCATATGGCGTGTTCAGGATGATTCTGAATCCTCTGTGAGTTAACAAAAGACACACTTACTTGATTGTTGTTTGAGATATATTTGGTGTCTAATTATTACTTATTGGATTTCTCAGGGAGACGTTGAGCCATTTGCATTGTTGGGGATTGACTAGCTAGCTGATGATGCAGCAAGCGGTAAAGAAACCAGACTTAGTTTCTCAATAGTATGCAATTTCGGATAGTGTTCTTATTGTGATGTAAATGTTGAGACTCGAGTGTAAATCTTGAAAGTGAAACACTTTTTTTTTAGTGAAGAAGATTAGATGGACCTTCTTTGGCCCTTAAGGAAGATGATAAATATCAGATTTTATTATAAAATATGGGAAACCTAAGCCTCAAGCAGATAATGAGGTCAAAATTTAAAGAGAGAAAGATCAAGCAATAGCGGCTAAGACACCAACAAATGGAGCAGCCGTGACCGGTGCAGGCTCGGAATGCTGGAAATCAGTCCTGGCATCTCCAAAAGCATCGTTCTCGTCGGGTCCTCCCACGATTGCTCCAACTAGAACATTAGGATTAGGTGCAGGATTGTTGAACCACTCGCTGAACCCTTCAGTGCACGTCATGTGAGTTCCGTTCTTGTGTAATGACACTATAGACGCTGCTCTATGGTGCGGTCTCTTAGGATAATTGGTTCCTACTCCAACCATGTAGCTCATCCTCTTTGGGTTTGCTCCAAGTATATAGTCTGCCTGAGACCTAACAACGTTGAGAAGATCAGAAGCTTGAAGAGGTCCTCTAGGACAGTGGATGACGCCTTTTGCGGCGTTAAGATACTTTGAATAGGCAGAGAGGACGAATGAAGCAGAGGCTGTGTATTGGAGGTTGTTCCATGGCAAGAACCATAACAAACCTCCTCGAGTTTTCTTGACGTTATTAGAACCCTTTTGTGCACAATTACATATGAATTGTTCCGCCATACTCTTGTACTCCGCAGCCTTGCCAATAGTTTTCACTTTCCCTTCAAGTGCAAGCTGCAATAAAATCCACACAAACTTGTGTAGTTGTGTTTATAAACTTATATATATATTTGTTTTCTTGTTATATAAGTTAATTAGACATAACCTACCTTGGCGACCAAGACTTGTGCACCCAAAAACTTATCATCCCAAGAGAAAACAGTCCTGGGACCTCCAATATTAGATGCTTGCGTTAAATACCCAAGATAACTAGGATCATTGGTTGCTCGGTGGAGCCACGCCGCGGCCCACAACAACTCATCCTCGAAACCACTACTCGCGTAAAACGCACCCGCGTTTGGAATAGAGTTTTGGTACACACCAGGATGAGCCTTGGCGAATGCGAATAAAGTTTTGGCATGACCAATTAAGGTTCTGGCATAGGCTGGATTAGACGGCGCAAAGGCTATAGAAGCTGCAGCCATCGCTGCAGCCGTCTCGGCCGCCAGGTCAGCGCCCGGATGTTGAGCATCGATGCGGTAAGAAGGACGAGGAGTGGTCATATCCTCTGGTCTCATCCAACATTTGTGGTCGGAGTTTCCCTCGCCGACTTGTCCGTATAAAACATTGGGCTCGGGATGAGCTTTGATGAGATAGTCCGTGGCCCATTTGAGAGCGGCGAGAACGTTTTGGTCCTCTCTATGGATTCTAAGTTGTGGTGACATCTCTACACTGCTCCAAGCTAGCATTGTTGTTGTGAATGCTAAAGGAAAACCAAACTTCATGTTGTCTCCAGCATCATAGTACCCACCGGTCAGATCAACCTATATTTAATATTGCACTTAATTAATAAAATATTCATTATCAAAATAATAAATTTAGATTACAAAAAAGAATATTTGGTTTTAGATTTTTAATTACATGAGCATCAGAACCATCTCTAAGTGCAGAATCTCCTCTCCAATTAACTCTTTGGTGTGGTGGTAATTTTCCTGAACGTTGTGCCTCAAAATATAGAAGACTCTTTGTAAGAGCTTCTACATAGTTTGTAGACACAACTTCACGAGCCATCGACATTAGTATGATCACAATGCAAATACTTGCCCATAAGCATTGTGATGATACATTTTTCATTGGAGACATTGTGTTTTTTTATTGGTTTTGTATAAAATTTTACTTGTGTTGACATATCAATGTATGTGTATGTATTCAACTATTTATAGAGAATTTATAAAATGGAATCCATTGTTAATTAAGGATCATTATTTTACAAAAGTTTGACTAAAAAATCTATCATATTAGACATTTAGTCACTTGCCATGGAATGATATAATTATATAAACTAGCTAGATTGAGAAAAGTTATAAATTATATGTCATTTTAGATACAAAAAAGTTTTTGACTAAATCCCATCATAATTGATATTTAATCACTTGCCCTAGAATGATATTGACTAGATTGAGAGAAGTTAAATTAGATGTGATTACATATGCAAGTATAATCTAAAAATAATCTTTTACTATCATGTTTATAATATAACTAAAATTAATTAGGCTAGATTTTGAAAAGTATAACTCTCCTTTTCTTTTTGTATTTACAAAAAAAATATTCAGTCATTTAATATTTTTGTTTTTCTTTTAATTCTGTTATTCTTTTTATTTCTGTTACTCATGTGGAACTAACATTTTGTCATCTAGTTGTTGTCTTTTAATTTTGATTTATGTTGATTACTAGGAAATGTTCTCGCGCTACGCGCGAGATAGAAGTTTTATATAATTCTAAATTAGTTTAAATTGTTTTTTTAATTTGATCTAAGTGGGAAATATAACATTTTTGTTTTAATGACATCTTTATGAAATAAATAGTTTTTTAATAATTTAATATTTTTCTCTAAAGTTAGATTGAAATATGAATATTTAATTTCGTGTTTAAAAAATGTATCATTTTTTTCCACTCAATTTAGAGGTAATGTTCCCGGCATTTTTTTGTATCATACTAAAAAGACTTGCACTTATTTTTGTTTGTTATAAATTGGATAGAAAATATGTTAATTCTATTCATTATAAATTCTTTTGAAATACATCGATATTCTATTATAATCTACACATTAAAATTTATTTATAGTCTTGAATTATACTTGTTCCCATTTTATTTTTTAAAAATATTCATTCTATTCGTTCGAGGAACTTAAGATTAAATTTCAGTTTTTGTCATTCTACGTAACTTGTAAGCGAAGGAAAATTATCCTTTGTTATGTTAATCCACTAAATTGTTTGTTTTTGAGTATTGTAATTTATTTTTACGAACTTAATTTTAAGAAATATTTATAATTTTCTGATCAAAATTTAAGACGAACCACGATAATGCTTTCATCCTTTATTTGGTCGATGACTATATCCGATATTAAATTGATATATTGTTAAATCTGTTTGTAAAATCTAATATAAAGAGGTGAAAAAGTTTGTATATTGAAAAAGTTTAGTTCTAACTTCTAACAAATATTCCTACAAAGTTTAGTTAACAATTATTTTAAAATAGAAATGTTATAGGTGGAAGACCTTTTGTTGTTGTTAGCCTTATTGGTTATAGTAATAACATGGAAAATTCTTATAATCCTTTCAAGCTTTATTCCATGAAGTGGCAAAAAAGTTATATGGTCGGACTTGAATACCTAAAAAGCATGTCAATTATTAAAATTGTAATAATTCTTTCATTGTAATTTCTTTATTAAAATTTAATGGAATATAATTTTATATTATTCGTAATACTTGTTTTCTACAATGAATTGTAAGTGAACATTGAATAAACTAATCTTAAAAAAATGTGTTTTCTGAAAAGAGAGTACATAAATTTAGCTAGAGGATGAATTTGGAATAAAAAAAAACTGTGTTAAATGAATATTATTTATTTCAATTTGGAATAAAAAACTGTGTTAAATAAAAACTGTGTTAAATGAATAAAAAATTAACTACTGTATACCGAATATATATATATATATATATATATATATATATATATATATATATATATATATATATAACACAGTTTATTTCAATTTGGAATAAAAAACTGTGTTAAATAAAAACTATATATATATATATAGTATATCGATAAGTTGCTTGGTTTCACACTTTTATGAATAAAAATTGCCATGCGTACATAAATTCGCAATTATGTTGATATCATCACTACTATTTATTTGATTATTTTCTGTTTTTTCAAAATAACTATAAATTGATAGAGTATGAATTATGTACACAATTAAATTTTATTATGATATACACGAAACTAACTAAACAATTATGTTTTTAAGAAATCATTTATATTGTTTTGTAAAGACCTCCAAACATTAATTAACAGATTTGGTTTGAGTTAGATGATAAAAGATGAAAAAGATAAAATCATCTTAATCTAATAACCAAAAATTATGAGGTATGTGCATACTATTTAATTGAAAGGTTTTATTATTGGTTATTATATTTAAAATTGTAGGGAAAAATTAATATATTAAACATTTATATATATATATGTTTAATGATATATATTTTTAATAGTATGAGAAACAAATCATAAGTTTTTTTGACATTTGAACAACAAAATATTTACAGTATTAATTCATTGAAAATTATTATCTCGAGAAACAATAGAATTTCTTTAAAAGAGAAGATTATCAACCTTTAAACTATCTTTTAAAAATACCAAAGAAACTTCTTCACAATAATCTAACATGTGAAGCATGAGAGAAATTTAATATTAAACCAACATAGCAAAGAAACAGGTAAAGTAATTAATTAATTCAAATGTTGATGAGGAAAAATGATAACAAAAGAAAGAGATAATTTTGTCTTTGATGCTTACTTCATTTCAGTTTGTTTTGGAGTTGTCTTTGATCACTTCCTCCTGATCTCTCTAGAAGCTAGTGTTTCTTGTGGTAGAACAAATAATTAACAAAACTTGATGAGAGATAGGAGATGGTCTAACGTATACAACTTAAAAATGATTTTGTTAGATTAAAGTCACATATTCGTAATAAAAACAAATATTTTGGTATGAATTCACGAATCTCCTCTTAAAGATTTGACGGTTTTCAACAATAAATTATTCTTGTGACACTCGAAGCCACTATATGATTCTTCTTTCTTTGGATATGAAACTATTTCTGGACTGCTCAACCAGGAAATCGAATTAATAAATTGAATTTTTGCCTATAAATAACAAAGAAACATAAATCAATCAATATATGATCCATAAAAACGTATTGATTCATCAAAAGTAAATTAGATTTGTATAGAAATATATTACCCAAATTCTGGCTGGTCCGAAGAGAGGATACAAAGGTAGATGATCTTAGTTTTACAGAAGCAAGACGATTTCGATCTGAAAGTAATGTGGACGCTACCTACTATATTGCTTTTCTGGTCATTATGTCTTTTAAAGAGAGAATCTATATTATTATTTTTGAAGTAGTAATTTGAACATGTCCAAAAAATCACACTTATTTACAATCCATGCCATTGTTCATAAAAAGAAATAAATATAAACATTTAATTACAAAAAACAAATAAGGAGATATTTCAAGTTTTCCTAAAATATGACTCAAATTTTAAGGAAAATATGTCATTCATACAAAAATATATTACATAGTTTTTTTAACAAAAACCATTAATTTTTTTTAACAAAAATAACAAAAAAATTAAAAAGAGTTTAATTAATATGACTAAATTTTTAAAAGAAGAATTCACAAAACTACACCCTCTCAACCTCTCCTTCACAAAACTACACCTAATTAAAAATTTTCACATATTTACACCCTTTCAAAATTTTAAATGCTTGATTTACTCTTTTAAAAATTACCAAAATTAAAATATTTTCATTTGGGTTTGCTAATTAGTGTTTAGGGTATAGTATTAAGGGGGTAGAATTGTGTGGGTAAGGTTTATTTGGATTTAATTTTGAGTGTTTAGGTGTAGTTTTGTGAAGTATTTTTGAAATGGTGTAGTTTTTTTAAATATAATTCAAATGGTGTAGTTTCGTAATTCTCCCTTTTTAAAATGAGTTGAAACATTTTTTTATAAATTTAAAACAATTAAAACATAATATTTGTTAACGGGTTTGGTTTCCGGTTCGATTCTAAAAAAAACCCAAGAAATTTAAAATAATATTGAAATTAAATATAATATTACATATTTTAAATATATTCACAAGAAATATTTATAATATATTTAAAATAAATTTGGGTAATTTGCATAATTCGATTTTTATATTTCGGTTATGTTTTGAATCCGGGTTTTTTTGATAAAAGGGTTTCATATTAAAAATATAAACTAAGATAATAAAATATATTAGTTAGGTTTCGATTGTATTTTGAATCCGGGTCTCTTTTCACTCCTAAGTATAAAAAATAATAAACTTTATAATTTATAATAGGTTGGTGTGATCAACTTACAAATTATATTAAAATTTTGTTATACGAAATATAGAATAAAAATTTTAAATAGTAAAAACTCTCACTTCAACAATATTTAATATTAAATGATCCTATTTATTTGTGTAAACCATGATGAAAAATAACATTTATATGTTCTAAATTAAATATATAAATATATAACATCATTTAAAAAATATAAACCCGTGGTGAACCACGGGTTAATTACTAGTATAATATAATTAATACGTTCACGACTTCTTATTCGAGAAGTTTAATAGTTTTTGAAACATTTAGGAGGAAGGCAAAGCGTTATTTTATTATTAATATTACTAGGATTTAACCCGTGGTGTACCACGGGTTTATGTTTTTTATAAATAATTTTATATATATAAAGTTAATTTAGAAGTTTGTAATATTTTTTCTGATTTTGTAAAATAAATAAAAATATTCAGAATTTCTAAAGAGTATTTTGTTCTTTTATTGTTTATGCAAATAAATATAGAGAAATTCACAAAACTACACCCTTTCAATCATTCCTTCACAAAACTACACCTAATTCAATATTTTCACAAATTTACACCCTTTCAAAATTTTAAAAGTTTGATTTACCCTTTTAAAAATTACCAAAATTAAAATATTTTCATTTGTGTTCGCTAATTAGTGTTTAAAAATAGTATTAAGGGGTATGATTGTGTGGATAGGGTTTATTTGAATTTAATTTTGAGTGTTTAGGTGTAGTTTTGTGAAATATTTTTGAAATTGTGTAGTTTTGTGAAATGTAATTCAAATGGTGTAGTTTTGTGATTCTCCCATAAATATATAATGAGAATTATATTTTATATAGCAAAATCTTAATATAATTTGTAAGTGTGTTTAATCCAAACTATTATAAACTATAAAAATTAGGGATGGACAAAACTTCCAGATCCGAAATACCGAACCAAAACCAAACCGAAATCCCCAAATCAATACCGATTCTAAAAACAAATAACTCGAATGTATAGGGAAATTTACTACCATAATACCCGGAATCGAATCTGAACCGAACTCAATTTTGTAGAACTAAACTAAACTACTCTAACTACCCAAAAATTATTTAAAATAATAATAGTTATAATTATATTTGAAGTACATAATTGGAACCAAACCGAAATTAAAGAACCGAAACCGTTCCAAAAATAAATAATCCGAACGAATTGAGAAATTTACTACCTGAAAACCCGAAGCCAAAACAAATTTCTAGATTTGAACCCGAATTACCCGAAATTTGTTTATGATAAAATTTAATCATTATTTTCAAACTTCTTGTCATTTATCTAGAATTTTTCTAGAAACTGAACCCATTAATAAATAATTGTTATGCTAGTGTTAATTGATTTAAACAAACTTTATCTATGTTCAATATAGATGTTTATTAACATCTAAAATATTAATATAAATAGAAAATTATAATATGGACAATGATTATATATAAAAACTAAACTATATACTTTTTAAAAAATATTTATATTCTGAAATTTTTTATAGACCTCCGTAAGAAAAATAAAAAGATTATATCAAAAATATCATTAATATGAAATTAGTGGTTGATTTTATGTTAAAATCGATTTTATTGTTTTTGTTGATATTTAAGTCAATTTTAAAAAGTATATATATATATAGAATGAGATATGTTTGTGTGTAAGTTTCACATAACTCTTTAAGTGAGTTTAAAACCAATGACATAGTATGTAGTTAAGTGAGTTTTTTTGGAAAAGTTCAAAAAAGTACTTCAAAAATAATAATATATATATTTTATTATATATTTTGTATAGCAAAAATTTAATATAATTTATAAGTTGATTAGACCAATAATTTATTATTTATTATATTTAGGATTCGAAAATACCCGAATTCAAAATACAAATCGAATCAAAATACACAAATCATATTATGCGATTTACCCAAATTTATTTAAAATTATAATTATTTTGATTATATATATATAAATAATTGTTGTAAACATATTCTAAATATGTAATATAAGATTTAAATTTTAGTAGAATTGCAATTTCTTCTTTTTTGTTTATAATCGAACCGGAAATCAAACTCGTTAACAAACTATTTTGTTTTTTATTGTTTGATATTTTTAACAAAAAAAAATTTCAAATCGTTTTTAAATTCTTAATAATATTAATTAAACCTGTTTGTTTTGATTTAAATAAAATTTTAACGGTAGTTTTTATAAAAAAAACTATGTAATAATGTATTTATGTGAATTACATATGTTTATTTTGTTTTTCAAATATTTTTTACATAATTTCTTTAATATTTTTTATTTATTTTTGGAGAGAATTATAATATTTCCTTATTTGATTTTTCGTAATTAAATGTTCAAAAATATTTCCTTTTATGTCCAATGGCATAATGTGTAATTTAGTGTGATTTTTTGGATAATTTCAAATTAGTACTTCAAAAATACTAATATAGATATATTTTTATTATATATTTCGTATAGCAAAAATTTAATATAATTTATAAGTTGATTAGACCAATAATTTATTATTTATTATATTTAGGATTCGAAAATACCCGAATTCAAAATACAACCCGAATCAAAATACACAAATCATATTATGCGATTTACCCAAATTTATTTAAAATTATAATTATTTTGATTATATATATATAAATAATTGTTGTAAACATATTCTAAATATGTAATATAAGATTTAAATTTTAGTAGAATTGCAATTTCTTCTTTTTTGTTTATAATCGAACCGGAAATCAAACTCGTTAACAAACTATTTTGTTTTTTATTGTTTGATATTTTTAACAAAAAAAAAATTCAAATCGTTTTTAAATTCTTAATAATATTAATTAAACATGTTTGTTTTGATTTAAATACAATTTTAATGGTAGTTTTTATAAAAAAAACTATGTAATAATGTATTTATGTGAATTACATATGTTTATTTTGTTTTTCAAATATTTTTTACATAATTTCTTTAATATTTTTTATTTATTTTTGGAGAGAATTATAATATTTCCTTATTTGATTTTTCGTAATTAAATGTTCAAAAATATTTCCTTTTATGCCCAATGGCATAATGTGTAATTTAGTGTGATTTTTTGGAAAATTTCAAATTAGTACTTCAAAAATACTAATATAGATTAAGAAGATGAAGGCAAAGCACAACAAAGTAACTTTTAAAGATGACGACATGTCATTTATTTAGAACACTTTAATTTGCATACGTGGACACTTCCATGAGTCCCAAACTTGTGCTATTATTAGTATAGATTTATGGTGGCTTAATCTCATTATTCTTGTTTAGTAAAAAGAAATACAGATGTAAATTGTAACGAAATTCATAATTTTAGTGGACGTGAACAATAAGGTTAAATAATATATACTTGTCATACAAATATACAAATTGATAAAACTCTGATTAAGCCCTTAATTAAAATATGATTAAAAGCTAAAGCCTACATATCGTAGACGAGTGTTCCTTTTGTGAACAACTCCATCACACTCGGAGGAACAATCAAAGCTATTAAAGGATTTTCCGGCGGCACCGTCGGGATCTGAGCTCTGCAAACTGGACACGTGGACCGTTTCTCCAGCCACGGATCGATACAATCGGCGTGGAAACAGTGTCCGCACGCCGTTATCCGTCTCATCTTCTCTCCCTCCGCCGCGTTTTGGAGGCATATCGCACAATAAGGATTTTCCGCCGTGATTTTCCGGCGGCGAATGGTGAATGTACGGTAGCGACGCCATGGACGGCTCGCGAGGAAAGAAGCGAATCTAAGGAAGTAACGGAGAGAGAATACGACGACGGAGGCCATTATTACGGATTCTACAATTAACTGTGAGAATTTAATCATAGATTCAGACAACATCCTCGTTTTAAATTTTCGAAGGGAAGTTCTGTGTTATGAAGGTGTGATTATATACAAAGATTTAAACAAGGGGATGAAATTAAACGGTGAAGATCTAATATAATCTTTGTTTATTAGCACTTGACTTAACCCATGCCTGCGCGTACTTGAAACTAAAGTCGTCAATTTTGATCTAATGTTACTCCCCTTAAGAAATTGAGTTATTATTTGTGAGGTTAGTTTCACAATCTAACCTAATGGGCTTTTGGGTTTTGAGCTAATGGGCCAATCGCATAAGGTCCATTAAGAAACTGCGCTATAAAAGGAGAAGCTTTTTTTAGCCTTGGAAAGAGACTACACATTCTGTTACAACAACAAAAACAGAGAGAGAGAGAAGAGAACGTCTTTATCGCCGGAAAAGAAGAAGCTCGACATCGGAGGGATCGCCGGAGCTGTCTTCTTAGATCGTCATCGTTGCTTGTAATCTCTTCCTTCACTAATTCTCTTTGCGATTACCTGTAGAGACATTAGGTGATTAGAGAGAGGAATACTATAAGCCACGGACCGGAGGCTTTTTCCGGTCAATCTAGTGCAACGTCGGCGAAAGCCGACCCCTGAGAGGTAGCCATTGTTGGGTGAACTCAGGGTAACCAAGTTCTTGTGTCAATTAGTATTAGGCATAATCAACAATCAAGAACAAGCGTAATCATAGAAAGCCAAAGATCAGGAACAGAATATTAACAAGTGGTATCAGAGCTAAGGTTCAGAGAAACTCAGAAGCAAGGTTTACAAGATCAAGATAGTGCAAAGAAGATAAGCAGGTCAAGGTTCGAAACTTATCTGCGGGTCTGTGTGTGTTTGCAAACTGCTTGGTCTTCAAGGTTCAGCTTCTGAATTCAAGGATCATGGTGGATGATAAGATGATCAAGACGCGGGTTAAGGTTGATAGATTTGATGGGACCGGGGACTTTTCTCTCGTGGAAGGTTAGGATGATGGCTCACTTCGCCTTTTGGATCGAAAGATATTCTCACGACGAGGACTTGTGGAAAGAACCTGATACAACACAATCAACAGTAGAATCAGCAACAGCTATTACACAAGATGGTTCTACAGACACTACAATTGTTGCTAAGGTTAAAGATCCTGTCAAGGTGGAGAAATCTGAGAAAGCAAAGAGCATCATTATACCAAATGTTGGTGATCATGTTTTAAGGAAGATTATAAGCTGTGAGACAACGCATCTATGTGGAAGACACTTGGACAAGCTATATCTTGAAAGCACTCTACCAAACGAATATATCTACGGCTAAAGTTCTACACATTCAAGATGCAAGAATCTAAAAACATTGATCGAATGTTGATGATTTCCTCAAGTTAGTTTCGACTTAGGAAACATTGGAGTCGTATTTCGAAGAAGTACAAGCCATTTTACTAATGAGCTCCATGCCCTTCAAATATGACCGGCTAAAAGAGACTCTCAAGTATGGAAGAGAGACACCGAGCTTAAGTGAGGTTATAGGCTCGACCAAATCAAAAGAAAGAGAACTTTCGAAGGTAGCAAGTCCTCAAAAGGACAAGCAGAAGGCTTGTTTGTATCTAGTAGCGAGAGGTGTCCGAAAAGAAGGAGCATCATTACGGTAAAGGAAAAGGCGAGAATGCGTTCCAGGAGCAAGTCCGGGAACGAATCGAAAAGAAGGACAAGGGCTGTTTTGTCTGTGGCAAAGAAGGCCACCGGAAAAGAGATTGTCCGGAAAGAAAGGTTCAAGGCGGTGTTAATTTGGCAATGAAATTTCCCCGGTTCCTTAGTACTTGAGAATCCGGAAAATCGGTCATCGGCCATTGCGAGCCAATGACTCTATCACTGGGATTCGAAATCGAAGATGATTGGGTCTTAGATTCAGGAAGTAGTTATCACATAACCCATAACAAGGATCTCCTATTTGATCTAGAGGAATTCAAAGGAGGAAAGGTGTTGATGGGTAATAACACATTCAGTGAGATTAGGGGTATTGGGAAAGTCAGGATCATTAACAATGAAGGGCTAAGTGTGATATTGACGGAGTCAAATACATGCCTAAGATGGGCGGGAACCTAATCTCCTACGGTTGTTTAGAGAAAGCTGGCCGCAAGTATGAAGGAGAGGACTTCATAGTTAATTTCCGTCTCAAAAAGGATGGAACAAAGGTCTTGTCCGGTAAATATGATGATGGACTCTACTACCTAGAAGGCACGGTTCCATGTGGAGAAGTCAACTCGTCAAGAGTGCCTATGATCCACTAAGAAATGGCACTCAAGGTTAGGTCACATGAGCCGAAGAACATGGAAAGAATGGTAAAGGATGGGTACATATCGATGTGGATGTGAAGAATTTGAGCTTCGTGAAGATTGTGTATTAGGAAAATCCCACAAACAAAGCTTTCCTAAAGCTAAACACACTTCTAAGAATGTGTTGGACTACATTCACTCAGATTTATGGGGATCACCATCGTTACTCCAAGTCTTGGAGGGAACCAATACTTTGTGACATTTATAGATGATTTCTCAAGAAAGGTATGGATCTATTTTCTAAGGACAAAGGATGAAGCATTCCAGAATTTTTCAGAATGGAAGAGTCTAGTTGAAAATCAGACAGGGAAGAAAATAAAGGCATTAAGGACTGATAATGGCTTAGAATTCTGCAACTCAAGGTTTGATCAGTTGTGCAAGCAATCTGGAATAGGAAGGCACAGAACATGTGCTTACACGCCACAACAAAATGGAGTTTCAGAAAGAATGAACAGAACCATCATGGAAAAGGTGAGGTGTATGTTAGCTGAAAGTGGCATGGAAGAAAGGTTTTGGGCTGAAGCTGCAAGTACAGCAGTTTATTTGATAAACAGGTCACCAAGTTCTTCAATTGATTTCAAGGTACCAGAAGAGTTATGGTCTGGAAACAAGCCAAACATATCTCACCTAAGAAGGTTTGGTTGTGCAGCATATGTTCATGTTACACAATCCAAGATCAGTCCAAGAGCAGTGAAAGGCTACTTTGTTGGGTATCCACAAGGCACAAAAGGTTTTAAGGTATGGGTACCTGAGGAGCTTAAGTGTGTGGTTAGTAGGAATGTGGTGTTTCATGAGGAAGAGGTTTTCAAGAATACACCAGTCATTACTACTCAGGTTGAAAAGGAGAAAGGCAAGGCTAAGAAGAAAGTCACATTCAGTCCTATTCTAGTCAGAGGACCTACAGAATCTGCTCACAGTTCAGGTGGAGTAATTCATAGTTCAGGTGGAGCAGAGGTGATTGGGTCAGGTGGAGCAGAGCAGGATGTGAACAGTGGATCAGATTCAGAAATTCAGGCCAGCCAGAGTTCAAGCCAGAATGAGTCAACTACAGTTTCAGAAAGTGCCACAGAAGAAACAGAGGAGTTTAATGAAGCAGTTTCAGAAACTGAAGTCATAGAAGACCTAGATAACTATGTGCTAGCAAGGGATAGGGTAAGAAGGGAAAGGAAACTGCCATCAAAATATGATGATTTTGACGTGGTTGCCTATGCTCTATCAGCAGCTAAGGACATAGACACAGATGAACCAGACACATATAGTGAAGCTATGAGAAGTGCAGACATAGAGGAATGGACTGCAGCCTGTGGAGAGGAAATGGACTCTCTTCACAAGAATCACACTTGGGATTTTGCAAAGAGGCCAGAAAAGAAAAGAGTTATTGGCTGCAGATGGATTTTCAGGAGGAAACCTGGAATTCCAAATGTAGAAAGTTCAAGGTATAAAGCAAGGCTTGTAGCTAAGGGTTATTCACAGGTAGAAGGAGTTGACTACACAGAAGTGTTTGCACCAGTAGTGAAACATGTTTCTATAAGAATTATGTTATCACTAACAGTCAACTTTGACCTGAGCTGGAACAGCTAGACGTAAAAACAGCCTTTCTGCATGGTACTTTGGATGAGGAGATCTACATGGAACAGCCAGAAGGCCACAAAGAGAAGGGAAAAGAAAACATGGTTTGTCTTTTGAAGAAGTCTCTCTATGGGTTAAAGCAATCTCCTAGGCAGTGGAACAAAAGGTTTGATGGATTCATGAAAGAGCAGGGTTTCATTCAGACAGTTCATGATCCGTGTGTCTACACAAAGGGTTCTAAGATACAGGAAATGGTCTACCTATTGATCTATGTGGATGATATGCTTATTGCATCTCGGGATTCAAAGAAGATTCGAAGTTAAAAGACGGCTTGAGCGGTGAATTTGAGATGAAGGATTTGGGGCCGCCTACCGAATCCTAGGCATGGACATCATCAGAAATAGACAGAAAGGGACATTGAAACTCTCTCAAGGAAAGTATTTGGAGAAGGTTACGAAAACTTTCAATATGCTTGACCGCAAACCAGCTTATCACACCACTTGGTTCACAGCTCAAGCTCAAGAGTTTGATCGAGGAAGAGTTAAAGAGAGAGGCTAGTCACATGGCAAACGTACCATACGCAAGCGCAGTGGGTAGTCTCATGTATGCCATGGTTGGTTCAAGGCCGACTTAGCACATTCGGTGGGAGTTGTTAGTAGGTTTATGGCAAAGCCAGCGCGGGAACATTGGAAGGCAATCCAATGGATTTTGAGGTACATTAAAGGATCCGTTGATAGTGCTCTAACTTTCACTAAAGATACGGGGTTCTCTATAGAGGGTACGGTGATGCCGACTACGGCTCGGATTTAGACGAAGAAGATCTATCACAGGCTATATTTTTAAGGTTGGTGGGAATACTATCAGTTGGAGATCAGGCCTACAACAAGTTGTGGCTCTATCAACAACTGAATCAGAGTATTTGGCATTGACAGAGGCTGTTAAGGAAGCTATGTGGTTAAGAGGTATGTGCAAGGAACTTGGGTTTAATCATGGAGCAGTCAAGATTCATTGTGACTCACAAAGTGCTTTGGGTTTAGCTAAACATGGGGGTTATCACGAGAGGACCAAACATATGGCCTCTAAGTGTTACTTCATTAAGGATCAGATTACAGATGGGGAGGTTACTATTGCTAAGGTTCATACTAGTGTTAACCTAGCGGACCTGTTAACAAAAAGTGTACCTGGCACCGTGTTGGAGAAAGGGCTTCTAGCCCTCAAGCTGATCCGATGAGCTAAACGCCTAGTCTGCCGGTGTTCTTCTCCGTTCATCACCTCGCAGACAAATAGGCAAACAGGTCAGAACAAGGCTATTAGAGGTTAATGGTTCGTTGTTTTGTCAGAGAACTGAGATCAAGTCTGTATCAGAAAAGTGGGTAAGAACACAGAGGTTGTGGTGGTACTTACTGTTTCAGGTGCAGAGGTAAGTCATCGGGTAATGAATCTTCATGTCATCTTCATCTTCGGGTCTTCATCACCGTCAAGTTCTTCAGGTTTCAGATGCGTCAAGGTTCAAGCTCCTGAAAAGAGATCACAACAGAGGTTAGTAATCAGAAGGGTTATCAGATCTGAAGTCAGAAAGCAAGGAGATCTACTTACTTGTTGAGCTGAGTAGTCGCTTGGTCTTCAGAGATGCTCGCCGTCGTCTGTGAGTCTCACCGTTACCGGATCTGGAGAAGAGGATCTCTGCATGTCGGTTTTATGGTCAGAAGCTGAACAGTTGGTGGTCTGTGAGTGAAGAGGAAGCTGCTTAAAAGGGTTTCAAGGGTGGAGAAGAAGAAGAGAGGAAGAAGGGAAGGTCAGGTGACAAAAGAGAAGTCCGATTCACGGCGGAGTTTGCCGTGAAACGGAAAAAGCATGAAGAGGCGACGAGAAAGGCGAAAAGGGAAGGCAGAGAGGAAGAAGCGGCCATTAGGGTTAGAAATGAAACCAGGTGGAGAATTGTGAGGTTAGTTTCACAATCTAACCTAATGGGCTTTTGGGTTTTGAGCTAATGGGCCAATCGCATAAGGTCCATTAAGCAAAACCAGGCTTATAAAAGGAGAAGCTTTTTTTAGCCTTGGAAAGAGACTACACATTCTGTTACAACAACAAAAACAGAGAGAGAGAGAAGAGAACGTCTTTATCGCCGGAAAAGAAGAAGCTCGACATCGGAGGGATCGCCGGAGCTGTCTTCTTAGATCGTCATCGTTGCTTGTAATCTCTTCCTTCACTAATTCTCTTTGCGATTACCTGTAGAGACATTAGGTGATTAGAGAGAGGAATACTATAAGCCACGGACCGGAGGCTTTTTCCGGTCAATCTAGTGCAACGTCGGCGAAAGCCGACCCCTGAGAGGTAGCCATTGTTGGGTGAACTCAGGGTAACCAAGTTCTTGTGTCAATTAGTATTAGGCATAATCAACAATCAAGAACAAGCGTAATCATAGAAAGCCAAAGATCAGGAACAGAACATTAACATTATTAGTATTATAATCATCATTAAAACCGCCACAAGAATTTAAATGATTATTTAAACCTATTGTAGTATATATACATTTAACATAATGCTACATCCAAAACAAAGGTATTTAAACGAAAGTATCTTTCTATGCATAGTACACATAAAACGTTTTTCATTTATTTATTTTTAACGTTGTTTTTTTTGGTATACTTGTGAGATATATGAGAAAGACAATCAGGTCTACGCGAAAGTCTGACAAATCGGACCCAGACAATAAATATGTATGTGTTAGATAATTACATTCGTAATTAATGTAATTATCCTATAATTATCCATTTAGAAATTGTTGTATTTATCCTTTTACTAAACCGACATTACCTTCCTATATAAGGAGGTCGTGTGCTCATTTGTAAGAGATGTAATAATAAGTTAATAAAAGGACATCATTCACTCTCTCTCTCGTAAACACATAAACGACATATATATATATTATATTAATTTTATAACACGTTATCAGCACGAACGTCTTTGCTTATACGAGGTAATCGTTGGATGAGCTTCTATATACCCGATTAAATATTATCCAGGTAATTTTAAATTATGTTGTTATGTATATAAACATAAAGGAAAAATTCTATTTCAAACCTATGACAGAATTTATATCCTAAAATGTTTAAATTATGATTTTACTATATAAGAGAAACTTTGGAAAAATTTAAATTAATATAGTTTAAAATTTAAGAGAAACTCTATCAAAATAATTTTTGCCAAAAGTATAAAATTAATAAATATAAAAGAAACTCTGGCAAAATTTTAACTAATATAATATTAAAAATCTAAAAGAAACTTTGCCAAAATTTAGTCGATAAAAATTATCGATATTTATAAACTTAAATTTTTATTGGAGCGGAAAGTTTTGTCTCCAAAAATATATAATAGAATATGCCTCTTTGATCAAATAGAATACTATGATTCATAAATCAAATAGAAGACTATGTCTCTTTGATTATATGAAAATATATGTCATTAATCAAATTGAAGACAAGGTCTCTTTGATTATATTGAAGTTTTGTCTCTTTGATTACATGAAAGGCTATATCTATTTCATTATACGGTAAGTTAAAACCCAAAATATATGAAAATTTTGCATATTGCAAAATAATTAAATGTTTTAAAAGAGTAAAATATTTTAATAAAATAAAAATGCTAAAGAGCTTAAAGGCTCACGAAGAGCTTAAAGGCTCACGAAGAGCTTAAAGGCTCACGAAGAGCTTGAAAGCTCACGAAGAGCTTGAATGCTCCTGAAGAGCTTGAATGCTTATGGAGAGTTTGAATGCTCACGAAGAGCTTAAACGCTCATGAAGAGCTTAACTCTCGAAGAGTTAAAAGTATTTTAAAAGAGCGAAAACGCTCTAAACGAGCGAAAGAAAAGTTAAACGCTCTAAAAGAAAACATGATGACGACATGCAATATGTATAAAAATGGCAAAAGATGTATATGAAAGCAAACCTGAAGTTTATTGATTGATTAAAGTTTAATATAACCGGTTAAGCCATCCGGAAGTATTAATGATTGAAGGTCATTAAGAATTTGTTGGGAAAACAAGAAGTTTTTCAACTTATGCATGTTTTAAAGAAAAGAAGAATCATAGTCATCATGTGAAAAAAAAATGAAAATCACTATTTTTTTGTTAAAAGAGCTCATTGAATATGATGGTTGATTTCTTTAAACAAACCCCCGTATTATACTCTTAATATGGCCGATCTAGAAGTGAGAATCGGTCCAAGATAAACGAGCACGTATAGTCATTATCTTGAGAAAGAGAGTAATATGAATCCTATATTAAAAGTTAAAAAGATCTAAGATGAAACACATGATCCTAGAAGGATATGTTGTTGATCCCATAAATGGATTCATTTCGAGATGAATAATCTAGAAGAATTATTATCTCGAGGGGGAGAATTAAAGAATCCCACAATGACATTAAATTGATAGTTTTGGTGGATTGATATCCCAAAACGAAAGCTTATTAAAAGCTTATTAGATGTCGAATGAGATAAAGTTAAACATCCAGAAGATGAAAGTGAAACATCTAGAAGATGATATTCACAGTCGATGAGTTTTAAAGAATGGTGATATTTCCGTATGGAAATTTGTGGGTGTGTGATATATATTATGAATGCTCCTCCACACCACATAAAAATGACATCCAAAAGGATGAAGTATATGAGTTGGTGAAGAAGATCCGCTCTAAAAAGCCATCATTGGAAATGTGCTTATTGTAAGATTTGCAATCATTATTTTGATGATATGATTTCTCAAAGGGAGAATTATGGAATAGTTAGAATCCTTGAACAAAAGGATTATGAACCAGAAGTTCAAAGGATCACTGTTCAAATTTATTGCAAATCAAATGATGGATGAGATTTCATGAAATGAATTATCATTATAAGATCCTCATACGAAAGAAAATGGACTTGAAGTTCATAAGATAATTCAAGGTGATGAAAAGAAATCTCTCTCCATATGAAAATGCTCCAATACAAAATATATGTGTTTATGAAGGATGACACATAAAGTCTATGTAAGACTATTTTGGTTCCGAAAATTAAGAAATGATAAAGGAGCAAATATTTATTAATCTCTTCAAAAGGAAAAGAGGAGTAATGAGTCATGATAAGAAATCCCAGGAGGATTAGATCCCTGAAGGATCAAAGATGAAATCAAGTACTTGAACAAAATCATTGATAATGATTAAGAGATCTCGATGGATCATGACATCAAAGAAAATATGGAACCAAAGTTGAAATGAATGTCGACTATAATAGTAACATAACGCGCGATGTTATAAATGAGGATCAGAAATCTCCGCTCTGTGAATTAGCGTTGAGAGGTAATATTGACCAATACATAAAAGAGACAATCAAGTCTATATTAAACTCGTTTGAGTAACAAGAGTTTTGGACCAGAAGTCCAAATATGAAAAGAGTATTAAGATATATAAAACAAAATGCATATGAAATATGGTTTTGTTAAAATACTCGGTATTGAGAAATATATACGAGAGACTTGAATTGCGTCTCATAAATAAAATGCTTAAATTCCTGAAGAATTAATGATATCATAGTAATGTTCTCGAGAACTAAGATCGATCAGCTCTGAAGAGTTATAAACAAAGTTTAAGACTTTGGAAAGACCAGATGTCTTCAGACACTAAGTTAAACATCTAATGAAAAAGATGTTATGTTAAGAACTTCTAGAAGAAGTTGAATATATATTTGGTCATAAAGGACCAAAACTATATGCCATTGAGCATTTATTTATTATACGTAGCATTTGCTAATAATCTACATGTAGAATATAAGTCAAACCTTATGCGCATATATTAGGATGAGATAAAATATGATTAACTTGGGTTATTAGAAATCCCAAATTTTGGTATAAGTTGTTTTGCAGATATCGAATATTTATAAGATCTCGTAAAGCATGTAAAGAATGTGCAAAAGTATTTGTCTTGAAGACGAGGCTTCCAGGAAAAGCGAAGGAAGAAAACATGTTTTTTTTTTTTGCAAAAGTGTATTTTTCGGAAGATGAAGCTTCCAGGGGGAGCAACAGAAGAAAACACATTCATTGAAAGACATGTTTGAGAAGATGATTATTTGTGAAGATAAGACTTCCATATGAAGTCATAATTATGTGCGCGGTTACACTCTTTTTCCCTCATCATGGTTTTTGTCCCAATGAGTTTTTCCATGGTAAGGTTTTTAACGAGGCAACAAGAACGCGCCAAAGGATAGACATTTGTGAAAGAAGAAAACTTATTTTCTTGAAGATCTATTTACAAAAGACGTCTATTCCGAAAGATGATGATTTCAGGGGGAGAAATGATGAAATGCGTGGTTGCACTCTTTTTCCCTTATCGTGGTTTTTATCTCACTGAGTTTTTCCACGAAAAAGTTTTTAACGAGGCAACAACAACAAAAACACGCAAAAGAAAAAGCCTGAAAGCCGATATATACAAGATTTTATTAAAGACGGTTTTTAACGAGACATTTCACAATACGTAAACTAATGGATAATTAAGGGGGAGTGTTAGATAATTACATTCGTAATTAATGTAATTATCCTATAATTATCCATTTAGAAATTGTTGTATTTATCCTTTTACTAAACCGACATTACCTTCCTATATAAGGAGGTCGTGTGCTCATTTGTAAGAGATGTAATAATAAGTTAATAAAAGGACATCATTCACTCTCTCTCTCGTAAACACATAAACGACATATATATATATTATATTAATTTTATAACAGTATGCTTTTTGTATGTTTTGTGACCACTAATTTCACAATTTTATAGCATCAAATAACACCAAAACAAAGAGGAAGCTTTAGAGATGGAGAAACTACCTAGCACTAAAGACAGGTTGTGCATCAGCTCTAGGTTGTGCCCTGCGTGTGTATTTCAGTAGCAAACCTTCCATAGAAAGCCTAGGAACATGAAGGTCCCTGCAACAACATTTTCTCAAAAAGATCAATTCAAATCTATCTCCATCACATAAAGATTATGTCAAAGTCTTTACCTTAAGTAAGGCTCCAAGTCTTTCCACTCCCATTTCGGTCTATGTTTAAATAGCACAGAGAATCTTTCTTCTGGTGTTGATGGCAGAGAACGTACGCTGAATGTATAAACTCGTGTTTCGATCCCTATTTTCTCTGTTAAAACCTCTCCTTCAAGCATCTCTAATCTACCTACCATGCCTTCTGGTATCTTCTTCTCCCATTCTTCAATGAAACTCTCAAGTCTCATCTTTTCTTCTCTCAGTATCTGTCTAGCGGAATGCACGCATACAAGCCTCGGTTCAAGCTTCCACTTACTAGTTTCGTTTACCTTTGAGCCAAACACGCGCAAGCAGTGACCCGCTAGTTTACTAGGGAACTCGTCAGCTACTAACACACTCACAACTTCATCTTCGTCTAGATCATCAAAGGACCAATCTTTCAGTACACAATTGTGTAAGAGCATTCTAAGAATCATGTCTAAGTAGTTTTCGTCTATAACCCTCCAATAACCATCAATCTCAATAGCAGAGAGACTCTCTAACCCATAGCGTAGCTCCTCATCGCTCGCTTGAATCGCGTTAGCCAAATCTCTCCATGTGTACAACACTAGATCTCTCTTCTCACTATGGTCCAAGTCATCATCATCCATCATGTCTTCTACTTCACCAGCACCAAAAGGGTTTTGCAAGAGAAGCTTTTTGAGTTTGTCAAGCCTGGGAGAAACCTCGACAAGCTCCATGTTACCAGCAGCAATTTTGACGACCGATACTTGATCACTATCGTTATTACCATCTCCGAGGAAGACAGGACAGTTCAATGGAGGAATAAGGAACATTGAATTAGAGTTACCCACAAATTTGATTGCATAAGTCTTTGATTTGGTGCAGAGAACAGCATCTTCATCAGGAAGTCCCCTCAAGGTTACACTAAAGACAAATAATTAGCACTAATTGAGAAACTATATTCGCTCGAAAATTGAGTCACAAAGAGAAAGCTTTTAAATCATACCTTCCTTTGAAGATATCTGAGATGAGATTTTCATCAGCTTCAAGGAGAAGAAGATCCTCGTGAGGCCCAAAACATGGATGATACGAAATCGGCAACGAAGAACCAGCTTCGAGATTTATCACCGCTTGAGCTCCTCCGTGTCTCCCAGATTCTTCCATTACTAGAGTTTCAAGTAAAATCGAAGCTCAAAGGTAAGAGACGATGACGGATTCGTCCACACCGATGAATATCGCGACGAAGCAACGAATCTCGAGGTTGAAGATGAGAGATGAAAGGGGTTTTTTCGCTAGGGCTATTCTGCTTAACATTTTCGCGCCTTATTTCACCCAATTTTAGGCGCGTGGGTTTCGATTATCTTCCGCTTAATAGAACTCAAGGCCCATATTATTAAAAAGCCCAACTTAAAACGGCACGCAGTCTATCGTCTATGGAGACTCTTTTTTATATTAGTGTTAATTAATTGGGCTAATTTATAGTGGGGTCCTTTATGGTCCAAAAGATAAACAAAATGGGGGGAAAACTGGATAAAGTTGCAGCTTATAAATATAACTTTTAACTTTTGATTTGGTTATGTAAAAATATATAAACCGATTATAACCGTTAATCATTCACACGAAACTATCAGACAGTCTCTCACAGGGACACACATTAGTTTCATTACCGAACCCAAGCAGCTGCATCAATTTCATCTCTAGCCTTCTTGTATAGCTCGAGCCTCTTTGCACACTCTAATCTCCTTTCCATCAATGCAGGGTTCTCATCTAGCAACTGCCCCAGCTTCTTCCCCTGGAGAAAGACATGAACAGAAATCCTCAATTTCAAAAACAGAATCAAAACCAAACTAAAACTAAACTTACCAACCTAAATTACCTGGTTCTGGCTGATCTGTGTGTAGAAGTAACTGAGTAAATCGAGTTTCGCCTGTCTGACTTGGCAATGAACAACGGCCTTAGGAATGGTGTTAACAAGTGTGTCTGATACCATGCTTATGTATGCAGCTACATTTGATGCTATCTTTCTCAAATGCCCTTCTCCATATTGGTCTGTTGTTGTTGTTGGGGATGGTGAAGAAAGCGGCGCAGGTTGGATTTCTCGTGATTCCATTACATGAAGCTTACGAAAAAACTCGACAGTTAGGTATGAAGATTCCATGTCGACTAGTCTGATAACCGACTTCATGCTTTCCTCGCGAAACTTGTCTAGTGATGAGTTTGCTGCAGCAAGCAGCTCGATTTGTAGCGAAGGGAAACGTTTTAGCTCCTGCATTATTTGCAAACCAAGAATCAGTTATAGTTTCCACTTACTATTTCTATGAAAACAACTAAACTCACCTCCGTTTCTGCGACCGATTTCCTTACAAGCTCTTTTAAGACAGAGTGAACCTGTCACAACCACATTCATTACATACAGTGATGGAGAAGGTAAAGTGGAAAAGATATATTTAAAGAACTTACAGCATTCACAGAAGCTTCTGCTGGACCTCTGAAATGATTCAAGGATCCTTCTATGAGACGACGATAGCCTAACTCTGGAGCTATCAAGTGAGGTTGATAGCCATCAGATTCTGATACAATTCTCTTGACACTTTGCAGGGAAAGATGACGATCAAAAGGAAGCCTTTTCATGGCTAACGGAAGTTGGTTGTCAAATATTCCATAGATACGGGCACCTCCAGGACGTCTAAAATTTGGTAAGTAATCAAAGTTTAAAAGGAGTTAATCCACCATTGCAAGAAAGTTGGGGAACAAAAGTAAGATTCAGTCGTGATGTTTTACCCGCCATCCAAATGCTCCTTGAATATCTTTTCGAATGCACGACACATCCCCAAGATTGTGTATAGTTGAGCCTGAGACAGACAAATTTTAGCATACAGCAGAAATATACTATTAATAGTAGAGGGGAAGATTTTCATTGTAAGAGTATGTACTCACTCCAGCATCAATAGCGACAGGTCTACCCAAATGGTCTAACTCTCTTTCGAATTCCTCGATGCTTTTGTTTATGAATGATATGACATTTGGAATACGGGCCCTTATAATTGATTCTAAGAGCTGAAAAATAATAAAGACCATAACTAAAACAGAATAATCAAACGTTCATTCATGCATACATACTTTGACCGTGTTACCTTAGACAGCATCTTTGCAAGATATTCTGAACCCATTTTTGAGGCTAAGTGACCATAGTCAAGACTGGTCTCAAAGTATTCTCTCTCCTTCCTTCTTGCAACCATCATATCAACATTCTTGTTAATATCTGCTTGTGAACGGTTAACAATCCCAACCCAAGGATACTGCAGCCTATATGACCTTCCTTCGATGACCTTATCCAAGCAAATATCCAATCATAATCACTATGTAAGACTCAATATGGTCATCATGCAAATAAATTCTTACAGAACTACTTCCAACAAAAGAAAAATTGGATAAGACCACGACTTAGGAGACTCTTACATCCAATGCATTAGTTCCCTTGTCCATCAAGTCTAACTTTGTCAGAACCCCAAACGTTCTATCACCTAGTACAGTGAGAAATTCAGATAAAGAGATATGAGATTTTTTGCCCACTCCACTATCAATTAAATTATCTCAACAAACAGACCTTTTGGATCCACTTCTTTTGCGAGCTTGATAGCATCCGATGTAGCTATGTCTTGGTTGGCAGGAGATATTGCTAGTATTAGACAGTTAGGCTGTGAAAGAAAACAGAAGAGGCTCATTGAAACCATTGAAAGCATGAACTAACTTCAACAAAAGTAACAGTAGCTAACCTTTTCGACATATGAGCGGATCATGGATTCAATATCTGCAGCAATAGTTTCTGGCTGTCCTTCTGGAAACAAAATAACAGTGCATGTAAACAAAGTAATGAAAGGCACATAACAGTAAACAAAAAGAGACCCAAAATAAGTATAGAGACAAATAAGACATACCAACAGCAACTTTAGTCAAACCAGGTAAGTCAATGAGAGTAAGATTCACAACTGTTTCCAGACAAAAAACACAGCAAAACGTTCAGACCAAAGACTTGACAGAGGGCATCATATAAGTGAAATCCATGGATTTTTGTTCAAAATAACCAAACCATTGGGAGAGAAGATACTGAGATGAATAGGAACAGTAGATATATGTTTGTTCTTCCCAGTGATTCTATCAGTCTCCTCCTGAATCTCCTTTCGAACCAAAGCTACCGCGCAAAATAGATATCAATACTAACACTATAACCAAACACACACATTCATAAACAAAGACACATACAGAAATTGGTGAATCTCTTATTTTTAATGTGGAGAAACTCTGCGTATTCTTCTGCTCCAATCTCTGTCTTATGAAGCTGTAAAACCAAAGGCCGTCTCGTGACAATACCTAAGAAGAAGAAGAAAAACGAGTTCTCTCTTAAGAATCACAAGTCTCACTACAATAATCGAATGTGAAGAATCTAAAAATCACAAACCAGATCCTCGAGGAAGAAAATCTCTGCCTACAATACTCTCCAGAACCGATGATTTCCCAGAACTCTGCAAATCGTTATCAAACAACAACGAAGATCTTAAAAGGAAATCTATGGAGAAAACCCTAAGTGAAGAGATTATCTGATTAGAATGAAAACCTGGCCACCGACGACGGCGACGGAAGGAAGAGCTTCCCATAGAGAAGAGAAGGAGTTGTTACCGCCGCCTCCATAATCGCCGAGAGCAGTGCATGCTCTTTGTATCCTGTTAACTAATCCGATCAAACTCTCCATTGTCGTCATCTTCGCGATTCGTTAGAGAATTTCAAAAAAAATCAGAGACGAAGAAGAAGAAGAAGAGTTTTAGAATTTCGCAAAGGGCATGAGAAGGATGTGGGGGGAAACTAGAAAACACAGAGCGGGTGTTTACAATATGATAAACCAAACCCAAACCAAAATCAAATTAAAATATTGATTATTACAAATTTGGCTTTACTCATTTAATTTCTGATTTTTTACCATTTATGTATTTTAAAAATTGGAATCTTATCTCATAATTTTTACGTTAGTTTTTGTCAGAAATTTATTATATATGACTAAAATTAATTATTTTGGATATGATTTTAATAAAAATTCACTGTTATTCAAAACAAAAATTTAATTTTAAGCTCATTGTTTTTGGTAATAGTATCAAGTTTTTTCAAGGTCAAGATTCAAAGTTTTAAATCACCATATTCCAAAAAAAAAACTAACTTTACACGTTTATGGTTAAATAAAATTTTCATCTTTCCAATACGGGTAAATATTTCATTTTTCAAAGAAATACATTAATTTAGAAAGAACAAAAAAACAAATGAAACTTGAACAAAACTGTCACATAATAAATAAAATATAAGCCCAATAATGAAGCATCTTGGCCCATTAAGCCCAAATAGAAGGTCACGTGGCTCAAACAAGAAGAAACGGACGAACAAGCGTGTGGTATACATAAAACGACGACGTTTCGTATCACCTAACACTTGTCGGCTTCCACTATCCACGAGCCTCCATCTTCTTATGTTGCCGTCACATGCTCGTCTTCCCCCTTTTATAAAATGTATGTATATACATTCAATAAAATTATTATTAGTTTCATATAATTTTGAATGTTTTGTTTTTTTTCCTCCTCCACAATAACCACTACTAAATTATTTAATGATTGTTTTTTTTAAAAAAAAAGGTCAAAGAAAATGGATTACTTTCCATGTATATATGCTGGATTCATGTTTGTTGAATTGGTGGTTGCTGATTCAAATCTCGGTTTAGTATTAAACCGGTTCAGTTTCAAATTGATTTCCGGTTTAGTTGGTTAACAAATAAAAGGGAAGAAAGCTAGAGGAATTGGAGGGTTTGCCATATAAAGACGTTGACATCATCTTCTTCTTCGTTAACGTTTCTTTCTTTCTTTGGATTTGTTGGTGAAAATACAGAAGCAATTCTCTTCTTTGTAATCGCCATTATTGAGGCTTTGCTCATTGTTATAAGGGCAAGGTTTCCTCGGGCTTTTCTATTAGTGTATTGCCGAGCCTATTCGGCCCTCGAGACGTAGCTACTCCATACCGGATAGTGAACTCGAGGTAAAACAAATCTTGTGTCTTGTTCTTGAGCTGAATCTGCGATTCACACACGAGAGGTAGTAGCGAGTTTGGCATAAATTCGTAACAATTGGTATCAGAGCCAGGTTAGGTCGGGTTCGATGGCTAAGACCCGCGTCGAGGTGGAACGCTTCGACGGAACCGGCGATTTCTCGCTGTGGAAGATTCGTATGTTGGCATACTTTGGTACTCAAGGTCTTAAGGACGTGATTCTCAGTGACGATTTCAAGCTAACCAAGGATGAATCTAAAAGTGGAAATAAAGCTTCTGGTTTTGGAGAAAAGGCATCAGCTGAGTCCAAGACTGAATCATCTTTGGATCCAAAGAAGCTTGAAGACGATGAAAAGGCAAAGAATCGATTATCTTGAATGTTGGAGACCATGTCCCGAGGAAGATCAAGATGTGTGAGGCTCGCTCTCGCCATGTGGGTTACTCTTGAAAGGTTGTATTTGTCTAAGTCTTTACCTAATCGTATCTTTGTGCAATCCCAATTCTACACTTTCAAGTCTGATGCATCAAAGAAGATTGATGTAAATGTGGATGATTTTCTAAAGATTGTGGCAGATATGGGTAGTCTGAATGTTAATGTTTCAGAGGAGATTCAAGCCATTCTGTTCTTGAATTCCTTGCCAGTGAGCTATGACCAGTTAAAGCATACTCTGAAGTATGGCAGAGAGACATTGACATTGGAGGAAGTAATTTCAGCTGCTAAGTCTAAGGAAAGGGAACTCTCTGAATCATCAAAACAAGACAAGAGTGTGGCAGCTAGTTTGTACACTCAAGAGAGAGGTAGACCAAGTAGCAAAGGACCTAGGCCTGGATACAACAAGAGTAGGAGCAATTCACCATCAAAGTACAAGAAAGTGTGTTGGTTCTGCAATAAAGAAGGTCATCTCAAGAAGGACTGTTTTGCAAGGAAAAGAAAGAATGATGGTGATGGTATAGGAGAAGCTGGTGTAATAACCGAGAAGCTGGTGTTTTCAGAAGCTCTAAGTATGATGGAGAAGGAGTCAAAAGAAACGTGGGTTATTGACTCAGGATGTACCTTTCACATGACCTCAAGGAGAGATTGGTTCTCTGAATTTCATGAGAATGGAGCCACTACTATACTACTTGGAGATGATCATACAGTGAAGTCTCAAGGGTATGGCTCAATAGAGGTAAATACAAATGGAGGATCTATCAAGGTTCTACATAATGTGAGGTATGTGCCAAACCTCAGAAGGAATTTGATCTCAACAGGAACCCTGGACAGATTGGGTTATACTCATGAAGGTGGAGATGGTAAAAAGAGTTTCTTCAAGGATAAGAGATTGGCATTAAGAGCATGTCTGAAGGATGGACTATATGTGCTGGATGGGAATACTATTGTTCCTGAGAGTTGCAATGTAGAGAAGACTATGAGCAACACAGCTTTATGGCACAGTAGAATGGGTCATTTGGGAATTAATAACCTGAAGATTTTGGCTGGAAAAGGACTGCTTGAAAAGAAGAGTATCAAGGAGTTGCCATTCTGTGAACATTGTGTTATGGGAAAGGCAAAGAAGTTGAGTTTCAATGTTGCAAAGCATGACACAGCAGATGCACTTGGATATGTTCACGCAGATCTGTGGGGTGCACCATCTGTCACTCCTTCACACTCTGGAAATCAATATTTTCTGTCCATAGTTGATGACAAGACCAGGAAAGTTTGGCTAATGTTTCTGAAATCTAAAGATGAAACATTCCAAAGGTTTTGTGAATGGAAGAAGTTAGTTGAAAATCAGATTGGTAAGAAGCTTAAGTGCTTGAGGACTGATAATGGTCTGGAGTTTTGTAACCAGAAGTTTGATAGCTTTTGTAAGGAGCATGGTATTCTGAGGCACAGGACATGCACCTATACACCGCAACAAAATGGAGTTGCTGAGAGGATGAACCGCACTGTCATGGAGAAGGTCAGATGCTTGCTAAATGAAACAGGTTTAGAGGAGGTGTTTTGGGCTGAAACAGCAGCTACTGTGGCTTACCTGATCAATAGGTCACCAGCTGCTGCTTTGGACTTCAATGTACCTGAAGAATTGTGGTTAAACAAGAAACCTGGTTATAAGCATCTGAGGAGATTTGGTTCAGTGGTGTATGTGCATCAGGATCAAGGGAAGCTGAAGCCGAGAGCTTTGAAGGGTATTTTCATGGGCTACCCTCCTGGTGTTAAAGGTTATAAGGTGTGGTTACTGGAAGCTCAGAAGTGTGTTGTCAGTAGGAATGTGATATTTCATGAGAGTGTGGTTTATAAAGACATCAAGGCTGAAACAGGTGCTGTTACAGAGGATGTGTCAAGTTCTAAGATTACTCTTGAACTGGATTCAGGAGCTGAGTCAGTACAGGAAAATGAAGATCTAGGTGGAGCTGTTTCACCTCAGGATGTTGATTCAGAACCTGAGGAAGAGTTGACTACAGAAGAAAATGCAGAAGCTAGTCCAAGTTCCTATCACTTGGCTAGGGACAGACCAAGAAGAGCCATTAGACCACCTGCAAGATTGCTGTATATGGAACAACCAGAAGGCTTTGTGGAAGAGAAGAACCAGGATAAAGTCTGTTTACTCAAGAAGTCCATATATGGCCTTAAGCAATCTCCACGCCAATGGAACAAGAAGTTTAACAACTTCATGATGGATCAAGGTTTTAAAAGAAGTGCACGTGATGCTTGTGTGTATATCAAGGATGTAGGTGGAGGAAACTATGTTTATCTGTTACTCTACGTTGATGACATGCTGATAGCATCAAAGGACAGAGTTGAAGTAGATGGCATCAAGGCAAAGCTGAGTCAAGAGTTTGAAATGAAGGATTTGGGTTCAGCTGGCAGAATTTTGGGCATGGATATTGTCAGAGACAGGAAAGCTGGAGTTCTTAAGCTTTCTCAAGGTCATTACTTGAAGAAAGTTGTTAGTAGATTCAACATGGAAGGAGCTAAGCCTGTGTATACACCTGTAGGAGCTCAGTTTAAACTTTCAGCAGTGACTTGTGATGAAGAGTGTATTGATACAGAGGTGTTTCCTTATCTAAGTGCAGTGGGAAGCATCATGTATGCAATGGTAAGCACAAGACCTGATCTTGCACATGCAGTTGGTTTGGTAAGCAGGTTTATGAGCAGACCTAGCATGGAACATTGGAATGCAGTCAAGTGGTTACTAAGATACATCAAAGGTTCTGCTGATTTGGGTTTGGTATATACAAAAGAAGACAAGCTGGAAGTGCAAGGTTTCTGCGATTCAGACTATGCTGCAGACATGGACAAGAGGAGGTCTACTAGTGGTTATGTCTTCACTGTTGGAGGTAATACTGTGAGCTGGAAGTCCTGTCTTCAACCTGTGGTGGCGTTGTCAACAACAGAAGCTGAGTACATAGCCCTTAATGATGTTGTTAAAGAAGCTTTGTGGATGAAAGGGTTAGTAGAAGACATGGGTTTCAAGCAGGGCAAGATGGCGCTGTGGTGTGATTCTAAGTCTGCTATGGATTTGGCCAAGAACAATTCTTGCTCAGAGAGGACTAAACATGTTCAGGTCAAGTATCATTTCATTAGAGAAGTTATTGAAGCAGGGGATGTTGATGTTTTGAAGATTCATACGTCGAAGAATCCTGCGGATATGCTAACCAAATCTATTCCCGTGAATAAGTTTGGTGCAGCTTTGGAATTTCTAAAGCTGGTGCGGTGAAGACACTAGTCTTCATGGCCGGAGGTAAAGCTCATGTAAGTGCATACACTAAGGTGGAGTATAGAGGAGATTTAAATCAAGGTGGAGTGTTGAATTGGTGGTTGCTGATTCAAATCTCGGTTTAGTATTAAACCGGTTCAGTTTCAAATTGATTTCCGGTTTAGTTGGTTAACAAATAAAAGGGGAAGCAAAGACTCTAGAGGAATTGGAGGGTTTGCCATATAAAGACGTTGACATCATCTTCTTCTTCGTTAACGTTTCTTTCTTTCTTTGGATTTGTTGAGCTGAAAATACAGAGAGCAATTCTCTTCTTTGTAATCGCCATTATTGAGGCTTGCTCATTGTTATAAGGGCAAGGTTTCCTCGGGCTTTTCTATTAGTGTATTGCCGAGCCTATTCGGCCCTCGAGACGTAGCTACTCCATACCGGATAGTGAACTCGAGGTAAAACAAATCTTGTGTCTTGTTCTTGAGCTGAATCTGCGATTCACACACGAGAGGTAGTAGCGAGTTTGGCATAAATTCGTAACAATGTTTTATGCCATATCATCACACTCATAATTCTTTCATAAATTTTTAATATCAACGGACATAGACTTTTATCAAAATATTACACAATTAAACACAAAATTAAAACGTGTTGTTACTCGTAATAAAAGGAAACTACCACTAACTTTAATTTGGTAGTGTTCAACGGAGTTTCAATTGAACTGTTCGTATGAAGTTGGATATGGTTTGGTTAAACTCTTTTTAATAATGTTTAATGAGTCAAATTAAGAGGACGTTTAATTTTATATAGTTGTTTATGTAATAAGCTAATGATTACATATCCCATTTTGTGATGAAGTGATGTATGTTTTGACATTGTTTATTACTTTTTAAAATGTCAACGACAATACAAATCATGAAAACTCTGAATTTTTCATCTGCCCACTACAAGCACACCCAATACAAAATCAAAAGCTATAGTGACGTTAATTAAAAAAAATATATGATTTATCTTTAACCATAAGTATAATCATCACCCTCACCAAAAAAATATATTTTTGTATTTAAACCCAAATGCTAACGTGTCAAGCTTTTATTACCTGAAAAATTATAGTTTTTTATTTTCTTTTTAAATACCAAATCTGAAAATTTCCATTTACTCCGGCGATTCTCTTTCTCCATAGATCCTCTCTCTCTCTCTAAAAGCAAACAGAGTCACAAGAAGACAAAAGTATCTTTTTAATTCATCAGATCTTCTTCTTCTAATTTCTCAGAAATCGAAGCTTCTTTCTCACAGAGAGTTTTATCTCCGATGAGGTGTAAGAGACACACGGTGGATTTGAGCAGCAGTATCGGCGTATGTGCTTCTTGTCTCCGTGAACGTCTATTTTCCCTCGCCGTATCAACCGCCGCGTCTGAAAACGACGATCATCTTCACTCTCAAATCTCTCCGTCTCCTCTTACCTTTCCTCGCTCTGTTTCTCCTTACGTCGCTCCCAGAAAATCCGACGCCGGAGGCAGGGACTCGTTAGCTTCTTCCAACATCCGATTCTTCGCCACGCCGCAAGTAGGCCACACGACGGATCAATCGTACGGCGCCGGCGGAAGAGTAACGTCTTCGACGGAGAAAGTCTTCGAATCAGGACGATCCTTTAATAAGAAACGGAGCGGTTTATCTCGTTTCTCTAGCTTCTTCAGGACGAGATCTGACGATTACGATTCGCGTTCGAAATTCTCGTCACGCGATTCATGCGACGCGTCCGCGTTTTCGCCGCCGCCGTCTTCGTCTTCTTCTTCGTCGTCACGGTCATGGATCTCGAAAGTTCTCTTCGTTAGATCTAAAAAGCAATCGACAAACACGACTTGTTTCATCGAAGATCTAATCGCTTCAGAATCAGATCAACAAAATCGACCTAGGCAAAGATATTGCAGAGGAATGTCGCCGGCGGGAGATATATCGGCGAACGATTACGACCGCGAATCGGTAGAAGAATCTCTGGGAAGACAAAGAAGAACTCCGGCGTCGGCGATGGGAACTCCGGGAAGGAGAAAGACGGCGATGATTGGGTTAGGGAAGAGCGTTTCAGGGATGGCTTTTTGTTTGAGTCCGTTAGTGAGAGCTAAACCTAACTGTTCTTCTAAATGGAAAGGGAAATTTCCGCCGGATTTTGGATATTCCGGTGAGCCGAAATCGCCGGCGAAGCCTCATATTTCAACGGCGGCGTCTTTTTGTGCAAACCGGTCTAAGAAGCTTGTGGATTTAGGAAAAGTTGATCACCGCCGTTGATTATATTATTATTATTATTTTTTGGGTCAATATCTGACCGTTCTTATACGACATTACTTAAATACCCTTCACAAGATTCATATGAAAAAGTTATATTGTGGCTTTTACTACACCCAACAGATAAAAGAGTGAAATTTTTGTTGTTTTGATTATAGTATGTCATAATGTTGGTGTCATTGTATATTAAAGAGGATATATATTTGTTTTTCTATTTAGGAGATTTAGATGAACAATGTCGTGTGATTTTTTGTTTGCTTGATGAGAATTTTTATGTGTATATATTTAACTTGTTAGATTATGGAAGAAGAAACCTATGACTAGGTCATGTCAGAATTGTAAGTTATATTAAAGTTTTTCAAATCATAAAATTCAATGCTTTGTGGTAACAAATGTGACACATGCCTTTGTGTTTCACTTAATCAAGAAAAGCAAAGCCTCACCAGAAGAGCTCATTACTTCTCCTATATATAGACAAGGAAAAGTCAAAATATAACCATTCACAAAAGCCAATTTACAAGTCTAGAAAAATGGGCATAAAGATCCATCAAGTAAACATAGGTCTCAGTAAAGATGAAGACTTTTTTTGAAGATCCAAGTAGGCATCTAGTTTGAGTTTCAAAGGTATTTAAGGAGTAAAGACTAACAAGAGTTTAATAAAAAAGATATGAATTCGATGGGTCCATGTAGCCGTGAATGAGTAAAATCAAATAAAGAAATAACGCTACGCTACGATATAATTATATGGGTACACAGCTTTGGATGTTTTCGTCATCAACGGTCATAATAGGGAAGTTGTGGGAATTTAATGAGTGGGTTTTGAGGTGTTATTTCGTGGCTCTGCCATCTCTCCTCTCACCTACTTTCTTCATTGATTTCAAGTTACTCTTCCTGTTTTTTTTTTTTGTTTATTTATTGAGGGGTTCTCTTTAATTATGACCATTATTTCGAATTATTATGTGCTGTATGACTTGGAAATTTCAAATAAAACGCAATTGTCATGTCGTATATATTTTTAGTGCATGGAATCAAAAAACATGTTCAAAAGAAACTAGAAGAGTGTGTTTATTATACCGTTCACACACTAATATAAATCAATCCACAGGTAGACAAATCACAATTTGAAAGAAAAAAAAAGAGTTCTGAAGCAAGAAGGCCATTTTGAAACTCCACAGACCACAAGAGTTCAGTGATAGGGACAGACAAACCATAAACTAAACACACAGTTTCCTTTTAGAAATAATCTGATGAGAAAAAAAAGTCTGGCAAAAATTTTACAGATGAAAGAAAATAAAAGGACACGATGATGACTTTTCGAGTGTTTTTCTTTCTTTCTCTATCAATTTGTTGTTGTTGTTGTCGATTTTTAACAAGAGCATCCTCCGGATTGCTGCTGAGACAGAGATGCATTTGCATTGGAAGACTTGAGATTAACATCAACCATATCTTCTTGCTTTGTCGACGACAATGTTTCCATCCCAGGTAAAGCTGCAGCTATCTTACGGAAGAGCGCCTGCGAATACAATACGCATACTTTAGTATTGTGAAGTTTAACCGACTATTGATGGATCTACACAAAGTTCGGGTTTTAGGTGAATTCACATATGTAAGTGAAGTGAAGATCATTGTATAACCTTAATGTTGAAGCCTGCTTTGGCACTGGTTTCAATAAACATTACATTAAGCTCACGAGCCTTGCCTTCTGCTTCCTCTATTGACACTTGCCTGACAACACAAACAATACAATTTATTACAAAGGCCCCTTGGCAGTTTCAAATAGTAGGCAACATTAAGTGTCAAGCGCGTTGACCATAAAGAAACCCTTTTGATTATATGCAGTGGAGCACAAATTATTTTCCCATATTCATTAAATTGTTGGGTTGTTCCAGGACATACTCAACGCCACCAGAAAAGTTAGACGGGGTTTTAACAACGATTAGTACATTAATATAGAAATACACTCATCCATCAAAGATAACATACTTATTAATCAAACAGTGTTTAAACAAGTAACAGTAAACAATTTTAGTCTCCATTGATATTGAACAGAGTATTTTGGCATATCATTATTACCTTTTGTCCACGAGATCGGTTTTATTTCCCACAAGTACAACTATGACATCACTACCACGCTCTGTCCTAACCTCATCGATCCACTTAGTAGTGTTTAAGAAAGATTGCCTGCCTACATGCCAATAGAATTCAAAATATTGATCAAGTTTCACTTACACAATGAATTTTCCATGAAAAAAATGAAGATACGGTTATTGAATATCGATAAAAGCTGCAACATCAACAATATAGGGGATATTATGAATGTGTTTCAAAAAATTTAGAAAACAGAGAAAGAGTAAATGTCCACATACTTGCAACATCATACACAATAACAGCAACAGACGAATCCCTGATATAGCTCGGAATCAGACTCCTGAACCTCTCCTGTCCTGCTGTATCCCTGTCATATGTTTCGGCTAACAATATTAGTTATCAAATCATGATCTGTATTGTTATAACTTGTGTGTTTTACAGATCTTACTTACCACAGCTGCAGCCTGACGGTTCGATCTTCAAGGTACATTGTCTTTGACAGAAAATCAATACCAATTGTAGCCTGATATTTATGAAATAAACGTAAACTAATGAGAAAAGGAGGAACATTAGGTATAACGAAGATAAGCTAGCATGCTTAACCTTACTATAAGGAGCTTAAACAGTAAATCTCATATTCACAAATCAAGATCAGATACTTTCATTCATCAATAACACTCAATTAGATACAAACAATGATAATAACATTCACAAGGAAACATCCTCAGCACAAAATACACAAAACTTCGAAGAAATATGAACAAACAACATCTAAAAGTGAATCATTACACGATGAGCAGAAACAGAAGGATCACACATGATCATTGTGTTGATTGCTAAGTCTCATACAGTAAACATGATCTACAGATCAGATGACACATACTTACACAGAATCAAACGCGAGATCAGTAAAAACGAATCATAGCCTCTAACTAAAAAAACACGAAATCTAGTCTGTGTAAACAGATCTCAATATCAAGCAATCTCATGATTTCACCAACAAAAAACCCTAGAAAACAATTCATTATCGTGGATCGTCGAGAATAATGAATAGATCGGGAGAATGAAATCAACCTGGTAAGTATTGTCGAATTTATCGTACATGAATCGAGTGATGATACTCGTCTTCCCTACAGATTGATCTCCCAAGAACACAAGCTTATACTTGGCTAGCGCCGATACCGGAGCCATGATTTCTCACGATCTTAACTCGCCGGAAGGATCTGATGATACGTCGAGATCTCGCTGGAGAAGAAGAAGAAGAAGTTTCAGATATTTGCCGGAGAGATCTCGTCGCTCCTGGGATTTGCAAATACAACTATTTTAAAAGTAATGTTAATAATAAGATAATTAAGTTGATATTAAAAACTAATGGGAACAATTTGTAATATATAGAAAGTTGGATACCGATCACTAAAAAGTAAAAATATTAAATAATTGTAGATGGGCCCATTTACGGAATTGGTATGGGCTTTAAAGTATTGAACACGTGACAGTCACGTGCTTCTTTGGAGATTCTTTACTCTCTACTTTCGCGTCGTCATCAAAATCCCTAAATCTCGAGAACTCAAAAGAGGCGAAAATGGCACTGAGAGCTACGATTCTTCGTCACGTGAGGGTTCCATTGAATCGATCTCAGGTAAGTTTCGTTGGATCGATCCGTTGTTTTTCATCGCACGATGATCATCTGAGCAAGCAGGACGTCGTCGATAGAGTTCTCGACGTCGTCAAGAGTTTCCCCAAAGTCGATCCAGCCAAGGTCAGATCTAATCTCATATAATTTTAGATAGATTTTGACATTCTATGGGAATCAGATCGTAATGTCTAATCTATGTTAGTGGATAATCTGTTGTAGATTTGGGTTTGATTCGGATTAGTGTCAGTGGCTTAGTAAGTTTGCTACATGCTTTAGATTTGCTGTTTATGTCATGGAAATTGAATTCTCAAGTAAATTCTATGGATTCTTCATTTGTGTTTGTAACTTATGAAAGGGTCAATTTTGCAGCACACTAAAGAGTATATTGAGTTTTTTTTTTAATTGATTAGTTTTGTGACAACTAATAATGGGCAGGTGACTCCTGACGTGCATTTTCAAAAAGATCTTGGATTAGATAGTTTGGATACAGTGGAGATAGTTATGGCTATAGAAGAAGAGTTCAAGCTTGAGATACCAGACAAGGAAGCTGATAAGATCGACTCTTGCTCTCTCGCCATCGAATACGTTTTCAATCACCCAATGTCAAGCTAAAATCTTGTGCTCTCTGTCTCTCTCTCTCTCTCTCAAGGTCTCTCCTTTTCTTTTTGTATGAGTTTATCTCAAGTTCATTACTTGATGATGATGGGATATGCAAATAAGTTTATCTTCTCTTTGAAGAGCCATTGTTGACTCTTTTTAACAGTTTCAGTGTCCTTTATAAACCCTTTTTGCTTGAATATTTTGGAGTTGCTACAATCTGTTAAGGTCTCATACAGGCCAATTCATAATTTTGAGCAAGGCCCGTTTTAACTTATGATAAAGCCCATAATGGTCAAAGAAAAGGCCCATTTAAAAGCTTAAACCCCTCTTGCCTTTCTCAGCTTGATAGAACGAACACTAGAGAAAGATAAGGAAGAAGAAGAAGGAGAAGAAAATGGCGAATCTCAATTCAGCAATTGATTCAGTATTCTGGGACCAGAACCTTTCTTCACCACAAACGCTTGAAGGCACGGCTCGTTCTGTTCCCGGCGAGCCTTTTCCCGTCGACGGCGCACGAGCTAGCCGCTCTCACCGGATTCAGCAGCTATCTCTCCTCCGCGAAGGCTTTCCTCTTGGAATCATCCCTTCTTTTGCTCCTTCTTCCGACAAGAGACTCGGCTCTTTCTCTATCAACTCTCTCTTGCTTAGCCCTTCCTCTACAAACTGGTAAAAATCACATTTTTGACTTTAGTGTTTCAGTGACCAATGCTCAAGGTTTGAATTTGATGACACGGTGTGTTACTCAGATTTTTCTCTTTGGTTCTTTGTGTAGGTGGTTAGGATTGGTTGGTCAGTTCAAGCCAAGGAAGCTCTTTGCTGATATCAAAGCAGATATTACCAAAGCAGAAGAGTGGGATCTACAGCTTTTCAAGGATACAACGAAACACATTGTTGACAAATCTCTTTACTCTATTGGTTTATGGACTCAGATTGCTTTGGGATCTTCTTCTTCTCTGTTGGTTAACGCTGAAAGTCTCGGCGATAAAAAGGGACTTAGGAAGAAGTTGATGCTTGTTCATCCGGTATATGGATCCATCTATACATTTATCTTATGGATTCTTTGTATGATCAAGACCGCTTATGATCTAAATTATGTTTGTGCAGCTTGAGAAACATGACCTTACTGTGGAAGCTGCTTGGCCAGATCTGTTTTTGGACCATAAAGGACGTTTTTGGGATGTTCCTGAATCGTTGTCCCTTGACGTGTCATCGCTTGTTCAAGAATCAGGGCTTCGATACCGGTTTGGTCTGCACAAAGGCAAGGGTAATCCTCAGCTTGTGAATGGTGCTACTGATGAGAGTGGTGGTGGTGCTCCAACTTCTTTGCTACCTGGTTTATGCGCCATAGCTGCTGTTTCATACAAGGCCAACAGAGACTTGTGGAGGCCTCAAGAGAAAGAAAGCAACGCAGAAGATGAGGATACACCTGTTTTTCTGCCTTACGATTTACGTCTAAAGGAGCCCCATGCAGCAATTTCAGGAATAGTAGGTAACTCTCTTGAAAACCCGTAAAGAAGTCTCTTTTCTTTTTGTTGACCTTGAATTTATTGATGAGTTCTCTATGTTCACTCTTTAGGTAGCAGCTTGGCAGCTTGGATTACAGGACGAGGCATGTTGGTAAATGGCAAGAAACGGAGTCCCATAAGCGCAGATGTGTTTGGTTCTGCTTGTTACACATTCCAAAAGGGGAGGTTTAGTAAGTTGTATGGCGATCTAACACGACTAGATGCTCGTGTGGACATTGCTTCAGTTTCTGCTCTTGCTAAGAGAGTCTTCCATGCTATTAAACGATCTTCAGACGATAACAGATCAGATGACACATTGTGGTCTCCAAGACTCAACCTGATAATGCAGCAGCAGGTATTAGCTTTTGTCGATAGATCACAAAGTGTGAGTCTTTTGTATAGAGAATCGATTTCTGAGCAATGACCCTCACGGTTTTACTTCTGTAGGTTGCAGGGCCGATTGTTTTCAAAGTAGACTCGCAGTTTCAGGTAGGTGCAGGAAAGTTTGGGGCGCGCATGGAAGATGTGATCTACAGCTTGAACTACTCATTGAGGCTTCTTGAATCTGGGAAAATCGTTGCTTGGTATTCTCCAAAAAGAAAAGAGGGCATGATTGAGCTTCGTGTTTTTGAGTTTTGATTTAGTCTTCTTTACCATCATCTTAGTATGTGACATTTTAAGATTTGTATCGGAAGAAGCTAAAAAAGAGGCAAGGAGTATCTTTTCTTTTGTTTAACTTGTATCTGTCTCTGAAAATTATCACAATTGCATAAAGAAGAAGAAATGTTGTCTTAACATTGCAGGAAACATCTAAATTTTTTCAGATGTGTGGGCTCTTGGACAACATCTCAGTCGACGAGAGCCAACAAGTCGCTCTCTTTACAAAAGCAATGCCTAGCACCGGTTCCCAAATCAACCTGAGTAATCAATTAAGAGATTTTTATAGTGAAAGCTAAGTTCAATGTCAAGAAACTATGATCAATTCAATGCAGAGAAAGCTAAGTTCATTGTCAAGAAAGAAAACATTATATAACTAACCTCATACGCGCTCACATCGGAGAACAAAACCTAAGGAAAAGACAAAGGAGAAACAAATGAAGAACATTCACAGTAGTTACAATAGATGATTGATTATGTATTGTGAAGAACCTTACCTTCTTTCCAAGTCCTACTTCATGTCCAACTTCAGAACCAATAGAGACAACCTGATATATGGTTTAAAAACCGTACTCAAAGATCATGAAATCATATGATATAAGTAGCAACCAATGTCTTACCTCTCCGGTTAGGAACCTCTCAAACTTCACAGCTGATTTAGGCAACAATACTCCACCTGATGATGTCTGCATAATCACATCAACAAAATGATCTTAACCAATCCATTAAAATGTAGATTTATACCAAACAAAACAATTCAGACCTGAGAAAGCTCTTCAAGACGAACAAGAACCCTGTCTGCTTGAGGAACAACCTGCCATTCATTATTTCAACACATGATAAATATACCGATTTAAAATACATTTTTGGATGAAATTAAATGGAAAAAGACAGAACCTTTGTCGGCTCCCATGTAGTGGAAATCGCTTTTATTTTAAGACAACTTCTTCGACTTCCTGCAGAAACATGACGAAATCAAATTTATCAACGGAACACAAAGATAAGCGCTTTTATCCGAAACAACATTATAAGTTTAGAGATTTATTAGTACCGAGAAGCTTCTGGTTAGCTAAAGGAGGAGTAACGGTTTTGACCGGAAAAGCAAAGAAGGGTTTTGGTAGAGAGACGAAAGTAGAAGCCATTGGTAGATAAGTTTTTTTTCCGCAGAAGCTTCTTTCTCCGACACAGCTTCGTCTCGTTGGTTCTTATGTTTTACATTGGGCCTTATTGGGTTATTCAGACCCAATCGTCTTTAAGGAGAAATCAAAGTAGAGTGCTATAATGTGTAAACTTCAATAATTTAAGGACTATAGTGAAAATAAAACGTATCACAAGTTTCATGATAACAAGACTTATAAGTACATGTGTTAACAAGTTACTTAGAACAAGAATCTAATGTAATGTCATGTGAGGATCCTACGGAGCTGCCAAATCCAAGAGTAGACAATACCAAGAGCACAATATGTTGAGATCAACATTAATGGCATAAATGGAAATTTATCACCTAGCAAATATGGATGCAAGAACTGTGACACCATCTCTACTATAACCAAACCCATTAAATAGCTCTTCTCAAAACATCCAATCTCAAACTTGCTTTTGATATCACCAGTCTCCTTCTTCAATGACTTCTCGTCTGCGTGTTGAGCAGTAAAGCCGAGCCACATCACCATGGAGTGTAGTAACAGTAACTGAACCTTGATTAGGTATTCTTGTGGCTCGTGTAAGAGTGGAAACAGCGAATAGCAAGAAACTGCAAGAGAGAAATAGAGATAAGTACATGGTACGACTGGTTATCCGCAATAAGAGAAAAGTTATATACCTATGGAAACTAAAAAGTAGTGTTTAGCATCTTCGACACTATGCACTGCAATGATTGCAAGTGGGATTGTGAAGTGAAGCGATGCTTTCTCGTGTACGTGCCATCCAAATAGAAAACCGCACGTGTATGCATAAGCTATCCATCTAGCAACAAGTGCCGGTTGTGGTTTTCTCCAAGCTTTGATTAGACATGGAGTTACAGCAAGTAATACCATTGCAAATGTTGTCAATGGAGTTATCTGTCATAGCACAAATTCAAGAAAATAAGATCGGTTGAATACATTCACGAGACATGCCAGAGGTAAATTCAGACAAGAATGTGATAATTGCCCCTAGTACCTGAGGGAGAACTGCAAACGGCGAAGAATCTCCAACCAATCCGCCAGTGAAAGAAGCAGAAGGAATCTGAATCTCAAACCCGAGTTTTCGTAGCAGAAACGCAAGCCCTTTGTCAAGTATTATATAGAAAACCCAGAAGTTAGGTGCCCAATATGCATGACACAATCCTCTCCCAAAAGGAAACATTCTCCTAATTACTTGTTGTATCTGCAACACAATGAGAAAGCTACCATCGTTAAGATGTTTTCTAAAAGACATATCAAAGCTCATTGGTTCAAAGTTCAAACAATGTTTATAGCTACTGTCATTGGCAATATCTGCAAACAAGACACATCACAGACAACTCTATGACAGTAGTTTCACAATGTTTAAATCTCCTAGACATTGTACCAAACATCATGAACAATACAATCTTTAATTTGGCTACATTTTTCACACACGAAAGCAAAAAAATCAAAACTTTTGACCAATAAAGAAAAGAAGAACTAAACAAACCTGTCCATGATAGATAAAAGGTCCATAAGCGACGGCAAAAACCGCCACAACCACAGCACCAAGAGTTACCAGCCGTCGTAAACCGGACCAGCAATAATGCCTAAGAAGATAAACAAAGTAAACCGGAGCAGCGACGGCGAACAAATGCTTAAAACAAAGAAGCACAGCGAACAAAAACCCACCAAACAAATCTCTACCTTCTTGCAGAAACGAGATCGAAAGCAATAACAAGCCAAGTAAAAACCCATTATACTGAAAATGAATGTGATCAACAATCAATAGCCCAGGAGACCAAATCACCAACACACATATCAAGTTTCGTTTCATTGAATCCAAATTTCGAGTCAATCTATAAACACCGAAGAGAAGAGACAGATCCGATACGATCACGCTTATCCGTTGGAAGTATATCACAGAATCGGCGCCGTAATCGAGCCCTAATCTCAGATCTACGATCTTTGGATCGAAAAAACGCGCGAAAATCGAGAGGAAGCGCTCGAAATAGGCGAAAAACGGTGGATAATCGAGTGTCCATGGGCTCGTCTCGTCGAAATACCATCGTGAGAGAGGAAGAGAGTGTGTGATAGCTAGCCAGTTACGGTGGACCTCGAAATCGGTGCTCCTATACGACGGTATCAGCAGGAGTTTCACGGCAGTGGCGACGGCGAAGAACCATAGCAGAAGCTTTCCGTCACCGTTTTTCCGGCAATCCATCTCGTACTAAAAAAAACATAATGTAGCGTTAATTACAAAAACCCATTAATATGGGCCTATTTTAAGGCCCATTTAAATAATATCTACCGTATTCTACGTGGAGATGTACACATGGCAGTATGTGAGTGGGTTAATTTAATGACGTGGCCCCTAATCGAAAGATTCTTTAAAATCAAATCTTAACCGTAGAATCAAAACAACAGAATTTAATACCCATTAGGCCTGGGCATAAAAACCGGAACCGAAGAAACGGAACCGAAGAACCGGAACCGAAGAACCGAAAAAAACATGATTTGGGTCGGTTCCGGTTCCTCCTAAAATATCCAATGGTTCCTGAGATGAAGAATCATGGGTATCGGTTCGGTTCCGGTTCCGAACCGAGAACCGAAATGCAGAACCGAAGAACCGAAATGCAGAATGTCATTGATAAATCATAAAATTATGGCCTTGGGCCTATCTCGTTTTATTAGAGGCCCATTACTTTGTCACTTTCACACTTTGACAATTCACACTTTCATAGTTTCACATAAACGAACACAACTACACAAGTGCGACAAAATTAGGGTTCACGACGCTTTGTCACTTTCACACTTTCACAGAGACGAAAATCGCAAATCACAGAGAGAGAGAGAAGAGAATCGCAAATCTGGAATCTCAGGAGCCACTCTTAAGCCGTCAATTTTCGTCGGCCGATTCTTCTTCTGCGAATCGAAATCGATCAAAGGTATGTTTAACTTTAGATTTAGGGTTTAATTGATGTTTCGATTCTCAGTTTTCATAAACACTTAACATCTTTTGGTGTTAACATGCAGATGGATTCAACTCATGATTAACCAAACATGAACGAAGAAGAAGACACTAACATTGATGATGATATGTCAACAGGAAGTGAAAAAGAAGATGAAGTGGAGAGTCCTCCTAGTCCTAATAGAGCTGGAAAAAAGAAAAAGAAACGTAGTGGCAAGAAAAGAAAAAGGTCAATGGTATGGGATCACTTCACAGAAAGCAAAAAGGATGCTAACAAGGCAAGTTGTCATTATTGTGGAAAGCAGATGGCTTGTAGATCAACATCAGGCACTTCAAATATGAGGAAGCACCTGAGCGTTTGCAAGCAGCATCTAGCATGGGATGAAACTCGGAAGTCAAATCAGAATGTGGTAAGGACAAATTCAGAAGGACTTCACTTATCAAAAGTTTCAGAAGCAATATTTAGAGAAGCTTGCAATGAGATGCTGGTTATAGGTGAGCTTCCTCTGAGCTTCATAGATGGATTGGCTTTCAGACATTTTTGCAACAAAATGAAACTTTACAAGCCTCATTCTCGGAGGACAGCCACAAGAGATATTGTACAGAGGTATGCAAAGAGGAAGGCAACGATGAAGAAGATTCTAGGTGGTAATAAGCAGCGGTTGTCTCTTACAACAGACATTTGGACAGCTCCCACCACTATGGCAAGCTACATGGATCCATATAGAAGTTGTTTGACACATTATACCATTGAAGTGTTGATGTGTCTTGAGCAATGGCTGAAAACTGAGATCAAGATAGACTACACAGGATCTTTAACCATTGATCAGTTGCTTGAAGAAGTTGAAGACCAAGATGCACTTCAAAGAGGTACTTCTAAGCAAAGCTAATATGAGTTTTAAACTTTTAAGTTTTATTACTAGTATATCATTTGATGTATGTGTTTTATGTGATTGTAGAATTTGGAGAATTCAATTTGGAGGATAAAGAAGAAGACCAAGTGGTGTGAAATGTGAATCTTGTGGTGTGATGTTTGTTTTTGGTTTATGAACTTTGTGTTGCTACTTGCTATGTTGGGTACTTTGTTTTGCTCTGTTTTTTTTGAAATTTTCGGGTATTTTAAACTATTTCGGTTCTCAAATAACCGAAACCGAATAAGAACCGATTAAGAACCGAAAACTTCGGGTATTTATCGGTTCCTCTTATACAAAACCGAACCGAACCGGAACCGACAAGAACCGAACCGAACCGAAATATTCCAAAGTAGCGATTGGGTAATAAATCCTAAGAACCGAAAGAACCGGAACCGAATTTTTGGACCCGGAACCGAATTTTTGGACCGAAAGCCCAGGCCTAATTGAAGGACCCTAGGAACGGGATCACTCTAATGGTACGGTTTTGGGGATATGAACTCCGAAAGGAGAACTGGTTGGATTGAAGGGTCGCACAAAGGTTGCGGAAGGCCTTTGATATTCCCGACTTCAAGGATGCTTGATATGACGCACAAGTCCACCACTTGAAGGGTTCTCTCGTCGTTGCTTGATATGACGCACAAGTCCAACGATTTGAGGAAATGTTTGCTTGGATATGACTCACCAAGAAACAAGAAAAGTTCTTACAAAGAACAAAGAGTGAAACTCTAAAAAGGTTGATAAAATATTCGATGTCTTATTCCAACAAAAGGATTACATACTTATAGTGTTTTCTAGTCAAAGACATAAATTGAGGTTGTGGAAAACAATGCATTGAAAAAGAGGTCTTTGACTAATTTTTAAATGTGGCGCGGAAATTATTGTTGACCAAGCAAAGATGACCATTCGGCTGCTTTATGTCTTTTCGGCTACTTGGTCGATGGTCGATGTTTCATGCGCCGCGGTTTAGGAGTATCACGCACCCGGTACGGTAAGTACGGTCGGATGATAGTTCTTCACGGACTGATTCAGTCCAAATGCGGCCTAAATCCCTTGAAAGCTTGAGAATCTTGGCCTTAGAGAAATCAAGTCGATCAAAAAGCGAAATCTGATCAAAGGGCCCGGTCAATTCCTCCATACGGCCATCAGCACATGCGGTACGGGCCAAATGGTTCAGAAGGGAGAAACCTCGGTCGGCCTCGGATCCGTTGGTCTTGGAAGATCGAGTTGATCGTCGTGGATAACTTCCAATTTGGTCGGCTCGGTCATTTGGTCGAGAATCTGGTTGAAGTTTTGATCCGGACGTCCGTGGGTCGATCCGGTACACGGCTCGGCAAGACTCTCGATCATATCGGCCCGCTTCATATCGGTCCGGTTCCCGATCTTCATATCGGTCCGGTTCCCGATCTTCAAGTCCGCCGGTTCCATGCCTCGGTTCTCGATCTTCAAGCCGGCTTGGCTCCATGTACCGGGGCACATCATCCCCTCCTTCTTTAAAAGGATTTGCCCACAAATCCGGATCATCTACATGAAACGGGGAAAGATCGGCAACATTAAAGCTTGAAGAAATGTCATACTTACCTTGTAAATCAAGTTGATACGCGTTGTCGTTGATCTTCCGAAGGATCCGAAATGGGCCATCAACCCTAGGCATGAGTTTTGACTTTCTTTCTTCTGGAAACCGTTCTTTTCGTAGGTGGACCCAAACAAGATCACCTTCCTGGAAAACCACCTCCTTTCTTTTCTTGTCGGCATATTTCTTGTAGCTTTCGGTTCGGGTTTTAATGTTGGTATGAACTTGCTCATGCAGCTTCTTGATAGTATCAGCTTTCCTTTTACCATCTGTGCTAACTCTTTCACTTAAAGGCAAAGGTAAAAGATCAAGTGGAGATAAAGGATTAAACCCGTAAACAACCTCAAAAGGAGAGAACTTGGTAGCCGAATGCATAGCATGATTATAAGCAAATTCCACATGAGGTAAACATTCTTCCCAAAGCCTAAGATTATTTTTAACCAATGATCTAAGTAATGCGGATAAAGTTCGATTCACAACCTCAGTTTGACCATCAGTTTGAGGATGACAAGTTGTTGAAAACATCAATCTCGTCCCTAACTTAGACCATAAGGTTTTCCAAAAATAGCTAAGGAACTTAGCATCACGATCAGAAACAATGGTCCTAGGCATTCCATGCAACCTAACTATTTCTCTAAAGAATAAATCAGCAACTTGAACAGCATCATCAGTTTTATGGCATGGAATGAAATGAGCCATTTTCGAAAATCTATCTACAACCACAAAGATAGAGTCTCGTCCAGCTTTTGATCTAGGCAAACCAAGTACAAAATCCATAGAAATGTCTACCCATGGATGAGAAGGAATAGGTAGGGCCGAGTACAAACCGTGATTTGATGCTTTAGTCTTTGATTTCTTACAAACCACACAACGATCACAAATCCTTTCTACATCCTTTTTCAAGCTTGGCCAATAGAAATGGTCATAAACGGCCTTGTAAGTTTTCTTGATTCCAAAGTGTCCCATGAGTCCTCCGCCATGAGCTTCCCTAAGAAACAACTCCCTCAAAGAACATTGGGGCACACACAAACGGTTATCAAAGAATAAAAATCCAGAATTTTGAAAATATTTTCCATAAGCCGTTTTGGAACATTTTTGAACAATCTCCTTGAAATCAGGATCGGTTGCATACAAGTCCTTGATAAATTCAAAACCAAGCAGTTTAGTTTCAAGGGCTGAGAGAAGAGTATACCTCCGAGACAAGGCATCAGCCACAACGTTTTCCTTACCTTGCTTGTACTTTATGACATATGGAAATGTCTCAATGAACTCTACCCAACGGCATGCCTTTTGTTCAACTTTTGCCGACCTTTGAGATGTTTTAGAGATTGGTGGTCGGTGTGGATGATGAATTCCTTCGGCCAAAGATAATGTTGCCACGTTTGAAGAGCTCTCACCAAAGCATACAACTCTTGGTCATAAGTGGGATAGTTAAGCGTGGCTCCTCCAAGTTTTTCACCGAAGTAGGCAATGGGCTTCTTTTCCCGCATCAAAACAAAGACCAATACCCACGCCCGAGGCATCACATTCAATCTCAAAAGCTTTAGAAAAATCAGGAAGTACAAGTAAAGGGGCTTGGGTCAACTTCCCTTTGAGAATCGGAATGCCTCTTCTTGATCTTGTTCCCATTTGAATCCGACATTCTTCTTGATTACTTCGACCAATGGGGCGGCAATGGTACCGAAGTTTGGAACAAACCGCCTATAGAATCCAGCAAGTCCATGGAAACTTCTTACTTCACTCACGGTTGTTGGACTTGGCCGGTCACGGATGGCCTTGACCTTTTCCTCGTCCACCCTAAGTCCATCGATACCTACAACAAAACCTAAGAACACCACGTGATCCGTTCCAAAAGAGCATTTACCAAGATTTGCAAAGAGTCTCTCTTTTCTAAGAATTTCAAGAACGAATTCAAGTGCTTCCTATGATCGTCAAGGTTTTTGCTATAAATAAGAATGTCATCAAAGTAAACTACAACAAAATGACCTATAAAAGATCTCAAGACGTGATTCATCAACCGCATGAAAGTACTAGGTGCATTAGTAAGCCCAAATGGCATTACAAGCCATTCATACAATCCTAGTTTGGTTTTAAATGCCGTTTTCCATTCATCACCCTCTTTCATCCTTATTTGATGGTAACCACTTTTCAAATCAATTTTAGAGAAAATACATGAACCATGCAACTCATCTAGCATGTCGTCTAGTCTAGGAATGGGATGCCTATACTTTACCGTGATGTTGTTGATGGCGCGGCAGTCCACACACATGCGCCAAGTCCCATCCTTTTTGGGCACAAGTAGTACGGGCACGACACAAGGACCGAGGCTTTCACGGATATAGCCTTTCTCAAGAAGGTCTCCAATCTGTTTTTGAAGCTCCTTGGTCTCCACCGGATTGGTACGATAGGCTGGCCGGTTCGGCAAAGATGCGCCCGGAACAAAATCTATCCGATGCTCAATGCCTCGTATTGGTGGCAATCCCTTAGGATTCTCATCCGGAAAGACATCGAAAAATTCGCAAAATATCTAAAAGTTCACTCGGAACCTCCGGTGCAAGGTCGAAGATGAAGCCATCAAAGATTCCTTATACACGAGTAAAAGAAATGGCTTTTGAGAGTAAAGAGATTTCCCGACCTCGGTTTTCTTTGATGAAGAAATTGGAGTTTCTTTTAGACGGTTCGGTTCACTCGACTTGGTCTCTTTGTCCGGTTCTTTTTGAGTTGGACCTGGTCTTGGTGAACTTCCGAAGGTGTTAACGGTACCGGTGTGATCTTTTTCCCTTTATGGTCAAAGGAGTGCCGGTTGGTGAAACCATCATGGACGACCTTCTTATCAAATTGCCACGGGCGTCCCAAAAGGATATGGCAGGCGTCCATGGGCGAACATTGCGTACGACCTCATCCTCATATCGTCCAATGGTAAGAGGGATTGTGACTTGTTCCTTGACGTATTGTTCTCCGGTCTCATTGAGCCATTCCAACCCGAAAGGATGAGAAAGAGGCCGAGTGACGAGCCCAAGTTTCTTTACAAGGATGTCACTAGCCACGTTAATGCAACTACCTCCATCAATGATCAAAGAACAAACTTTTTCGAAATTAAACAACGAGAGTGAAAGAGATTCTCCCTTTGTTCTTTGTCGTTGGTTTTGGGTTGTACGCTTAATGCTCTTCGAGTAACAAGAAGTGGTCCGTGATGGGGATAATCAAAAGCATCTTCTTCCTCATCAAAGATAGGACCCAAGTCTTCCTTACTTTCCTCTTCCTCCTCAGACTCGATGTCACCATTCTCCATGAGAATCATCACACGTTGGTTTGGGCAATCCTTGGCATAGTGTCCTAAGCCCCGACATTTGAAACACCTAATGTCTCTTGCTCGGCGGAAGTCTCTATCGCCTTTCCTTTGTCAAAACGAGCAGGAGCATCAGTTTTAAAAGCGTTATTTGTTGTGGTAGACGACTTACCCTTGTCTTGATAGCTTGGTTTAGGAGTAAAGGCCGGTTTGGGAGTAAAGGCCGGTTTTGAGTAGCCTTTTCTTTTGACTTGTTGTTCGATCAAGATGGCTTTGTGTAGCATCTCGCTCAATAGTAACATACTCTTGAAGCTCCATTCGATCTTGGATGTCACGGTTGAGTCCTGAAAGAAATCGTGCCATAGTGGCTTCCAATGGTTCTTCTACATCCGCTTTGATCATCAAGACTTCCATCTCTTGGTAGTAGTCTTCTACGGACTTGGTGCCTTGAAGCAAACGCCTCGGCTTCGGTGTAGTTCACGATGGTAGTGAGTAGGAACAAATCGTTTCCTCATCAAAGCATGGAAAGCTCGGCCCATGTCTCAATTGGCCTCTCACCGTTCTCCTCCTATGAGTCACAACTTGATCATACCAGTTAATAGCATAGCCCGTGAATTCGGTGGCGCCCAATCTAACCTTTTTAATTTCGGACAAGTTTTGGCAATCAAAAACCAATTCAATTTTTCTTTCCCACTCAAGGAAGGCATCCGGATCGTTTTTACCACTAAAAGTTGGGATTTTCGCTTTAATCCACCTAGGTGATTATTAACGTTATCGTTCCTAGCAAATGGATTGAAATCACCTTGCTCTCGGTTTCGTTGACCTCTCCTAGGCCGGTTGGTCGATCGGTCTTCATCCTCTTGGACGTCTTCCTCGTCGATCTCATCGTTGGACCGGTAGCGCCTACTGGGCGACCTCGTCTTGCTTCGGTCCCGACATGAGTTGGTCGGCCGGTTTGAAGCTCATCAAGTCGTTGGTGAATCTGTTCTAAACCCGCATTCATCATGTTAGTCATAGAATCATTCAAAGCACGCATTTGAAAATTAGTTAATCCATGGTTAGAGTTTTCGGTCGGTTTCTTTCTTCGTCACTACTCATGGTTCCCGAAATTTCTTAAAACAACAACGTTAGACAAAAATTTCTCACTCTCTCAAGTGTTTGATCCTCGCCCACTCAAGTGTTTCCCTCGGATTTTTGGTGATCTCACAAACGAGTTTCCACTCAAGGTTCTAAGAAGAACGAGTCTAGGAATCCAATGGACAAGTCTAAGCAAACAAAAGAGAATTTTCTTAAAGATAGAAAGATAAGAGATTTTGTGTTTGAAATCCGTTTTAACCACCTCAAAGGCTGGATTTCTCCTCAGCCAGCAGGCTTTCTCTTCCACCACCAATCCGTAAATATGACTTTGAAACTTTTTCTTTTCTTTTCTTTTGTTTTCTTTTTTTTTTTTTTTTTTTAATCGGATGGTAATGAGGGGCCCGGATTTAAGATAGGTAGAATAAGAAGTGTTTAAAAGAAGATGAGAAGATGAGAAGATGATATGAATAAGAAAATACCAAAAGAGTGGCTCTGATACCACTTGAAGGACCCTAGGAACGGGATCACTCTAATGGTACGGTTTTGGGGATATGAACTCCGAAAGGAGAACTGGTTGGATTGAAGGGTCGCACAAAGGTTGCGGAAGGCCTTTGATATTCCCGACTTCAAGGATGCTTGATATGACGCACAAGTCCACCACTTGAAGGGTTCTCTCGTCGTTGCTTGATACGACGCACAAGTCCAACGATTTGAGGAAATGTTTGCTTGGATATGACTCACCAAGAAACAAGAAAAGTTCTTACAAAGAACAAAGAGTGAAACTCTAAAAAGGTTGATAAAATATTCGATGTCTTATTCCAACAAAAGGATTACATACTTATAGTGTTTTCTAGTCAAAGACATAAATTGAGGTTGTGGAAAACAATGCATTGAAAAAGAGGTCTTTGACTAATTTTTAAATGTGGCGCGGAAATTATTGTTGACCAAGCAAAGATGACCATTCGGTCGCTTTATGTCTTTTCGGCTACTTGGTCGATGGTCGATGTTTCATGCGCCGCGGTTTAGGAGTATCACGCACCCGGTACGGTAAGTACGGTCGGATGATAGTTCTTCACGGACCGATTCGGCCCAAATGCGGCCTAAATCCCTTGAAAGCTTGAGAATCTTGGCCTTAGAGAAATCAAGTCGATCAAAAAGCGAAATCCGATCAAAGGGCCGGTCAATTCCTCCATACGGCCATCGGCACATGCGGTACGGCCAAATGGTTCGTAAGGGAGAAACCTCGGTCGGCCTCGGATCCGTTGGTCTTGGAAGATCGAGTTGATCGTCGTGGATAACTTCCAATTTGGTCGGCTCGGTCATTTGGTCGAGAATCGGTTGAAGTTTTGATCCGGACGTCCGTGGGTCGATCCGTACACGGCCGGCAAGACTCTCGATCATATCGCCCGCTTCATATCGGCCCGATTCCCGATCTTCATATCGGTCTGGTTCCCGATCTTCAAGTCTGCCCGGTTCCATGCCTGGTTCCTGATCTTCAAGCCGGCTTGGCTCCATGTACTGGGGCACATCACTAATACCCATGCAGCCTTAAGACCTTCGAATAACTTCCACGTAGCAGAAACTCCAAGCTTAGCTGGCGCACGAGCGATGATCTTTCGCACGTGTAAAGGGGTAGGGTGGGTAAATAAAAATAAGAGCCAAACGGGGAACAAGGGCAGCTGTCATGGGCCATTGAGACAAAAGACATCGATTATTGGGCTTTCATATTGGGTCCCACAAATAATTAGTCTAGTCAGCTCTTTGTTTGATATTAACAATTGTAGTGGGTCCCATTCTCCCCACTCGTAGGGACTTGTTGCAATCGACAGATGACAAGTTGTGTGGTCCTTGCTTGGCTACTTTCTTTTTTTTTGGACCTTTATTATAATTATTAATATAAACATTTCTTTTGTGTGTATTTGTCGCAAAAGGTTTTAAATTTTTTATTTATTGATTCGCCGTTCATAATGTGAGTCATTGCTTACTCAGAGACATTGAGTGCTTGACGTAGTTTGAATTAATTAATTAGAAAAATATTAGTTTCGCATGATGGTAGTGTTTTCTTACCGTTTATCTAAAAAATGTCAAAGTCTCTTTTTAATTTGTGTTATTTGAATATTCAACTTGGAAGTTGGGTCGGTAATGATAATTTTATATTGAAACTATTTAGTGTGACACGTATAGACTCAGGCAATTAAGCCTCACTATAATTTTAGCTTAGGGTTTACTATCAAATTTATTACATTGAATAAAATAGGTCAGTCATATAACATTTATTTTGACTATCAATTATTGTTTTGCTTTGTAAAGACTAAAGATGTGCCCAGACTTTTTTTAACGTAGTTTCGTTTTAATGTATAAAATAACAAGTTTTGTGGTTTCTTTGATCTCGTCTAACTTGATCTTAACACGTGTACCGAGATCTTTTGTTTCTTTGAAAACACGACTATAAGTAATCTATATATCTATCTATATTATTATTTTTGGAGTACTAATTTAAAAATGTCCAAAAATTACTCAATATTACACATTATGCCTTTGAGTATAAAAGGAAATAATTTTGAACATTTAATTACGAAAAACCAAATAAGGAAATATTACAATCCTCTCCAAAAATAAACTCAAAAATATTAAGGAAATTATGTAAAAGTCATTAGGAAAACAAAATATGATATATGCAATTCACATAAATACACTATTACATAGTTTTTTACAAAAAAAATATCATTAAAATTTTACTTAAATCAAAATACCATTAGAAAGAGTTTTTTAAAAACCATAACATCATTTTTAACAAAAATAACATACAAATTAAAAAGAAGTTTAATTAATATTATTAAGAATTTTAAAACGAGTTGAAACCTATTTTTGTTAAAAATATCAAACAATAAAAAAAATAGTTTGTAAACGGGTTCAGTTTCCGGTTGGATTCTAAAAAACCTTAAGAAATTGCAATTATTTTTAAATTTAAATCTTATATTATATATTCAAAATAATTATAATTTTAAATGAGGAATTCACAAAACTACACCCTTTCAATCCCTCCTTCACGAAACTACACCTAATTTAATTTTTTCACATATTTACACCCTTTAAAAATTTTAAAAGCTTGATTTACTCTTTTAAAAATTACCAAAATTAAAATCTTTTTCATTTGGATTCGCTAATTAGTGTTTAGGGTATAGTATTAAGGGGATAGAATTGTGTGAGTAGGGTTTATTTGGATTTAATTTTGAGTGTTTAGGTGTAGTTTTGTGAAGTATTTTGGAAATGGTGTAGTTTTGTGAAATGTAATTCAAATGGTGTAGTTTTGTGATTCTCCCATTTTAAATAAATTTGGGTAAATCGCATAGTTCGATTTGTGTATTTCGATTAGGTTTCGGTTTGTATTTTGAATCCGGGTTTTTTCCAAATAAATAATAAATTATAATAATTTGGTCTAATCAACTTACAAATTATATTAAAATTTTGCTATACGAAATATATAATAAAATATTAAACAGTAGTTAAAAAATCTCATTTCAACAATATTAATTGATCCTATTTTGTTTAAACAATGAAGATAAAATAATATTCAAAATTTCTATATTAAATATATAACATCATTTAGAAAATATAAACCCGTGGTGAACCAAAAATATAAACAGTAGTTATTTTTGGAGTACTAATTTAAAAATGTCCAAAAATTACTCAATATTACACATTATGCCATTGAGTATAAAAGGAAATAATTTTGAACATTTAATTACGAAAAACCAAATAAGGAAATATTACAATCTCTCCAAAAATAAACTCAAAAATATTAAGGAAATTATGTAAAAGTCATTAGGAAAACAAAATATGATATATGCAATTCACATAAATACACTATTACATAGTTTTTTACAAAAAAATATCATTAAAATTTTACTTAAATCAAAATACCATTAGAAAGAGTTTTTTAAAAACCATAACATCATTTTTAACAAAAATAACATACAAATTAAAAAGAAGTTTAATTAATATTATTAAGAATTTTAAAACGAGTTGAAACCTATTTTTGTTAAAAATATCAAACAATAAAAAAAATAGTTTGTAAACGGGTTCAGTTTCCGGTTGGATTCTAAAAAAACCCATAAGAAATTGCAATTATTTTTAAATTTAAATCTTATATTATATATTCAAAATAATTATAATTTTAAATGAGGAATTCACAAAACTACACCCTTTCAATCCCTCCTTCACGAAACTACACCTAATTTAATTTTTTCACATATTTACACCCTTTAAAAATTTTAAAAGCTTGATTTACTCTTTTAAAAATTACCAAAATTAAAATCTTTTTCATTTGGATTCGCTAATTAGTGTTTAGGGTATAGTATTAAGGGGATAGAATTGTGTGGGTAGGGTTTATTTGGATTTAATTTTGAGTGTTTAGGTGTAGTTTTGTGAAGTATTTTGGAAATGGTGTAGTTTTGTGAAATGTAATTCAAATGGTGTAGTTTTGTGATTCTCCCATTTTAAATAAATTTGGGTAAATCGCATAGTTCGATTTGTGTATTTCGATTAGGTTTCGGTTTGTATTTTGAATCCGGGTTTTTTCCAAATAAATAATAAATTATAATAATTTGGTCTAATCAACTTACAAATTATATTAAAATTTTGTTATACGAAATATATAATAAAATATTAAACAGTAGTTAAAAAATCTCATTTCAACAATATTAATTGATCCTATTTTGTTTAAATAATGAAGATAAAATAATATTCAAAATTTCTATATTAAATATATAACATCATTTAGAAAATATAAACCCGTGGTGAACCACGGGTTAATTCCTAGTATGATAGTAATAATAAAAACGTTACTGCCCAAGTGTGCCCATACAAGGAATAATGAAATATATATTTATAAGTGCAAGAAAAATAATAAAACAAATGAGAGGCGAATATAAATTACACACAAAATGGAATGAAACATTGTCTAGGCGAGATGAATCCTATGAGCGCAGAAAGTACAAACGGGAATAGTTTTCAAAATACAAATAATGTAGTAGTAAAATATCTCTAAATATAAAAATGAAAACTAATAAAACTTGTATTTAATGTTTAATTTAATAATTAGGAAAAGTCCATCAATCATGCGGTATGCATGTTATTGTGGCCAACGAATCTCACAAACGCAAACGCAAGACTTGTTTTTGATTCCCCTCCTCGAACGAGATCCACCCCAAATTATTATAAATTGCAATAATTTATAATAATAATGTTTTAGCGCCAGAGAAAATAAGTTGAAAAATTTACTTGAGATTATAGAAAACAATTAGAATAAAACAAATAACTAGTACGGACAAAGAGTTAGATTCTTTTTTAACTTTGTCCATGATGAATTTATCCGGTAAAATAACCAGAAACAGTATCTAATAATTTACCAGACAAAAAAAAAAAAGAAGACAACAACTAATATAAAAATAATAAATATATTAAAGTGTTGAATTATTGAGCTTTAACGTGAAGATCTTTCGAGATCGAAGCTAAGTAACCGATGAACGGTCAGGATGCATTGTAGACTATATTAATTAGTGTGGTCCGCGACACAGGTGATTCACCCGGAACCTCCGAGAGCTGGCTTTATATATGAACACAGAAACAATCAGCTTCTTCCTCCTCCTCCTCTCTTCTTTTTCTTCTTCCTTTCTCTGAGCTGAATCTCGAAGCTGCTTTTACAGTATATTTATAATTGCTCTTTGTTAATTAAAAAGTCTCTGTCTTTTCTTAAGATTAGTATTAATTTTTGAAATGGCTTCTTATTACTCTGGTTTTTTGGGGTGTGAAGAACAACACTTTTTAGAATCTTGTTCTCTTTGTCGGAAATCACTTGGTCGTAACACAGACATCTTCATGTACAGGTAATAATCCAATCAAAAATCAAAATTATATTATTAACAACAAATCAGATTCTGGATCTGGGTAATTAAAATTTCGAATCTTTATTGTTTTTTTTGGTTACAGAGGAGACAAAGCGTTTTGTAGCAAAGAGTGTAGAGAAGAACAGATCGTGTCTGATGAAGCTAAAGAGAAAAAATGGAGAATATCAACGAGATCTCTCCGTAAAAAATCATCAGAAGCTGCTAAAGATTCCGCCGCCGGAAATTCAGTACGGACAGGAACTCTCGTCGTTGCTTAGAAGAGAGAACATTTTTTATTATTACATAAAACGAAAAAAAAAAAAAGAAGCAAATAGCTTTCTATATACCTTTTTTGTTTGTTTAAAAGCTATATATCTTTTTTTATAAAGGAAAAACCTGCAAAGTTTTGCACTGTTTCTATTGACTGTGTAATGATGGTTTAGATCTATGTGGGGTTTTGAATTTTGTTCAATGTTTTTCCACAAGAAACAGAGCATACTCTGTTCTATAAAATATTCAATTTATTTATCTTTGGTATCCAAATAAATCAACAAAAAATTATTTGAACAGTTGTTGTTTATGATTGTTCGGGTCTAATACAAGTGCATAAAAGTAACCGTTCTTTTGGGCCTAATGGGCTTTTAAATAGCCCATATATGCTTATGGAGTCTCACATATGAAAAAAAAAACCAAAGGCTTGTGAGAAATAAAATCAACCACTTGTTTGTTGCCATATGTCATTAAGAAAGAAATAACCTCATTTTTAAGTTGAGTCATCTATTCTTTTATCGGCCCGTTTTGCTCTTTAAAATACATAATTGTAATGTTAATATTACAATTAGCCCAATAAAAGCTTTAACCAATCGAAGACATTTATTTCCTAACTAGGTGGCTTGACCTTAAATGTATTTTTCATTTCTATTTTTTTTTGTCACCATATAATATGAATGTATTTAATGTTGATATTTTTTTAATGAATCCTAATTCCTTAAGAATACATTTATACGGAAAATATATGCGATGAAAGAAAATATATATAACATAAAAAAAATGTTGAAATATGAAGATAAAACTAACCAAATCTAGACATCAGATCATAAAATCTTTCTTTTTCTGTCCCTCAAGGTTCCATTTTTCATGGTGTCATGATGTGGCTATTAGCTAAGAGAATCAATACCCTATGATGATATGTTCTTTCTTTACTAAAATCCAAAAGAAAAAAAAAACTTTTAATAAAATTATGACATAATGAATTGAAAATGTTAATAAATATCGTGTAATAAGAGATAGACAAAATAATAAATGTACAAAAAGTGAAAGATAGTGTTGCAAGGGCACAAAAATAAGTGGCTTACTCATTTTAACACACACTCAACTTGTGTCACGCACACATTATAAGCATTGTGTCACTAAGTTTTCACGAGTTAACCACTCTCCTTTAACTTTTCCTCCATCTATAAATATTATCAATTAACCATCTCAATGTTCATATCAAATCTAGTTAATCATCTTTCTTTAGGATTTTTTTTTTACAATTTTTGTACTAAGTAGAAGCAAAAAAAAGAAATGGCTACAATAGAATTTTACTTGGTTCTCAATTCTTATGTTTTTTTTTTTTTTTTTTGTTAAAAGGTATTCTATTGAAATTGCATAAGAAATTGTACAAAGTACAAGAATTATGACTTTGAAAGTCATAGTTTAAACAAAGAGAATAGAAAAGTAGTTTAAACTAACATCAAACATCCTTTTAAGGCGAAATATTAGCAAGAGTTCACTGTGGTAAGCAGTGAAAAATAGGCTTCACGAATACTAGTTATGACCCCCATGACCACCATAACCTCCACGACCACGCCTTCCTTTCCCAAAGTGGTAGTCCATTCCATTTCCTTAATCTTTTGAGACGGTTTGATATATCTACCACCTCGAGATCTATAAGCCGAGTCATCATAAGAAACATAACCTGAAAGGACTCCATTGCGAATATCAGTGGCATAATCACGTTGTTGTATCTCACTTGTCATGGACTCGATGAGAGGAGGGTGAATCAACATTTTCCTCAAGAGGTAAATCAGAAGATGAACTTTCTTGAGTAACTTTAGAAGCAATGGCAATAGTAGCAATATCTTCATAGGTGTTAACAATAGCAACATCCGTAGATAACAGATCAATAACTTCCAAGGAGGCAAATCTGTTGCTTCCATGAACATTTCCAAACTCAATTTCATCTAACCTAGCCTTACTTATGCTAGGGACTATACCATTTTCTACAACAGTAGGAATGGAAGTTGAACTTGGCAGAGAAGAACTATTTTTAGCTGAAGTTGAGTTTGGTAATTCAGTCGATTGCATAACATAAGTAGATGAAGTTTGGCGCTCTGTGGAGACAAGTTCAGGCAGAATAACGTCCATAGTCACGAGTTCATGAGCACTAACAATTCCATGGATTGGTGTAGTTTTTGTGGCATCTTCGGTAGACTCCAAGGGAGAAGAGGTTTCTAAAGTTGAAGTCTTGGCACTATCGATTATTACAATAGTTTCTAAGGGAGCCTTGACCGTGATTGGTGCGGCTAGAGTAGAAACCTCCTCTCGCCGCAGCAGAAAGATCATTTATTTTTGTGATAGATGGATCGAGGGTAAAACTTCTTTTGATTTTTGCACATGAGATGTTGGTTGTTGTAGACCAAGACATCTAGAAGCTTTATGACCTAACCGCCCACATGATGAACATTTTGAAGGCAACCAAGAGTAAATAACATTAACCATGGAGATGGAGCCACTTTCATCTTCTAAAGCGACCCTTTGAGGAAAAGGCCTATCTAGTTTAACCTCAACAAGAATCTTAGCTTCTCCTATTAGAGTAGGATCTAACCATGGTTGACTTGTGAGCATGGGAGCACCTATACCCGACGCAATCCAACTAATACCTTTGATTGAGTATAGCTGATGAGGAATGTCTTTGAGTGTTAGCCAAATAGGCATGGTAGTGAATTCAGGGACAGAGATAGAGCCAGATGGGTTCCAAGCAGAAACAAACAACAAACAATCATCAACATGCCATAATCCCCTTTGGACTATCCATTTTCGGGTTTGTTCATCAGGGACATGAAAGAGATACGACGAATCCCCTAATTTCCGAATATGGATCTTACAACGTCTTCCCCATATTCTAGATACAACAGCGTGTATTTGCCCACCTGTCGGAGCTAAGCACCGATGAAATTGGCCGATAATAAATTCCTTTTGGTTCTCAATACCTTCGAGGAGAAGGTGGCTAGGAACTCGTACTTTAGGGGTCCCGTCTTCAAGGTACACCGGCATAGTAACATGATGAAGGTTGCGTTTGGATTGTTCCATTTGTGCAGCCCACGGGTAATCCTTATTCTGCTGCAAATGGACCTGCGGGTTTATTTCAGGCTGAAAAGTCCTTTTCTCCTTTGTTACATGACTCTGAGAAGCAATCTCAGGAGGTAGTGGTGACCGCCGACGATGTTTCATGGTGTTAGCATCAACCAACGAAGGCCACTGTGGTTGGGCTGAAATTTCAGACACAAATTCTTTGCTAGTTTGCATAAGAACAGTGACCGGTGGAGGAGATTTGAGTAATGGATTTGGTTTTGACCATACTCCTTGGTTTGGAATAGAAGCTTCCAGAAGATCTATAGCTTTTTGTGGCATTAAAAGCCCTTTAGAGATAGATTTTGGTAAGGCGATTGGACAAACCAGAGGGTCATAACTACTAACCGGCGGAGAAGCAGAGTTATTAGCCAGAGGAGTGTTAATTTCACAAGGCGGAGATGAGGTTTCATAAGGCGGAGATGTAGATGGTGGCGGTGAAGTCGTAACATGTGAGGGAGAAACCATTGGAGAGTGATTGAGTGAAAGGGAGAGCTAGTGCTGTGAAGCTTGAGTTGATCCACCGGAAAAAAAGTAACACCGGTGGTGTAGAGTCGACGACTCAATTCTTATGTTGCATTTACAACATCTTTCAAGAACGAAGGCGACGATGACGATGATATAGTCTATGATTACGCTCCTGCTGCATGATGAGATTATATCATCTAGAGTTATGTAATCTTCAACATTTAGGCAAGAGATATAACCTTAATTAATAACATATGTAACGTTATGTGATATGCCATATATATATATCATGTTATTGTTCGTATAGCTAGGTTGGCTTAACTGTGTTACTACATTATAATAAACTATAGTTAATTTTTTACTTTTTCATGCTTTAATTACTTTCATATATTGTTATCTCTTAATTAATATCAGCTGGCTTATATAATATATAATTTCGACTCAAGAAACGTGTATACAACAATATGATGATGTATTCTTCACAAAACACATGCAATATACCACACATGCATCTATATTTGTTTTACTTAAATACATAGAGAGAGAGAGAGAGAGAGAGAGAGAGAGAGAGAGAGAGAGAGAGAGAGAGAGAGAGAGAGAGAGAGAGAGAGAGAGAGAGAGAGAGAGAGAGAGAGAATGGATTAGAAGGAAGAGAGACAATGAAGATGATGATCAGGAGAAGATGAATCATCACAAGGAATGTGATTGTGACGACCTTCGTAAGTAGTTATTACCATTCTACAATCTTCCGACAATCTCTCCACTCTCTTCTTCACCCTACAATTGTTGTGTGTGCATCTGTAATAACTCCTACACATTTTTATTTTAATTATTTATTAAAACACATCGTTAATATAAAACAATAACTATGACTTATTTAACCATACAAAAATGTGTAATTTGTGAATATGAACGACCCTTGTAATGTACTAATTAATGTAAAACACACAAAATTAGTTGGGAAACATGTGTAGACATTGCACAATAGAAACAGATAAAAATTACAATATATTGTATGGGATTATTAATGATGAAAGCCATTGAGGAACGTACGATACATACTATAACTGTAACATATTATACGTCCAATAAATATGATCATTGAAAATATATACACACGTTATATACGTATAATAAGCAGTCATGTCTATAGGTAGCTAAGGTTTAGGCAACATAATAAGCAGTCATGTCTAAAGAGAGAATATTCGTGATTAATACACATAAATATATATAGTTCCTACATCAGCTTTTACAAAACTCTACCATCAATCAATGTGATTATATTTTTTCAGAATTATAAGTAATGCTAATTTAGACTAATTGATAGGGTGGTTAGTCATATAAATATTGTGAACTTAGTTAATGAATGAAAACCTGGGGTGAAGGCTGTTTTTGACGACTTTCTGACCATATTTACGCCATTTGTAGCCATCGTCAAGAACATCGACATCGGTTTTTGTCTGAAAACAGAATCTAGGCTCTCTAAGTTTCCTCCTTATCTTCACTTTGTTCTTGTTCATTTCTCCATTCCCACTATTTGATCTCCACCTACAAGTGCAAACATTGTCTATATAATTAGAAACATTAATACTTAATATTTATTCTTCATTAGGTTTAATCTTATGTCATAATTAGTCTTTGTATATTGTCTATCATTCTATATTAGATCTCAAATGATTTCAAGTAACACTTGAAAACTTAATAGTATGGTGCTCTAGACATCTAATAATACTAATATCTCCCTTGATAAGCTATTAATTGATGGTAAAAAAAAGAAGAAGAAGAAAGAAATTGATTAATCTTTGAAATTAAATGAGGCAAATTAATTACCAAGAACTAGAATGAGAATCATTGTTAATTCCACTTCTAATATTCTCCTGATCATCATCATCATTAATCTCCTTTGATCCCAAAAGTGCTCCACCCTATAAAAGACCATATTAAAACCCTCAAAAATTAAATATAAATCAACACTTTAATTAAATCTACAAAAACAAGAACACATATGGACACATAAACATATATTTAAAGAGAGAGAGATAATCATAACTAAACCTGAAGATTATTAGAAAACCCTAGAGGTGCATGATTAGTAATATAAGAGGATGTGTTGTGAATGGGGAAAGAAGGAGAAGACAGAGAAGAGGAAGAAGAGGAAGAAGAAGAAGAGAAGAAAGTAAAGACATTATTGGTTTCTTCAAATGGGACAAGGAAGTTCATATTTTCTTGGATAGTCGTCGACGAAGATGTCATGACTTGTTGTATATCGTAGTTATTATTGACTTCTACTCTTCTTTCTCCTCCTCCTCCTCCTTCCATTTTATTATATATCTCAATATATCTCCACTTTTTTCTGTATTTATTTTTTTAAAATCACACTAATTAATAAATTAATATTGTCTACATGTGTTTATGTTAATAAAAGTTATAAATGTTAGTATTACTTTGACGGTTTATTCTTTTCTTGCTTTCATATAGAGAAAGAGAGAGAGGTAGGGTTTCGTGTGTACGTCCCCACACGTGTCAATAACCTTCTGAAAACATATCATTTGTACCATTCGTGTCTTCGCCAGTCAACTTCATGTGTAGTGTATTTTTTTTGGGGTATAATTACATCATCGCTAACAAACAAATAGATTATATATTGTGATAATTTTTTTAAGTAATTTTCAAACATCGTATGTCACAAACACCAATAATTTTGTATGTTTGCAACGATTGTACAATAAGAAGTTGATAGTGATGTGTGAAACAATGTATAATAAGAACTTAATTAGACAATTAACGACTTTGCTTTCATTTAATTAAGCAAATAACTTGTATGATTGATTAATTGAACCTAATAACCATTCCATAACGAGACCAGCAAAAGGGTTTGTAGTTTAGACTGATTATTATATTTGATCAGCTTTCTGAAGCAACCTTATAAATAAATAAATAAAAAACTATACTAAAAATAATTAATTAATTAAGAAACTTGGAAATAATATTTTTTAATATCACATGAAAAAATATATATATAGAGAGAGAAAGAAAGAAATGTCAAGGAGGCAATTGAGTGTGGTGGAGGTACATCAAAGTTTCCATCCATCTCAAGATGTGTCCTAAAGCTTATGATGGATACTACCCCCCACACAAAATTTTACCCCCTTCACTAATCATTTCGAATCTACCCTTCTTAATTTTCTAATTTGTATATTTTTTAGTTATTTATCCCCAATTGTTTTTGTTTTTGTTTTTTAATAATAAAAATCCTATGAAGTTGATCATATAGGGTATCTTCTTATATCTCTTAGGACCAATTCTTGAAAGTTAAACTAGAAGGAAAAAAATTTTAACAAAAAAAAAACTAGAAGAAATATTTAGCTAACCAAAAGATTTAACAGATATTAAAGTAGAATATTTTTTACAGTAACAAACATCCCAGGAAAAGAGCAGGCCAACTTCCTCCACAATAGCAACACGAAGCAACAATGACTTATTAATTAAAAAAAATATTATAATAACAATTACATTTTTAATTAATCTTCTTTTTTGACAAAACCATACAAAATGATTGAGGTGTTGAATTTGATTATACACGTCAAAGCTGTCACGTTACTAATATATCTACATACGAATATTACATAAAAAAGTGTAAACATACCTTTTTGTAACATAATATGCAAATACAAATGTTACATTATCAAAAGATGCAAATTATATGAAACAAGGACTTTGATTAATTGTATAAGCTGATCATAGGTTGAAAGAAAAATAAGGTAGAGACAAAGAGAGGAATATTAAAAGTTTGTATTATAAGGGATGATGAATTCCATGCAACAATGATTACAAGTTTCAATCAAATCCGTAAGAAAATATTTTTCTATAATTAATGATGGTTAGATTTCAAAGGCATTTCTCTTGTAGGTTCCCACTTTGTCTCCCTCTTTTCTTTTTCTCTTCTTTTAGATTCAAGTAAAGTCAAAGATAGAAAGCTTAACTATTTGTTTTAGTTAATATCTAAATAGTTGTATATAAGCCACCTTATGAATGGGTAAATTTGCAAATTTTTATGTATTTTTGTATATTTTTGTATATTTTCACTAATGCCTCCTTTGCTATGTGCAATTAAATCTTTAATTTATTTCATAAATTTATTAATGTTCCCCATAAAATTTATGTCTAGATCCGCCATGTATATATGTGTATATATAATCACATGAATTCAATCTTTCATATATAAACCTTTGTTTTTTGTTTTTTTTTTTTTGCCTATACACAGATATTAGTCCAAATTTTAGTTTAGAAGAACAAGAAGTAAATTTTAGTTTGACAAAAAAAAAAAGAACAAGAAGTAATCTTTTTGTTGACAAAAAAAAACAAGAAGTAATCTTTCATTAACACTTTTAAATACTCACAAATATTGTCAAATATAAACTCCAAAATGTGACATATGAAAGCTTTTTGATGATGTAATAAAAAAAAAAAAAGCTTTTTGATTGATATAGCCATATAGTGATTAGAAGCGAGTTTGGAGTCATCCCAATGGCCCTAACGAACCCAAGCCCACTAAAACTTAATGTAAGATGGTGTATGATGACGTCACTTAGATAATAAGATACATTTTTACAGCTTTACCCTAACAAAAGTTACTGTTTTTACTAAAAGATCATCAAACTAAAACAGAGGAAAGAGACAGAACATAGATAGTTTTTGTGCTGTTACTTGTGTTCATCAGTCCATCGTCTCTTCATTTCAGATTTGGATCTAACTTCTTCAAGATTCCCATCTACACCATAATCTCTCTCAATCACAAGATTCATCCCTTCATCTGAATACCATCCAGCTCCAACACACAAAACTCCATCTTTCTTCACATCAACATAAGCAGTGACACCACCTGGTAGCCACATTACAGACACATCTTGCATATCTACCATCTCTTCTTCTCTAAAAGAAACCGAATTCTCCGGTGAGTTCCTTCTCTTCAAAGCTTCTGTGCAAAAGTACACATATGGTGTGGTTTCACCTGACAGCTCGGCTTCGTCTTCTCCGTAGATTGGTGTTGCACTTACTTCAAATACTTTCCATGTTCCTGTGAGTTCTGATGGTTGTGTTCGTTTCCTCTGTGAGAATGGTTTCAACTCTAAAGGAGCGTCGTTGTTGCTGAGACATGAAACTGTTAGGCTTCATTAACAGTGACATAACAAAGAGATTTATAAAGGTTTGGAGTTACCTTTGTTCTTCGTAATTCGAAGGACTAACCCATTGTTCTTCGTAAACACCGACTCTCATTATCTGTATATCTGCGCCACCATTGGCGAATTCTATTGTGTGGACTACTCTCAGTCTCTTATGACAACCCTTCACCAGACACTGGCCAAGAAGAAGCACCAAACAATGAGCCATTTCTCGGAAAAGGACCAAACTTGAGAAATTAAAAGAGAAGCACAAAACAGACATACATGTTCAAATTTGAAGGTCGGCGTGATGTAATAGTTCGACTCGCTGGTCTCCCCAACAGGGATTGTTACAGGACCTCTCGAATAAGAACCATCCTACACATCAAGCAAATCACTAAACATTTAAGGAATGAAACCAACTACACATTGTACAGAAACCGACTCTGACCAACCACAAAGACAACAATAACACACCCATTATTTCGGCTACATGTAGACTGAGAACACAGTTTTGCAATAATAACATCCATTAGCTCACTCATAGCTTCCATGAACTACAAGAACAAGAAACATAAGAGGGCCATACCTCGAAGTAAACGAGCCCAGCTTCGTCTCCCATTGTATCCTCTTCCATAACATCACTTGCTTTCAAGTCAAAAGATTCATACTTAGGCAAACCACTATCAACAACAGATACATCCTCATGACTCTCACCATACTGCAACAACTCTCCATGAGGATTCAAAGTGACCCAATTGATTCTCCTCTGTATCTCAGAAGACGGAACCGCTTCGATACGAGAGAGGGTATAACAATCATAGAGATTCTCATTCTTCTTCCCAATCTCAAGAGGCTCCATCTCTGCTGTTATAGGAGAGAACACAGCTCCTACACCTTTCCATATCCCACTTACACTACTAGCAAATGTCTTCCATGCTGGTTTTATCACAGGCTCCTTAACAAACAACAACACCAATACATCATCAATTTCAACGACAATAGCCTAAATCTATGTGAAACATACGATTCTGAGAAATTGAAAACCTGGGTTTGAAGAACAGTCTCTGTCTCTATTAACATCGACCCTGAAACCAAAACTTTCCTACCAAAAGCTAATCTCTTACCTTTCGTTCTTCTTTTACCCTTTGGCTTCCTCTTACGCTGATTTTCGTTCTCTGCGATTTCGTTATCTACGCTCCACACATTATCTTTGTTACCTTTAAGGATCGATTTGCCTTTGGATCCGGGACGGTTGTTTCCGTCGTTTGGTTTGTAGCTATGCGCGACGATTCTTCTCCCAGAGACATTTTTTGGTCGCCGGAGAAGAGTATCGTGAAACCCAAAAGGTAGATTTTGGTTTTGGAGTGAAAAATTGAAGCTTTTGCAGAGGTGAAGGAATGGTGTTTGCATCTTCTTCTTCTTCAAAGAATTTGAGAGGACTTGACGAAATAAACAAATTTTACTAATAAATCTTCAATTGCGTTAAAACAAAGATGGGCCGTTTATTACTAAATCTTCAATTTCATTGGGCCATAAAGACATGTTTAGGACCAAAAATGTTTGTAGTCAACAAATAATATATTTACATAATAAATGGTCAATATACAGCCAGATTTTGTAGTTGTAACACTGTAGCTAATCGAGTGCTACGAAGCCAAGTTGCATTTCTTAATATGATATCATAATTAACAACCATCATTCAAATACTAGCAATAATTTCTCTTAGTTGTTGAGTCCACTAATTAATCATATATATTATTCAAATTCATTTGTTTAATTTAGTTAATACAATAATATATACCACTAAATAATGGTGGAGAAGAGCTGTGTACATGTGACTCCAAAACCAACAAGAAAATATGATGGATTGGTTCCACACGACGTGCAAAAAGAAATGAGTTATAATAATAACCATAATTTATTATAACAATATAAAAAAGTGAATGTGATGATAATGACAACGATAATATATCAAATGACAAAATAATAGAAACCTAACTCTGAAGTGGCAAACAAGTTACAAAACCAAAACCAAACGAAAAGCATGCACTGACTCCACCCTGGCAACCAAATTACATTAACAAACCATAACCAAACACCATTGAGACTCCGACCAAAACGTAACTCATCACTCCCTTTGTCGCGCCACTTCCCTTGGGTGGTGGTGGAGGAGGAGAAGTTGATCCTGAACCGGGTGTCTCCGGTGTAGTCGGTGGAGTTCCCGCAGCCGGAGGAGTTTCCGGTGTGGAAGGATTAACCGGAGTTGGAGTAGCCGGAGTTGGAGTAGGTGGTGTAGGAGAGGCTGGAGAAGCGGCTAAGACCGTAACTTTTAGCTTCATGCCATTGATCAGACAATGACCAGGTGTCGGACATATGTAATATTTGTCTCCTGTTGTCTTGAGATCGATTGTTGTGTCTCCGTCTGAATGATTCTCTAATGGCGCGGAGCTGTCGCAAGCGTCGTATGCGGCTTTGTTGACCACATCCACCGCGTGTGTTTGACCATACTTAAATTCTATTTCAAAAACCACAGTTATAAAATTAAGATTATCAAAACCTTGTCAAGATAGTTTTCTTGTGTAATAAGTTACCAATAATTCATCATATTATCAAAGATTTGTATTTTTTTTTTTTTTTTTTGGTATTCAAGATTTTGAAACCAACAATGTAATCTCATATCTTAGCCTTTGTATTACTAAAGCAAGTAAGCAACTAATTTTGAACCACCAAAACTAATTAATAAAGTAGAGACTTTGGTTTGTCATGGAAAAAAGTAGACTTTGGTTTAGTTACGTTACTATATTTTACAAAAGCATAGCTTAACTTTATATATGAAATGAAAGTTACGAGTAATGTGGTTTTACCTAGAGAATCACCAACCCTGAAAGTCTTTCCTTTAACCCATTCTGTGTAGTCAACGTTACTAGCCCATTGATCAGTGCCTCCTACAGTGAATGTCACAGCCATCGCAGCCGGGACTATAGCCAAGACCAAGAGAAGAGTGGTTGCAGCCATCTTGGACATACTATTCATTGCCATTTTTTTGTATGCTTAGAAAATTGTTGTAACTTAAGATGTGAAGAGAAGATAAGAGTTTGTGAAAATGTGAAATGTTTATGGTGTTTTATATTGTAACATATGAGATGTGAGGAAAACTATATAACAAATATAATTTATGAAAAAGTCGCCGCCTCGCCAACTCATTCAACAACTTCCTCCTCTCTTTTTCGTTTTTATTTAATTCATTTCATTGTTTTTTTTAAAGATATTGTCATGATGCTTACCAACTATTTATTCTTATATATATATATTCAAAGGAAATGATAATTAATTGAATTTGCTCGATGGCTCTTTGACGTAAATTATATGAACCTTTAACCTACTAATTGGCTTCTTCTTATTTGGTATTTTTATGTTTTTCTATCTAAAAGTGTGCTTAGAACATGGGTTTGTTAATATGCATAATCAGTATAATGCAAATAATGTACATCATAATTATTTTATTTATTAGTTGACAAACGAAATTATTGTATTTCTTTACTAACATATTAATTGTAGAATTTTAGATGCCAAGATTATTTTCCTTAAAACTGAATAAAAAAGATCAACTAAAGAGAGTTTGATCTATTGCCTTAAAAATAGTGTATTTGATAAAATATTAATTTTAAGCTATGTTTGTGTGTGTGAAATGAAGTTGTACGTCGAACAAGACTATAATTTTTTTAATTTTCTTCGTTGAATCACAGAAAATATATTCGTTGAATCACAGAAAATATATGAAAGCTTTTTTTTGTTTTAATTATCTCATTAATTAATAAATAGAATGTTTGTTTAGAAGCAATTTGCCAGGTACTGACCATTGACAAAGTTCATTATTAAACAGTTATTAGTGTGGAAAACATGGTTGAAGTCATTGGGTCCAATACAATATTTGAGTCAGAAGTTATACAGAAGAAAACATGAAAAACTATTTGAAATGACATCCCAACTCTTTTAAGAAATTAAAATAAAGGGAGTTAGTTAAATATGAGAGGAATTTGCCTAACACGTTCTAAGGCTATTTTTTAAATATATTTGTAAGAAAATCAACAAGATGGGTAAAAGATATTAGGTGAAAGTGAAACAAACCTTTAGACTATTTGGGTTTTTTTTTCTTCTGAAAGATGAATACACACAAGATGTGTATTTCTACCTAACACTTGATATACCATAACCAACAAATATCACTAGTCTTTTTTTTTATATAAAAAGAAACACATAATTTAGGAGATTTGATTATAGTGTCAGAAAAGTAAAAATGGACTACAAATTATAAAGATGGATAGATTTAGGAAAAACACAATATTAGTTGAGCTATAAAGGAGCTTATAGAGGCGGTCCATTAGAAAATTAATCAACTAAACATCCTTTATTTTAATGCTAATCCACTGAATTAAATTAGAGGAATTCACATCGTTTTAATCATTTTTTCTGTATTTGAATTGTGATAGGCCCAATAAGAAAAAACGGCCCATTAAGAGAAGATTTTGTGATTCTGTTGAAATCAGCATAAAGGGAAAAAACGGCCCAAGAAGAAGAAGAAGACAAATACAAACAAACACAAAATGGATTTAAGAAAAACCCTAAAAACCAAACTCCCTTTTTCAACTCTCTCCGCCGCTCTCCGCCACAAGCAAAGCTTTCGCGACCAAACCGTGGTTTCGCATAAAGGTTCGTGTTCGAATTCTTAATTTGCGTTGTCTTAATTGCCCACGCCTAGGCCTAGACTAGATTTCGAATTGGTTTTTGATTGTGATGTTGAGGTTAACATTGAATCTGTCTGTTTCAGATAATCCGTGAACACAAATGTATAATCGTAAGCCAATGGGGAAGAAAAAAGAAGCCATGGAAGCTACAGACCCAAGCCTGAGCTTTAGTCAGATTATGAAAGATGTTGCCCTCTTAGGTAACAACACAAAGCTTTTCGAATTTTTCATTGCCTTTATGATATATATAAGTTAGATTTTGCTTCAATAAAGCTCCTAAGGAAAGTTCTCTATTAGTTTTCAAAATCATGCCCCAAACAACATTCACCAAAACCTAACCTATTAGCCTTCACTGTCTTCTCTTACAAAACCATTCTAGAGTTAGTCTTGCTTTGTTATTTTTGGAATCTATAAATACGGTTACATCGTTAACCAATTTTCGGTCAAATATTCCTGAGAATTGCTCAGTTTCAAATTACATCATCAAAGTTTTTAGTCTTTGACAATGACAATGTAGAAAGAAATAAAAAGTATAAGCATCTTTCTAGAGATCCTTTAAAGTCGTTAATATAATATATATGTATTACAATAATTGTAACAACTACAACCCATGTAGTTATGTATATGATTATTGCGATGAATGCGTTTACCAATTGTAGACCATGACTTAATATAAATCAAAGAGTTGTTATTAATTTGTAGTCTCGGTATTAGTATAGAGGATGGTGATGTCTGTGAATGAATATATTTCTAGAGGTCTTTGTGACAGTCAAGTCCATAGAAGATGTATGTCGTGCCCACGTACAAGTGATTCTCTTTTTAACTTACCCTTTACTATTATGAAGGTTCATCAAATATGACATGGAAGGATAGGAAAGCATTGGAGAATCAGAGAGTTATTGCACTTGGTGGAAAGGTAACATTTTTTTGCACACTGCTCTACATTATTGGGAATAATCGGAACCTTTTTTTGTTAATTTCGATTTTGTTTTCGGTGTCTTTTGCAGCCTCAAAAGAAGCAGAGGCTGCCTTTGAATGTAGCGCGAGTACAGATGAAGAAACAGAAGGAAAGAGAAGAGAAGATGTCTGAACAGGTGATTTTATAACAATGAATAAACTCTGTTACTATATCTTGACCCATTGAGAGAAACTAGTCTCACTCGAATGTTTTTGCAGAATATGATTCTTGGTAGATTTGGAGGACTTCTTGGTGGTGTAAGCACAAAGAAACCCGTAGAGAAGAAGCGTAAGCCAGAGGACAGAGTCCTGAAATCAACTGTAGGGAACTTCAAGGGGGGTGTTCTTGATGTTAGGCACATGCTACATCCTGGCTCTTCAAGAAGTAATGAAGGAGGTAACGATAAGAGAAGTTTCGGTAAGATAGGACTAGGAGGAGGAGAAGAAGGAAAAGGAAGGCGAAAGAAGAACGGAAAAAAGAAAGGGAAGAAGAAAGGAGGTAAAAGGAAAGGCAAGTAATCGCCGTAGACAATGCCCGACCCATAACACAGGCCAAAAAAGCATTCAAATGGAAAATGGATAACATTTTTTAGTGAAAATGGATAAATTCACAAAATTACATGTTCTTTGGTTTTACTATTTTGATACTTATAAATCTTGATTTTTGTATAGAAGTTAATAACATTTGATATTACATACTATGGATTTCAAGTATTTAGTTTTTATTATTAAGATATGAAGATTTACTTAACATTATATGAATTTGTTATTGGTTTAATACTGATTAATGAAAGCCACGGGATTGAGGATTTGATAGCTCAACTAAAAGTTTTAGGTGAGGATGACGAGGAAAGCAAATTGATAGTTAGTTATATTGTTGGATGTTGGCTTCTATGAAACAATAAAGTAATACTTTTCCGTTTTTGAATGTAGGATTTTTTAGAAAAAAATCACCAATTAAGAAGTTGTTTAAAATGATTTTTATAACCTCATTTATTGTTGTTATTATGATTAATAAAATATAAACATGATAAACCATAAATGTATAGTAAGGACATAATAGAAAAATATGTGTCAATTATGCTAGAAAATCCTACATTTCAAAACAATTTTTTTTTTTAGAAAATCCTACATTATAAAACGGAGGAGTATAGTTTTGTAAAATGTAATTTGAAAAACGTAGTTTTGTGATTCCTTTTTCATATTTGGAGAACTTCTTTGTTATAAGCATCATTACATATCTATAATCATAATGATTAATCCCGTAATAGCAACAGTGAAATATATATGAATATTTTATTTGAATTATCCAAATGCATCATTCTTGAATATTGAATTGGATAATATGGAAACCAAACTTCAATTATTTAGTACCAAAGAACAAATCAATTTTTCTATCTGCAAGTGTTAAAACTCTTTTATACTACTTTGTTCAATTTGTATTATATTTATATATACATGTTTTTTTCTTCGGAAAATAACTTCACTAAGATACAATCACCTATATTCAAAACATAGTTTTTCATTTGATAAAGATATTCAAAACACTTAAACCAAAAAAAAAAAAAAAGATATTCAAAACATAGCTAGGAAACAAAATTATATATATTTTAATTTTTAATAGTGAATTCCTCTTGATTTATGGCGTAGGCCTTTGCACCTATCATGTCCTGGCATGCGCCAGCCGTGTGGAATATACTAATTTTTTCATTTATACATTTGTCTTTTAAGACTTCAAATAGTTGAGTTGAACGTTGGTCTCGTGCTATTTAACAAAGGATCACTACATAGTGATGAACTTTTGGTCAAGTTTCTACACACAAAATTAAATGTGGTATATTTAACTTTTTATGTCATTTCATAATCGAATAAATGGTCAAAAATTAATGAATTATGCATGTGATGATGAAAATACAAAATATAATTAAGGTCCACTTGAGCTATTTCAGCCATCATCGAAATATTATCCTCATTTTATTTACTACATGCAAGGTAACTTTCGGTGTTGAAAATATTTATGTTTGTTAGTTTTAGTATTACTCTATAACCTATTAGTAATGTTTTTAAATTTACAAGTTATACAATTGAAGTTTTAGATTATTAGGAGGATGGGAAAGAAATAATGGGAAGTGGTTTGATGACCGGTCTCTCTTCCGGGAGCGGCATCGAAATTGAAATTGAAATTTTGAATTTAAATTAAAAATTATAAAGATGTTACAACGAAATGAACAAATGGAGTGATTAAAACAAAAAGACACTTAACAACACGTGTCTTTTTTTAACAAAAAAAACAAACAAAACGTGTGTTTTGACAGATAAAGTGGTAAAGACTTTTCCTTTTGATAGTATTTTCACAACATCATCCATAGCGCACGTGTTAATTGTGTTGTTTCTTTTTAAAATTAAACGATTATTTGTTTATTTAAATATATGGAGCTTATGATTTACGCCTTAGTATAATATAGTGAAATAGAAATCTTATATTTTTTTATTGGTAATTATATTTGTTCCATACGTGGGAATTTTTTTTATTAGACATGTCGTTGTTTTGACGAATTTAGTTCTTTCTATAATGTTGTTGACTTCCTTTGTTATGTGCTTATGTTGCGCGTTGTTGATATAATTGTTTTTTATAGATATATTAACCTCCCTTTTTATTGAAAGTTAGTCTTTAAAATTATCATGTTGAATATTCAAAATTTGTAAGGTTTTGGTATCCATACTCAAATTGTAAAAGTTGATTGTCTGAAACGTTTATAATTGAGTGAAAAACGGTTATTTATGTATTCTCTATCTTCCATTGCACTTAATTTTTTTTTGTACACCTAAATATATATCAACCAATAAAAGAATAGAAATTCCTTAGAATACCATCAAAATAAATTTTTGTTTTGAAAATATCATTATAAAGTTTTTTATAAAAAAAATACTATTAAAATGTTTTTTATAACAAAAATACCATCAAAAATTACTAGTTTAGAAAAATACCACAAATATAAAAACGAGTTTTAACACTTGTAGATTTTAAATTTTTTTCATTTGGGTTCGCTATATAGTGTTTAGGGTATAGTTTTGAAGGGATAGGGTATAGTTTTTTGAAGGTTTTGGGTGTAAATTTGAAAATTTAAGATTTGTGGTATTTATGAGAAAAAAAATTTTAATGGTATTTATAAAACTTTCAAAAATCTTTGTTAATTGTGTTAAAAAAACTTTTTTTAGTCGTATTCATAAGAATTGTCCATTGTTAAATACAAATGATCACACTCTTGCATCGAAATTTTGCAAGTCAAATAAAGCGAGCATAGTCAAATAAAATCAATAATTTGCACTTATCAACATGTAATTAATATCAATCATATTAATATAATTTGACTTATCAAAAATCCATGAACAACTTAAGAGCATGTGCATTGGTGTTTCTTAAAGAGATCTTAGCAGGTGGGACCTGTTAAATAGTTAAGATCTGGATCTTATATTTCCTATTTAAGATCCGATCTTAACTATTTAGTGGCCCTTTGGATACGTTTAACTATGATTGATGCGTTTTTAATTATTTTATTTTTGTTTTATTTTAAACTAACTGTTCACGGCCCCAATGAATAGTTAAGAAATTTTGAGGGTTTCTCTGTTGGACATGGTCTAACAAAAAAATCCATAAGCAAGGTCATTTTTTTTTTTTGTCAAGCAATAAGCAAGGTCATTATAGAATGATTTTTATATACAAAAACAAAGAAAAGGACCAAAAGTATTAAAACAAAAGACCCACAAAGAAACAGAAAGAACAAATTAGTCTTAAAACAAAATAAAATAACCAATATATTTTAGGACAATTACAAAACAACGAGGGAAACAAAAGGAAACTTCTGAGAGCATAAGATTATCCTCAAGAATACGACGTCGTACTTAAACTTGAAAGAAGCTTCCATGGGGTTTCTCATTCCGTACCTTTATAAATCTCCTCCTTAGTATTTTTCCACTCAAATTCTTAAACACAACTTCCACTCTCTCTAAACCTTCCCTCCGATTCAGAAGCATTCAAAAATCCATTTAATTTTTAAATCATACATAATTAATTACTTAATTAGTATAATATCAATGTCGGGTTTCGATAACAACGATTCGCTAAGCTCAGGTGATTCCGTTAATAACGGCGTTAACTCACCTTGTTTCTACCGTAACCCAAGTTTCAGCAACGTTATCTTAAACGATAACTGGAGCGATTTGCCGTTAAGCGTCGACGATTCACAAGACATGGCCATTTACAACACTCTCCGCGACGCCGTTAACTCCGGCTGGTCACCAACCTTCTCATCTCCAACGGCGCCGTTAGTCGAGAAGACGGTGGAGGAAGCGGCGAGTGGAACTCACGCGCCGCCGAGGCAAAAGGGGATGCAGTACAGAGGAGTTAGGAGGAGGCCGTGGGGGAAATTCGCGGCGGAGATAAGAGACGCGAAGAGGAACGGAGCTAGGGTTTGGCTCGGAACTTACGAGACGCCGGAGGATGCGGCGGTGGCTTACGATAAAGCGGCGTTTCAGCTTAAAGGATCGAAAGCGAAGCTTAATTTTCCGCATTTGATTGGATCTTGTAACTATGAGCCGATTAGGATTAGGCCTCGCCGTAGATCGCCGGAACCTTCTGACTCCGATCAGAATCTGATAGGACACGTGGAGAAAGTTGATTCGTCTGGATTCGTTGTACCGGATTTTGATTACACGGTGGATCAGTTTTATTCTGATGGTTTATTTATTGATCAATCGTCATCTTCGAATTCTGATAACCGAGAATGACCTTTTTTTTAGAGAAATTCCTTAGAATACCATCAAAATAAGTTTTTGTTTTAAAAATACCATTAAAAAGTTTTTTATAACAATTATACCATTAAAATGTTTTTTATAACAAAAATACCATCAAAAAGTAGTAGTTTACAAAAATACCACAAACTCAAAAAACGAGTTTTAAGACTTTTAGATTTTAAATTTTTTCATTTGGGTTCGCTATATAGTGTTTAGGGTATAGTTTAGAAGGGGTAGGGTTTAGTTTTTTGGAGATTTTGGGTGTAATTTTGAAAATTTACGATTTGTGGTATTTACGAGAAAAAACTTTTTAATGGTATTTGTAAAACTTTTCAAAATTTGTGCTATTTATGTTATAAAAACTTTTTTTGGTGGTATTCATAAGAATTGCCCTTTTTTTATATATAAAGTTTTTTTAAAAAATAAGTTGAATTTAATTTGTGCGTTGCGTGTATACTGTATACTATTGTTTATTGATGTACGAGCTTTTTGATCAAATTTTAAATGTCATGGAAAATCAAATTTAAACTATGAACCCCTAATAGAATAATCAAATGGCGACAAAAATAATAAATGTAGTCGTATCACACTTGTTTTTATTACCGTCAAAGTGTTTTTTTATGTATTTTAGGAATGTGAACATTTTATTTTTTGAAGTCTTGTACTTGTGAGCTTTTTAGGCACTTTGATAATGGATAGTACCTAGACATATTTGGAGAAACCCAAATCTAGTCACAGACTCGCATATTAATTTGTGTAAGCTACTATAAGCTATTTTCAATGTCCTTAAGAGTTCAGTTAACTAACTGATTAAAATTTTTTGTAATGCTCTTAGATTAAGAAAATGGATTAATTTATCGAATACAATGGAGAAATTACTACTATTAAATTGGTAAATCCAATATAATAACCTTTGATTTTTTTTACAACACTAAGAAAAGTAAAAAAATAAAAAAAACCTTTAATATATTCCTCAAATCTCATCGAAATAGGTTGCTTCCTTCGTTCTCTGTTTCGGCTGCTTGAACTATTCACGAGAAAGTGAGTTTCTTTTCGAGTTCGACCACTTTTCGTTATATGGGTATTGATCACAATGATCACGTTTCTCTCTCTACTCCCTACTTTAATCGCAGCCCTTTGTTTTTTACTTTGCCTACCAGGTGTTCGACACAATTCCTAAACGAATATTTGTCAAAATCACATATCTCTAATCGATTAATCACACGAGAAAAACGTTTATTCGTCTTCCTTTCCGACAAATCTAAACCAGATTCTGTCTGATTCATGGATCGTTGGACCGGCGTGTTGAAGATTCCGTTGGATGCTACCTCTAGCCACTACTACAGAGTAGCAGCTTCTCTTTGCCTTTCTTCTTCAGAAACATTAGCTGTGAGTAAAAAGCTTTCTCTTTTATGCTTGTCCTACATATTCAGACAAAGACCCTGTAATTTGATTGGTAGGTGCCTTCTGCAAACGCGATATTCCTTCATGGAGACAGAGTTCGTGAGACAAGGAATCATGTGATAGAGAGGCTTTATGATTTACAGACAGTAGCTGAGATCATTGTTTCAAAGTTTGGCACTTGTGTTAATGCTTGGGTTGTTGAAGCTTCTTTGTATAATGGGCCTTTTGCTATATACAAAGACTTTGTTCCATCAGTGAATCAATTTGGAGAACCAAAGTCTTATTCATCATTTGGCTTCCCTGCTTCGTCATCGATCGTCTCTGTCTTGCACAGTTTCCTTCATGAGGTATCTCTCTCTCTCTCCTTGTATCGGTTTTTTAACTGATCAATCAGCCTTTTATAGTGTGTAATATGACTTGACTTATCAGGAGAAGAGACTTGTTGTGAAGGAAAGTAAAGAAGAGCCTTGTCCAAGAACTATCCTTCTCGGTTTTAGCAAAGGCGGTGTTGTGATTAACCAGCTCCTTACCGAGATCAGTTCATTGGAGACAAGCTTTGCGGATACTTCGATCCAGGACAAGCATACGAGAAAGCATGATAAGATTCAGATCATTCCAGCCTCAAAAGAAAGCTTCCTCAATAGTATCTCTGAAGTTCATTATGTGGATGTTGGACTAAACTCTTGTGGCGCATACATCACTGATCACAACGTCATGCAGAGAATCTCACAACGCATTGCACGAGGAGCTAACCCGCTAAGTGTTTTCGTTCATGGAACTCCTAGGCAATGGTGTGACGATAAGCGCGGATGGATTGTTAGAGAAAAAGATGAGCTTGTTCGCTTGCTCGAATCCGAAGCAGAAAACTCATATGGGAAGCTAAAAGTCTATGAAAGATTCTATTTTTCGGACAAGCTTCCCAATCTGCAAATGCACTTTGAGATCATTGATGCTTTGGATGTGTCTTGAGCATATATGAAAGCATCGTACAATGTAACAATTCGTTTAAATATGAAAAAGGCCCATTAACGGCCCACTTTATATATTATATAGTTTTGTTTAGTAATATTATTACACTACCAAAAATACACTTGTTCTCCCTAGTGAGCTAATCTTGATTGGAGAGAAATAGCAGACCAAGGAGTTGGTCGTTGTGGACTTGGCCTTCCCACCACCGTAGAAAGACGTACACCAACGCTAGATGCGGAAGAGGACGGTGGTTTAGGAGGAGGAGCTACAACGGCGGGGGAGGAGACACGTTCGCAAGAAGGGCACATGGTGAGAGTCGTTGGAGGAGTCATATGCATGTAAAGACTTGGAGATGACTTCAATGCCCTAAGCTCGGATACTTCCTTTTGCAACCGTCGATTCTCCTCCGTTAGACTATCGCAACATCTCTTTAGATACTCGCAATCAACCTCCGTTTGTTTTAGCTTTGTCCTGAATTTTAATAGAAATCCAAATCATCTTAATTAAAACTCATATTTAGACAATGTACAATTTTAATTAGTATTATTACAATTGTTGTGACAGTTATCCTTTTAACGAAAATAAAAACCAATAGATAGTGGTATAAAACTGCATTAAATTATACAAAGACAGTTTTAAAATAAAATATACTTTTTTGAAAAAGGATACATTACACAACAGAAACAGCAACAAAAATTATCTGTACGCATGCAACTCTCTTTAAAGCTGAAGTAAAAAGTAAAAAACAGCATGTGACAGAAGATCCTAATAAGATTTTCTTTTTTGGACAGTGAAAATAAATTTTGTTGTGTCATAAATAAGACAATTATATCCCCATCATAGCAATAACTAAGGTTCTCTGTATAATAATTACCAATAATACCCCTATAGATAATTAATGAGAAAATTTATTTACCTTGCTCTTCGGTTCTGAAACCACACTTCTACTTGTCTTGTCCTCAGATTCAATTGTTTTGCTAAAGCCAGCTTTTGCTTCTGCCCAATCCCGATTATTTTTTAAAAGTTAAATAAAAAGTAAATTTACGTTTTTAGGAGTAAATTACGAGAATACCGTCTAAACTAGATTAATTTACGAAAATGCCACTAACCGGATTTAAAGTGGTATGTTCTTTGAAAGTCTCTTCGAGAACAAGAGCTTGGTCTTTGGATAAACGGAGTTTCTTTCTCGATCCGTCGCCGTTTCCACCGTCTTCGTCGTCGCTTCCGCCACCGTGTGAGCAAGAAGTTTTCTCCCCCTCGTTTTCATCTCCTCCTCTCGCCGCCGCAAGATCTCTTTTATTCCCACTCACACTTGAGACGGTGCTGTTCGGCGATGAGACGCCGGCGGTTTCTTCATCTAAGTCAACTACCACCGCCGCTAATGACGGAGCTTTGTTTACATCGAAACCTCTTAGAAAAGATCCGGCGTCGGAGTTTCTCTCTGCATTTATATAATTAAAACAAAAATATCTGTTAAAAAAAATACAAGTAAAATTAGATCTAAAACCTAGATATGTATTAGTAGCATATAAGGACTAGATTAAAATTTCAGCTAAACCATTATTTAAAAAAATATCATGTTTGGTTTGGTACATTAAAAGAGAATTCCAACATATTAAATGTTGAAAAAATAGAGAATTAATTCTTGAAAAAATAAATAAAACACAACAAAAAATTACCAGAAGATTGAAACATATGAGGCCAAGAGTTGTGGTGAATCTTCTTGTGAAGATGGCTATTAATGTGATTCTGCATGCGAGGTAATGAAGAAGAAGAAGAAGAAGCTGTAAAAGGTAATGGATTCAACCTCATAAATGGTTCTTTTTGTTGACTTAACCCCAAGCTTAGACTCAAACCTAACCCATCATCTCTTTCACCCATTATTTCTACCAAATTAGAAAAAGTATTTTCAATATTTTCTTGGTTTTCAAGATTATTTGAGAAAATGATTTAGAAATGGTTAAAGATACGACCAATATATACAAGAAATTGATACGAAGAGAGAGAGAGGGGTTATGTGGGGGGCTTGGGGGTTCAATGATGACTTGTGTCAGAGAGACCCTTGTCATTTCAATAATGATATTACTGTTACCTACTCTCTCTCTCTCTCTTTTATTTTTTTCTTTAAACTTTTGTTACAAAACAAAAACCCCATTAAATCCAAAATACGTTGAGATTTTGAGAAATTTAATATTAATTCTTCATTTTCTTTCTAAAAGTCAATAACAAACGTTAACATTTCATCACTAAATATTTCAGGTTTTTGTTTCTTTGTGTTTTGACTATTATTATATATTTTGTTTGTTTCACAATTTAAACTATATCAATATTTTTTGTATTAAATTTTGAATAAGTGGGATGTATTAAAATAAGGTTAGTTTTAGTAATTACAAAATAATGTTTCGAATGTGTGAGCTTTATTGTGTATTTAGGAAGTATGTGCATGTTTAACAAAAAAGCGAAGTATGTGCATGTGCATATCATATTTAACAGTTAAATCTTTCCTATTTCTAATTATGAATAGTCGTACAAATATTAGTTGTATTGTGTTTATTTCTTGAACATGGAGAGTAATTCAAGAGAAAAATACATATATTATGAGGTAAAAGTAGGGTCAAGTGTGAACTATACTCGCGGCTAGAAGCGCGTGTGAAAAGCTGCATGGGGTTAAAAGACTTAAACAAACATGTGAACTCGACATGCATTCGATTTCCTAAATCTTCAATTCATTTATTATTGTTTTTTCCAAAAATTAAAAACTTACTCCATTGATTATAATTTTCCTGGTCAAATAGTAAAAGCTAAATTTAAAGTTTCTTTTACTAATTGTTCTCGTTTAGTCAAAACTAAAACGGACATTTGGAAAAGACTAGTGGTGGCTACTTCCTGCGTCGAGACAAAAAAAAAATTATTGTTTGTTTAATAATTTTTTTTTATATTTCAAAGTTGTTGATAATGCCATCATTATTACTGTTTCAGTTTCTTCAAGAGTTAACAGACAAGACAGGTCAAGTTTCTTAATTATTATTTTTTTAATATTAAAATAACGTCCGGCTCTTTCAACCACAAATTAAATGGGTGTTTACTTTCCAATTTATTCTTATTGTTAATTCAATTTGTATTTGACTTTTGTATGACTCTTAAATATCTTCAATCAATATATATGGTCATGCTTCTTCTTGGTTTCAAACACTTGCTTTGACCTTTCCAATAAACTCTTCTTTGGTGAACTACTTCTTATATTATTGGTTTTTATTTAGAGTATTCAGTGCTTAATGGATTTTAGTCTTCTGACTAGTTGATTATAATAGAATATATTTTTTCAATCACAAATTGAATTTTACTCTGTATTTTTCCTTTGTTTTCAACGGCCAAAATAAATAAACAACACAAAATTCTGCTAAGATACTTTTTATTTTCTTCTACTTTTTTTCCTTTTAATTTTACGTTACACTCTATTTTCTTACGTGGTACAGTCTGAAGACAATAGTTACACAAGAGTTTTTATGTCAAAAAAAAAAGTTACACAAGAGTTTTTAAAAAATTTTTATTCAAACACACATTTTGTGAAATATACACACAGAAATGTGTATTCATTAAACTATATCAAAGATAAACATATTAAACAAAGAAAAAGTTTATAGAAGAGTACACTTTAATTTGATGCATCATGCATGTTACGGTTCATAAGCAATGATAGATCATATAGTTCTTAATATATTCCTAAACTTGCAGTGTATTTGAAAATTGACGGCTCCAGATATCGAGGTATCACCCTTTTAATTTCATCATTTTTAAATGAGGTTATGAGAACCTTCTTGTGAATCGATAATAATGTTAATCGATGCATAATATAATACTCCAGTTTAATGTTTATAATATTATTGTTTGCATCGATGTATTATAATTTATAACTCAATATTATTTTCCTCTAATAATGAAACTCCAACTACACTTATCCGTTACATTTCATTATCGAAAAATTTATAATGTGGTGTTCGAGTATATATGTATGAATGTGATCATTCTTGAATACATATTGTATGGAGGTATAAAGTAAAGCAAGATTAAAGATCAAGAAGTGGAAGTCACATGGGAGATGGGAAGGGGGGTCACGTGCTCTTGCACGTGTGAAATTGCTTACGTGGCGGCACGTGGACATCGGTGACTACACTCGTGCGGCGTAATTTTTTGTTCCTCCACAACCAGACATCCACTTCTCTGTAATCATTGGATACTCTTCCTTTAGTATCCCACGCGCTAGTGCACGCACGTGCACAACACGTCCTTATTTGTTAAGAATTAAGACTACAATTAATTAATATCCTCCAACAATGTCAATAGCATACGTAAAAACCAAAATAAAATAAAAATGTCAATAGTATATTTACCACCATTAGTAAAAAATGTTAATATGAATAATAATAAAATTAAATGTTTAGTAAATGTATATATCGACATGTTTCTTAGAATAACATGGAGAGGATAAATAATTAGTCATATGTCTTCGGTAACAAAATTACATGATTTGATGAGAACCGACCAAAAAGCCCATGTTTCACCAATAACTAGTTTCTAAGGTAAGTAATCATGCATGAATATAATCAATTATTTTTGTAAGAAAGGTACAACTTTAATATATTTTCCAATATTACTTAATCATTGAGTTCAATAGTTTTGGCGCATACAACTTTATCAAAGCAAGTCACACAATTATGGGCCCACGTGCGTGTGTGTGTCCATATCCATGTGGAAAGCTCTCACATTGCATGTGTTCTCTTTCAGTTTCCTAGATTCGCAGTTATGCTGATATTTAACACCTTCTCGATATATATATGATATATAATTCATCTTTTAATTGTTTTTACCTAAGCATGTATTCTCATTTTATTTTTTACCCGTCACAACCAAAGATTTTCTGACATAATTGCAAGTACCAAATTAATAATTGTTGTTACTTAAGCTCAGATTCAAGCTCAAGCAATTTCCGATAACGACTCCGACGAAGAAAGTTGATCTCTGTGTTTGTACGGAAAAACAGAAAATACAGAAAGTAAAGTACACGGCGAGCTTTATCCAGTTCAGCCGCAAATCGCGAGCCTACGTCTGGCCGAGTTATACTCGGAATCCATTATAGAACACCGTCTCCGGCGATTACAAGATCTACACCGATCTAACGCCACTTCTCTCTCTCTCTTCTTTTCTCTGTAATTACAATCTCTCTCTCTAGAATGTAAATCACATCGTTACAATTACGATACAAAGATATATATAATCTAAGCATCTTTCTCTTGTTGTAACAACTCGCAACAACCTGTAACAACCTCCAACGGAAGAATCTTATCTTCAGCTTCGCCGGAAAAAGAGAGCAATCTTTTTCTTTTTCTTTTAGCCAAAACGACACCGTAACTGATGACCCAATAACCGGTCAATAACCAGCCTCAATTTCCCGGTTCAGTCGTCTATACCAATTCCCTTAATAACCAGCCTAAACCGATACCAAACATAAACCAATTCACAACAAACTCCACCTTGATTTCTGTTTGTATCTCAGCTGCACCTTCAGTGGATTCCTCTCGGACATGTCTCTGCTCAAGCTGAAGACACACTTAGCAACTCCAACAATTCATTGAACTTGCTAACAGGTAACACCTTTGTAAACACATCAGCCGGATTCACGCTAGTATGAACCTTGGTAACCTTCACCTTTCCTTCATCAATGAAGTCTCTAACTCTGTAATACTTCGTAGCTATGTGCTTAGTGCGTTCATGGTATCCATTGTGCTTAGCCAAAGCAATTGCACTCTGAGAGTCGCAAAATACCTCAACACACTCTTGATTATATCCAAACTCTTTGCTCAGTCTTCTTAGCCAAACAGCTTCTTTCGCAACTTCGGTTAATGACATTAACTCTGCTTCTGTTGTTGATAATGCTGTAACCTTTTGCAAGTTTGATTTCCAGCTTATCACACAACCTCCTGAGACAAAAGCATAACCTGATATGGACCTCCTCCTGTCCAGATCAGCACCATAATCAGAGTCACAAAATCCAGTGATTTTGAACTCATTCTGTTTCTTAAACACCAAGCATCTGTTTGTGGAACCCTTGACATATCTCAACACCCACTTGACAGCATTCCAATGAGCCTTAATAGGCTTGCTCATGAATCTGCTCACTACTCCAATAGGGTAAGCCAAGTCTGGTCTTGTTCCTATCATGCCGTACATCAAACTCCCTACAACATTGCAATAAGGAACTGACCTCATGTATTCTTCATCTCTGTCAAATAGCTCATCACTGGCAGCACTGAGCTTTATGTGAACTGCAAGTGGTGCTTGTATAGCCTTTGAATCCTCCATTTCAAAGGTCTTGAGCACCTTCTTCATGTAGCTCTCTTGAGATAGTGTCACAGTCTCTTGCTTTCTGTTTCTGATAATGTTAATACTTAATACCCAAGATTCTCCTTGCAGCACCTAAATCCTTCATTTCAAACTTGGAACTGAGCTGCCCTTTAAGTGTTTCTATCATCTTCATGTCCTTGCAAGCCACCAGCATGTCATCTACATACAATAACAAGTAGATGTAGTTACCTGATGCATTCTTCACATAAACACATTGATCATTCTTGCTCCTTATGAATCCAATCTCCAACATAAAGGCATTAAACTTTTGGTTCCACTGTCTAGGACTCTGCTTGAGACCGTACAATGACTTCTTTAACAGACAGACGTAATCCTCTTTACCCTTTACCTCATAACCTTCAGACTGAGCCATGTAAATCTCCTCCTCTAGTTCCCCATGAAGGAAAGCAGTCTTGACGTCTAGCTGCTCCAGCTCTAAGTCCTCTTGGGCAACAATGGACTTCAAAAATCTTATTGACACATGTTTGACCACAGGTGCAAATATCTCATTGTAGTCCAGCCCTTCTTTCTGTGAAAAACCTTTAGCCACAAGTCTGGCTTTATACCTTGGAGCTTCAATACCAGGTATGCCAGCTTTCAGCTTGAAAATCCATTTACAGCCAATGATTTTCCTGTTCTGTGGTCTCTTCACGATATCCCAGGTATGGCTTCTATCCAGTGAATCCATCTCCTCATCAGCAGCTGATACCCAGAGCTCTCTGTTTGAATCTCTCATGGCTTCTTGGTAACAGCTTGGTTCTTTAACATCTCCATCCTCAGACACTAACAGTGCAAAGCTGACAAAATCTTCTTCATCATATCTTGATGGTGGTTTTGTCTGTCTTCTTGCTCTGTCTCTCACCAATTGATAGCTCATCTGACCAGTGGTCTGATCCATCAACTCAGCTTCTTCTTGTTCTGACTCTTCTGTCTCATCAAGAACTTCTACTATTGCCTTAGCTGATGAGTTTTCTGAACCTTTGTCCTGGACCTTAAAGTCTCCACCTGAATCAGTATCACCTCCTCTATCAATCTCAATGGTCAGAAACTCCATGTCTTGTTTCCTCGTCTCAGACATACTTTCTGCAAGGTCCTTGTAACTTTCTGTTTCATTGAAAGTCACATTTCTGCTTATGACAGACCTCTTATCTTCAAGGCTCCATACTTTTTAACCTTTGACTCCTTGTGGATAGCCTATGAAGACACCTTTCTTTGCCCTTGGCTGCAATTTTCCCTCATCTGAATGGTAGTAACATACACAACCAAATTTTCTGAGATGATGATATGCAGAAACTGAGCTTGACCACACCTCCTCTGGTATCTGCCAATCCATTGCAGAGCACGGAGTTCTGTTTATCAAGTATACGCATGTGTTCACTGCTTCAGCCCATAATACCTTTGGAAGACCAGATTCACTCATTAGACTCCTTACCTTTTCCAGGATAGATCTGTTCATTCTCTCCACAACCCCATTCTGTTGGGGGGGGGGGTGTAAGGGATGGTCTTGTGTCTAGCTATCCCACTCTTTGAACATAACTCATCAAAATCCTTGTTGCAAAACTCCAAGCCATTATCTGTCCTCACCTTCTTCACAGTCTTTCCTGTTTGATTTTCTACAAGTGTTTTCCACTCCTTGAACTTGTCAAGGGCCTGATCTTTAGTCTTGAGGAAATAGCAGAATACCTTCCTTGAGAAGTCATCAATTATGGATAGGAAGTAGTGGCAGTTTCCCAGAGATGATGGGACTGAAGGAGAGCCCCATAGGTCTGCATGAACATAATCCAGGCAACCTTTGCTTGTGTGTTTCCCTGTATAGAAACTCACCTTGTGTGCTTTCCCAAACACGCAGTTTTCACAGAACTGTATGTTTGTCACTTTGTTGCTGTCTAGACAACCTTTCTTCACCAAGGCTATCAAGCCTCTCTGACTCACATGCGCCAACCTGCTGTGCCACAAGTCAGTCTCATCCTTGTTCACAACAACATTTGCTTCCCCCATGAAACTATTTCCTTGTAAGAAATACATCTTCCCATGCCTTCTTGCCTTTAAGATTGTCCTGCAGCCCTTCTGCACCTTTAATAGGCCATTCTCTGATGCAAACTTGCATCCATTGCACTCAAATGTGCCCAGAGACAAGAGATTCCTTGAAAACTCTGGCACGTACCTTACATCATGAATGTCTACCAATGTACCATCACAGGTTTTGATCCTTACTGTGCCTATCCCTTTAACTCTTGAGATACTTTCATTTGCCATCCTCACTGCCCCAGCTTCAAACTCTTTAAGTTCAGTAAACCAATCTTTTCGTGGTGTCATGTGGTATGTACAAGCTGAATCCAGAATCCATATTTCGTTAAAATCAACAGATTCAGTGTTGTTTGCCTCAATGACCACCAAGGACTCCACAAACCTCACTCCAGAGATTGCAGAAGCTTCTCCTTGCTCATGTGATGAGTCCTTCTGCTTCTGGTGAACCTTCTTTGTACATGACCTTTTAAAATGACCTTCCTCGCCACAAGTCCAGCAGACCAGTTTCTTGTCTCTAGACTTTGATCTTGCTTTATCTCTCTTCTTGAACTGCTTGGAATCTCTGAAATTAGATCTTCCCCTGAAGTTCCCTCCTGAGTAAAGCACTTCGCCTTGTGTCTTTGTCACCTTCTGGCTTGATCCAAACTCTAGCTGCTTTGAGTTTATGGCACTCATTACTTCATCTAATGTCAGGGCCTCCTTGCCATACCTCAAAGTATCTCTTAACTGATCAAATTGCTTTGGCAAAGACATCAGCAATAGTATTGCTTGATCCTCATCAGAAATTTCTACCCTGACATTCTCCAAATCTGTGATGATCCTCAATAACTCATCTATGTTAGTCTCCACAGTAGAGGAATCATTCATCTTAAACCCATACAACTTTTGTTTCAGATAGATCCTGTTAGGTAGGGACTTATCCATGTACAGTTTGTCTAGCAACTTAAACATACCAACAGCAGTTGTTTCCTTAATGATCTTCCTAAGTACTTGATCATTAACACTTAGTATTATCGTACTTCTTACCTTCCTCTGTTTCTCGGCAATGGTGGAATCCACTTTTGCCGATGGCTTTGAGGAATCAATATCCGCCTCCGTCGTCTTCTCCTTGAGATCTTCATCTTTGGCCACCGATGACTTTGCAACCAGATCAGCCTCTTGGAGCCTTAGAGCATTCATTAGTCCGAGAATCTCTAAGTGAGCCAAGATCTTCTCCTTCCACAGGTTGTAATCATTCGTGCCATTGAATTTCTCCACCTCAAGCTTCGCGGATGACATGGTTCCAGATCTGTGATACTGCACAAATCCTCCACAATCGGAGCTGCGATTCAACAACCAAGGCTCTGATACCAATTGTTGTTACTTAAGCTCAGATTCAAGCTCAAGCAAATTTCCGATAACGACTCCGACGAAGAAAGTTGATCTCTGTGTTTGTACGGAAAAACAGAAAATACAGAAAGTAAAGTACACGGCGAGCTTTATCCAGTCCAGCCGCAAATCGCGAGCCTACATCTGGCCGAGTTATACTCGGAATCCACTATAGAACACCGTCTCCGGCGATTACAAGATATACACCGATCTAACGCCACTTCTCTCTCTCTCTCTTCTTTTCTCTGTAATTACAATCTCTCTCTCTAGAATGTAAATCACACCGTTACAATTACGATACAAAGATATATATAATCTAAGCATCTTTCTCTTGTTGTAACAACTCGCAACAACCTGTAACAACCTCCAACGGAAGAATCTTATCTTCAGCTTCGCCGAAAAAAGAGAGCAATCTTTTTCTTCTTCTTTTAGCCAAAACGACACCGTAACTGATGACCCAATAACCGGTCAATAACCAGCCTCAATTTCCCGGTTCAATCGTCTATACCAATTCCCTTAATAACCAGCCTAAACCGATACCAAACATAAACCAATTCACAACAATAATTAAGCTGTTGTTTTGTATATTTTATCACTTTATACGAATATATTTTTCACCATCGATGACGTCGAAAAAATTATTCAAACCAAAGTACTAATGTAGATATATGGTCCATCCATCAATAATTGTTCGCTGAACAGATTTAATCATTACAAATATTAAAGATAGTGATTATCACATAGTGACGTGGATCACTTGGTGAACAAGTTGCTTTGACAACGAGTAATATTTACCGACTTATCTCATGGAAATATCTTCATTATTTTATGTATTTACTTGTAGTATAAATAGCATCAACGATGCTTGTAATAATTCATTCCAAGAAATAAAAAGCAAGAACAAAAACTCTTTCTATTCTCTACACATACCATATATACCTAAAGATCTAATAATAATATTTTATAACAAGTTATCAGCACGAAGCTCTACCCGTAATCCGATCAATCATATTCCAAAGGTATAATACGAAGGTATGATAAATCAATAATTTTATATAATTATGTTTTGATCATTTTTATTTATAAGGCGTGCTATGCCGCCTCAAAATGGAAGGCTATGCCTCCTCAATATGGTAGGCTCTGCCTCCTCAATTTATTATATTTTATTACTATTTAAAATAAACTATAGCAAAATTTAAATTAATATAATTAAAAAATCTAAGAAAAACTCTGCCAAAATTTTAAGTTAACGATTTTTGCCTAAAGCATAAAACTAATAAATCTAAAATAAACTATGGCAAAATTTAAACTAATTTAACTAATAAAATATAAAAGAAACTCTGGCAAAATCTAAATTTTTATATTAGTATAACAATAAAAAATTTAAAGAGAAACTTTGTCAAAATTTAAACTAATATATTGTTATTTTCTATATAGTAATCATGTCAAACTTGACAAAGCTCGAAATAACTGCCCTCGATATTACTGGCAAAAACTATATGACTTGGGCAGTTGGTGCAAAATTGCACCTGAAAGCCAGTGAGCTTCTTGATACCATTGATAAGTCGGAAACAACATCGGATGAAAAGAAAGCCAAAGCCATGATTTTTATAAGGCACCACATCCATGATGGTTTAAAGGATGAATATATCACCAAAGAAGATCCTGCGGATCTATGGCTATCTTTAAAAGATAGGTTTGATCACCAGAAATATGTGATCTTACCAAAAGCCAAACATGAGTGGTTAAACCTCCGGTTGTTGGACTACAAATGTGTTAGTGATTATAATTCCGCGTTGTTCGGAATCACTTCCGGGATGATATTATGTGGAGAGACGATCACCGAGTTTGACATGATTGAGAAAACTCTCTCTACTTTTCATACTTGTAAATGTAGGCATACAACAACAATACCGGCAATGAAATTCACTCGTTATTCGGAGTTGATGCAAATCCTCCTTGTTCTTGAACAAAATAATGATTTGGTGATGTTAAACCATCAAAGTCGTCCGGTTGGATCGGCACCACTCCCGAAGTGAATGTCGCATCATCCGGTTATAATAACCGGAATAATAATAATGGACGCGGTCGTGAACGCGGTAAAAACCATGGTCGTGGACGAGGGCGTGGTAGAGGACAAGCAAGAGGTCCTCGCTACAATAATGATAACTGCGGAAAAAGCCGAGAGATTTCGGGTAATGAAGTTGGGCGTGTTATAAAGAAGCAAACAGAGAGTGTTTGCTATAGATGTGGAATGAAAGGGCACTGGTATAATACCTGCCGCACGCCAAAACATCTTGCCGATTTATATCGTGAATCACAAAAGGCAAAAGAAAAGAAGAATGAAACCAACTTCATCTCTGATGAACCCGGGCCCTCATTTAGTGGCTTAAACGATGATAGTCATCTTGATATTTCGGAATTTCTGCTTGATCCAGAAGGTATCAACGGTCAAGAAAAAGACTTGGAATAAAATGACATTATACATGTTGTTGTTTTTTTTAAAAATAATAATGTTGTTTAATATTTACTTTTTGTCTTTATAAAGTTTGATGTAAAATAGTTGTTTTATAATAAATCCTTTATAAATATTTTAATCCAGACAATGACAAACTTTGAGACCAAAGAGGGAGATATATGTACGGTCGATAGTGCGACAACGCACACAATACTTAAAAATAAAAAGTATTTCTCTGTCTCAAAATAAAAGATTCCGCCGAAGGCGTGAATACTATTTCTGGTAATGCAAAAATTATCATAGGCTCTGGAAGAGCAAATTTTTCAATGCCAAGGGGAACGCAATTTGAAATAAATGATGCGTTATATGCCCCAAAATCTTACAGAAACTTGTTAAGTTTCAAAGATATCCGTGAGAATGGATATCATATTAATACTATGAATAAGGATGGCATTGAATACCTTTGCATTACGTCAGAAAAGAAAGAAATCCTGGAAGAATTATCAACGTTATCTTCCGGATTATATTGCACAAAAATAAACGAGACTGAATCATATGTTACTGTAGACTTAAAGTCTATTAGTACATTTAAAGTATGGCATGAAAGATTTGGCCATCCAGGTTAAGTCATGATGAGAAAAATTGTGCAAAACTCGAATGGGCACCCATTGAGAAATCAAAAGATTTTCCAATCGGGCGAGTTATTATGTAGTGCTTGTTCTCAAGGAAAGCTCATAACTCGGCCATCAATAACAAAAGTTGGGAATGAATCTCCATTATTCTTGGAAAGAATACATGGTGATATATGTGGACCGATTCATCCACCGTGCGGGCCATTTAGTTACTTTATGGTATTAATTGACGCATCTAGTAGATGGTCACATGTGTGTCTATTGACAACACGAAATATGGCTTTCGCAAAGTTCATTACCCAAATTATAAGGCTAAGAGCGCAATTTCCTGACTATGTCATAAAGAAAGTCAGACTTGATAACGCCGGTGAATTCACTTCACAAGCCTTTAATAGTTATTGTATGTCAATGGGGATTGATGTTGAGCATCCAGTTCCCCATATTCATACCCAAAATGGTATGGCCAAATCTTTAATTAAACGTTTGCAACTGATTGCAAGACCGTTAATATTGAGAACAAATCTCCCAATTTCTGTATGGGGGCATGCTATATTGCATGCAGCGGCATTGGTCCAGATTCGACCAAGCGCATATAATGAATATTCCCCTTCCCAATTAACATCTGGCAATGTGCCTGATGTATCCCATCTCCGTGTTTTTGGTTGTGCGGTTTATGTCCCAATTGCTCCACCGCAAAGAACAAAAATGGGACCACAAAGGAGATTGGGAATTTATGTTGGGTATTCGTCACCGAGTATAATTCGGTATATTGTACCGCAAACTGGTGATATGTTTACGGCACGTTTTGCCGATTGCCATTTTAATGAAGATGAATTTCCAGCGTTAGGGGGAGATAGTAAAAGTATATCAAAAGATGTTACATGGTGCACACAAAGTTTAGTACATCTTGATCCCCCAACAAAACAACGTGAGCTGGAAGTTCAGAAAATTGTGCACTTACAAAATATGGCAAATCAATTACCGTACTCGTTTACGGATATAAACAGAGTGACGAAGTCATATATACCCGCCGTTAATGCCCCATCAAGAATTTGTATTCCTGATAAACAAATTCATGGGAGCAAAGCAAATGAACCTAAGGTTCGATTAAAGAGGGGAGGCCGATTGGCTCGAAAGATAAAAATCCCCGAAAGAAAAACAAATTGGGAGAACAAAATGATAAGGTTCTTGATCCCAATGAAGAACAATATCTCGAAGATATTTCCGGAAAGGTTCGAGATGAACCAATTAATGATAAATCTTCGGAAGAGATATATGAAAGGGATCAAGAAGAACCATGGGATGAAATTTGTCAAAAGGACGAACAAGATACAGAAAATTATGAGATTTCCATCAACTATGCCCATAATGGAAAAATGTGGCTTAGAAATGAAATTGAAGATATTGATGGAATATTCTCTTTCTCTGTATCTGAAGAAATTGACAATGAAAACGATGACCAAGATCCACGGTCCGTTTCTGAATGTCAAAAGAGAGGAGATTGGAATAAATGGCAAATTGCCATGAGAACTGAATTACTCTCTCTCAATAAACGTGACGTTTTTGGACCTCTCGTCATTACACCAGGAGATGTAAATCCTGTTGGGTGTAAATGGGTCTTCGTAAGAAAAAGAAATGAAAATAATGAAGTCACAAGGTATAAAGCAAGACTTGTGGCACAAGGGTTTTCTCAAAGACCGGAATTGATTATGAAGAAACATATTCCCCGGTAATGGATGCGATCACATTTAGGTACTTAATGAGCCTAGCGGCATCTAAAGATTTAGAAATGTACTTTATGGATGTAGTGATCGCATATCTATATGGATCACTTGATAGTGACATATATATGAGAATCCACTGAAGGAATGGAGATTAGAAGGATCTAAGATTCTAAAAGAATCCAAAGAAATATGTTCGGTCAAATTACAAAGATCACTTTATGGATTAAAACAATCCGGACGCATGTGGTATAATCGATTAAGTGAATATTTGTTGAGTAAAGGATATATCAACAATACGATTTGCCCTTGTGTATTTATTAAGAAATCCTCAAAAGGATTCGTGATCATTGTTGTGTATGTTGATGACCTGAACATAATTGGAACTCAAGGAGAAATTGATGATGCAAGAACTCATATGAAAAAGAGTTCGAAATGAAAGATCTGGGAAAGACAAAGTTTTGTCTTGGGCTCCAGATAGAACATCTTCAAGATGGAATATTTGTGCATCAATCAAATTACACCAAAAGGGTGATAAAACGCTTTTCTATGGACAAAGCAACTCCTTTGAGTACTCCAATGGTTAATAGATCCCTCAATGTTGAAAATGATCCATTCCGACCTTGTGAAGATAACGAAGAAGTATTAGGTTCAGAAATTCCGTATATGAGCGCTATTGGCGGCCTTATGTATCTTGCAAATTGCACTCGACCTGATATAGCTTTTGATACTAATCTACTTGCAAGATACAGTTCTTCCCCTACGCGCAGACATTGGAATGAAATAAAACATATATTCCCTTATCTTCAAGGAACCATTGATTTAGGGTTATATTATGCGAGAAACTCCGAATCTGGTTTAGTTGGTTTTGCAGATGCATGTTATTTATCAGATCCGCATAAAGCTCGATCGCAAACTGGTTATGTTTTCACCTTTGGTGGAACTGCGATCTCTTGGCGTTCTCAAAAACAGACATTGGTCGCCACTTCTTCAAATTATGCGGAAATCATCGCACTTCATGAAGCATGTAGAGAATGTGTTTGGCTGAGATCTATTACTCAACATATACAAGATGCAAGTGGAATGATTGTCAATAAAGAGCCAACAAAATTGTTTGAAGATAATTCGGCATGTGTCGCTCAACTCAAAGAAGGTTTTATAAAGACCGATAGAACGAAGCACATTCCTCCAAGATTCTTTTCCTACACTCGAGAACTTGAGGAAAACCGTGAAGTAGACGTTCAATCCATTCGTTCAAGTGAAAATGCCGCAGATTTATTTACAAAGGCGTTTCCTACTACAACATTCAAGAAACATGTTCAAGCTATTGGAATGCGTCATCTGCGAGATCTGTGAAAGAAGATCATAGCCGAATTTTCCAAGGAGGAGATAGCGTAACTGTACTCTTTTCCTGTCATGGTTTTTATCCCACTGGGTTTTTCCATGATAAGGTTTTTAACGAGACAGTACATATTCACCAAGATGGATAATCAAGGGGGAGTATTAAAGATAGTGATTATCACATAGTGACGTGGATCACTTGGTGAACAAGTTGCTTTGACAACAAGTAATATTTACCGACTTATCTCATGGAAATATCTTCATTATTTTATGTATTTACTTGTAGTATAAATAGCATCAACGATGCTTGTAATAATTCAATCCAAGAAATAAAAAGCAAGAACAAAAACTCTTTCTATTCTCTACACATACCATTAGGGGTGGGCGCGGAGCGGATACCGCTAAAAATTCTAGTATTTGTGATTTGCTTTGGTATCTACGGATATCTAATTTTGTGATTTGCTTTGCTCCGGAAAAATACGGATATCCGGATGCTCGGATATCCGGAAATTTTACGAGTATTTGCGGATATTTGCGGATATTCGGATCAGTCATTTCAATACTACATAAAGCCGAAAATACTAATAAATTTTATACAAAAATACTCTAGTTTTTGTTAAAATGATCAAACACATAAAAAATAAGTAAAATCAACTAATTTTAAACTAAAATAGAAGAAAAAACGTTAAAAATAAGGATAACTAAGATAAAAACTCATCCCCTTATAATTTAAATTATTTTGTATGTATAAGTTTAACTTATTTTCCTTGACTTGAAAATATGAAAATATATAATAAGTATTATATATTTGTTACCTAATATACATATTTGTAATATATTATGTAATATACGAAGGTACGGAGCGGATCGGATATCCGACTTTCTAATAATTACTATTTGTTATTTGCTTTGTTCTCCGCGGATATTAAATTTTAGTATTTGCTTTGCTTTGAATAATCTCGGATATCCGGATTTTACGAATCGGATCGAAACAAATATCGGATCGGATATAACGGATAATTTGCCCACCCCTACATACCATATATACCTAAAGATCTAATAATAATATTTTATAACAACAAAATAATTATTATATTTTTCACGTACCACATGATTATATCGAATAATTCCCACGAAATCTTAAATTATTACACTTGTCCACGTGGGAAGACCGTCACTTATTTTGGCGCGTTCTAAATTGTTTGTTTTGTTTAAAGTTTTGATTGACTAATAAAGTAATAATTAGTTTCTTTTATCCGTGCAATTAGTTTGTATCAATAGATTGAATTAAGCGTCAATTCAAAATAAAAAAACACATGATACGATTGAAAATCATATTGCAAGGCTGGATATGAGCATAAGATATATCACAATAAACAGCTGTATACACACATGCATGCGGAGAATAGATAACCAAACATAGAAAAAATAAGACGTATATAATTATATAAACTTAGTTACTTAAATAATTGGCATTGAACCATATATATAAGAGATATACTGATATTTTGAGAACCACATAAACTTCCTTCTAATTAAATTTATCTAATTCCAATGTTATTTTGGAGAGTTTTGCAAAATAAAAGCAAGAAAATCTAACACATATAAAAGCAAAAAAATCTAACACAAATAAAAGCAATAGAATCTAATGTAATGTATTTCTGCGATCTTTATGAGAATCCTGAATAAATAAATAAAAAGCTGAAAAGTAAAAAGTTTCAAGATTTCAAAATAAATAAAGTTAGCAAGGGGAGACATGGCGAGTGAGAACCACGTGACTATGATGTGTAAAGAATGGGTCATTTATTAAAATTAATAAACATAGGATTTTCACGTGGGAAGTCACGTGAAAGAGTGTCCACGTGTCGGCCTCCCAAAGAGAAATTAATAGAGAGTGGACATACTGAATTACTGTCTCTTTTTTAACCGGACACCAATCATTTGATGCTATACTGAATTACATTTATACCCCTCTCATCCTCTCATGATATTATGATGATACTTGTGTCATGGATTTGTCTGTGTCACAGCTGTTATTCACGTGACTTGCACGTGATCAAGATCTATTCAGAAAAGTTTTAACATTTTGATGAGTAAAAACTAACAGTAATTCACTAAATTTGATGGGGTTAAGATTCGGAATCAAGACAAGAGAATCTAATTAGAATATAGTGTTGGATATAATACTTTGGGCCAATGTTGGGCCCAAGTAAAGTGGGCTTTTGTGAAGTAGCAAAAAGTACCGTCATGTGATGATGATGTAATAATAATAAACAGATTTTATCCACAAGTAAGCAAGAGAGTCTTTAGGCTCCATCCATCCATCCATCCATTAAAAAACAGCAAAGAAGAAAGAAGAAGAAGAAGAAGAAGAATGGTGATTCTGAGCAACGTATCGTTACCTTGCAGTAACATCTCTCTAAAAGCATCTCTTTCTCCTCTCTCTAATCCTCCTCCGTCTTCTCGATCTCACTGTCTCCTACGTAACCCACAGGTAATCTCTTCTTAAGTTTTTGTATTGATCATACCTTGAAGAAGAAGAAAAATATAATAGGAGATTCTTTTTCTTGTAAAATGTTGGAGCAGCAAGATAAAGAAGTGGTTATTAGTTCTCGTGGAAGTGTGGTTTGGTCATTAGGACAAGAGATATCAAAGACAAGTATTCTTGTACTTGTCTCTGCCTCTCTATTCTTTCTTGATCCTGCTCTTGCTTTCAAGGTTTTACTCTTCTTCTTCTTCTTTTACTAATTTAATTTTTAAGTTAGTAATTGTATCATTTGTTTTCTGAAGAAAGGTAATAAAAGATTTTGGTATATATATTGCTATGGAAAATTATGAATAATTTCATTTATATTTCTTGAATTTGGATGAAATTTTTAAAAAAGGGAGGAGGACCATATGGACAAGGAGTCACCAGGGGACAAGACTTATCCGGCAAAGATTTTAGTGGACAGACACTGATAAAGCAGGACTTCAAGACGGTATATTCCACATTTTTATTATAATTCAATCATCAAAATGTTATAAGAAAAAGAGCATTTAGATTAAATCATTCGTATAGTCCATACTTAGACAAGCCAACTTCAAAGGTGCAAAGTTGTTAGGTGCTAGCTTCTTTGATACTGATTTAACAGGTTTCTTTCTCTTCTCTATTTCCATGTAATAGCACAAGAATTGTAAGATTTAACTAATACTATATAGTAATGTAGGTGCTGATTTATCGGAAACTGATCTCCGAGGTGCAGATTTCTCCTTGGCTAATGTAACAAAGGTCATATATATATGTGTGTATATATTCAATGTTATATATATAGTATATAAGTGTCCATGTTTGTGTCTAAGTGTTTATAAAGGTAGGAAAAAGTTACTTAGACACTATACTTAGAGAATGTTTACAAATACTTTGCAGGTGAATTTAACAAATGCTAATTTGGAAGGAGCAACTGCCACTGGAAACACATCATTTAAAGGATCAAACATTACGGGCGCAGGTTAAAATACTAATGCTTTCATAATATCAGTTATTAACAAAAAGCTTATACAATACTTCTCTTTATTACCTATTGATAACTCGCATATTTTACACTTTCTACCTTAGTTTATGCATTAGAATTCATTCATTTAGGTTGCATTTAGTATCATATAGGTTGCATGTTGGTTTGTTTCGTGTATTTCGGGTTTTGAGCACGAGAGACGGCGAAAGTGATGAATTTAAGCCAAAAAGCGATACATGTGCATCGGCATGTTGTATCGGTTTATGTTGGCGATATAGAAGACGGAAAGTTCGCCGAAGCTTGTATCGGCCAAGCATATCGGTTTGGAGTGGCCGATACGAGAGAAAAGACCCGAAGGACGCGTATCGACTTGTTGTATCGGCTTAGCCTGGCCGATACGAAGAAAACAGAGCCGAAGGAAGGCTACCGAAAGCGCATATCGGCATGCCTGTATCGGTATGGACTGACCGATACAGGTCGCGAAATTTTATAAATAATTCGGTTTTTAATGTGTAAAAAGGAAAACCAATTAAACCAATTTTGGTTTCCTTTATTTTAATTTTGGTTTAATATTATATTAGGGTTGGACTGATTTTGACAGCCTCCCATCTTTGTTTTTAGTTTTTTCCATCGTTTGTTTTTCTTGCTTTGGACTTGAGAGATTTGCTTGGTGATTGCTTCTTGGCCTTTGTAGTCTTCATCATCAATAAGATTTTCTTGAACCCTTCTTCTCTTGTTTTTGTTTATGTTTATGTTTTCTTTGAATCTAATTGCTTTGATTTTCAATATGATTTGTGAGTAGTTCTAAATAGACAATTGGGTTAGGGTAAAAGGGGTTTGATTGAATCTAGGAATGAAAATTGTCTAAAACTTAATTGATTGAAAACTTTAGTCTTTGGTAACAACCTTAAAGCTTTAATCGAGTTGGCCATTCGATTATCGAACCCGGGAAGCTTTATGAATCGAGAGATTATAAAGCCTCCCGAACAATTACCTTAGAACCAAGCTGAAACTTAGCAGAGAGATCCGTGTTAATAAGCTTGGTGGTTAGAATTGATTTGTCCTTAAAGTTTCTCGACGATTAAACTATCCAAGACATTGTGTTAGTTCAATCGTTGAGAAAAGGATCATCGCCACGAGAGTGGATTGATCTAAAATCGTTTTCAAAACCTTAAAGTAAATTTTATAAAAGACAATTTGAAATCCGAAAGTTTAATCATCCTTTAAAACACCTTAACCCGATTGTTTAGCTTTTTAATAATCTTTCAAAACCTTTAATTCTCGTTTTTCGTTTTGTTAAATTTCCGGTCACAAAAACATCACTCAAACAACCCTTTTGATCACACTTAAATCGAGTTTGTTTCGCATAAATTCGAATACATTGTTTGCTCTCGATTTGGTTTGACATCTTAAATACTACATTAAGATATTAGATTAAGCGGGGTAAAATCTCGTTTATCAAATTGGCGCGGTTGCCGATTCGGGAACTCGATTAAATATTAGAGTTTTGGAATTACTTGGGACTAAGTTTTAGTTACTGGGATACTAATTTTTTCTTTTCTTTTGTGACTTTTCGTGCTCTCGGGTGTATGCAAAGAAGAAGTCACGGACAAAGTGATAACTTGCTCTTCTACGCCGACATCAAAGCACACGAACGAGCCATCTCTAAGGAAAAGAGGCGGATCACCACTCCGACTCCGAACCACCCGCACTCGACGCTTCGGACTCGGAAACGGAGATGGCAAACAACACCGCACGCGCGATCGGGGACGCCGATGTGCCATCAAACATCACCAACCGTAGTGGCATCATACCACCGGCCATCGCCAACAACAACTTTGAGATCGAGTCTAGTCTCATCAATATGGTGTCCGGCAACAAGTTCTATGGGTTGCTAGTGAAGACCCCATTGATCATCTTCACCAATTTGACATGCTATGCGACACGGTGAAGATCAATGGTGTCAACGAGGACATGTTTAAGCCGCGTTTGTTCCCCTTCTCACTCGGGGACAAAGCACACATATGGCGAAAGAATCTTGTGAAAGACACCATACGGACTTGGGAGGCGTGTAAGACGGCCTTTCTCACAAAGTTCTTCTCGGTGGTGAGGACATCAAAGCCGCGAAACGAGATCTCGGCTTTCGCACAAAAAGACCAAGAAACGTTCGGCGAATCTTGGGAACGATTCAAGGGCTACACGGTGAGATGTCCGCACCACGGTTTCACGGGAGAGAGCTACTCGGCACGTTCTATCGCGGCCTAAAACCGAAGTTCGGGATGCTTCTCGATTCGGCTAGCCAAGGAAATTTCCTTGGGAAGACGGAAGCCGATGGACAACTTTTGGTGGAGAACTACGCCCTAAGCGATAGCAACTACGGAGAGGATTATGATCGCACAATCCGCAGCTCAGGGAACGATGAACAATTTAAGAGAGAGATAAAGGCGGTGAATGAGAAGCTGGATAAGTTACTCATGTCTAACCAAGTGGGGATTAACTACGTTGGAAGCGGAGATGAACAATTACCCCCAACCGAGGGAAATCAGGAGGAGATCAACTACATGGGAAATCAGAATGATGGGCGTTTCAACAACTATTCTCAACACCCAAACCTCTCCTACCGAAACAACAACGTAGCCAACCCCCGAGACCAGGTCTATCCCCATGCGCAACAAGGAGGTTACCAAGGTAAACCTCAATACAACCAAGGCGGATACATACCGAGACCACCACCTAATCGTCCTCCGAGTTACAACAACCCCCCGTTGCTCGGAGTGGCCGCATCACCGGCTCCCCAAGGTGATCACACCATTCGGATGCTAAAACAGATTCTAGATGGCCAAACCCGAAGTCAAACGGAGTTCGGACGTTCAAGAAAGAAATTCGAGCAAAGGTTGACAACTCTTACCATGATCTCAACGCCAAGTTTGAAACATTAAGCACTCACTTGAAAGCCTTGGATAATCAAGTGGCTCAAATTACCTCGGCCTCTGGCGACCAATGGGTCAACTCCGGCAAACTCGAAGCCAATCTAGAGAGTATGTCAACTCCATAGAACTTCGTAGTGGTACAAAAACGCTCTCAAGCGATCTCATTGAGGACAATGCGAAACAAGGTGAGGGGGTGGACCACCGGTTTGAGCGGAAGACACGGTTGTTAACGACGAGAACCCCGAGATAGTGGCAAAGGAGGAAATCGGTGATGAGAAAGATACGGGACACCAGTATCGGCCGGGCGTATCGGCCACAACCGGCCGATATCGACCACCCGTGTCGACCAGGACAAGGCCGATACGAGCGAAAAGGAGACGAGGACACTCGCATCGGCCGGGAGTATCGGCTTCATCGGACCGATATCGACCACCTATATCGGCCAAAAACATGGCCGATACGAGAGGAAAAATCCGAGAAAAAGAAGAAGCCCGTTTACGTGACGTCTTCTTACGTGCCTAAGCTTCCTTTTCCGGGTCGAGCCAAGATGCATCTCTTGAAGGAGTACTTTAGAGCTAAGCTCGAGAAGCAAATAAACGAGGTGCAAACCCCCATGCCTCTTGTTGACGCTTTCAAGCAAGTCCCTCACTCCACCAAATCTTTGAAAGACACCATCAAAAACAAGTTCAAAAACTCGGAAGACACGGTGAATCTTTCACAAGAGTGCGGCGTGATCATTCAAAAGAGCCATTCTCCTAAGAAACTTGGTGATCCAGGGAGTTTTACTTTGCCTTGCACTCTTGGCCCTTTGATCTTTGAAAAGTGCTTGTGCGATCTAGGGGCTAGTGTCAACGTTATGCCTCTATCTGTTGCTAAACGACTTGGTTTTTCTTCTTTCCAACCTACTAAGATCTCTTTGGTGCTGGCCGATAGATCCGTGAAGGTACCCGTTGGAATCTTAGAAGATATTCCGTAAAGTTGGGAGACGTTTTCATTCCAACAGATTTTGTCGTCTTGGAGATAGACAAAGAGCTTAATAATCCACTCATCTTTGGAAGACCTTTCTTGGCAACCGCCGGAGCCGTCATAGATGTGAAGGTTGGTAAGATAGATTTGCACCTTGGGAAGGACCTTGTTCAGCGGTACAACATCAACGATGTGGTCAAGAAGCCTACGGAGATGGTCCCTTGTGAAGCTTTGGTGATCGGAGTGGAAAAATATGCTAGCAATGGTAAGTCTAGTGATGATACAAGGACCAAACCCAAAGCTCCAAAAGTGGAACACCAATCCCCTCCTAGGAAGTTCAGAAAGGTGCATTGGAACATGTCTCAAAACCGCGTCATTAGAAAGTTAATCAACGAGGTTAAATCTTTGAAGAAAGCTTTCAAGAAAGAAGCAAGGAGTGCTCGCTGCGACTCGGGTAAAGGAAAACACAAAGATGGAGGCGAGTTTGGTGTGAAAGGAGTAAAACTCAAACCGCCCTTGGACCACAAAGTTGTCACCGAAGGAGATGCGACATCTCTTTCAAACCCCAATGTCGTCTAAAAAGAAGGGGGTAAAGTCGAAGCAAGAGACTATAAACAAGCTCACTTGGGAGGAAGTCCCATGTCTATCCTTGTATATACAATTTTAGTTTGCATTTAGATGATAATTTACTTAGAGTTTATGTCGTGTTTGATGGTTTCGGTGAAAACGAAGTAGGAAAACGAATTCGAAAGGGGTATCGTCCCGTTATATCGGTTGTTGGACCGATATCGGGTAAGAGTATCGATCTGTGGGGACCGATACGGACGACTTCGACTCGTCATGTTAGTACTACCGAGGTAACACACGAACCATGTGCATACGCATTAGTTTTTCATATTAGAGTCATTCATACATACATTTAGGAACCTTCTCCAATGCTTGTTTCACACGGAGGCAGTGTGATTTAAGTTTGGGGGAGTAGTCGTATTAGTTTTCGCATATTAGCATTCATAAAAAAAAAAAAAAAAAAAAAAAAATCTGCATATAGGATTAGTTCATGGCATTTAGAGCATATGCATAGGGGATCTATGATGACGTTAACCTTGTAAAGCGACGCACTTTGTGTTTTGAACGATATCTTAGGTGTAGTATCTTCCGTAAACGAATTAGAACTCGCCGAAAATCTTAAAACCGCAACTCAGACATTGATGTTTAAAAAGCCAATTGTGTGGTTATGAAGCTTGATAGTTCTAAGTCACCTTCGAAAAATTATCGAACTTAAACTTGACTTTTAATTAGCATGATTGATAGTTTTCGAGAGAATTTCTATGGCTTTGTGATTTCTACGGATTGTGGCTTCCTAAACCGAAACACTTAAAGCGCAATCCGGTCATTCTCATTCTAAGGATGATTCCCCTCTCACCCCCTTAACCTTAACCCAAACACTTGTGAGAATTCTTTTCATTTAGTGATTGTTTGGTTTCGCAAAAACTTGAAAGTATAGGGAGCGACAAGAAAGGACATCCATTGGCTAGTAGTTTTCCTTGGACTAGTGATTTAGAAGGGAATAATGGTTAGGTGAGACACGTCTTTGAGTTTTGAAAAATAAGAAAATAAACACGAGTAATTGTAAAACACCTAGGGGTAAAAGAATGGCTAAGTAAAAAAAAAAAAAAAAAAAAAAAAAAAAAAGAGAGAAAAATCGAAAAAAGAAAAAAAAAAAGAAAGGAAAAGAAAAGAAACTTAGCCAAAAGAAAATCCCCTAAGGTAGTTAAGAAAAGAAGAGAAACTCGATGTTTAAGTGTTTAAATCTTTAAAAGAAAGACGATGGGCTAGTGGATAGTCTTGAGTAGGGATGGATGTCCGGACTTGTATGCATCAGTTGCTTCTTGTCTTTCTTGGTTTTGTTTAACCCTTTCACTCCCCGAGAGAAACCGCGCTACAACTAACCACATGCCTGAGTGTTAGCCTCCTTGTTTGATTCGAAATCCCGTTCTTACCTAGACAAATAGAAAAACTCTTGGAAATTTTTAATCATGTTTCATGCTTGATTGTGTTTTAATTGAATGTGAAAGGTGTTTAGACTAGACAAGTGGATCACATACTTTTGGTAATAACAGCGGATTTAGACGGAGTTAAGGTAGATAGAAATAAGTGGAACTAGTTCGGTTGCGAGAGGGTACTATGTTTAGGATACTTGTTCATTACACTTCCGTGTTGCTTTTGGTTCCGAGGTCCCCGCCTCCACACCTTCCTAAACTTTGATGTTAGTTCTCTTGCTTGAGGACAAGAAAGGATAAGTTTGGGGAGTTGATAACTCGCATATTTTACACTTTCTACCTTAGTTTATGCATTAGAATTCATTCATTTAGGTTGCATTTAGTATCATATAGGTTGCATGTTGGTTTGTTTCGTGTATTTCGGGTTTTTGAGCACGAGACGGCGAAAGTGATGAATTTAAGCCAAAAGAAACCGATACATGTGCATCGGCATGTTGTATCGGTTTATGTTGGCCGATATAGAAGACGAAAGTTCGCCGAAGCTTGTATCGGCCAAGCATATCGGTTTGGAGTGGCCGATACGAGAGAAAAGACCCGAAGGACGCGTATCGACTTGTTGTATCGGCTTAGCCGGCCGATACGAAGAAAACGAGCCGAAGGAAGGCTACCGAAAGCGCATATCGGCATGCCTGTATCGGTCTGGACTGACCGATACAGGTCGCGAAATTTTATAAATAATTCGGTTTTTAATGTGTAAAAAGGAAAACCAATTAAACCAATTTTGGTTTCCTTTATTTTAATTTTGGTTTAATATTATATTAGGGTTGGACTGATTTTGACAGCCTCCCATCTTTGTTTTTAGTTTTTTCCATCGTTTGTTTTTCTTGCTTTGGACTTGAGAGATTTGCTTGGTGATTGCTTCTTGGCCACCTTTGTAGTCTTCATCATCAATAAGATTTTCTTGAACCCTTCTTCTCTTGTTTTTGTTTATGTTTATGTTTTCTTTGAATCTAATTGCTTTGAATTTCAATATGCTTAGTGAGTAGTTTCCCATAGACAATTAGGTTGGGGGAAAAAGGGTGAATCAACTCTAGGGCTGATCGATGTCTAGAACTTAAAACCTGTTAAAACTTTAATCTAGTGTAACAATCTTAATGCTTTAATTGACCTGATCAATCAATTGATAGAACTCGGAAACTTCACGGTAGGAGGTGCGTGAGGATTCCCGAACAATTACCCTAGAACTAAACCTAGCTTAACCGAGAGATCTGTGTTAATAAGTTTAGTGGTTGAATTGATTTGAACTTTAATGTTTTTTAAAATTTAAACTATCCAAGATATTGTTTTAGTTTACTTGTTAGGAAAAGGATCTCTGTCACGAGAGTGGATTGATCTAAAATCGTTTTCAAAACCTTAAAGTACTTTTATAAAAGACATCGAAAAATCTGAAAGTTGATGAACCCGTTAAAGTACCCTGACCTGGTTGTTTAGCTTTTTAATTTGAATCTTTACAACTTGCAATTTCGTTTTATTTCTTTGTTAATCTTTACAAAATCACATAAACAAAACCATCTTTTAAATCGCTTAGACTAAGATTGATTCCTTGCAAACTCTAGTAATTTAATTGCTCCTGATTCGGATTGACCTCAAGTACTACAATTGAGACATTCGATTAAACGGGGTAAAATCTCGTTTATCACCTATGAGTTTCACGTAAAGTTTGATTCTTTTTGTGTGTGTGTTTAGACTTCACTGATGTTCCTTTAAGAGATGATCAAAGAGTATACCTTTGTAAAATTGCGGATGGGTAAGATTCTTATGCTATCATCTCTTAGAATATATAAATATGAAATTCAAAAAGAATGTGATCAAAATGTTTGTTTTTTTCTATTATTTTCTTGGGCACATAAAGGGTTAATGCAACCACTGGGAATGCCACGAGGGACACATTGCTCTGCAACTAAGAAGTGTAAAAGCTTTGTATTGTGGGGAGAGTCTTCTTCATCTGATTTTTTTTTGTCTTATTTGATCATTGTTAAAGCCTTCTGTGAATGTTGTTGCTGCAGAGTGAGTTTGTATATAATAAAATAATACATACTTTTTAATCTCTAGAATATTGACCTAAAGAGATTAATTATGTTTGCTACGTATCAAAAGAAACTAAATTTGTCGTTAAATCAAGAGTTGTATACCGTTTTTGTTTTAGAACTTTACTTATAAATTTTCATGGATTTATAGGTGTTTGCAAATAAATTAATAATGTATGAATTATGAATATAATTAGTTTATTTGATTCCTTGAAAAGAAGCGATCTTTCGGTTGTTTCCTTTAACCAACTTTCAGTTATTGTATTTGACCATTTAAAATTGGCACAAAATTTTTTTTTTTGTTAATTTTTTTCTATTTAAAGCAAGAGATCAAAAAGAATTACATGCCTAAAGGCCATATTGTTTAGGCCCAGCCCAAAATGAACTCTCAAAAAATGACATTATAATTTCCATAACCCATTTTTGTTAAAAGCTAAACTAAATTAACCGATGCTCATATTTGCAGAGCCAAAAAATTTGCAGAACCTGAGAAAACAGAGATCCCTGCAAAATCAATCTTTCATCCAAGAAAAACAGCGAACTCAAGGAGTTGTTCCTACCGTAGAAGTAGAAGTTACAGTGGCAAACCACAGCTGGATCAAATCAGATGCTAGCTTTGGGTTTGAATCTCTGTAACTTGATGCTCGATTCCTAACTATTGAATCCAAAGTTTTAGTGATAACCTGCGTCGGTTTGGAGATATTGGTATGTAGTCTAGCGTTTCTCTCAGACCAGATCAGGTAGATCAAACATTTCCAAGCAATCAAAATAAGCCTTGTTGCAACAGTACCCGTCTGAAGTCTCTGTAGATTTTGGATGTTAGTTTCCCATGATCTCTCCGGTAGTATTCCTAATCTTCCCGCCAGCTGAACCCATATATGTGAGGTGTATGAACACTCAAAGTAAAGGTGATCTCGCGATTCATTCGCAGCATTACATAATAGGCAAGCAACAGGTGAGTCTCGTCCCCAACCACTTAATCTATCTCTTGTGGGGCATCTATCTAGCATGAAAAGCCAAACCAAAAAGTTGTGTTTTGGGATACCACCTTTAGACCAGACGACCTTACTCCAAGATACCAAAGGTTTCACGCCTCTTAGTATATGGTAAATCTGCCCAGTTTTAAAGGTATTATGGACTTTACCTTCGACCACCCATTCATAGATATCATGAACTTGTGTTAGAACCAGAGAAGTCAAGTGCGCCAAAATTTGGAGTTGTAGTTCTGATCTCGGATTCGGTGCACGCCATTGACCGAGCACATATAGATCCTTAATAGTAGCTTTTTCGTTGATCCGCAACCTGAAGGATGATTCTTCAGCTAAGCAGTTTCTGATGTTGCCAAATGGAGACCAATTATCCGTCCAAAACCTACAAGTTTCACCATTTCCCACCTTAACTTTTATCCAAGCATACGCCACGTCTCTTAACTTGATAAGCTTGTTTGCTAACCATGAGTTTTTCTTGTTCTGCTTTAATTGGCACAAAATTTAAATTAAATTTAAAATTATTTCATGAATAAGTGAATTAATAATATACGCATGTTTGAAACAAATGAAATGATTATTTTTGTATACGCGCGAATTTTCACTGTGAGTCAAAGTTTCATATAATTACTATTTCTACTTTTGGTAATAAATCCCATTTAAATTAAAATATTACCCGTTTAGTTAAACTCCAACCATTGCATCTGTTCATACCCCACTTCATGTTTTTTATTTTATTTTTTTTATTACCCCTCTTCATGTTAGATTATATAGAGAGACACAACTGTTAACGCAAATTGTGCGTTTTTCATTTTTTGAGAAAAAAAATCTAAAAAAAGAGAGAACTATATTAACCATCACGATGAATCCTTCCGTTGTAGCCAACGTGTCAAGAGTTCCAGCGCATGAATCGTTGCTTAATCCTCATGCCCTCGAGTTCCGACCACGACCAAACATCGAGATTCAATCAAACGCAAACGCGTATTCTGATGGTCACGCTCTTTACTTAACGTTCTCTAATGGCTTTCCTTTAACCGAAAGCCAAATTTCCAACTTTTTCAACATGTAAGTACACAAACCCTGATTCTCAATATTTTAATTTCTCTAGGTGAATAGTTATAATTATGGCTTGTGTGAATGCTTTTATATATAATGTCATATGACTATTATATATGTGGTAACTTGCAGTATTTCCCGTTACATAGAGACATAGAACTTTGGTTAGGTATACTAGAAAGCCGTGTTACATTAATAAACCAAGTCACAATCACATGCCCGTTTGTAAAATCTACAAGTGGAAGTAGTTTTTAACGTTTAGATTGTAAGATTACTATATTATCGCATGATAGTCATAATGCAACTCGCTAGTTACATGTTAGTGTTACATTATATTTCGTTAAACAATTAAGCATAGAGTTTTGTCTTTTAGTCACGATTATTCAGTCGTTATGTTGCATATTTTTGTGTTATATGATGAACAGGCAGTACGCACAAATGGTTGCAGAAGTCTATGTGCATAAGCCTAGGAACCGAGGCAAGGCATCCCTCTTTGGGAAAGTTGTTTTCCTACATGAAGACATTCCTAAACTTGTTATGGGAAACCATGACAAAGTGTGTCTATGCGTCGAAGGACGTGCTTTGTATTGTAGAAGGTTTGTCACTAAAAAGACCAAAACCGCAAATGCTGCCGCGACCACCGCAAGCACCAGCCACCACGGTGGTGATGACAACTGATTTGGGAGGCTTGAGACCACTTGGTGAGCGGTGAAGAAAACTCTTTTGTTGTATCAATGAAAGGGGTTTTTTTTTAGTTGGACCAACCAAGTTATGAGACTATATGCTTCTGAAATAAACTTTGTTGTATTTTCATTTTTAATAATAAGGGAGTGGTAAACTTTTTCCGTTCATGGGGAATGGATAAACATTTGTATCCCATTTCAGAGATATTTTTAAAGAAATTATTCAAAGACTTTTCTTTTAATTTTTGTTTTTTTTGTTAAATTTGATTGAAATTTGGTTATATTTATTTGAGTTTTTTTTATAAATGTATTTGAGTTAACAATTTACCTATTGTTTTGTGTATGTCAACTTTTTATATAGATGGGTTCCAACTTTTACTGAATGTGAAATTATTTTTTTTAAGGAAGTTGTATGTATGGAGAAGACTGTGACGTGGCCACGTGGGCCCTTGTAACACCTGGAGGACTGAAGCAATGGTCCCAATCAAAGTCAACACAAGAAGGACCTTAATGTGGCAGTTCCGGTCCAAAGATCTTTGAAGTATACTCTCCGGAGTGTAGCCATGCACCGACATATCGACATAGTCAACACAATAGAGGAAGAGAATATCAATAGAAATCTACAATGTGTTGATACGCCTTTTGCAATGTTTATTGACTTGTGGTTTGATCTTAAAGAAAAGAATTTGTGATCATATTATTAGAACAAAAACTCAAAAAGTTGGGAAGAAAAGAATATCAAGTAAGAAATTAAACATTTTGATTGATTTAATATTTTATATATTCAAACAAATCGTGAATATATTTTTGCAAAATGTATTATATTTACCTTTGTTGACTAGCAAGTCAACGTCCTGGTCGGTATCAATGAGACAGTCCAAGAAAGCGACATAATGACAAACAACGGGAGATAAAGAGTAATGACATTGCTCCAATGCCATTATGTTCCTTAAAATCTTTTGAATATGTTCATTAATAGCTTTGAAACAAGACATTCTTAATATTCCTCCTTCAAAATTAATACCCAAAGATATCTCATTATCAAATGTGTATACTCTCTAGGTCAACTTCAAAATCTACTCTTGCACAACTTAGCCAATCTGCACTATGTAGATTCTCTACATCTTTAATTAGGGAAAGGAAACACAGCGACATTCTCCTTTTGTATAGGATCTAGTGTACATAAACTAACTTGCCTAAAACAAGTCATCAGTGAAATGACTAAACTTAACTCGTGTTTTGATATGTCCTTGGAACCCAAAATATTCAAGTACTTTGAAATGGAACTTTTTGTATATTGGTTCAAAAAGTTGTTTTAGAAGTGCAAAAGGAAGTTGGTTCTCTGGCAACATGAGATCTTCAAGGATGATGCTAATTACTAGACCGGGTTGATCCAAAAGAAAATCTCCTTTCCTTTTGCTTGTTGAATCTAGAAACTAGCTCCATCATGAACTTTAATATGAAAACTGAGTCATAAAGTATCATATCAATAAAGATTTCAGATTGGATCCATTCCGTTGATTCGGGGCATAGCTTGCCCTTATGATTTGCTCATCTCTTTCAATGATTTTCTTGAAATCTAAGATATCTCTCAACCTCATACATATCCTCAATTTCCTTGAGGTATCTCACCTTGCAAAGTTCCATATTTGTATAGTTCACATATCTGAAAAACCATGTAGTCCCCTTAAAGTTATGAGTTTTTCAGTTCAATTTGTGCAAAAAAACATATATTATGTTCACTAGACGAGAACTCCACAATGTGAGAATTAAGGGTTATGTAGGAACTTATTTGGTAGCTTAAATATACAACAGTAATGCTTTAAAATGGACTAGAATTCATGTTTATCCGGGGGCATAAGTTAAAATCATAGGACATAATGTTAAATTATAAGTGCATTATTAATTTTTCTTAAACAATATTACACCATAATTTAACATGTGATGGGGGCAAATGCCATTCCATTTCCTCTATTAGATTATCCCATGAATAGCTGGGTTTAATTAGGTAGATATGACTAAGAAATGCAATAATTTAATTTTTTTGGGGTTAAATTAAACAGACAAATAGTTTATGTATTATTATAAGTAGTGTTGTATTGTGTACCTTGAGTCATTTGAGGCATATTTCAGGACCAATTAATATCATGATAAGCATGCTGTGATCATCAGGAGTGTAAGCCTCAGGGTTTACTCTCCTCAAATTGTTAGTTACTCTGTAGATACAACAATGCTTGTAATCTAACGACGAAAGCTACCATAGACCAGCCAGGCATCCTATCATGTGGGATATATGAGTGATATATATACTTAGTGGTTATCACTTATCGACATTGTTTGTATATATAGGGCTACACTACACAAGTAGGAATAGAGAGATACTATTAATTACGTAATTGTGAAGGTATTTAATTCTTTGAGGATTTTTAAATTGCCTCCGACTAGGGCAACTTCGACCAACTTTTTTTTTACTATTATTTTCTTCATACTTTAGTGTGGATCAAAGTAGCTTAAGACTAATGGGCTCGCAGGCCCATTCGCGAACAAAAGGAAAAGGCCCAAGTCTCAGCATATAAAAGAAGACAACGACGTTTAGAAGGTTATAATCACTAACAATATTCTGTTACAGAGAAAGTTACAGAGACTGTTACAGAGAGAGAAAGAATCAAGAACAGAGAGAGAGAAAGGAGATCGCCGGAGAAGACGATCGCAACCGTTGAAGCAGGAGGTTCCGCAAGCCGCTTCATCGCCGGAGTCAGTCCTGATCAAGACTGGGCCGGGTAGTTTCCTCCTAGATTCTTTAAGCTGTTGTATTTGGTACCTACACAAAGAGGTAGCCATTGTTAAGCAATTAAGCTTGGTGATAGTGATCATGGTGGTTTAGTTCCACTCCCAGACGTAGCGGTAACGTGAACTGGGTAACCAAATCGTGTGTCTTTAAGTTTACGCACAAACACAATCAAGGATCAAGCACAATCAAATCTTAGAAAGTGGACAAAGATCGAGATACATCAAAGACTGTATCAGGGACCTAAATCAACAAGTGGTATCAGAGCTCTAGGAGCATCCTATCAGATTAGTGTGAGAGGGATTCAAGGATTGTAGAAGACTTATCTTGCTGCAGTCTTCAAGGGCAGATAAGTCTCAGGGTCTTCTTCAAGCGTGTAACTCCTCCAACTCCTCTTGATAGTTCACCTGATACAAGAACCAATCAAGATTAGTCATGGAGCCTACACCAGGGAAGTTTCAAGTAGAAAAGTTTGATGGTAAAGGCGATTTTGGCCTGTGGAAGTTCAAGATGAGAGCACAACTTGAGATACAAGGCCTAATAGCAGTTTTGGATGAAGACTTATCTGATATGTCTGAATCAAGTAAGACTGAAGAAGGAATCACGCCTGCAAAGGCTGATCCTAAGTGGGCCAAGAAGGATCTCAGAGTTAGAAGTCTCATAGGAACATGTCTCAGCGATCTTATTCTAAGGAAGGTCATGAATGAGACCACGGCTCTTGGTATGTGGAAGGCTCTAGAGAGAGATTACCAAACCAAGTCTCTTCCAAATCGCATACACCTGAAAAGAAAGTTCTCTTGCTTCAAGATGGAAGAAGACAAGACTATTGAAGAAAATGTTGACACATTCCTAAAGCTAATTGCAGATCTTGCAAGCTTAAAGATCAGCATATCAGATGAGGATCAGGCTATCCAACTATTATCAGGACTACCTTCACAATATGAGCAGCTTGTTCACACCTTGCAATATGGGAATGGAAAGGAGACACTCACTGTCAATGAAGTTGTGACAGCGGATATTCTAAGGAGGCCGAACTAAAGCGAAGGGGCTCATAAAGAAGGGAAAGTCAACTCCAGAAGTATTGTACTCTGAGTCAAGAAGTAGATCAAACCAGAAGAGTGGCAAGGGACACTTCAAGAAGAAGGTCAACCACAAACCCAACCTCAAGTTCAACAAGGTTAACAAATCAGAATGTTTCATATGTGGAAAAGAGGGTCATTGGAAAAGAGAATGTCCAGACAGCGGGAAGAAGAAAGCATCAGAATCTTCAATCAACGTTGCATCAGAGGTTAGACAACCTATGGTACTCATGGCTAGTCATCAAGGTACAAGGGACAGATGGGTATTGGACTCAGGGGCCTCTTGTCACATCACCAACAACAGAGAACTCCTATTTGACTTTGAGAAAACAGAAGGAGGTAAAGTGTTGATGGGTAATGATACTCTAATCAGTATCAAGGGCATAGGAAAGGTGAATATTGTTAATCCTGATGGATCAGAAGTCATTCTCACCCAAGTGAGATATATGCCAAAGATGGGAAAGAGCCTAATATCTTATGGGATGTTAGAGAAGTCAGGCTGCAAGTATGAGGGTGAAGATTTTGTTGTTACTTTCAAGAAGCAAGGTCAAAAGGTCATCTCAGGGAAGTACAATGATGGGTTATACTACTTACACGGATCTGTATCAAGCCATGAAGCAAACGTAGCAGAACCTGCTGGAAAACTCACCAAGCTATGGCACTCAAGACTGGGACACATGAGTGCTCACAATATGGAAGTCTTAGTCAAGAATGAGTACATACCTAAAGAAGAAGTTGGAAAGCTAGAGTTTTGTGAAAGCTGTGTCTTAGGGAAATCACACAAACAGAGTTTTCCTAAGGCTAAGCATACTACAAAGGGGATATTGGAGTATGTTCACTCAGATATGTGGGGATCACCATCTACACCAGAGAGTTTAGGAGGCTGCAAGTACTTCATGAGTTTTATAGATGATTTCTCAAAGAAGGTTTGGGCTTATTTCTGTAAAACTAAGGATGAAGCTTTCTCAAAGTTTCAAGAGTGGAAGGAAACGATTGAGAATCAGAAGGGGAAGAAGGTGAAATGTTTAAGGACAGACAATGGACTTGAATTTTGCAACAATCAGTTTGAAGATTTGTGCAGAAGCTCAGGGATTAAACGTCACAGAACATGCACCTACACTCCGCAGCAGAATGGTGTTTCAAAAAGGATGAATAGGACTATCATGGACAGAGTAAGAAGTATGTTGGCTGAAACTGGTTTGGGTCGTGAATTTTGGGCAGAGCTACATCAAACAATGTGTATTTGATAAACAGAACACCCAACTCCATAATCAACTTCAAGTTACCTGAAGAAGTGTGGACAAGTTACAAACCTGATCTAACACATCTAAGAAGGTTTGGATGTTCTGCTATGTTCATACAATACGAGGCAAAGACAAGTGCCGTAGCCGTGAAGGGTATTTTTCTTGGATATCCGTTTGGAGTAAAGGGTTACAGAGTTTGGATTGCAGAGGAATGGAAGTGTGTCACAAGCAGAAACGTTGTTTTTCATGAAGAGGAGGTGTACAAAGACATCTCAGGACAGAAAGGGGAAGCTACTCATAGACCAGAAGGGAACAGAGTGAAGATCAGCTCTAAGGTGGTAAATGAAAGGGTTTCTCCAACTACATCTTCAGAGGAGTCACCTGATGCAGGTGGAGAGTTGGAACAGGCTTCAGATTCTGAGTCAGAGGATGCATCAGGAGATGAATCAGAAGGTTTAATTTTTCATGAATCAGATGACTCAGGAAGTGAAGAACAGGCTGGTGATGGATATCTACTAGCTAGGGATAGAAGTAGAAGAAGGAATGTTAGACCACCATCAAGGTTTGAGGATGCATATTTTGTTGCCTATGCTCTATCAGCGGCTGAAGACATTGAGATAGAAGAACCTAAGAGCTATGCAGAAGCTAAGCTAAGCAAAGAATGGAAATTCTGGAATGGTGCAGCTATTGATGAGGTGGATTCTCTCAAAAAGAATCACACTTGGGACTTGATAGAGACGGACCAGAAAATCGAAGGTTATTGGGTGCGGATGGATCTTCGGCCGAAACCAGGAATACCAGGAGTGGAAGACAAAAGGCACAAGGCTAGAGTAGTAGCAAAAGGCTATTCACAGAAGGAAGGTGTTGACTACAATGAGATTTTACCCCGTTTAATCTAATGTCTCAATTGTAGTACTTGAGGTGTCAATCCGAATCAGGAGCAATTAAATTACTAAAGTTTGCAAGGAATCAATCTTAGTCTAAACGATTTAAAGAATGGTTTGTTGTGAGTTTTGTAACTAAGTAACGAGAAACGAAAACGAAATTAAAGAGTTTTAAAGATTCAAATTAAAAAGCTAAACAACCAGGTCAGAGTACTTTAATGGGTTCATCAACTTTCAGGTTTTTCGATGTCTTTTATAAAAGTACTTTAAGGTTTTGAAAACGATTTTAGATCAATCCACTCTCGTGACAGAGATCCTTTTCCTAACAAGTAAACTAAAACAATATCTTGGATAGTTTAAATTTTAGAAAACATTAAAGTTCAAATCAATTCAACCACTAAACTTATTAACACAGATCTCTCGGTTAAGCTAGATTTAGTTCTAGGGTAATTGTTCAGGAATCCTCACAGACCTCTCGGTTGTGAAGTTTCATGGGTTCTATCAATTGATTGATCAGGTCAATTAAAGCATTAAGATTGTTACACTAGATTAAAGTTTTATCAGGTTTTAAGTTCTAGACATCGATCAACCCTAGAGTTGATTCACCCTTTTCCCCCCAACCTAATTGTCTATGGGAAACTACTCACTAAGCATATTGAAATTCAAAGCAATTGAATTCAAAGAAAACATAAACATAAACAAAAGCAAAGAGAATAAAGGGTTCAAGAAAACTCTTATTGATGATGATGGAGATTACAAAGGTGGCCAAGGCAAACACCAAGAATCTCCCAAGTCCAAAAGCAAAAACAAAGCGATGGCAAAAACAAAAACTAAAAGATAGAATGTCCCAAAACAAAAAGCCAAAAAACCCTAATATATTCTTAAACCAAAGAAATAAAGGAAACCAATTTGGGTTTAGGGAATTGGTTTTCCTTTTTACAAAACAAAACCGATTTTCCTTATTATTTTCGCAGCTGTATCGGTCAAGTGAAACCGATACAGGGCCGGTCGATACGTGCTGGTCGGTAGCCTTGCTTCGACTTCGTTTCCTTCGTATCGGCCAGGCCAAGCCGATACAACATGTCGATATAAGTGCTTCGGGTCTTTTTCTCTTGTATCGGCCACTCCAAACCGATATGGTTGGCCGATATAAGCTTCGGCAAACTTTCTGTTTTCTATATCGGCCAATAGAAACCGATACAACATGCCGATGCAAGTGTATCTGCTTCTTTTTGGCTTAAATTCATCACTTTCGCCGTCTTTATGCTCCAAAACCTGAAATACACGAAACAAACCAAAATGCAACCTATATGACACTAAATGCAACCTAAATGAGTGAATTCTAATGCATAAACTAAGGTTAAAAGGTGTAAAATATGCAAGTATCCTAAACATAGTACCCTCTCGCAACCGAACTAGTTCTACCTATTTCTATCTACCTTTAACTCCGTCTAAATCCGCTATTATTACCAAAAGTATGTGATCCACTTGTCTAGTCTAAACACCTTTCACATTCAATTAAACACAATCAAGCATAAAACATGATTAAAAATTTCCAAGAGTTTTTCTATTTGTCTAGGTAAGAACGGGATTTCGAATCAAACAAGGAGGCTAACACTCAGGCATGTGGTTAGTTGTAGCGCGGTTTCTCTCGGGGAGTGAAAGGGTTAAACAAAACCAAGAAAGACAAGAAGCAACTGATGCATACAAGTCCGGACATCCATCCCTACTCAAGACTATCCACTAACCATCGTCTTTCTTTTAAAGATTTAAACACTTAAACATCGAGTTTTTTTTCTTTTCTTAACTACCTTAGGGGATTTTCTTTTGGCTAAGTTTCTTTTCTTTTCCTTTCTTTTTTCTTTTCGATTTTTTCTCTCTTTTTTTTTTTTTTTTTTTTTTACTTAGCCATTCTTTTACCCCCTAGGTGTTTTACAATTACTCGTGTTTATTTTCTTATTTTTCAAAACTCAAAGACGTGTCTCACCTAACCATTATTCCCTTCTAAATCACTAGTACAAGAAAAACTAGCCCAATGGATGTCCTTTCTTGTCGCTCCATATACTTTCAAGTTTTTGCGAAACCAAACAATCACTAAATGAAAAGAATTCTCACAAGTGTTTGGGTTTAGGTGTAGGGGGTGAGAGGGGAATCATCCTTATAATGAGAATGACCGGATTGCGCTTAAAGTGTTTCGGTTTAGGAAGCCACAATCCGTAGAAATCACAAAGCCATAGAAATTCTCTTGAAAACTATCAATCATGCTAATTAAAAGTCAAGTTTAAGTTCAGATAATTTTTCGAAGGTGACTTAGAACTACCAAACTTCATAACCACACAATTGGCTTTTTAAACATCAATGTCTAGAGTTGCGGTTTTAAGATTTTCAGCGAGTTCTAATTCGTTTACGGAAGATACTACACCTAAGATACTGTTCAAAACACAAAGTGCGTCGCTTTACAAGGTTAACATCATCATAGATCCCCTATGCATATGCTCTAAATGCCATGAACTAATCCTATATGCAGATTTTTTTTTTGTTTTTTTTTTTGTTTTTTTTTTTTATGAATGCTAATATGCGAAAACTAATATGACTACTCCCCCAAACTTAAATCACACGGTCTCCGTGTGAAACAAGCATTGGAGAAGGTTCCTAAATGTATGTATGAATGACTCTAATATGAAAAACTAATGCGTATGCACATGGTTCAGGTGTTACCTCAGTAGTACTAACACGACGAGTCGACGTCGTCCGTATCGGTCTCAAGAGACCGATACTCTTGCCCGATATCGGTCCAAAGAACCGATATAACAAAGCCGATACCCCTTTCGAATTCGTTTTCCTACTTCGTTTTCACCGAAACCATCAAACACGACATAAACTCTAAGTAAATTATCATCTAAATGCAAACTAAAATTGTATATACAAGGATAGACATGGGACTTCCTCCCCAAGTGAGCTTGTTTATAGTCTCTTAGCTTGACTTTACCCCCTTCTTTTTAGGCGACATTGGGGATTGAAAGAGATGTCGAATCTCCTTCGATGACAGCTTTGTGGTCCAGGGGCGGCTTGAGTTTTACTCCTTTTACACCAAACTCGCCTCCATCTTTGTGTTTGCCTTTATCCGAGTCGCAGCGAGCACTCCTTGCTTCTTTCTTGAAAGCTTTCTTCAAAGATTTAACCTCGTTGATTAACTTTCTAATGACGCGGTTTTGAGACATGTTCCAATGCACCTTTCTGAACTTCCTAGGAGGGGATTGGTGTTCCACTTTTGGAGCTTTGGGTTTGCTCCTTGCATCATCACTAGACTTACCATTGCTAGCATCTTTTTCCACTCCAATCACCAAAGCTACATAAGGGACCATCTCCGTAGGCTTCTTGACTACATCGTTGATGTTGTACCGCTGAACAAGGTCCTTCCCAAGGTGCAAATCTATCTTACCAACCTTCACATCTATGACGGCTCCAGCAGTTGCCAAGAAAGGTCTTCCAAAGATGAGTGGATTATTAAGCTCTTTGTCTATCTCCAAGACGACAAAATCTGTTGGAATGAAAACGTCCCCCAACTTTACCGGGATATCTTCTAAGATTCCAACAGGTACCTTCACGGATCTATCGGCCAGCACCAAGGAGATCTTAGTAGGTTGGAAAGAAGAAATACCAAGTCGTTTAGCAACAGATAGAGGCATAACGTTGACACTAGCCCCTAGATCGCACAAGCACTTTTCAAAGATCATGGGACCAAGAGTGCAAGGCAAAGTAAAACTCCCTGGATCGCCAAGTTTCTTAGGAGAATGGTCCTTCTGAATGATCGCGCTGCACTCTTGTGAAAGTTTCACCGTGTCTTCCAAGTTTTTGGACTTGTTTTTGATGGTGTCTTTCAAAGATTTGGTGGAGTGAGGGACTTGCTTGAAAGCGTCAACAAGAGGCATGGGAGTTTGCACCTCGTTTATTTGCTTCTCGAGCTTAGCTCTAAAGTACTCCTTCAAGAGATGCATCTTGGCTCGACCCGGAAAAGGAAGCTTAGGCACGTAAGAAGACGTCACGTAAACGGGCTTCTTCTTTTTATCGGATTTTTCCTCCGTATCGGCCATGTTTTTGGCCGATGTAGGTGGTCGATATCGGGTCGATGAAACCGATACACCCGGCCGATACGAGTCCCCCGTCTCCTTCTCAAGTGCATCAGCCCTTGTTCCCAGCCGGTATAGGTGGTCGGTATCGGCTTGTTGTGGCCGATACGTTTGGCCGATACGAGTGTCCCGTATCTCTCTCGTTACCGTTTTGCGGTGTTTTCGTCGTCTAGGACCGTGGTTTCGAACCGTGGGATTGTTCCACCTCCCCGACCTGATTCGCATTGTCCTCAATGAGATCGCGTGAAAGAATTTGTGTACCACTACGAAGTTCTATTGAGTTGACATACTCTCTAGGATTGGCTTCAGGTTTACCCGGAAGTTGACCCATTGGTCGCTTAGAGGCCGAGGTAATTTGAGCCACTTGATTATCCAAGGCTTTCAAGTGAGTACTCAAGGTTTCAAACTTGGCGTTGAGATCATGGTAAGAGTTGTCAACCTTTGCCTGGATTTCTTTCTTGAACGTGTTGAAGTCCATTTGACTTCGGGTTTGGCCGTCTAGAATCTGTTTTAGCATCTGAGTGGTTTGATCACCTGGGGGAGCTGGTGATGCAACCACTCCTTGAGGAGCAGGAGGGTTGTTGTAACCTGGAGGACGATTAGGTGGTGGTCTCGGTACGTATCCGCCTTGGTTGTATTGAGGTTTACCTTGGTAACCTCCTTGTTGCGCATGGGGATAGACCTGGTCTTGGGGGTTGGCTACGTTGTTGTTTCGGTAGGAGAGGTTTGGGTGTTGAGAATAGTTGTTGAAACGCCAATCATTCGATTTCCCATGTAGTTGATCTCCTCCTGATTTCCCTCGGTTGGGGGTAATTGTTCATTTCCGCTTCCAACGTAGTTAATCCCCACTTGGTTAGACATGAGTAACTTATCCAGCCTTCTCATTCACCGCCTTTATCTCTCTCTTAAATTGCTCATCGTTCCCGAGCCGCGGATGGTGCGATCATAATCCTCTCCGTAGTTGCTATCGCTAAGGGCGTAGTTCTCCACCAAAAAGCCGTCCATCGGCTTCCGTCTTCCCAAGGAAATTTCCTTGGCTAGCTGAATCGAGAAGCATCCTGAACTTCGGTTTTAGGCCGCGATAGAACGTGCTGAGTAGGCTCTCTCCCGTGAAACCGTGGTGTGGACATCTCACCGTGTAACTCTTGAATCTTTCCCAAGACTCGCTGAACGTTTCTTGGTCTTTTTGTGCGAAAGCTGAGATCTCGTTTCTTAGCTTTGATGTCCGCACCACCGAGAAGAACTTTGTGAGAAAAGCCGTCTTACACGCCTCCCAAGTCTGTATGGTGTCTTTCACAAGATTCTTCTGCCATATGTGTGTTTTGTCCCCGAGTGAGAAGGGGAACAAACGCAGTTTAAACATGTCCTCATTGACACCATTGATCTTCACCGTGTCGCATAGCATGTCAAATTGGTGAAGGTGATCAATGGGGTCTTCACTAGGCAGCCCATAGAACTTGTTGCTGGATACCATGTTAATGAGACTAGACTTGATCTCAAAGTTGTTGTTGGCGATGGATGGTGGTGTGATGCCACTACGGTTGGTGATGTTTGATGGCACATCCGCTGTACCAATGGTGCGTGCAACGTTAGGTGCGTTGTTTGCATCACCCATCTCGAATTCGAATCCGAACCCGAAGTTTCGATGTGGATGAGTCGGAGTGAAGGCTGGATCTTCTTTCTAGTGAGATAGCTCTTTCGTGTGCTTTGATGTCTGCGAAGAAGAGCAAGCTGTCACTTTGTCGGTGACTTCTTCTTTGCATACACCTAACAAAACGAAAATCACAAGAAAAGAAAACAAGTTAGTAACGAAACTGAAACTTAATCCCAAGTAATTCCAAAACTCTAATATTTAATCGAGTTCCTGAATCGGCAACGGCGCCAATTTGATAAACGAGATTTTACCCCGTTTAATCTAATGTCTCAATTGTAGTACTTGATGTGTCAATCCGAATCAGGAGCAATTAAATTACTAAAGTTTGCAAGGAATCAATCTTAGTCTAAGCGATTTAAAGAATGGTTTGTTGTGAGTTTTGTAACTAAGTAACGAGAAACGAAAACGAAATTAAAGAGTTTTAAAGATTCAAATTAAAAAGCTAAACAACCAGGTCAGGGTACTTTAACGGGTTCATCAACTTTCAGGTTTTTCGATGTCTTTTATAAAAGTACTTTAAGGTTTTGAAAACGATTTTAGATCAATCCACTCTCGTGACAGAGATCCTTTTCCTAACAAGTAAACTAAAACAATATCTTGGATAGTTTAAATTTTAGAAAACATTAAAGTTCAAATCAATTCAACCACTAAACTTATTAACACAGATCTCTCGTTAAGCTAGGTTTAGTTCTAGGGTAATTGTTCGGGAATACTCACGACCTCTCGGTTGTGAAGTTTCATGGGTTCTATCAATTGATTGATCAGGTCAATTAAAGCATTAAGATTGTTACACTAGATTAAAGTTTTATCAGGTTTTAAGTTCTAGACATCGATCAACACTAGAGTTGATTCACCCTTTTTTCCCCAACCTAATTGTCTATGGGAAACTACTCACTAAGCATATTGAAATTCAAAGCAATTGAATTCAAAGAAAACATAAACATAAACAAAAGCAAAGAGAATAAAGGGTTCAAGAAAACTCTTATTGATGATGATGGAGATTACAAAGGTGGCCAAGGCAAACACCAAGAATCTCCCAAGTCCAAAAGCAAAAACAAAGCGATGGCAAAAACAAAAACTAAAAGATAGAATGTCCCAAAACAAAAAGCCAAAAACCCTAATATATTCTTAAACCAAAGAAATAAAGGAAACCAATTTGGTTTAGGAATTGGTTTTCCTTTTTACAAAACAAAACCGATTTTCCTTATTATTTTCGCAGCCTGTATCGGTCAAGTGAAACCGATACAGGCCGGTCGATACGTGCTGGTCGGTAGCCTTGCTTCGACTTCGTTTCCTTCGTATCGGCCAGGCCAAGCCGATACAACATGTCGATATAAGTGCTTCGGGTCTTTTTCTCTTGTATCGGCCACTCCAAACCGATATGGTTGGCCGATATAAGCTTCGGCAAACTTTCTGTTTTCTATATCGGCCAATAGAAACCGATACAACATGCCGATGCAAGTGTATCTGCTTCTTTTTGGCTTAAATTCATCACTTTCGCCGTCTTTATGCTCCAAAACCTGAAATACACGAAACAAACCAAAATGCAACCTATATGACACTAAATGCAACCTAAATGAGTGAATTCTAATGCATAAACTAAGGTTAAAAGGTGTAAAATATGCAAGTTATCAGGTGCAGATGGATCTTCAGGCTGAAACCAGGAATACCAGGAGTGGAAGACAAAAGGCACAAGGCTAGAGTAGTAGCAAAAGGCTATTCACAGAAGGAAGGTGTTGACTACAATGAGATTTTCTCTCCTGTGGTCAAGCACGTGTCTATAAGGATTATGCTTTCAATAGTGGTGAACCTGGACTATGAGCTGGAACAAATGGATGTCAAGACTGCATTCTTGCATGGTGATCTAGAGGAAAGGATTCTGATGGAACAACCAGAAGGGTTTATCAAAAAGGGTGATGAGAACAAAGTCTGCTTATTGAGGAAGTCATTGTATGGGTTAAAGCAATCACCCAGACAATGGAATCTGAAGTTTGACACCTTTATGAAGAAGGAAAAATTCAAGAGAAGCAGCTTTGATTCTTGTGTCTACATGAAGAATGAGGGAAGTGCTACAGCAATTTACTTGTTGCTTTATGTGGATGATATGTTGATAGCATCTGGGGATAAGTCAGAGATCAGAAAGGTTAAGGACAGCTTAAACAGAGAATTTGAAATGAAAGATTTGGGAAAAGCTTCAAGGATACTAGGAATGGATATTCAAAGGGACAGAAAGGAGGGAACTCTAACTCGTCACGGGAAGTGTATACGAAGAAGGTTCTCAAGTGTTTTGATATGGATGAAGCAAAGCAGACTACTACACCAATTGCATCACACTTCAAACTTAAGAGCTTGAAGAAGGAAGAGGTCACAGAAGAAAGCAAGCATATGGAGAAGGTTCCATACGCTAGTGTTGTTGGGAGTATCATGTATGCCATGATTGGTTCAAGACTCGATCTAGCTTATGCGGTTGGACCGATAAGCAGATTTATGTCAAGACCTAGCAGGAACATTGGGCTGCAGTTAAGTGGGTGCCGAGGTATTTGAAAGGGACTTACAACTCAAGTTTAGTTTTCAAGAAAGGAAAAAGTTTCGGCGTTGAAGGATTCTGTGATTCGATTATGGTACAGATCTTGACAGAAGAAGATCTGTAACATGATATGTGTTTAAGGTTTGGGGAAACACAAGAAGTGGAAATCTAATCTACGATCAGTTGTTGCTCTTTCTACTACCGCGGCGAATATATGGCTCGTCGCACAGGTAAAGAAGCGTTGGTTAAGGAATATTTGTGAAGAATTGGGTTTTAGTGGTGGAAGTGCAAGGATAAACGTGATTCACAAGGTGCCTTAGGCTTGGCTAAGAACACCGTGCATCATGAAAGGACTAAGCACATTGCAACTAAGTATCATCAAATTAGAGATGTGGTAGCTGATGGAAGTGTTACTCTTTATAAGGTTCATACGAGTAAGAATGCGGCAGATTTTCTAACTAAAGCCTTACTTGGGCCAAAGTTTGAGCTCTGTTGTGACCTCGTGAACTTGTCCTGAAGGGACATGCGGCTCTGGTAATCACCTGTCAACATTGGTTTCCCAAAACAGAAGGTACAATGGTTAGTGTATTTCTGCAAAATTGAAACTTGTTGACTAAAGTTATTGAAAGAGGTGAAGAGTGATTACCTGAAGAGCAGAGGAAAAGACAAGGAGGTCTTGTTCCAGGTGGAGTACACATGCAAAAACAGAAACAAAGGTTAGAGCTTTCTATGTTGTTATGTTAACAACTATGGAGAAAGCTTGAGGAAAGGTCAATACCTGTTGAAGCCGAAGAGAGTTAAGGCAGAGACTGTGTCATTGAAGCTCAGATCTGACAAGGGAAGAAGACATAACAAAAGGGTTAGTCTTTGGAATGCTAAGAAACTTAAAGGTAAAGAATAAAGGAAGCGGAAGTTCTTACCAGAGAGATTCAAGGTTAAGGAGATCAGATCTGAGATGTGTGAGCTTCACAGAAGCAGTGAAGAACATGCAAGCAGAAGGTTCAAGATTCAGTACAAGGTCTAGGTTCCTAAGCTACTCAAAATCAAGCTGAAGAAGAGAGACGTACCTGATGAGTTCTTCTGGGAAAAGATCGTGAAGATCTTGAGCAGGGTTTCGTCGAAGAACATGAGGAGACGAATCGCCTTCATCGTCGCCAAGGAGAGACAAGAATTAGGGTTCGACGGTTTTGTCGCAAGGGTGTCTGAAGCTAAGGTGGAGTTTGTGGATCAAAGTAGCTTAAGACTAATGGGCTCGCAGGCCCATTCGCGAACAAAAGGAAAAGGCCCAAGTCTCAGCATATAAAAGAAGAAAACGACGTTTAGAAGGTTATAATCACTAACAATATTCGTTACGAGAGAAAGTTACGAGAGGCGTTACGAGAGAGAGAAAGAATCAAGAACGAGAGAGAGAGAAAAGGAGATCGCCGGAGAAGACGATCGCGGCCGTTGAAGCGGGAGGTTCCGCAAGCCGCCGCTTCATCGCCGGAGTCGGTCTCGATCAAGACGGGGCGGGTAGTTTCCTCCTAGATTCTTTAAGTCGTTGTATTTGGTACTACACAAAGAGGTAGCCATTGTTAAGCGATTAAGCTTGGTGATAGTGATCATGGTGGTTTAGTTCCACTCCCAGACGTAGCGGTAACGTGAACTGGGTAACCAAATCGTGTGTCTTTAAGTTTACGCACAAACACAATCAAGGATCAAGCACAATCAAATCTGATAGAAAGTGGACAAAGATCGAGATACATCAAAGACTGTATCAGGGACCTAAATCAACATTTAGGCAAATAATTTTTGTTTTTAAGTCCAACGTGATACACATTAACCAGGAATTTACCCGCGCCAAGCGCGGGATAAAAATTTACGTAATAGAAAAAATGTTTATTGGTAAAAACAATGTGTAGTATAAAATGAAATAAAAAGAATTTGTATCTCATGTGATCCGCGTAACGCGGAGTTTAAATTTGAAGTATATATAGAAAATATATTGTATTTTGGTTTTTATAATGTTTTATTTAGAAAAAGTTATTACTATTACTATTTTAATATTTATCATCGAAAAAGATTATCATTGCCATTTCGATGTTGAATATTTACCTTTACGTATAATTTACTATTTATCATTAAAAACAATAACTACATAGTGTTTTGAAACTTTGATATGACTCGTTTAACAATGAAAAGTATGTCAATTCAGTCTCTATTTGTCATAAAACCGGACTATTAAAACCTCGGATATATAAAACCACTGATTTTTCGGGGGCTCGAGTCAATTTTCAGCTCAAGTTTTGTCATTTGACATGAACTTTGATGTTTAATACAATTTTACAAAATAATATTGTTATTTAGAAATGAACAGTATGTTTTATCATTCTTTTGTGCGAGAATATAACATACAAACATTAGAAAAATTATAAAATTGTGTTTTTCATTAGTTTTTTAAATATTTTAAACATATATTCTAGGAAAGTTTAATCACTCTTTAATGTCTAAACTTATCCGAAAATTCTTTGTTCAAAGTTTGGGAACTGGTGGTTCAACTGATGAGTCGGATAAATTGTGTGTTCAAGTTTTTCATTTCATTTGACATGAATTTTGGTGTTAAATACAATTTTACAAAATAATATTGTTATTTGTAAATGAACAATATGTTTTATCATTATTTTGAACTCAATGTAATAGAATATAATATATAAATATTAAGAGATTTATTAGAAATTATAAAATTGTATTTTTTATGAATTTTTTAATATTATATTTTATAGGTTTTTCAACACTTTTTAATATTATCCATTTATTAGGTCAATTTAAGTCATTTTGTGTTAAATTTGGGTTTTTGTTTTGGACTTTTTGTTTTGGGCTTTTATAAATTTTTAATAATGTGGAATCAAAAATGCTCAGGTAATGACATTTGTAATTTTAGAATGATTTTTTCTCCCCGTCTTCTGTATTAATAATATAGATTAGACCGACCATATCTGATATTGTCACACAAGTTAATAGGATTGGCACATTGGGCTTTAAGTTTAGCCCAAAATAGTAGTTTAGTTTTATTTTATTTATTGTTTAAAATCAGTAATTCTGATTTTTCAAAATATAATACCTACGATGGGTCAAGGACACCTAATTGATTACTTATAATATTTATTTTTTTCATTGACTATAAAAGTTATTTCTCCAATTAGAAAAAAACAGCAAAAGTCTCAACAACAAGCATATAATCCAATATAAATGAACATATATAATAGTACTAAAAAGTAAATAAAAGAAGGCACAAACTTGAAGAATTATTCCGGAGTGGAAAAATAGGAGAGAAGAAAAGTGAGTCATTATCAAATTTTGTCTCATTAATGATGCAATTTAAAATGACAAAAGAAAATTTATGGAGACCACGACAAAATTGTAGGACATCCACTAATACATACTATATATCATTGTTGTTATGGGTGGGCGCCGGGCAGCATGTGCGGCGTTTAAGAATCCCATCGCGATTTAAGCCAATTCAAGATGCCCGCCGGTTTTGGCCCGGCGAAGGCCCAAACCGCGACTTACGGCCCATTCGGAATCGGGCCGGAAGCGGATAAACGGCGCCACGTCATCTACGACGGCATTTATGGAGCGCGAACGGCGCTCCGACGAACGTTAATTGAGCGCGAACCGAACAACCCCACGACGAGTGCGTTCGCGCGTATGGCGATCGTGCGCCGAGGAATCCCGTCAAAAGGGGAGCGCTTACTATAAATATGAGGGATCCGGCTCAGAGAGAAGGATCCGGATTCTAGAGAGAGAAATCTACAGAGAGAAACAAAGCTTTATAATCTACTATCTTTTAGTTCGACATCCTTAAACTGTATTTACGTTCGGCATCTCTGCCTATATTCTGTTCGGCATCTCGCACGTATTCGTTCGGCATCTCTCGCACGTATTCGTTCGGCATCTTTGCCCACGTACCGTTCGCTATCTTTAGCATAATAAAAGCGTTCGCTATCTCTAGCGAACCATCATTCCGAACCACAGTTGTCATAACGAGAATTCCGACCCCTCTTCACATACAAATTCCGAACCATTTTCGTTACACTATTACGAACGATCCATCTACCTTATTCCGAACATAATACTTAACCGTTTTAACCCCACAACATTTGACGCCCACCGTGGGGCCTACCAGGAAATTCTCTCACGCTAACGGCAACTCAACAGCACCCCGAAGCTATAATCAAACGCTCATCTTCGTTCAATGACGAACCAACAAGACAATCAAGCACACATTCCGATCGTTCGCAAGAAGCCCTTGCAACCGAACGAGCGATTCGACGATGGAACTCCCACGATGATCCCCGAATCGGGTCCCCGGGCCGCACCTTCGGTCCAAACAACTATACGGGAAATACCCCTAGTTCGCACGAGCAATCGAACCCCCGAGTCCGGAATCGCGAATGAGACCGCAACGTCTCACCGCGGACAAACATAATCACCCCGGCGCGAAGTAGCTCGGCCGGCCTTATCGAACTCCTCGCAAGCTCGGTCGGCAAGGTGGACTCTCTCACCCAATCGACGAACGCGAGATTCGAAGCGCTCACCACACAAGGGCCGCAGGTACAACGAACCAACGAGCTCACTCCGGGCGTACAGCGAAACCTGTTCGGAGAAACCTCGCAGCCAACGCGAACCGACGGTCATGAAATCCCGCCTCCCATGAGCACCAGCCCGTTCGGACTTCCTTACGGAGCCCATAACCCAACAACGGTTTACGGAACCCCACCGTTCGCACATCCAACCGCCGCGATGAATTTTTCTGGTCCGAGCGGATATCAACAAGATAACCAAAATCATCATCTCCGGCGAACGATAAACGATGCCAGGACGTACAACACCCAAGCAACACCAACCGCCAGAGATTATGAGTTCGAGCGAATGAGGCAAGAACTGAACGATATGAGCTCTCGAGTCCATGAAGCCATCAGCGCAGCACCAGAAATCGGCCGCGTATTACGAGAGGCACAGAGCGTTCCTTTCACGACAGATATCACCCGTTTTTACATCCCGCACCCGGGAAAAATCACCATCCCAAAGTATAATGGGACGACGGACCCAGTTCAACACGTCACGACATTCACGATATCAATGGGCAGAGCCCAGATCGCTCCCGAACTGCGAGACGTAGGATACTGTCAGCTGTTCGTCGAGAACTTGACAGGGGCAGCACAAAGATGGTTTAATCGACTGGCCCCTAATTCGATCGGCAACTTCCATCAGCTCCAGACCGTGTTCCTGAAGCACTATTCCATGTATATCCACAAGGAAAAGTCAATCGCCGATTTATGGGGGATGACCCAGGGAGAAGGAGAAACCCTGAGGAAGTACGTCGAAAGATTCAAGGAGATCGCCTCCAAAATCAAAGTACCAGACGACGTAGCCATCCAAGCCCTCCGCAACGGACTATGGTTCGAGTCACAGTTCCGCAACGAACTCACGACGAACGAACCGAGAGCTTTAGAGGATGCCCTACATAAGGCGACAGCCTACATAAAGCTAGAAGAAGAAAAAGCCGCTCTGACCAAGAAGCATGGGTCCCTCAAAACACGCTCGAAGGACAAGGAAAGGGTGAAAGAGGAGCACCGCGAACCGCGACAACATTACGACGCGGAGTACAAGAGCAAAAACACCCGAATCCATGTGATTGACGACGAAGAGTTCGAAAGGCAAGCAATCAACAACGTATCTCGCCCGGAACCTAATCGATCGACAGGCGGTTCGGGATATCAGAACAGGGGGACTTATCGAAATAGAAGCCCCGTACACGAGAGGATCGCGGGCGATCAACAAAGTAGAAACGGTTCGGGAAACTATCCGAACAACGGACGACCCAACAATCGCGACACGAACAAACATTGCGATTTCCACAAGCAAGATGGGCATTCAACGGCGGAATGAAGATATCTTCAAGGCCTCCTCCTGCGGGAATACGGCAACGGAAACGTCAGACTACCGACCTCGGAAGAAAGACGAGCCAACTACACTTACATCCGGCCTGAGTCCGAACGTGATCAGGAGAGAGCCCCAGAGTCGTCTGACAAAAGGGAGCGAGAAAAACTTCCCGGCCCGCCGAAGGTGGCACGCAAGAAGATCGGCATGATCATGTGAGGTCTTGTCGATTGCAACGATTAGGTTAGGTCGATCAAAAGATCGCAGCGCGGAACGATCGCCGCAGTCAAGTGGGCCAGCACCAGCGACGTCTCCGACCGTCCCAGCAAAGAAATTACGTTCGGCGAACGTGATAACTCGGTGTTGCTTTTCCCCACAATGACCCTTTGGTCGTCGAACTACTTATCGCAGTTGCGAAGTAGCTAAGGTGATGGTCGACACGGCAGCTCGGTCGACCTCATATTTTACAGATACGGCAGAGAGGATGGAGCTCAAGGAGTACACCATCAAACCAAACCAAAAGCGGCCGACGGCTTTCAACGGAGAAACTACAATGTCCCGGGAACCATCAAACTCCCAGTACACATCGGAGGCGTCACAAAACTGGTGAAGTTCGACGTCATAGATACACCGGCGATCTATAACGCCATCATGGGAACTCCATGGATCCACGCCATGGAAGCTATCCCGTCCACATACCACCAGTGTCTAAAGTTCCCAAGTCCGAGCGGAACTCAGACAATACGCGGAGATCAGCGCGTCGCGAGAAGCTGTTTCATCGCCGAACTGAAGATAAGGAAGTCGTGTGCAATCATCCATGACGAAGAGATAAATGCCGAAGCCTATCGCTTCGCAACGACGAACGAAGTGGTTCGAGCCCACGCTGATGAAATCACGAAACCGGGAAGCGTGAAAACACAATACGACGAAGTGACCAGCGAGGAAGCCCCGAAGCTCGACAAAATCGTCCAAGTCAACGTCAATCTCAGCGACATCACTCGGTGCGTCGGAGTCGGCGCCGACCTCGAACCTGTCCTGCAGAACGAACTGATAGACTTCTTGAAGCACAACTGCAAGACCTTCGCATGGTGCACGGAAGATATGCCGGGAATCGACCCGAGCATTACCTGCCACGAACTCAACGTGGACCCAACTTTCAGACCGATCAAACAAAAGAGAAGAAAGTTGGGACCCGAACGCGCCCAAGCAGTTAACGAAGAAGTCGAACGCCTCATAGGAGCCGGGTCGATCGACGAAGTAAGATATCCAGACTGGCTAGCGAACCCAGTCGTGGTAAAGAAAAAGAACGGGAAGTGGCGAGTACGCGTCGACTTCACCGACCTCGACAAGGCATGCCGAAGGATAGCTATCCTCTGCCGCACATAGATCAAATAGTGGAGGCAACCGCCGGAAACGAACTACGTCCTTCATGGACGCCTTCTCAGGGTATAATCAAATAATGATGCACGCGGAAGACCGAGAAAGACCTCGTTCATAACCGACCGGGCACCTCTTGCTACAAAGTCATGCCTTTCGGTCTAAAAAACGCCGGAGCGACCTACCAGCGGCTCGTAAATCGAATGTTCGCCGACCAGCTGGGCGATACGATGGAAGTCTACATAGACGATATGCTGGTCAAATCATTGTTAGCGAAGGACCACGTCGATCATCTCGAGACCTGCTTCGCAACGCTCAACCAATACGGGATGAAGGTAAACCCGACGAAGTGTACGTTCGGTGTCACATCAGGAGAATTCTTGGGCTATATCGTCACCCAGCGAGGCATCGAAGCAAATCCAAAGCAGATCTCGACGATAAAGGATCTGACCGGACGCATCGCCGCACTAAACCGCTTCATATCAAGGTCGTCGGACAAGTGTCTCCCCTTCTACCAACTCCTCAAAGGCAACAAACGCTTCGAATGTGACGACAAGTGCGAAGAGGCGTTCGCACAGCTCAAAGAATATCTCTCCACTTCACCAATCCTCGCAAAACCCGTCGATCGGGAAACTCTTTACCTGTATATCGCCATCTCAACATCGGCGGTGAGCAGCGTGCTAGTCAAGGAAGATCGCGGCGACCAGCGACCGATATTCTACACAAGCAAGGCCTTAGACGGAGCAGAAAGCAGGTATCCGACCCTGGAAAAGTTGGCACTTGCAGTCGTCTCGTCGGCAAGAAAACTCCGACCTTATTTCCAATCTCATTCAATTGTCGTCCTGACGAACCAACCGTTAAAAACCATCCTGCACAGTCCAAGCCAGTCGGGTCGCATCGCCAAATGGGCGGTCGAACTGAGCGAGTACGATATCGAGTACAAACCTCGAACGAGCGCAAAATCTCAAGTCCTCGCCGATTTCCTCATCGAACTGCCCCCAGAGATGACAATCGCCGAAGAGAGAAGAACACATGGACCTTACATGCCGACGGATCATCCAGCCAGCACGGATCGGGAATCGGCATAACATTGCGGTCACCGAAGGGTGAAGTCCTCGAGCAATCATTCCGACTCAGCTCGCGTTCAAAGCTTCCAAAAACGAAGCAGAATACGAAGCTATAATCGCCGGAATGCGGTTGGCTCTCGAACTCGGAGTCAAAGAACTCGATGCCTTCTGCGACTCACAGCTCGTAACCAGCCAATTCAGCGGAGAGTTCGACGCCAAAAACGAAAGAATGGAAGCTTATTTGCGAGTTGTCAAATCCCTGGAAGAAAAATTCGTCTCCTTCACCATCACAAAGATCCCTCGGGCAGAAAAAACGTCCGCAGATACATTGGCAGCCTTGGCCTCGACCAGTGACCCGACCCTACGGCGAACCATCCCGATCGAATGCATCGAACACCCGAGCATCGATCTTCCAAAAGGTGTATGTGCCATCGGCCACGATATAGACGAAGCAGACGACTTTGCCGAAGGAATACCAAATTCTCCGCCCGGAACAGAGAATAACCAGCAAGGACGAACCGAACCAAGGGACTGGCGGATCGAAATCATGATGTACATCTCACACGGAGCATTACCAAAGGACAAATGGGAAGCTCGCCGCGTGAAAAGCATATCAGCCCGCTACACCATGATCATAAACCGCCTTTACCGATGGAGCGCATCCGGAGTCCTTCTGTTTTGTATCGCCGATGATGAAATCGAAAGAGTACTTCGCGAAGCACACGAGGGCGCAGCAGGAAACCATTCCGGAGGACGAACGTTAGCTCTGCAGGTTAAAAACCACGGATACTATTGGCGACGTTACAAAAGGACGCGCGGACTTCGCCATGAAATGCGAGAAATGCCAACGGCACGGAGACATCAAGCATAACATAACCCGACTCAACTACTCGGTTCGGCGACCGCTCGTACCCTTTCATGCGTTGGGCAATGGACATCGTAGGACCTTTGCCGTCCTCGAGACGGCCAAGGTTCAAAATTTCGTCCGGAAATACATCATCCGTCGTCACGGACTCCAAAAACCTACGAAATCGACATCGACGCGGCCACGGAGGTTCAAAATTTCGTCCGGACACAATCGTCACGGACTCCCCTACGAAATCGTCACGGACAACGGGACACAATTCGTATCGAAGAAGTTCGAAGCCTTTTGCGCAAAATGGAATATACGGCGAACAAGTCCACTCCGAGATATCCGCAAGGAAACGGCCAAGCCGAAGCGACGAACAAAACGATACTCGACGGAATCAAAAAGCGTCTCGAAGCTAAAAAGGGGCTGCGGGCGGACGAGGCGGGAGGGTGTACTTTGGTCGCACGAACGAGTCCGCGAAGCGCAACAGGTCGAACCCCTTTCTCGCTATCTCACGGAATGGAGGCAATGTCGCCAGCCGAAGCGAACGTTCTAGGAATAAGACGTCTAATGCTGACTCAACATCCCGAAACCAATTAGAAAATGATGACAGAAGAGCTGGATTACGCCGAAGAGCAACGGCACCACGCATTGCTAAGGATCCAAAATTACCAACACCAAGCGGCGAAGTACTACAACAAAAAGGTCAAAGGTCGACACTTCGAAGAGGGCGACCTCGTCCTGCGAAAGGTCTTCGAGAATACAGTCGAAAGACCTATCACCAAGCTCAGAGCAAAATGGGAAGGTCCATACCTAATATCAAAAGTAGTTCGGCCCAGCGTATACGAACTAATGGAGATGTCCGGCAAGGAAATCCCGCGATCCTGGAACGCAATGCACCTAAAGAGGTTCTATCATTAGACGAAGCCAAAAACAAAGCCCGAAACAGTCGAAGGTCAAAACAACGAAAATCGAAGGAACGAAGACAAAGACAAAGCCGAAGGCGCTACCAAAAAAAAAAAAAAACAAAAAAAAACGGACTCAACACGAGTCCGAACCATTGTAATCGAACTACGACTGGCTTGATCCCCTTTGGGGTACGTAGGCAGCCTTTCACAAGGCACAGCTATAAAATAATAAAAATCTTTTCATCACAAAATTCACGAGCTCCGCGCTCAAAAATTCACGAGCTCCGCGCTCAAATTCACGAGCTCCGCGCTCAAGACTTCACGAGCTCAACGCTCCGTCACACAATCCCTGTGCTTATAACTAACGAGCTCATCGCTCAGATCGTCCGCCGATCTATACTTAGCCACTTAGCAAAAAGAACTAACGAACGAAAGTCGCGCTCCGTAAGTTAGTGACTTAGCAAAAAGCGCTCGAAGACTCAAAGCCGGTCCAAACCGCAGTCAGCCACTTTCAAAGATGCAAAATATGTTAGCCACTCCGCAAGAGTGTGGTGGACCGATCATCCACCTTTGCAAGGATGATTCTTACGAACTCATGTTCAAACACTTGCAGTGGCCCAATCCGAAACCACAAAAGCCGAGTACCGCCTCGCATCAATCAAAGAATAGCTCGGGCGAAAAGCCGAGTACCGCCTCGCATCAATCGAAGAATAGCTCGAACTGAAAAGCCGAGTACCGCCTCGCATCAATAGAAGAATCCGAACCGAAAAGCCGAGGCCGTTGGCTCTCCGACGAAAGCCGAGTTCCTCGTACCTCCAAACAAAATTCCACAATTTTCCGGACCAAGTAGAAGAACAATTCATAAAATAAGACGAAGCATAAGTCAAGAAAGGAAACGAACGATTTCATTAAAAGAGGCGAACTACAAAGCAAAGGAAAAACAGCATCGAAAAACACAAAAAAAATATATTACAAGATCGACCCCAACAGTCGACCCATAAAAAAAAAGAATCTAATCTTGGGACAGTTCGTCCGCCACATCGACCCCGCCGTCGCCACCATCATCGCCATCCCCTTGGTTGCCACGAGAGCTCTCTCCATCGACCCTCCCAGACACGTCGCGAGACGACACTTCAGGAACCGAGGCAACTCCCAGCTCCTCAGGAAGTTCAAAGTCCGAAGCCTCATACGACAGCTTCGGCCTTAATCCGAGCCAAGTCTCGAGCTCTACCTTCCGCTTGCGAAGGACCTCGACAAAATCGTTCGGCGGTGCTATCCCGTACTGACGCTCCATGGTCTTCAGGGTATCGAAAATCCCCTTCAACTGATTCCACAACAAGTACTTTTTCTTCTTCGCCTCCTGTTCGGCGAGATAGCACTTCAACTTCGTCAAACGACTCTGCGATTCCTCGCGCAACCGAGCAAATTGGTCCCGCGCCGCATCGACGTACTCAGTTCGGGATCGACGAAGCCTGGCAAATTCGCGTCCGTCGTGGATAACCATCTCCTCATAACGCTTCTTTAGAAGCTCGAGCGGCCCGAAAGGTGCGCCTCGGCCTTTCGAGATAACTCCGCTCCGACTCCCGAACTGCGAGAGAGGAAGAGGTCGCCTCCGTGCTCTCCGTGACCTTTGTTCGCTCTAGTTCGGACTCCTCAAGCCGAGTTTTCGGTCTCGAACCCTTTTTTCCCTCTTCACCAGACGGAGAGCCTTTTTGAGCTCATCAACTTCGGCTCGAGCCTCGTCCCGCTCTTTCTGAGCTAATGTCTTCTCCTCTTGAGCCGAAGCAAGATGGTGTTCGTAGTCATAGGCAAGTTTGGTCCTCCGGTAGGCGACCTAAAGAAAAGAAACAAAACAACACTAAGTATCCAAACAAAAGAAGAAGAACCAAAAGACCGAACAAAAATATGAAAAAGGCTTACCCTTTGCTCCAACCGAGCCAACGAAGCAATCTCCGCTTCATACACCAATGAAGCAGGAGGACGACGCTCATCATGAGACTCCACGAGCAAATGATTGAAACCGGCGCAGGCCTCCTCGCTGTTCAGAAAGGCACCCTCGCCCTCGTAGTCGAAGACGAACTTGTGGAGGTTGTCCTTGTCCAGCTTGAACGAAAACTCCCCACCCTTGAAATACGGTAGGCTAGAAGAAGAGAAACCTTCCCCTGTAGCATCCGAAGCAGCGGTGCCGACAACATCGGCAGCTTGGGTCTCGCCCTCGACCTCGTCAACCCCTCCGATGACGGCAGCAGCTTGGTTCTCCCCCTCGACCCCACCTGGACTAACAGCGTCGGCCCCAGCAATAACCACACTCTCAGTCCCAGTAGCACCTAAGGCAGCGTGAACACCATCCTCCGAACCTTCAGGATGAGTTGGGATGCGCATCGGTGCGAACCAACGGCGGCGACACTACCAGCTTCGGCAGATCTCTCTACCCGAGCCCTCTTGACCCTAGGATTTTCGCCATCTCCAGATCTTCGGGTTCGCGCCGAACCATCCTCGGGAATAACAGACAGAGTTGGGTGAACACTTTCACTAGCATGTTGATTTTCTTCATCCACAAAAAGCGAAGGTAACTCGCTTTCGTCCATGTCTTCTTCGTTCGCTCCCGAAGGTTCGCTGAATTGTTCTTGAGGTTTCAATGACCAGGACTCTGAAAACAAACCACAAGTTACCTTCGAAATAAAAAAAAAAAAAAAAAAAAAAAAAAAAAGTAAAGGACATTCGGAATTACCTTTCAACGAACACCAGTATTTCCTCTGTTGCTCAAGCACTTCGGACCAAGGAATTTCGTTTTTCCGCCTTAGCTGATCCTTGAATCTGGTATAATCCTCCGGGAATGGCACAACCGGGATAAAGCGATCTGAAAAAGAAAAAACGACGAGTTAGTTAGCAAAATAAGGAAAGAAGAAATCGAACGCGAAGGCACCTACCAATAACAACTGCCCAGTCAGTTCGGTACTCCCTGTCAACATCTAGGACAGACGCAGAATGACCCTAACGAAGAAATATCTTCGCCACCAGTTGCTAATCTTGACATGACGATCCGCAGTCAACCGAAAACCTTTCCGCCAACAGATCGAAAAGGTACCCGGAAGAGACGCGTTCGCTTGCGTCGTCGTAATCTCGTCGAAACAGCCCGGAGTCATCTCGAAACCGATGTCCTTGGCCGCCAGGATCGCCGCCACCAGATTCCGAAGGCACGGAACCGTCAGTTGAGAGATCGCCATGCTCCTACGCTCGCAGTAAGCAACCAGAAGTCGAGGAAGAGGAAACCAAAGCCCCGCTTCGGTAAACGCCGACTCGTACAGACAGATGAAACCCGGAGGGCAATGCCAAGGCATTTGACCCGGTCGCGGCTCGTGAATATCCAACAACTCACGAGCCCCAGAAACTCTCTGAACGCCATCAAGTCCATCGGCGAACCTACTTTCCGACGAGGCAAACGAATTTATTTGCCTCGGTCTCTTCGGCTGTCTTCTCACCCTTCTAGGATTCGTAGGCGCCGAACGGTCAGACGGAGCCGATTGCACTCGAGGCGGAGGCGTAAAATCCTCGTCGACTAGCGAAGGAACCTCTATTTGAGGTCGAACGGAAGCTTGGGGCACCTGCGTCGAAGGCTCGGAGACGAACCCTCTGGATGCTTCAACAAAACCCCCACTAGAATTTTCGCGAGCCGAGTCAGATCGCGGAAGTAACCGAGAGACATCTTGATTCACCTCGGAACCCGAAGCTCCCACTCTAAGACGACGAAGGGTTCTAGAGGATAAGGAAGATCCCGAGCTCGACGACGAAGAAGAATCCGAACTCTCGGACGAGGTAGGGTCCGAAACCGAAGGCAAAGCATTCGACATAACTCAAGAAAAATCTAGAGAAGAAAAATTTTAGAGAAAGAAAGTACCTGAGTTCGCGCGGAAAGAATGAGAAGAAATGAGAAATGAGGAGGAATAAATTCAGAAGGCTATTTAAAGAAAACAAAGGAATATGAAGAGGCAACATCGAAAACAAGCGAAGGAAGAGGAAGAGGCGCCGCCGAAAAACATGAAGAGACATCATGATTACAAAAGTGTTATGACGTGGCACTCAATGATTCGCCGAAAACGAGGCGAGACTTCTTAAAACACGCCAAGGCCAACGAACGAATCGTTTCATCTTCTCCGAAACGAATTGGGGAGGGACTAATGTTATGGGTGGGCCTCTCAGGCCCAACATGACCAGGCCCGTTTAAGAAGCCCATCGCGATTTAAGCCCATTCAAGAAGCCCGCCGGTTTTGGCCCGGCGAAGGCCCAAACCGCGACTTACGGCCCATTCGGAATCAGGCCCGGAAGCGGATAAACGGCGCCACGTCATCTCTGACAGCATTTATGGAGCGTCGAACGGCGCTCTGACAGAGCATTAATTGAGCGCCGAACCGAACAACCCCACGACAGGGTACTGTTCTGCGGTATGGCGATCGTGCGCCGAGGAATCCCGTCAAAAGGGGAGCGCTTACTATAAATATGAGGGATCCGGCTCAGAGAGAAGGATCCGGATTCTAGAGAGAGAAATCTACAGAGAGAAACAAAGCTTTATAATCTACTATCTTTTAGTTCGACATCCTTAAACTGTATTTACGTTCGGCATCTCTGCCTATATTCTGTTCGGCATCTCTGCCTGTATTCTGTTCGGCATCTCTGCCTGTATTCTGTTCGGCATCTTTGCCCACTTACCGTTCGCTATCTTTAGCATAATAAAAGCGTTCGCTATCTCTAGCGAACCATCATTCCGAACCACAGTTGTCATAACGAGAATTCCGACCTCTCTTCACATACAAATTCCGAACAATTTTCGTTACACTATTACGAACGATCCATCTACCTTATTCCGAACATAATACTTAACCGTTTTAACCCCACAACAATTGTGATGTAGATCCGTTTCTCTATTAATTTTGTTCTTCCGATAGTAGTTAATTTAACTTTCCCTTGTATGCTTAATTTGTAAATATGTCATATTGAAAAGACAAAAAAACACAGCTTAAATTTAACATTTAAAAAGCAGATGCAAATGTTTCATTTGAAACAATGATAGTCTTTCTGAATTTAATTAACTAGTAGGTCGCAAATGATAACTTGCATACATTTTTTTTTTAAAACACGAGGTTCTGGACCGAAGTCCATAATTCCCTTAGGTCCGCGACCAGCGTTTGATAATACCAATTAATGGCGTAAATCATCGCTCCCAACGCGGTCCAAACTCATTAGCACAACATCACCAACGATTACGCTTAACAACTAAGTCAACCAATCGTTGATGCATACATACATCTGCATAAAGAGTTTGTATATATATTAATCATAACGGTATTATTATAATAATTATTATTATTATAGGTATAAATTAATCATGATAATCACTCGTACCAAAAGCAAGATTTGGAGGATCTGATTTGGTGTGGCCCAGAGATGTTACCACTCAACGAACTTCCACAATTACCAAAAAAAACTATCATAGATACATAATGCATGAATGATTATTAATTTCTTATCACCAAATTTTAGACATCACGGAGTGTTTTATAAAAGTATAAGTATTGCTTACTTGCTTTAACATACTTTTCTTGGAAATATTATTAGTAATTATTTTGCTAGTAATATTCATGTTTAATTTTTAATTCGTTCATATTCTACAAGAGTTCCTTACTCAATGGGAAAGGAAATTGTTTTTTAAATAAAAGTATACTAAGTTGCATTATTAAACAACATGTTTATTGCAAATCTTATATATAGTGAAACCTCTTTAAATTAATAATCTCGGGACTACACCAACTCGGTAAAAAGTTATTAATTTACGGTGATTATTAATTAATCGAGAAATAAACTACACTAAAAATCGATTTTGGGACCGAAAAAAATTATTATTTTAGAGAGATATTAACGAATAGAGTATTAATTTATAGATGTTATCCTATATATACTAATTGAGAAACATTTAGTGAGTTAAACATGGAAATAAAACACATGTCATCATTAGAATGATTTAAAAAAACTAACAACAATTCATTACTAGCCCAATATTAAAGCCCATTAAATTTGAATCTAAAAAGTTCATAAAATTTGAATATAAAAAGTCTAAAACTAATTGAAATTTTATGGTCTATTAAATCTTATTCAAAAAGTAATATAACAAAAAAATCTCATATTGGTAATGAAATCTACATATTAGTAAAAAAACTACCTATAAATAAGTCTTTTGTGCTTAGAGAATAAAACGGGTTTAGTAAAGTTATTACATTGCTCCATCAAAATTGGCGTTAACCCACAACAGTCTAAATTTATTAAAAATAAATCGGTATTAGAACGATTTGAGTTGATTAATCGATTGAAAATCGGTTGAAAACCAGTCAACGATTTGGAATCAGGAGTTTGAAACAAAAGTAAATTAAAATTTATGATGTAATTATTGTTAAAAGAAAAAAACTTTTGATGTAATTATTGTTTTACGAAAAAAATTAAAAATATTTTTGAAAATTCCCCTAATAAATAATAAAAAGGGTTCTAACAAAATTCTAAATTTATTTTAAATAATTTAATATGCCAAAAATTAAAAATACATAAATTTTCTATATATTAAATATTTATAAATTATAACTCTGCGCTTGACGTGAGTCAAAAAATTACGACATTGTAGTTTTCAGACCTTACTGCAAAAGATTTATATAATATTAGAGATTTTGTAAGCAATCCAAATATTCAATAGTTCTTTTTTGTTTTCTTAAACATTTTCAGAATATTTGTGACATATCATCTCTAATTTACGCTAAATCAAGATAAACCCTATTTTTATACTTTATATAAATGGTAAATTTAAATGTAGGTACACCTCAATTAAACATTCATTTTCTTACACATATTATTTCATTTTCGAAATAATAATTCCGCGCTTGGCGCGGGCCATAATCTAGTACTGTATATTAATCGAGGAGGCACTTTTGAAAATTTGAATGAAATTTTAAAAGCCTTAAAATATGAACTAAAAAGCCCATAAAATTGATAAAAGAACTTTTTTTGAAAAAGTCTCACATTGTTAGTAGAAACTACATGTTAGTTGAAACACTACATATAAATAAGTCATTTGTGTTTAGAAGAGTTAAATGAGTTTAGTAAAATCAATGATTTGTTTTTTAATCATAATTGACTTTAACCCACAATAGTTTAAATTTCAATTGACATTGTACCGATGTGAGAGATTAATATATTCTATCATATCTTATTTTTATCCTATATATGTTAATTGAGGAGACACTTTTAAAAATTTGAATGAAAATTAAAAAAACCCCATAAAATATGAACTAAAAAGCCATAAAATTGATTAAAAAAAACTTTTTTGAAAAAGTCCCACATTGATAGTTGAAATTACATGTTAGTTGAAACACTACATATAAATAAATCATTTGTGCTTTGAAGAGTTAAATAGATTTAGTAAAATCAGTGATTTGTTCTATCATCATAATTAGATTTAACTCACAATAGTTTAAATTTCAATTGACATTGTATCGATATAAGAGATTAGTCTATTCAAAACGGATTAAAATTGATTAATGAGTTGAAAATAAGTTAAAAACAATTTCACATTTATTTTAATTAATTATATGCCAAAAATATTTATATATATCTTTATATAATATATATACTTATAAATTTAGCGCTTGGCACGGATCCACGAGAGAAAGAATACCAAGCTGGATCTACGATAGAAAGTAATACATCTCCATATGTCTATCTCCATATGTCTCTTGCCCATTTATTAAAGAAAAAAAATCGATTATTTTTTAATAAATATTTTTTTTTTTGTGGATAAAATAAATAATAAATTTTGTAATGGCACTACAAGAATCTGCACATTTAGCAACGACCAAAATCGTTGCTAAATCGTTGCTAAATCGTTGCTAAACGCGTTTAGCAACGATTTAGCGACGATTACATTTTCGTCGCTAATCGCTCGTCGCTATTTCGAAATCGTCGCTAATTCGTTGCTAAATTAGCGACGACTCGAAATCGTTGCTAATTCGTTGCCAAATATTCGTTGCTAATTCGTTGCTATTTTAGCGACGAATTAGCAAACGAATTTGCAAGGTTATTTTAGCTTCGAAATAGCAACGATTTAGCGTCGAATTTAAAAAAATTATTTTTCGATTTTCAGAATTTAAAAACTTATGAAATTGCTGCAACGTCGCTAATTCGTTGCTAATTTAGCAACGAATTGGCAACGATTCTTTATACAAATCGTTGCTAATTCGTTGCTAAATTAGCAACGAATTAGCGACGATTTGATGAAATCGTTGCCAAATCGTTGCTAATTTAGCAACGATTTGGCAACGAAGAACATAACAATCGTCGCTAATTCGTTGCTAATTTAGCAACGAATTAGTAACGATTTTTAAAAAAAAATTTTAAAAAATTTTTTTAAAAAAATTTAAAATAAAAATAAAATAAAATTATTATAATTAAAATTTAAAATTCAAATTACATTTTTAAAAAACTAAACTAGGGATCAAAATCATTAATCCCGACATTCGTCCCGATTCTTGAGGCTGCGCTTCGGCCTCGTCTGGAGCAACCTCGAATCCGCTACGAACGATTACGGATGAAATTAAAATAATGGTTTGGACGAGGAGGCATTTTTGTAAAAAGGTTTAGTGTTTTGAAAAGAAATTGTGATGTTTTTATAGAGAGATTGTAGAGAGATAAAATGTAGAGAGATGGTTGTGTGAAAAAAATGAAAGAATTTGGCCATATTTATAGATTTTGTGATCGTTGCTAAATCGTTGCTAATTAGCAACGATTTAGCAACAAATAGTTTTTGTAATCTTTTCGTTTTCCCACGGAGGAAAACGAAAATTTAACGACGATTTAGCAACGAATCGTTGCTAAATCGTCGCTATTTTTTGTTTAGCCACGAATTAGCAACGATTCCAACATTTCGTTGCTAATTCGTTGCTAAACCCTAACATGTATTACGCCAAGTACAAGACCTATGACGGATACAGTGTACGTGTCCGATCAAGTAATTAGCAACGATTTAGCAACGATTCGTTGCTAAATCGTTGCTAAATAATTGATCGGACACATAAGCTACATTCTATGTATTAGAGTACGAAGTTAAATGTCAAAAACATTAGCAACGATTTAGCAACGATTCGTTGTAATCGTCGCTAAATCGTTGCTATTTAATATTTAGCAACGATTTAGCAACGAATCGTTGCTAAACTCAAACCCTATTTTTAGGGTTTCAACCCCTAAAACGGTTTGCTATGCTATAATACATACTTCATATGTAATTATAGATTATAAGATTGAGAATAACACTTCAAAATATGATATTTACTAAAAAGCTGAAAATTTTCGTATTATAAACTTTATGTTAGTAAAACCTATAAGTTAACGGTAAGTTAATACACATTAAGTATAATATTGTAATCAATTTTTTTTTTTGATTTATACAATTGTTTTCACCTTTGTTTACACTTTTTAAGTTAACACTAATTCTTAAAAACCTTTATTTTAGGGTGGTTTTAGGGTTTAAAGATTTGTATAGTGCAAAAATTAGCAACGATTTAGCAACGATTCGTCGCTAAATCGTCGCTAAATAGCAACGAATTAGCGACGAATCGTTGCTAAATCGTTGCTAATTGCAACGATTTAGCAATGATATGTAAAACATATTAGTCCAACAAATTTAAACCCCTAAAAGTACTAATCGTTGATAAATCGTTGCTAAATCGTTGCTAAATTACTGATTAGACTAATATGTTACATTCTATGTATCAGAAGTACGAGGTTAAATGTCAGAAACATTAGCAACGATTTAGCAACGATTCGTTGTAATCGTTGCTAAATCGTTGCTATTTAATATTTAGCAACGATTTAGCAACGATTCGTTGCTAAATCGTTGCTAAACCCAAACCCTATTTTTAGGGTTTCAACCCCTAAAACGGTTTGCTATGCTATAATACATACTTCATATGTAATTATAGATTATAAGATTGAGAATAACACTTCAAATTATGATATTATTAAAAAAGCTGAAAATATTACGTATTATAAACTTTATGTTAGTAAAACATATAAGTTAACGGTAAGTTAATACACACGTTAAGTATAATATTGTAATCAATTTTTTTTTATTGATTTATACAATTGTTTTCACCTTTGTTTACACTTTTTAAGTTAACACTAATTCTTAAAAACCTTTATTTTGGGGTGGTTTAAGGGTTTAAAGATTTGTATATTGCAAAAATTAGCAACGATTTAGCAACGATTCGTCGCTAAATCGTCGCTAAATAAGCAACGAATTAGCGACGAATCGTTGCTAAATCGTTGCTAAATATCAAATAGCAACGATTTAGCAACGACAATTTAAACCCCTAAAATTACTAAACTTATGAATTCGTTGCTAAATCGTGGCAAAACTTTGTAAATTCGTTGCAAATTCGTTGCAAATTCGTTGCAAATTCGTTGATAATTTGCAAAAAAAATTAAAAAAAAATTAAAATTGCAAATACAAGTTACAAATTTATTCATTATTGTCGGAATCAAATGATTCGATATCGCTAACTTCATCGAATTCTTCATTTTCTTCTGTGGATCCTTCGTTTTCATCATCCACAATATCTTCGGCTACTTGATTATCGGGATCAACAAGAAATACATCTTCGGTCGATTGATTTGTTTGTATAATTGTCCCACCAACGAATATTTTTACCAATGAATTACCAACGATTTTGAGAGGAAATTGAAATTGCAACGAATAATTCGTCGCCAAATACGGTGGAGCTCAATGAAAACGTGCTCACCAACCTAGCAATATTCCTTGCAAATTCGTCGCTATTTTCGTTGCTATTTAGCGACGAAATAGCGACGAATAGTTTCGTTGCTATTTGGCGACGAATTAGCGACGAAATTTAGTGTCGTCGCTAATTCCTCGCTAATTCCTCACAAATCCGTTGCTAAATTAATTCCTCGCTAATTCCTTGCTAAAATTCGTTGCTATTTGCCCAGTTTCTTGTAGTGTGGTTACCTCTTTAATAGGGAAACAATGAATTGAATGAACAAAAGAGCGAGGAAACATCATATTTAAGTTTCTCAACCACACCTTCTTACCTTTATTAATACGTCTATATGTAAATATTTTTGTACTTTAGTATATATGTATACGCATGTATAGAGTTTTGATATGAAGACATACAAATTATTTTTTGTTTCCATGAACTAGGACCACTTTTTTTTTACATTTAAAAAATAATTAACCTTTTATCATATGTCACTGTCAGTATCTTAAAAAGTTCTATAAATAAACGTTGATCACCTAACTTTCAAAATGGCAATATTTTGATGGTTTCTTGTTTTATTAGAGCATCTACAATCGGATTTCTTAGAGAGATATTATTCCGATTTTAGAGGGATTTTGAACTATTCATAGACCCCACTGGATACGTGACAGTTTATGATTGATGCGTTATTAAATTATTATTATTAATTTTTTTAAAATTACACGGACAAAAATATAATTAGAAAAATGGGAAGTTGATAAACGAAATATTAAATTCATATAGATTTTTTTTTCATTTTTTCGAGTAGAATAATTCTAAATATTGACAACAAACTTTTTTTTTGGCTAATGGTAAAGTTTTAGCATGGTTTGTTCCTATAAAACACAACCATATTGTTAAACATTTTACAAGACAATAATTTATGGCATATCGTTAAAATATAAACAATTATTCACTTGAAATAAAAAAAAACAAATTTTCTTTCCTCGTTGATATTTTTTATAAATTCAAAACGAGTGGCATGTGCGCCATGTGTCCCCATTAACTTATATAAAAATACTAAATTTCGCATCAATCATCGTATATCGCTCGCTGATTTTCCAACAATCTCTACTCAATTTTTCTTAGTTTTTAGACTTTTGTTTTGTATCTATCTATCTATCTCTTTGATTTTAACATATAATTCTATATACGTACAAAGTTTTTTTCTTCCTATAATCGATCAAACTCAATCACATTACGTTGCGTTTTATAGTCTTCCTACTATAAAGTGGGCTATATTTGAAAAACAAATGAGATTATGCAGCTTAGTGTGACCAATGGGGTCAATATTCCTCAATCAATTGAAAAAATAAATGAACAACAGTCACGCAAAAAATAATTAGGAGTATATATCGATTTTTTTTTTATATAATATGTGAGTATATATATCCGTGTGAATAATGATCCGTTCTTATTTGTTTGAATTTATAGATTTTCACGCAAATTAAGAATACGCATAAATAACTATTAATAAATATGTGTATAACAAATTTTAATATTTTTGGACAATAGTGTTAGCAAAACTTTCAATAAATATATGATATATATCTTGAAAGCTACAATTCACAAATATCAATAAATAAAATTAATATTTGTGAAAATCAAACAATTAAAAACAATTTTTTTTTGAGTAATTCACAAATCTACACCCTTTTAACTCCTTCTTCACAAAACTACTCCTAATTTAATATTTTCACAAATTTACACCATTTCAAAATTTTAAAAGCTTGAATTAACCTTTAAAAAATTACCAAAATTAAATTTTTTTCATTTGGGTTCGCTAATTAGTGTTTAGGGTATAGTATTAAGGGGATATGATTGTTTGGATAAGGTTTATTTGGATTTAATTTTGAGTATTTAGGTGTAGTTTTGTGAAATATTTTAAAAATGGTGTAGTTTTGTGAAATGTAATTCAAATGGTGTAATTTTGTGATTCTCCCTTTTTTTTTCAAAACATCAAACATAAAACAACTAGTAATATCTTGTATAATCATAGCCTTGTTGTAAACTGATTTGTGAAAGTTGTGTTATTTATTCATTAGGTCAAAGGGTTCTTATATAGGAATACAAAATATGTGAAACCCTAATAGATATAACAAATGGGCCGATGAACTCTATTGGGCTTTAGGGCCCAAAGGTTCGTCCATTCTTGTATTGAACCGAATGGTTCACAACACTCCCCTTGAATGAAGTAGTAGAGTTCGTAGTACGCTTTGGATGTTGCCTCATTAAAACCTTACCGGGAAAACCCGGTGGGATAAAACCGTGGTGAAGGAAAAAGAGTACAACACGTAGCTACTCCCCCTATTTTGGATCGGCCTTGAGGTCTTTGAGTTGACGCATCCCGATCCGATGTATGAGCTTCTTGAACGTACAAGTTGGTAGTGACTTGGTGAATAAGTCCGTTGAGTTCTCACTTGACCGAACCGCACCACCGCAACTTCGCCTTTACGTAGATCGTGTGTGAAAAAGAACTTGGGCGGGAATATGCTTCGTCCTCGTCTCCTTGATGTATCCATCTTTGAGTTGAACTATGCACGCTGCAATGTCTTCATAAAGGATCGTCGGCTCTAACTTTCCCTCGGCAATTCCACTATCGTTTTGGATGTGGTTGGTCATGGATCGTAGGGACACGCATTCCCGGCTTGCCTCGTGAATGGCTAAAATCACGGCATGATTAGATGATGTGGCTGCTATTGTCTGTTTCATGGATCTCCAAGAAATGACCGTTCCACCATGTGTAAAGACATAACCAGTTTGTGAACGAGCGTTGTGCGGATCCGAGAGGTATCCTGCATCAGCAAAACCAACAAGCGAGTCTTTGGACTCATTAGTGTAAAACAGACCCATATCTTTCGTCCCTTGAAAGTAACGAAGGATGTGTTTGATCCCATTCCAGTGCCTCTGGGTTGGACAAGAACTAAATCTTGAGAGCAAGTTCACGGCGAAACTGATGTCTGGACGCGTATGCGTTGCCAGATATAGTAATGCTCTTATGGCACTAAGATATGGCATTTCCGGACTGAATGGATCGTTATCCAATCTGAGGCTTCTCACAACCATCGGGCTTGGTCAATGGGCGGGCCTTGTCCTTATTAAATTTCCTTGAGTATTTTTCGGTGTATGCCATTTGATGCACAAGGATTCCATTATTCATATACTCAAAGTTGTAATCCCAAACAGAACTTAATTATTGCCTAGGTCTTTCATTTCGATTCTTTCTTTAGATATACTAAACTTGTTTGGTTGATTACCCAGAGATTTAAATCATTCATATACACTGCTATGATTACAAATCTTTTGTTTGCAAACCTCTTTATAAAATACATGGACTGATGGGGTCATTTGTAATCTTCCATATTCCCACTTAGTCTAAGTCCATGAAAGGATTTGTCCAGCCTTACGCAAGGTTGTTCTCGAGAATCTTTCTTAGCTTTAAGATCAATAATCTCTCGGTAATCTCATATATTATCCAGTGGACTTAAATAAATATGCAAGCATTACATCCATTAGCCGCAAATAAAGTTTTTCTCTTTTATATAGCCAGACTTAGCAAAAAATTAAATGTCTTAGCATCCACCACAAGGGAGTATATCTCCTCTATTTATGGTCTTTGTGTGAATCCTTGTGCGTCAAGCCGTGTCTGATATATCACGCTTTCTCTACGTTTATTTCACACAATCACAAAGACTCATTTGTCCCACTGGTTTTACTTAATGATTTTTAGCTCCACGTTTTATGGTTTTGTACCATTTTAATTAATCAAGTTTTTGAGTGCACTCTAGTATAGACGTGGGCTCTTGATCCTCATTCATTTCAATTGCTACTTTGTGCGCAAATATATTTTCATTGATGTCGACATCTTTTCGTTCCATTGTATTCTAGACATGATATAGTTTATAGAGATCTCTTTATACCTTCAGGACCTTGAGGTTTGGCGTCCCAAACCTCATTGATTGGTACCTTCGGGTTATGTCTATTTGTCGGCCATGTCTATGGTTTCTTGAACCTTCTCGGTTTCCCTTGCACCTTTCTTTGATTTCCGAGGGTTCTTGTCTTTGGAAATTTTTGGGTCTACCACGTTTCTTACGTGTTGTAGCCTCTGTAGCAATTTGATTGTGTTCCTTGTGAACATCAATATGTACTGGTGCATTACAAGCTGGTATGTACAATTTTATTACTTTCTTTGGGTCGTTAAAGGAATATGGCAATTTATTAGCTAGCTTTTGTAAATGTATAGTATTTTGGATCTCTGATGGAGTCCGAGGATCTTGCAATGTGAAGGATGTGTGATTCCATAATGTTTCTTTAACCAGCTTGTTAGTCTCTCCACCCATTGTTGGGAAAACGGATTCATTGAGATGACAATCCTTGTATCTGGCCTTTGGCTCGAGATACTTAATAATGGTGGGAGAATCATTTTTCAACTTATATTCCCATCCCTTTTTGAGGTCCCATCTTTATTTTCTGTGGTGGTGCAATGGGTACATAAACGGCACACCCAAATGTCTTTATATGGGATATGTCTGGCTAATGATCTGTGATTAATTAGGATGATGAATATCTATGCTCACTAGATGGCCTGATGCGTATAAGCTCTTGTTGCATGCAATATTGCGTGTTCCCAAACAGCTACTATGAGTTCAAGTATGGACATGTGCCACAGGGTATACTATTCTCCCCTCATGGACATGTTGTAGCTATAAAACGTTTGGGACATAATTTACCAGCATTATCTAGACATATAATCTTAAGTATGTGGGCTCACATACTTATGGTCTGGGCCAGCAATCTAGCAAACATCAAGTTTCTAGTTGCTTTGACCGGTAATGGCCTTAGTATGATTTCACTTGTGTACATGCTATACATGTGAGGTCCTTAAGGACTGTGCCTTTTTATTTATTTTAATATCAGCTTAACGCATCATGTTAGAACCAGGCTGGCCAAGCCGGCCATGCCATTAGTAAATTTCTCAGTAAACTCTTTTGTTTACTGTATTAGCCTCTATCATATTAACCTTGGCATAGTAAAGGTTTATGACGCGGGTATAGTTTCTAAGACCTTCTCATGGTCTTGGGTGCTCTTAGTAATATGTGAGAATTTTTTTTGTTCCCTTCACCCTTAATTTCAATGTGGAAACCATTCAAACACATTTCTTTGAAACTCAATAAGCCCCTTTGAGCTGGGTGAATATGATGCATCTGAGGATGCGTGCCCTTGGGAATATGGGCCTGTCATGGGCCTACCCTTAGCATTCACTAAATTTAGTTATACCCGCAATTTGGCTAATGAACCGTGCCTTTAGATATTTCGTTTATTGAATTCTCATAAATCAATCAAAAACACTTAGATGTTGAAAACAATTAAGCCGCTTTTAGGCAATACGAAGTCTCATAGTCATCTATCTCATGGTTGAAAACTTTTTTTTTACCATCGTGATGAACTAAATGAGCTTCTAGATTATTTTCAAACTCTCTTGATAGATATCAACGAGATGCTTAGGTGTTATGCACGTCTTAGTCCAATGGTTTCCCCATTCCTTATCAGTGGCAAAAAGTTTATATGAGTATTGTGGTTTGGGTATACCACGACCTCTACCTCGATTACGACCAAAGTCGGATCGGTGGCCTTAACCATATGAATGGTTTCCTTTATCATATAGATTATAATTGCCACTTCTACCACGTCCATTCATTTTACTATGATTGTGACCATGATACTTATATCTTTGGACGTGGTTAGACTCTTTAGTCTCTTTAGGCTCTTTAAGCTTTTGAGCCTAATGAGCTTCTGGTAAAGGGGTAGGACTAGGATATCTCATTTCACTATTCATAATTTATTGTTTTGCTCAGCAAGCAGCAAAACAAGAATTTAAACTTGCATATGTGGTAAAAACCTTTTTCGCGATATTGTTGTTGAGGCAATATATTGTTTGTGTGGATTTTTAGACTAATCCATGCGGTATTTAAGACCGAACCATGAATCGATTTTATTTAAGGATTTGACTTTTATCTTTTGCTTAGGATTAAATTTCCTCTTTTAGTTAGGATTTGGAATTTTCCTATTTTGATTAGGATTTAGAATTTCCTAATTATTATTATTATTATTTATTTTTTTATTTTTTTTTAAATCAAAATATTTTATCTACACAATTTGTAAAATATATATTTCTTTGATGAAAAAAAAACAAATTTGAAACTTTATTAAGTATCACACTTTTAAAATTTATTTTTACAATATTTTGTTTAATATACAAAATTGTGTGATAAGTAAAATGTATTTTTATTTATTTATTCTTTTTTTCAAAGAAAATAGTTTTGCTTTTACTATATATCTTCTATATTATATCCTTTTAAAACAATTTCGTTTTAAAATTTATTTATTGTTTTTTTTTTTAAGATATAGTTTTATTAGATTTTATTTTAAGATATATTTTATTTTAAGATATATTAGATTTTATTTTATTAGATTTTATAAAGTGTATTATAGTTTAGATAATATATAATATATATCTAATAGTTTTTTTTTTTCTTAGATTAGAAATATATTATAAAATTAGATCTATATAAAATACTTATTAATCAATATATAGTACGAGTAATATGTTATATGGTGGTAACGTGATAACGTGATAATATTTTCATAAAATATAGATTTATATTAAAACATGTACAAATCCGGTTATATGCATATCAAGGTATGAGCAAAATAAAGAGAGATCAAAGGGTTAACAAAACTTATCTGATTTTAATGCCCAAACGACGCAAGAGAATAAATTCGGTGTCGGGTCATAAATTTCGGCATAGATCTCACGCTCATATTAGCTTAGACGATTATAATTTCCTCAATTATTTTTGATCTGAATCGAGATGCTTTAACATGAAAACAAAACCAAAGACTTAGAGATTAAAAACATTATAATCATCGTTATATATTTTAGTTATGTCATAACCATAACATCTCAAAATCACATCAAATAAATTCTTATTAAAAGAACAAAAACTTATCTCGATTGGTGAGTTTGAATATTGGCAATGGTGACATCTTCTTATCAAGTGATTTTAATAGAGATTAGGGTTATGCAACGTTGCTCAGACGGTTAGGGTTTCGTGCTGATAACGTTATACCTGGATAACGTGTTCAAGCTCCACGGTATGCCTTCGGACATTGTCACCGATCGTGATCCCACTTTTCTTAGTGACATTTGGCAAGAGATATTCAAGTTGAATGGGGTTGAACTCAAATTCTCCTCAGCCTATCACCCACAAACCGATGGGCAAACGGAAGCCACCAATAAGACCCTAGAGAGCTAAACCTATCTATATAAGAACGTTTACTTACAACTGATTTGTGAAAGTTGTGTTATTTATTCATTAGGTCAAAGGGTTCTTATATAGGAATACAAAATATGTGAAACCCTAATAGATATAACAAATGGGCCGATGAACTCTATTGGGCTTTAGGGCCCAAAGGTTCGTCCATTCTTGTATTGAACCGAATGGTTCACAACAAGCCTGCAATTTAAGTTGAAACATTATTTTATTTATTGTGGTGGACAATGGCCACATGTAATAAGTATCAAATAAAGTAGTTTTACAATATTAATTGTTATGGCGCCGAATCGAATGTGACGTATCATCAATATTATAAAGTATACATATTAGTATTTCACAAAAATTTCATTAGGTACGTGTGCGTATTATATTTAATCCAAATTTTATGACATACCCCATTCGTATTAAAAACTTATGACGTGTACATCCATCTTAATTATGCTTTCATGCCTTTTTTTCTCTCTCAAGAAGGAAACAAAAATTAGCTTAAGCTAATAATTATGAAATTAATTAATTGAAAGAGATGGCTTAATGACTTGGTCAAGGAAGTGTGAATCTCGTGCTTATTTTATTACTCTTCCTAATGGCTAATGTAGTAGAATTAATTTACGGCACGTGCAATCAAATACATCGAGGCAACATATTATTTAATTACCGTCGTAAATTCGTAATTACTTTATTGTTTTTTTTTTTTTTTTTTTTTTTTTTTGTTAAAGAGAAAAGAGAAACCTAAAAATTTATATACGTTAAATTCAACAAAAGAGAAACCTAAAATTTAATTGATACATGTCAAAAAAAAATTACTTGATATAATAAAACCTAAAATTTACCAATCAGGAACTTGAAGAAAAATCTCTATAAGAAACAGACTAGATACTGAATCTTTTAAATGGCGCCACACTAAACCCTAATTTTGGTTGATTTAAAGAAAACAAAAGAAGAAGATGGTAAATTCATGTGTTAAGAGGTGTCTCACATGCACGAGGGTCGGGCCATATTAATAGACGAGAAAATAAAAGAAGAAAATTTCAACTAGTACCATGCAATTATTTTGTATTCCTTTTCTTCCACAATATATACATATATATAAATTTATTATTTATGTTAAAATCATGAGACCATGTTGTTTATATTTATTTTCACATGGAACAAAACTGGTTCGATGAAACCGTGAATCTCAATAATATCTTTTATGTCCCATGGACCCCATTTCCATCCTCCCTCCTTAATTTATTAACTACACAACAACAAAAAAATAAAACAATTATATTTATTTTTCTTTTATAGTATTTTTTCCTTATAATATGAAAAAGCCAAAGAAAAAATAAAGACAGTGGAGGAATATTAATACAAGACCACTTCACATCTAATTTTGTGCAAACTCTCTTTTCCCAAAAGCTTCACAATGAAAACACAAATCAACATAGAGAAGAGTGCTTCACAAGTAATCTTTCTCTCCTCCGCCGTGTCCTCCTCCTCCTCCGCAGCCGCCGCCGCCGCATTATCCTCACCTACAATATCATCATCTTCCTCTTCTTCATCATCAACAACAACTTCTAACTTCCATGAAGAAAACAACTCTAAAAGAAAATCATCAAGAAGATTATCATTAGCCGTTAAAAAAGATAATCATGATGATGACGTCATAAAACGGCGAAAAATCAGCGGCGGAGATAAGCATCCAACGTATAGAGGAGTAAGGATGAGAAGTTGGGGGAAATGGGTGTCCGAAATTAGAGAGCCTCGAAAAAAATCAAGAATATGGCTCGGCACTTATCCAACGGCTGAGATGGCGGCTCGTGCTCATGACGTGGCGGCTTTAGCCATCAAAGGCTCATCGGCTTATCTTAATTTTCCTCATTTATCCGGCGAGCTTCCTCGTCCCGTCACCAGTTCTCCTAAAGATATTCAAGCCGCCGCCACGGCCGCCGCCGTAAATTGGCAAGATTCCGAAAATAATTCGGATATAGGTGAATTAGTCGAAACCGAGCCGAGGCGAGCCGTGGTGGCTTCGAGCCAAAAATTGTCGGAGACTACTTGGTGTGGTTCTTGTACGGATAAAGAGAGAGAGGAAGAGAAGTTGTTGTTTGATTTGCCTGATTTGTTTAGTGATGGGAATGAGAGTATGATTATACGAAACGATGCGTTTTGTTATTACTCGTCCACGTGGCAGCTTTGTGGAGCCGATAATGGATTTCGGCTTGAAGAGCCGTTTTTCTGTCTCAATGAGTAAATGATTATCACACACTTTAGTTCACTAACACGTCATTAATTTGCTTTTTTGTTTTTGTTTTTCAGTTTCTCTTTTTATAATTTTTTTTTTTTAATTTGAGTGCTAGTGATTTTTTGTAAATAAAAGTGTTCGAATTGTTTTTAGCAAAATTGTGTTTGATGAATATTTGTGTAATCTAAAATGTGGTGAAAACATTTAAGGAAGAAAACTACAAAAAATTAATAAAAGTAATTAGAGTAAACAAATTGCTTGTTGACAATCGTCACAAGACTATTTTATTTTCTTATAATTTTACAACTTGGCAATTCTCATCGAACTTAACCTACATGACAATGTATTATTCACTTGTTAACATATAAATTGTAGCTAGATATTGTTTACTTATTACCAATATATAACATGCAATTAATTTTACATGTTTGTAAAGGGGGATCATATATATCGCAGTAACATATAACCTGCGTTCTTGGGCTAGCTTGTTAATATTCTTCCTTATATCGGGTTAATAATTAATATTAATGTCATATAATTAGTGTGTTAAGTTTTAATGAGATGATTATTATGGAACTGAGATGGAAGGATAAAAGTTATGATAACTTATTTAATTATTAAAAATTATCAGCTTAAAGTGTTGGAAAACAACATGAATCACATGGTCTTTTATTTACAACTTTTACATTTTTTTGTTAATTCTTTTTCGTTTTTTCGTTTTTTCGTTTTTTTTTTTTTTTTTTTTTTTTTTTTTTACTTTGTTTATTTGTCCACTTCTTCTTTAAATATATGTGAAAAGTGAAAGAATATAAACTGTAATAAGGTGATTGCTTTGCCCCAACACCTTACTTTGTTCACCACTATGAGGCAAAGGAAGACTGTTATTGATTCCTAAACATATTGGACCCTCTTGTGACAAATAACTTTGTTATAGATAACATATCTTTTATTTAATATTTACGTTTTTTTTTTTGGTTTTTTAATATTTACGTTTTTGTCATTAGATTAAACAGTAAATGGCTCAAAACAACAGTAAATGGTAACATAGATGAAAACCTTCTACATGAAACAATTTGCTCACACATAGTTTTGTAAACACAAGAAAAGTACAAATCAAATTTGATAATTAAGAGGGAGTTTGGCCTACAGTACAGTGTTCGATCATAAGTCAGAGATGAAGACCACCCCACCCGGATCGATTCCCCGCGCCTACGAAAGTGTGTAGGTTTGGGTAATGGGCCGGCCATTTGTGGCCCAAATGTTGACAAAAAAAAAAAAAAAAAAAAATTTGATAATTAAGACAATTTTAATTACATCTATCAAATAAAATTGGTCACCCATTATATAAATCATGTATCAATTAAATAGGCTATATATAAATTGGTTTTTGGAAGAATAAAAAAGTTTGGCTTTTTTCCTTGAAAATTGGTAATATTCGACTATATATATAGCAAAATATACATATATATATTGTAAATGGTTTTGGTGAGACTTAAGAAAAGTGGAAGACAGGTCATTTAATAGAAACATAGTGGGTGTATAAGTGAGCTCACTATCATTATCTTACTAATACATACTTAGTAATAACTATTAAATGTTGTGTTAGTTTTCTATTTTTCTCATGATTTTAAGGTTTGAATGTAATCTTATCGTTGACAAAAAAAAATGTAATCTTATAAAAAAAGGAAGGTTTGAATGTAAGTATAGACAACTACAACACATATTTAAGTATCAATTTTAATATATAGCAACCTGCATATCAACTATCATTATTATTATTATTCAAATTCTGTTTTATATAAACGTTAGGTACGTATACGTTAGCCTCCTAACTAATATGTACCTTGTATTGTTTCTTTTGATTATTGGTTATTGTTATTGAAATGTGAATTTATATATATATGTAGGACTTTAGATTCATGGATAATATAATTATCCCAACTTTAATGTATTTCTTTTTGTCAACTATCGCAACCGAAGCCAATTTTTTTTTATAATCTTACCGCATATAAAACAATAAGTACAAGTTTCACCTATAAACATTGATCAAATGATAATCGAAAATATTATACAATGACTTTATACAAAAATATTATATATGTGATTAGAATATTCTCTTATAAATAAATAAAATTATAATACACCTGGATGGTTTGGAGGATACTATGACTGACAAATTACAAGAAGGTGAATTTGATATTTGGCATCTTGTGTCATGCAAACTACGTAGTTTGCCCACGAAAAGCCACAAAAATTTCTACCCACGACTCTATATGATGCTATACCCACGAAAATTTTTCGTGGGTTTTCGTGGGTTACCCACGAAAAAATAACCTAAAAACCCACGAAAATTTTCGTGGGTATTTTGTTTTTTTACTAGTGTACGTACAAGACAATTAATAATTAGTCCAATTTATAAAAATTAAAACCATTTTTAACGTATTATTTGCCACTATATATATTTTTGGTCCATATTAATTAATAATTACTCCAATTAATAAGATTTAAAACCATTTTTAACGTATCATTTGACACTATATATATATTTTGGTACATATTATTGGAAGGTACGATTTTATTGTTTATATATTTATTTATTTGCAATTATTGTGTAAATTTATGAATGTCAAGATCTACTTTGCGAAATATTCAGAAACCGTATGTATGAAAGAGAGGAAATGATGTGGAATGGATTAAATAATGGGACTCGTCACTTTGTTAATTAGAGAGTTTTGTGAGATTTATTTCCAAAATATTTCATATACAAAAAATTAATTAGGGCACACCATAAAAACAGTTTTTTTTGGGTTTAATTCTGTAAAAAGAGTATTGAAGAAAATGTAGTACTGCTTAAGCCAAAAGTGATTAGATACTTAATTAGTGTATGGTTGCTTTCCTCTTTCGTCAATATATTACTTTAAAAGGAGAAATCAAAGAGTCCCTCTATCACTAATATATTACTTTAAGGTATACAACTTCATTTCTTTTCTTTTCTGTTGAACATGTTTCATAATTATGAATGTTTTAACAAAAAAATAAAAATAATGATGAATGTAACCAAAACATATTTCTACCTTTCATCACTTATGGGTTTGCTTATTTATATTAAATTAGTTAGCTTTAATACGTAACATATGATGAAGTGAGAGACAAAGCCAAAATGGAGCAAAAACATGTGATCTTTATCTTTGGGAATAAAGTGGCTAAAAAGAAAAAGCAAGCAATTAGAAAAAACAAATTGAAAGCAGTAGCATAAGAATATTAACAACAAAGAAGGAGAAAATAAAATATTAAGACCATATTGTTCAAATAATTAACTATTTTTCCATATCTTAACCATTTGTAAAGGAAGAAAGGAAATTATAGGTACTAATTTTCTGTTAAATTAGATTACAAATGACATATTTTACCAAAGGAGAAGACTATAATAAAATGACATTTAATTAGAATGTAACAAGTACACTTTATTAAGAAAACATGAAAGACCATTTCGAAGCATGCTTTGTAGGTTTAAGGAGCCTTGAAGATGCAGAAAACACACTATTTGATTAAAGTTTCTAATTCACAATGAATTGTACAAAATAAAAGGATCATCAAAACTAAGTGTTACGGTTCTTTGCCTATGAACCTCTCTCACTACATTATCAAAATCTCCTCCAAAATCTATGATTTAACACATCACATCACACAATTCTTCATGACATTTCCTAGTAATAAATAATTACAAAGAGATCTCTATACGAAAAGACGTCCCTATTTGTTCACAGTTTCATTATACACTACTCTTAAAGAGGTCACTGTGGCTTCAAAACTCATCCCCAAATCTAAGGTATGAGATTCTGTGCCGTGTTTTCGCCAAAGAGTTGCTTACAGTTACCTTCTTTTACACAAGAACCGTGTCACCCAGACACATACAGCTCTATGTAATTATTAGCTTCAATAAGGCTACGAATAGCTAAGAAGAAACCGCCTTTGGGAGATTCGTGCAGTCATATGTAGATAGGTTTAATATCATTTGGTCCGAAACTTGCTGAGCATGTCGGACACTTTCTTTGTCGACTTCCTGTGATCTTTTGCACACATGGGTTGCAAAACAAATGGTAGCATTTCGTGATCACGACCTAGTTTATCAAGATTAGTGCCAAAACCCAATCAGCACAATCTTTGCTAGCACATCTTTGCTGAAATCAAAAGAATGGAGTGCAGTGAGTTATTTACCTCTTTTGGGCGATCGTTGCAGGCCTTACACTTTAGAATTTCTTTGAATTCATTGAGTTCTTGTCGGAGCTTTTGAATGGGTGATGATCCTTCTATGAGAGATCGAAGACGGGAAACTTTCTTTTTCGCTATTTCCATTTCATCTTCTAGTCTTTTTCTATTGAACCTGATATAGTAAGCAGAAGAGATTGGTCAGCTAATCATCAACACTTGTTTTAAGACCGTAAAGACGGAAGAAGAGCAATTGATTTACTTTTCGATTTCAAGTTCAAGTTCCAATGCTCCATAATCAACCTGGCTTTGCTCAACTTTAGAATGTGACAACTCCTCCAGCCTAGACCTAGCTTGTTCTAAGCCACTCCCAATGTTTGCTCGTTTCTTTTTCAGGTTCTCGAAAGTAACAGACTTTTGATATCTATCTTCAACCAGTTTCTGAAACTCATCTGTGCTGAACCTCATCTGCAAGAAAAACATCCTCAAGTTAAAATCATAGCAACGAATGATCTAACAACAAGCACAGAGATTTGGCATCAAATATACGTGATCTTCAATTCTTGAGGATTTCTTGGAAAGGAAACTAGTAGATCCAGTGGCTTGCCGAATATCCTTATCCATAATATATTTGCCGATGAGCAAAGTATCTTGCATCTGCTTCGATTCTACGCTTTCCAAGAAAAGCTGTAATAACATTGCATCAGTCTCCAACTACGTTAATCATCAGCAGAGAAACGTGCAAGTGTGTACTTACCAAAATTACTCAGAAAGAGGAACAAGAAGAGTTCAGACACAATACCTTGATGTTATAGTCATCCCTCTCAGTAACTTGAACCAAAAGTTGTTGGTTTTGTGGTACAATGTCCTCATAGGCATTTCCAATTGTCTAAAAGAAGATTGTTACTGTAAATCGATACCCAACATCACGGTTTTTAAAATGTGTGCTGAACCAAAGAAACAGGGAGTTCTTAAGCAAACCTGTATTTCAGAAAGATATGTTCCATGTTCTTCATGTTTAGATTTCAAGATATCAGAATGCTTTGAAACATCCCTGAAACAGAAACAACATATCCCTGTCAAAAACAATTGTCACAGGCAACAAAAATTGCAGAGTTATGTCATATGCAACAATCAACAGAAGACGACTTTTGTTTATTCACCGTTTACAATCATCCATTTTCTGCCTTAAATCAGCAATCTCAGCTTCGGCAGCGGCCAACATTTGTTGGGATATTGCCTCAGCTTCATTTGCTGCCTTAACGCGCAACTCCAAATTCTGCTCATCAAGGGATGAATTTAAACTTTGAACATGAGCCCAAGCCATGTACTCCTGTTCCTTGGCTTCAGCTATGTCCTTGCGACAGCACAATAACGTGCATCTATTAATGTGTGTTCAGCCAAGAAAAGAAGATGGACAAATAATCCTAACACAGTCCAAAAGGAAGATAATATTCATCCAAAAAGAAGGGAAAGTTAAGGAATTTTTTTCTCTAAGACCTTAAACCTTGGATATAGATTTCTAGATTTATTATATATTGTGCTTACCTCGGATCAGTGGACTCACGTTTATACATGTCCATAAACAACTTGAACTCCTCGTGACTGTCCTTTAAATCACGAACCTGCATGAAAGAATCAAATTACTTAAAATAAAAAACATAACAGCAATTTCTTCTCCAGCGAAAAACTAATATGACATTTAACAAGATTTTAAGCTGCTAATCCGACTTTTCGCACGTCTTTTTCCAAGAAATTATTTCCGCAACAAAAGTTTAACAATGCAAGTAACAATATAATGCACTGACAAAGGTAAATATAATGCACCATACCGTAGCATTCAGGTCCCCTAACTGAGAAGCATAATCAGCTGATCTCAATTGCAATGCTTCAGACTCTTTTGTCTGTTCACCAATTAGGCTTATTAAGTAAAACATAACTGAAACAGCATATATCGTTCATCGTTCAAGATTAGTGCCTACCTTCCTACATAGAGACCCAGATAGGGACTGAACATCAGCCCACAGAGTATGAATACCTTCAGCAGACTTCTTATAATTCTCAAATTGACTTCGCATGGAACTCATTTCATCTGGAAATGAAGAAATTAATGTCTTCATATCTGCAAAAATTTCTTGTCTACCTGACATATTGACCACTTCATCAGACTCCCAAGTGAAACATAGGTGGAAGGGAGTACAGAATTGTTAGTCAAAGTAGTCATTTTGTGACCTTTCTCTCTTGATATATTTCCCAGTCTAGTCTTGATTCGCGTTTTTTCTTCCAACTGTTTCTGTATCTCCAAATCTAAAGTGGCGATTCTTGAATCAGCAACAGCCGAAAATCTTCTAGAAACATCAACCAGTTCGTTTTTTATATTCATCTCCCTTTCCCTCCAGACAATGCTATCTTTTTCAACCTGAAATTATGGAATGGAGGAAAGCTTCAGAATCATATATACACCACAAATTCCATAAAGATACATATACAATGAAAATCGTAATCCAGATAAAACCTGCCGTTTCTCAAGTAAATCCATATACTTGAAAACCGCTTCTTTGGTATTTGCCAGTTGGTCTTTTAAAGAAAGGTAGGCTTGAGAAGATGAGATGCACCTCACAGACTTTGACTTCTCCTGTTAGAAAACTTTTTATCAGTTTCAATAATAGGAAGAAGCTACATTCCATAAACTCTCTTTACAATAAACTCTTGTAGCTAGTCTAATTTGATAATAAACTGACCAGTAAACTACTTTTTCCCAGTATATGTGTTCTCTCCTCATGAAGATCTTTTAGCTCTTGTAGCCTGCTTGACGCCAAAATCTACAAAATCCAAGCGGATGATCAAACCAAAACTTTAAGAGTTACCAGGTAAAACACAAAACAATAAAAATACCCTCAATTCTTTCAGAACTGATTCCGTGTCTTGCAGATCCCTTTGTTTATCTCTGTCCTTGTCGCCATTCGCAAGCTTATTCCCAATGTTCAACACTGGGAAAAACGCCCCTGCTGTTGCATCCATTTCCGTTCGTAGTGCTGACAAGTCACTATTACACTGTTGAAGCTCCTCCACCTCATTCTCTAGCTCCCCTTCATATATTCCAAAGTAAAGTATAATGCCAGCTCATATAACATTTGACAATCAATAACTGAATAAGAAGAGACTAAGTAGCTACCTCTTATTCGTTTAAGGTCTGCTTTAAGTTTAGCATCAGCATCACGGTGACTCTGTAATTCTCTCAAAACTGATTTAAACTTCACAAGTACATCATGGAGAACCACTCGAAAGCTTTTATTTTCTGATTCCAACTCATTCAGTGATAGCTGACCGCACGTGTCTACTAAGGAAACCAATTCCACACAAGACCTGGGTTACTGTAATTGTAGTGAAAACGGTGACAAAAGCTGACAGCGGATTGCAGTAAAAACAATACCTTTATCAATACCCATTTTGAGAAATGTGGGATATAACCTATCCTTCAGACACCTCAAATCATTGGTCGCGGCTACTAAGCTATACAAGGTTTGCGTCAACTGGTTTGATGTATTTCCATTATCTACTTCCATCCGACTCGAGTAGATACCGGATGATGAGTTCTCAGTGGCACCAGTTTCAAGTAGCCGTTTGATGAAATCTTCTTTGATGTGTGGAGAAGACACATCTGCATAGCAATTTCATGTTTTCCTTTCAACAAGTCGTAATCAAGTTCAAATTAGATCCTAGCACTAACAGAACAAAGAAGTGACAGGACAAAATTGTGTATACCCTCGTTGTTTAAAAACCTATTAGCCCCACTGCTTGAATCACTAACACGTACAGAGCATGACTCCACTGCAGCTGTAAGCTGCCACAAAACCACTAATTGGATATTCTAGTAAAAAGAAGCAGAATAACACTTGAGTTTCCGATAAATTCTTTGTAATTCTCTAAATTTGTAGGCAGGAAATGCAAGAGAAAGGCGATTTAAATGATGTTAGAAACCAAAGCAAATTCAGCTATACCTTATCCCAAGACTTATGGACAGCCTTCAAACTGTGACTATAAGGTAATTGTTTTTCTTTGATAAGAGTGAGCCTATCTTCAAGGATAGAACAATCAACTTGCTGAGCCTCGAGCTTCCGTGATAGCTTCAGATTTTGATTTGATTAGTAAGAGAATAAACATATATATATATATATATATATATATATAATTTAAGGGGTTAGGATTAAGAAATAAACCTTGTCCTCGGAGGAAGGCCAAAAGAAGGGCTGTTTCTTAACGGCGGCAGCTTCTGAGGGTGATGATGACAGAGAGCTAAAGTGACGCCGTTTACGGTCCGCCTCGCTTGTGCTCGTCATTCAAAAACATACAAACCTTAATCGAAACCCTAATCGAAACCATAAACGATCTATCACTACAAATCAAGCTAACGTGGTTGCTTCAATTCAATAGCTTAGCTCCTAAATCTCGCCGGCTCTTACAATTCAAACCAAAAATATATTCATATCTCTCTCACATACATACAGATCTCTCTGCGACTCTAACGCTACATACAGTTAATCCCCCACACAAAGCACACTCTCTCTCGAGAGAGAGAGATGAAATATTTGAAGGGCAATTTGGGAAATAAACAAAAATATACGGTAACCTTTAATTTTGAAAGGGTCATGGCATAACTCTGCTTTAAACCTGTAGACGATAACACAACTTCAAAAAAGTTATACAATAGTAGTCTGTCTAACTTACAAATAAAACAATGTCAAGTCTCACGTAGTACATAGAAAGAACACACAAATCTATTTTAAATCAGTGTGTTTATCAATCGTATTTCATTGCGAGTTTACGTTGCTTCTCTTCCTCGACTTGGACAAGCAATGTCAAGAGAGCTTCACAGACTTGAGCAGCGTCAGCTTCTAAAGGAACCTCGTTTAAAGAAGAGTAAACCATCCACGCATGGTCTAGTTTACGCTTCGGTCTAACCACCACAGATCCAGGAACCTCTGCGTCGCAGCAAGTCACTAGCCCGTCGCTCTTTTCGCCGTATCTGACTTGCAGAAGCTGAGCACAGGCGGCCATTGCAGCACCTAGTGGCATTACCACTGGGAGTTTTGTGGATTGGTTCGTGAGAGGGAGTTCTGCGTGTGCCACGTGCGACAGAGTGGCTAGAACCGCTGGGCTTATGCTAGCTTCTGTACGGAGTGATACCGTGGGGAGCTCTCGAGGGAGAGGATGATTCTTCAAGAACTCTTTTCTTCTATCGTAGGTTAAATCTTCCAAAGCTTGAATGTCACCCTTCACAAGGTTTCAAGCCAAAGAGAGCAATAGATTAGTCAGAACAAATTAGCTTTACCCATAGCAATCGCGAATATTAAATCATCAAGTCTAGCAAATCTTTATATCTTATGACCAACAGCTCCACAAAATCTACTAAAACCACAACTCTGTTACTATTGTGTTAATATGAACAAGTTCAAGAGGAGGCTTGTTGCAAACCTTTATAACTTTGGATATCATAATCTCCATGAGCTTTCTCAAATTCACGTAATCACCGAGTTGTCCTTCACGGAGGATATCTGTGGCTATTGGGCTTCCACCATATGGACTCTGTGCCAATACCAATCCAGCGACCTTATCCTTTAGTTCAGGCCAGTATAGAGATAAAGCAGCTGCTGCGTCTATACCTCCTTTGCTATGCCCTAGAAGTAGAACCTTTTTATTTGATCCCCAACAGAGTTCCTCAATGTATTCTTTTATCTCTCTCGCATTTTTCTCAACCGAAGACTGTTTATCAGCATTTCTCCATACATCAGAATGTTATAAACCAAACATAACTGTATTAAGTTGGGTTAGTTATATTTACCTCACTATGAATCTTTGCAATATGACAGGCCAAACCCAACTTTGAGAATTTCGTTTTAGTATCCACAAAATATAGAGGTCCATGATTGCTGAAAAGACCTGTACAACAGACTCTATGAGTCCTACAACATACAGTATTGTAGTATAAATGTCTGCCAAGAGGCAGGTAAGAATAAGAATTGATACCTGGAACCAATAGGTACACCACTGTATTTGGAAGCCTGTGTACACCATGCCTGGAAAAGAAAAACCGATCAACGCATCCATTCAGTAAACGAGTATGTTAAACAGCATATTACAAAGGTGTATTATTAAACATGCTACTACATACAATCCATACCCGATGTCCTCCAGAATTTTGTTGAACCTATCAGTTCCATCTTCAACAGGAGGCATCTCTGGGTCGCGCTTTAACCATCCTATGTCATCTGCCGAGCCACGGACAGTCCTCCGTGCTCGCTCAATGAGCCTGAAAAAAAAACAAATAGACCAACCATCCAAACGATAAAATAATTTACATACAAGAGCATGTAGATAGTATTAGCGTTTTTCATCTTTCTTGATATGTTGAACATGTATGTCATACAAGAGTACATACCCTTGAAATATCGAAACTCCATTTAAACCTAACCGATTCAATGTCACTATTGCAGTCTCTGTAGATTCCCTTGATGGGCTATTGGCTGTAGACGTAGATGCCTCTGAAGAAATCGAGACTCTTTCACCAGGGGAAACACAAACACTTACCGGGGAATTCATGTCAACTCCTGATGTTGATTTTATCAACTCGTGAGGGTGGGAAATAGAATTACCCGAGTCCTTACCACCATATTCTACTGAAGAAAAAAAATGTAAGAACAGAGTCTAAGAAAAAGTACGATGAGGGTTCTACATAGACATTGTGAAAGAGATATCTGCTAAGCCTTTATCTATTAATTATGAAAGCGCATGGTGAATGAGTATATCCACAAAGAGAAAGAAAGAGTACCTGAATAGTCAGAAAAACAGCTCCCAAGGTAAGACGTTGCTTGGGTTATATAAGAAGCAGCTTCATTAAGAGCCGGTAAAGAATTAAACATTTGTGGTTCAGTTACATTGTCACTAGTTCCACCGCCCTGTACTCAAAACGAAATTACTGCTGTTAGCAAGGCCCCCTCATGCATAAAGAACCAAACAAGAACTAATATCCTGAATCAATATATGTTTAAATAGTTCCTATCAATATACAAAGAATCACATAAAGATGATGAGCATGAAGCAAAGTAAATCCCCTCAAGGAGTAACAATACTTACAACTAGAGGCGTGGCGGATGCACCATCTCTGGGTTGACCATCTTCACCCATTCTGATCAATTTCTAACAACACAAACAAACACCAAATCAAATAAAACCACCCTATTATCCAATTAGTAAGTTCCTAAAATTGTAGAAATTGGCTTCCATGTTGCACGAATTTTATAAAACAGAGACCAGAAACAAAAACCAGACACCGACTTAAACCTGATTATCGAAAGTAACTTGATATATGAAATACCAAATCCCGTCGAAAATACAAAAAAAAGACAAGAGAAATATAAATACAGCGGGAAGAGAGGAGACTCGATTTCGGATAAGAACATGCAAGTGAGGGCAAATAAATTAAATAAAAAAGTTGATGAACGGATCTAAACTCAGAATCCGTAAATTGCAAACTCAGAATCGATTAAAGGAAAGCAAGAAAGAGAGAGAGAGAGAAAGAGAGAGAGAGAGAGAGAGAGAGGAACCTGGAGTTTTATGAATGTCGGATCAAATCGAAACATACACGCGACGACCGACCTTCAATACATTTGTTTTAATCCAGCGGGAGAAATGAGGGAAGAAATAAAAAAAAAAAACGAGATTTATAATCGCAGGCACAGAAACAATTATGACGAACCGTAGAATTTGAGGCAGTGGTGACGTAACACGTGTCCGATTGCTTCAGCGATCAGGATGATACGAGTCGATTTATAAAATTACGCTCCGCGAATATTTAATTATACATTAGTTTGGGCCATTACTGGGCCTAGTTATAGACTCACGACAAAAACGACGCCGTTTAAACAGAGTAGTACCCACATGAAGTGGAGATTTGAGCATCAGGGAGATCGACGGTAATAGTACCTGCAAGTGGTAAGCAATAGAGATTAGTTTGCTTTTTGATTTTTACAACAGAGGAAGAAGACGATTGAATTAAGTAAAACAGAAACTTACACGAAGATTTTGACTGCAAAGATGGAAGAGTATTTGCCAAGGAGTCGCTCGACAGTGTACCATTGAGATCGATCTGATCCGTCTCGATAACCAATACGCGGCATATGTATTGATGCTTTTTTTGTACAACAGAGAGACATTATCAGAATGATAAAACCAAAAGCTTAAGTAAGCTCTTATAAGGAAAGCAATGATGTTTTTCGAAAAATACCTGATTTCTGAGAAGCAGAGAATGAAGCTTTGGCCAAGCAACGTTCAAGGTCTGGGATTGAAATGCTACTACGAGCAACTTTACGCCTCGGTTTGTAAGACTGTGTGACTGCAAGTGCCACCCAAAGAGGTTTACTTTCTTCTGCGTTTTGTTGGTCATCTTCGTCTGAACAACAGATAACAAAAAAATAAGTAAGGATGTCCATGAACAAGGAAAATAGAAGAAGAGAAAAGTTGTGTACCATCGATTTTAATGAGATGTAGGTCTCCAAGATTAAGGTCTTTAAATTCTGATGCTCGATGATAAGCATCGAGCACGGCACTAGAAAGTTTCGACAAAGCGTCAAACATTCCTCCACGTCCCCAGTTTCCAGAGTCATCAACACAACTGCCATAAATTAACATTTGGGAGTTTCAAAGAGCTACTTGAGATTTGTTTTTCAGTGCAATAATTACTAATGTAGCTTACCTGAATATGATTGTTGGCTCACGAGAAACAACAGTTGATGGATGTGTACAGTCTCCATAAACAAAGTTAACAGATCCTGCATCTGAACTAGACTCAACATAATCAGGGAAAATCGGCTCTTCCACGGACATAGACCGATAACCGTGTGCTTCCCAAGTGGCTAACTTCTTCTCTTCTGCCTTTTTCCTGGCAGCTTCCACTCTCAAATGTCTTTCCTCAGATATGTTCTTTCTATTTCCCAACTCCATAACTACGTCATCCTTGCTTGATCCTGATGCTTCCTTCAATTTCTCAACCCATGAAAGGTAAGAAGCTTCATCAAGCTCGGAATTTACATTTGCAGATGATGAACTTCCTCTCAAAGTGTCACTCGAATTCATTTCAAACTTTCTTGCTTCCTTATCCGGCGCAACATTTTGACGTATTGCAACAACCTTTTCAGCAAGAGAACTGAGTTCTACCATTTTTAAGTTATCAGATTCTTCACTGGAAGTTTCTTCAGGATCAAACCTTTGTAAACCAAACACTAGAGACCGCAAATTACCATGATCTTCTTCTTTCTCTTCCATAACATCTCCCACAACATTATGACTAAGCTGCAACTTTCTTTCAGCCCTCCTTAAAATAACCTGAATAGATACGTATTTAGATTTTCGCAATAAGTTATGATGATTTTGTGATTGCAAATGGAAACACTACGACTAACCTCTTCCACAGTGTGTTCAGTGACGAGGTTTATAGACAACACATGACTTATTTGTCCAATCCGATGAGCTCGTTGCAAAGCTTGCTTATCCACCTGTGGATTCCAATCTTGTTCATAAAATATAACCTGCATATTTTAAAACACTCAAATAAGCACTAGAAACAAATCATGCTTATTGAGCCAGAAATAATAAGAGAAAAAGTCGGAAATAACAAACAGTGTCGGCAGCAACTAGATTCAAACCAACTCCCCCTGCTCTTGTTGAGATCATGAAAACAAAGGCATCGCTTGCATCAGCTTCAGAATCCAATCCTCTTTCTGTTTTCGCGCTGAAACTCTTAATGGCAGCAAAACGTTCCTCAGCCCGTACTGATCCGTCAAGACGCTCATAAGAATACTTACGAAGCTCCATAAAATCCTGTATTCGGTATAAGCTACAAGTCAGTGCAATCTATGCTGCAAATAATTAGAGAAAGTAAATTACAACTATGAAAAAACCTGCAAAATGTCAAGTGTAGAGGTCATTTGGGAAAATAGAAGGACACGATGTCCTAAATCATGGAGCCTCTTCAGTAGTTGATCCAAAACTAAAAGCTTACCACTCGCCTGTCAGAAAGCAATTGTTAATGTGCAGAGCTTTTATCCAATGAAAACATATGGAGAGGACTGTTTGGATAGTTAATAAACATTTTGTATACCTGAACAAGGTGTTCACCCTCTTCAAATGGTTCCGGTTCAATACCTGGAAATAAGTAAGGGTGGCTACATGCTTTCCTTAGCTGTATCACCTGCTCAAGGAAACAGAAATAAAAAAATTCATATCTTTCATTGAATATAACAAAAGCATTTCATGAATGGATGCTCCAGAACATGAGAAACTAACTTACAATATTTTGTAAAGAAGTATGATTGGATGCACCAGAAGACAGTGCGAGAAGCCCTGTAAGCTCTTTCCTCAATATTGAGGTATATATCTTCTTTTGAAGACTAACAAGGGGAACCATCCTATCATGGAAAAAAGTACAGAGTAATAAGTTAAAAATAGAGGACCTGAAAAACTTTAAGGATTAACCATACAAAGTACAAAACGTTACACTGTTAGCTCCGTGAGAGGTGGCAGCACCAGATTCCCAGACTCAATTAGCAAAGACTTTGTACGCCGTAGCATGAAAGCACCTAAGATAAACTTCAAGCTCTTATATGTTTCCTTGACATTTGATGAATCAAGACCTGTTTTGAAAGCAGAGGGAATACATATGTTAGTAAATCACTCTTCCAAATCTTCTGAGCCGATAATTTAATATCAACACAAAAATGTAGCATTATATAGCTAACGCAGCATACCTGATAAAAGTTCCCCCGTCTCTTTGAATGCAAAAAGGAACTGATCCAGAGTCCCAAAAACTAGTGGCATGCAAAAATGCATCAGAGCCCAAAGTTCAGTAAGATTGTTCTGAATAGGTGTGCCAGTAATCAAGAGACGCCGTGGAATGAGAAATTGTTCAAGCAAGACATTGTACAGAACCTGTGATATAACCAAAAAAGTTCTTAGATAAGCGAAACTAATGATCCGTCATAGTAAGTAAAACATACACTATTGGGATTCTTGAGCCTTTGAGCTTCATCGATTATAGCATACTGCCAAGGAATTTGAGAAAGAAAGTCTTGATCCACCAATGCTATATCATATGTTGTCAACAAAACATCAAACGGTAATAAAGGTCCCTGAAAAAAACAAAAAAGGAACATTCTAATACACAGAGCTACTAAACAAAAGTTCTTGAGAAAGAAAAGCTTTACTACTATGCTATTTCAATGACTCATATTAAACTCACCTTAGGAATCTTCTTTACGTGATCATACATTAACTTACGCAAATTCCGGCGGCTATCCTTATCACCAACATACCTAACAACTTCAAGCTTTGGAGTGAACCTATGTATCTCTGATACCCAACCATCAGTTACGCTTAATGGACATAGCACCACTGCAAAACCAAGCCAAAACAATGACACATACACGTGAAATCAGAATATGTCTTAATGAACAACATTAATCAGATAAATTATAAGAACACATAAGAATCAGATCTCGTTGACTCACAAAAGGGTCCTCGAGATCCTTGATGAAACTTCAAATAACTCAGGAAAGAAATTGCTTGAAGAGTCTTACCCAAACCCATCTGTCAGAACAAACCCTAATCTCAATTAAAAAGACACCAATACATGATTTCAAAAACGATGGCAATACCTCGTCTCCTGCAATTAGTAACAAACATATTAGATGTAATCGTTTTAACTTTGACTTTCGATTTGTGACCTAAACTTAGCACAAAGGAGAAGAAACTGAAACGAAAACCGAAGAAGACATACCGAGAACGACATTGACGCCGAGAAGATATCTCTGTATAAGCCACGAGACTCCTTCGACTTGGTGAGGCTTTAGAGTCGCCGTGACACCGAAATCTCTGCAATCTAAAGGCGTTTGGGTTGATTTAGAATCCTCCGCAAGTATGATTTTGGCCGCCGCTTCGAGTCGCCGTTGGTACTCCATCGTCTCTCGACTACTACGTGGAGAGGACTTTTTTTTGGCGGTGACCTAATTTTTTGACATTTTTGTTGTGATTAGTTTGCCGCCTGAACTTATAGGCAGAGGACCGGTTTTTTCACTCGTTTTTACTCAACAATCCAAAAAAATTCACTCAAAGGTTTAGTTTAGTTTTAGTAAATTAAAACATTTATCAATTTAAAACTATTTCCATATTTACGGAAAAGAAGAAGTAAAGAAATAATTAGTTTTACCTGAAAGGAACTCATAGTGATATGAGCATCAAAGTTGGAATTTACATGGAGAATGTAATATTTCTAGGGTTTAGTATTATTATTAATGTTTGAGTTAAGGTTTTACATTTGAAAAAATGTCATAAAAATCATTAACTTTCAAAATATCTCCATTTTAATCATGAACTCTCACTTTTCTATTTAAATCATATACTTTACTTTGATTTTTTTTTAAAATCTCAATCTTATGTTAACTTGTCCGAATTCATCTCGACAAAGTTAACTCGACTAACGGAATCAACTAACGGGGTTTAACAATTCCGTTAGTTAACGGTAGGATTAAAAATGACTGTCAACAAAACTTTAATATTTAACAGATAAGTTAATAAAAAGTTGAAGATTTTAAAAGTAAAGTGAAAGTCCATGATTAAATCGGTGTTTTGAAAATAGTTAGATGATTTAAATGACATTTTTCATATATAATAGTGGTCCGTACAATAGTTAACAGTCATTGATTTTTTCTTATTGGTTCAACAAGTAAATGACTATACCAAAAAAGTAACACGTGGTCTAGTTCCAAAAATTTGGTGTATGAAATTGTTGCTGTCACGCAGAGTTTACAAGATGTTAGTAATATTATTACCAGAACTTTAACCTGAAACCTGAGAAATTAACTGTTCCGATAATAGCAGACAAAGCAAAGGCATAAGCAGTTAATATCACAAGGGAAGATAGTGGTGAAGCAAATATGGTATCCACAGAGAGGTTCACAAGTCCTGTAAAAACATTTGCCTGTAAAACCATGAAAAAAATTCGTAACGAGTTCACATAGAGAAATCAAAGATTTATAAAGAAAGTGGAGAAATCAATTGATAAGAGACTTACAAGAAGAAAGGTAGCTAACATATTCTGATCAATTGCTTCTTCAAGGGATGAGAGTTTGCTCATTGGTATATAACTTGAAAGCATAAATATCCCCAGCGCCTGAAAAAAAATGAAGAACGAAGAAGACGATCAGACATCATTCCTCTAAGACAAAGTATAAACCTTTATGATAAGCTCTGAACCTGAAGATTTTGCGCGAGCACCCATGTAACATAAGGCATGTTACACTGCAGAGGATATAAAACAGGTTTTGAATCGATTTTGTTCCCTTAAAATGCTTATTAAGCTTTATGTGAGTATCATTACCGTTCGACGGGAGATCCTCTCGACGTATTTGTCAAGAACTATAGTCACAGACCTGAAACATACACGCATATGAGATATGACCAATAAGTCTTCTATCATAACGAGAAAATAATGTATTCTCTAAAGGTTTGTTTTTACCATAATAGAAGAGAAACAAGAAAGACTCTAGCGATTGAGACCGTGGTGTTTCGGATATTTGAATGTTTAGCATAAAATAGGCGATATCCTAAGTGAACGCCGAGAAGGTACATGCCCCAATAACCTGAATCAAAAGAGAGTTAGATACCACCAAATCAAAAGAGAATGGTCAATAACCAAATAAAAACCTTACCAAGAATGCTAAATACTCCTTCCTTGTTTTTGCTGATAATGTTAGTTCCTCTTTCATCCGAAAGCAAATATGTGTTCAGTCCACTAACCAACCAAGTTTGGTACCCTTAGAACGCACCAAGTTCAAGATAGTTAGGTTTCACTATATTGTAATTAAAAGAGAAAAGAAAGTAAAAATGGAACATACCCGCAAGAACAAAGAAACTAAGGATTCCACAATACTTGGCTGGTATGTTTACAAATGATGTGAGAATGGATATGGATGCAAGTGTGAAAAAGAAATTCCAGTGTACTCCATATTCTGTAACATGGACCTTCATATAATCAAGAACAACTTTGTAAAGCAAGAAGCATCATGGCATAATAATAAAGTGAAATTGTGGAGGTTTTCTTTACCTGATAATCCACACCTGAGGTGGTAACTAAACGAACAAACCCGAGTAATAGGAGGGGAGCAGTTGCTTTAAGCCCAGTTATCCAGTTTCTGAAGCATCACAAGTAAAACATGCACAAGTTTACATAATGATGAATCATTAACAAAAAATTTCACAAAGGATAATGATGTGCTAAGGAGAAACACCCACCCTGATGAGACGTCTCTAGCTTGCCGAGAAACTATAGCATTAGCCAACACAAAAGAGCCAACGCCAAGATCCATCTATTTTCATTTCATGTTGTAACATACATACATATACAAAGATACTAATCACTACATGCAGACAAACTTCAAATTATTTTAGAGTTTAAAGGAAGGCAAATATGAGATTATAAACATTCCAAACATACCAAGCTAGTGCCATAAGTCTCAGTCTTGGCATACCTCCTCGGAAAGATAGTGAAGTCGACACCCAAAATACACAAGCATGTAATTAGCATCTGCAGCAAAGAAAATCCTTTAGAGTAAGTGGAAGTAAAAAACCAGAGTGGATCTAAATTAAAAACTAAAGTACTGTCGTATACCAGAGCAACTCTATAAGAAGACACGCTTGCTCTAAACGAGTGTGACTGTCCTCTCTGCAACCCTGAAGAAGATCTGGAATCATATTTTTAACTTTAAGTTAACTGTAACCACCACATGTTTGGTCTGGAAATAAGGGAAATAGGCATTACTTACTAGTTTCTACCTTTTTGCCGTCAAAGAAAGAATCACCAACAACAAAGACAATATAACTGTCCCATGATAAACCCATTCTGATAAAACCTACAATAATAAAAACCATCCACCAGTTTTGATGAGCATAAAAAAACATACGGGCGAAAATCGACATAAATAAGTTTGAAGGGACATACGGTGAAAAACAAGAGCATGGGGAAGACAATGAAGATGAAATCCAATGAAATGGAGCAAGTGTAAGCCTTCCAATTTCTCGAAACAACAGTTATATCGTCGTTTTTCTTCGATGAAACGGAATTGCCCTTGTTATCTATAACAAACACGAAGCATCTTAAGAAGTAATCAAACAAAGAGCATCCTTCAATCAAAAAACAAAAGCAGACAAATTCCACAATTCTATGTTCATAAGATAAAAGAAGGAGAGAGAGAGAGAGAGAATCAGACAAAGAACCGATCTTACAGTGAAGGCCAATGGAGTATCGCAGAAGGACCAAGAGCTGATACAAAAACCATCTTCATCAGAAACTGAGCACAAATCTAAGAAATGTGCAAACAAAACTAAAACTTACGGGAACAATAGTCAATAGTGCTGCGATTTCTAAAATCGAAGAACCATCTAGATTGCTCACAAATCTGCCAAGTCAATTCAAACCCAGAAAAACCCATAAACAAAGGATCACAAATCAAACAGTAAATATCATCGGAGAAGACAAAGAGATAAGCTTTACTCTTCTTTGAGATGCTTGTTTGGATTCATAGTCTGCTTTGGTAAAGAATCCATCACTAATCAAAACGCGACTCTCACTTTCTTCTTCAACATGAGAGCAAAGGAAAACGCAGAAACCGATCAATGTCATCAGTATACATCATAACCACGAAGACCGGTTAACTGATAACCGGTACATCCGGTTCAAATCAACATGGTCTTCCGGTGCCTTTCGTTTACCGGCCCAGTAAGACAAAAAAAACATCGTGTCGTTTTTTGCAAACGACACACTGTTCAATAACATTACAGATAAAAACGTCACGTAGTTTAGACCCGTCTGAAGGATAATGTAATTAAGACGGGCTTCGTCATTTACAATCCTATAGGCCCATTAAAAGCTCATAACTTGGATTTCCCTTTGATATAATGAGAAAAGCTAATCACGAAAAACGGCGATAAAGTTTCTCTATGGGATCAATGGCTTCACGGAGAGATTATCGGAGCATGAGATCGTGTAGCGGATGTCGAAGGTTTCTCTTGCTGATTCCTGTGCTCTTTGTTCTTCCTCATCTCTCATCAATGCTTGATTTCTCTTCGATTTCGGCTAATAACGAATCGCAGAGCATTCGCAGCAAGAAGCTAGATCACCTTGTGTTTGGTCTTATGGCTGGACAAGGCTTACCGGATCGATTGCATTGCCAAGGTTAGGTTTTGCTACAAGTTCCTCCTATTTTAGCCCACGTTTGTGACTTTGTGCTACAGAAAGTGATATAAGTGACTTTTGTTAATGGAAAATTAGTATAACTCTGTGCTAGAAACCTTGGCTCTGTGAATCTCAGGATTTAGCTTGTCTTGCTCTAAATAGCTCACTGAAGGAAAAATTGGAAAATTTGGAATTGTATATTGGTGTGACTTGTATTGTACATTGTCACTCTTTTGTAGGCACGAAGGCTCTCAATAAGACACACACTTCAACTTCTAGTGTCTCTGGTGGTGGAAATGGTGTATCTTTTGTCACGGTGTTCACTGTTTATAATACATCGAGCGATAATGTGAAATCTTCAAATATGGTTTCTGTTGTTGGGAATGTTACCTACAGCAAGCCAGAGAGGTCAATGGCAGTTTTAAATGCATTCGCCAACTTCATTCAGGTAACTTTCCTCCTAAATTTGACCATTTTTGGTGTTATTAAGCTACTGTGTCTCCTTTACTTATCTTGTATAGTGACATCAAATGAAAAATATGTTCTTTTAGGTGACTATGCCCAAGAGCAACATTGTCATATTGACTGATCCAGCTTCTGATCTCGCCATCCAACAAAGCAACGTGATAGTAAAACCTATTCAGGGTGATTACTCGCGTGGCAACCTGATGCTTCAGAGAATCAGGTCTTACATTGTAAGAGCATTGATACCTAGGTAGAATAACTTTGTTGTTTTTGCCTATCTCTCCTATCTCTCTATTTGTCTAGTGCCACTTAAATCTTCTTTCTATTCATAGCAAAGGTATCTGAGTTGTTGGGAGAGAATGTAAATGCTCATTGGTTAGTAATTGTTGTTGAAACTTGGCTCTGCAGACCTTTCTTGAGATGAAGCTCGAGAAGAATGATGGTGGAATTAACCACTATATCTTCACTGATTCTGATATGGCTGTTGTTGATGATATTGGGACTATATTTGACAAGCATCCAAACTTCCACATAGCACTCACATTCAGGAACAACAAAGATCAACCCTTGAATTCAGGATTTATAGCAGTGAGAGGCACACGTGAAGGAATCCTAAGGTGTGCATTTATCCTTTTTCTCCAAGTTTGAAATTAGTATGCTAACTAGGTTAGATCACAAAAGAGTTGCTTGTTTTTCTATTGACACTTATATGCTGAGCTTGTTGATGACTTTAACCTTTATGTGATCCTATTCAGGGCTAAAGTTTTCCTTGAAGAAGTTCTAAAAGCTTACAAAACAAAATATATGAAAGCTTCGCGAATGCTTGGTGATCAACTGGCTCTAGTATGGGTTGTCAAATCTCATCCTTCATTTGATGCAAAGAGATTTACAAAGCCACAGGCTTTCACACAAGAAATATCTGGAGCTTCTGTGTTATTTTTACCATGTGCTTTATACAACTGGACACCTCCTGAAGGTGCTGGTCAGTTTCATGGCTTGCCATTAGATGTCAAGGTACTCTCTCAAAACCCTTAAAACCAACAAACATTACATCCATTTTATTCTCACTACTCTTCATTATAAACACAGATTGTTCACTTCAAAGGATCAAGGAAACGCCTAATGCTAGAGGCATGGAACTTCTACAAATCTACTACGAACATTCCAGATATGTTGTGTCTTGTTCTAGGTAGTGGCAGAACTAAATACGATTTCTAAACTGAGAAAAGTAGTGCTATATGTTTCATATCTGTAATTTCTAGTTTGACCTTGGATATAAATTCAATCTTTTGCTCCTTATACTCAAACTTTCAAGGTTGGTTTTAACAAAGACAGTTCAGAGGCAAACAATCTCCATACTCATTGTGTCTAGTAATGTTACAGTGGCAACAGAGAGGAAAGAGATCACAATTGGGATCAAAAAGAAAAGAGAAATAAGTTTAGGGTCTTTTTAATGCTTTGTGATACTTTCAAGGACTTGAAAGTAGTCGGGGAAAGTTTTCCTGGTGCAACCTGGATCCTTGATGGTGACTGGAACATCAGCACAAGCTGCAAGAGAGAATGCCATTGCCATTCTATGATCATCATATGTATCAATCTCCGCCGGTATCAACTTCTTTGGTGGAGTTATCACACAATAATCTGAACCTTCTTCCACTGTAGCTCCAAGCTGAAAACATAAAGTGAAAAAAGTATATGCATCTATACTTCAAATACAAGGAGCATTACAAAACAAGGAGAGAGAGAGAGAGAGAGAAAGAAAGCTTACCTTTCTAAGCTCTGTGCAAATGGCAATCATCCTTTCTGTCTCCTTTACTCTCCAGCTAGCCACTATTTTGACCAAATGGGATTATCTGAGCTTGTATCTTATCCATAAAACTAACTCAAAGAGAGAGTCTACTTACCATCTCTAATGGTGGTTGGACCATCGGCAAAGAGAGCAACAACGGCAAGAGTCATGGCTACATCAGGCATTTTGTTCATGTTGACGTCAACAGCTTTCAAGTGTCTCATTCCAAAAGCATCTCTAGATGGTCCAGTCACAGTTACACTGTTCTCTGTCCATGACACTTTACATCCCATTTTCTCAAGAACCTCTGCAAATTTCACATCTCCCTAAGATTCATCACAAAAAGAAAATTGAGCTTAGATTCTTCATTATATGTTAGGCCACAACTTGTTAAGCCTTATAATGACAACAGTTGAGCTAATCAAATTTCATTACAAACTTTGTCTCCTCTTTGATTCAGAGTAGAGAAACTACCTGAAGACTCGTTGTTCCACAGCCTTCAACAGTGACAGTTTCACCGGTTATGGCAGCACCAGCCAAGAAATAACTAGCACTAGAAGCATCTCCTTCTACATACGCATTACCTGGCGACCTGAATCAATTTTTCCATTTGCTTGTTCACTCTTGTCTTAATCTAAGGTATGTAACTTCAGGAAAGGAAGAAGAAATGACTAACTCTTACTTGTATTTCTGACCGCCCTTGACAAAGAAACGATCCCAGCTATCACTATGCTCGGCACTAACTCCGAAACGTTCCATCAACTTCAATGTCATTTCAACATACGGAACAGAGATCAATTTATCGATGATCTCAATCTCAACGTCTCCAAGAGCTAAAGGAGCTGCCATGAGCAAAGCAGTCAAGTATTGACTACTGATTGATCCAGAAAGCTTCACCTGCAAATCCAAAACAATGTCCAATGTAGCATTCAAGAATCCAAACAAGCAAAAAGGGTAATTGAACACATCCTACTTGCAAGATCTCACCTTTCCACCAGGAAGGCCACCATTAGCGTTCACGCGAACAGGAGGGCAGTTAGTCCCAAGGGTACATTCAACATCAGCACCAAGCTGCTTAAGACCAACAACCAAATCACCTATAGGTCTCTCTCTCATCCGAGGCACACCATCAAGCACATAACTATTAACACAAACCCGAAAAGAAACTAAAACACATCAACACACAAGATTACAAAATCTTTGAGATAAACAAAACTAATAAGCAAAAATACTTTCTTTGATCTATCTACCTTGCGTTTCCACCAGCGGCAGTAACAGCAGCTGTAAGCGGACGCATAGCTGTTCCTGCGTTGCCAAGGTACAATTCAATATCACTCTTTGAATCAATGGAAGCTGGGAATATCCCTCCACATCCTTCAACTATAGCACGGTTGTTTTCGCTGTCACGTTCCACGTTAAGTCCAAGTTTCTTCAACGCATCAAGCATGTAGTTTATGTCATCACTGTTCAACAAATTGTCTACCACAGTAGTTCCCTATAACAAGCCAAACCAAAATGAGAAAACTTCTTCAATCTCAAACAATAGAAATCGCAGTAAAAGTATACAGAGAACAATGAAAATACCTCAGATAAAGCGGCGAGAAGGAGGATCCGATTCGATAGAGACTTGGATCCAGGGAGCTTAATAAGACCCGAGATTTGTTTAATGGGTTTAAGCACAATCTCCGACGCTTTCTCCGCCGTGGAAACAGAAGCAACCACACTAACGGAACGGATCCTTGAACCGTTTCGCATCATCGTCATACTCTTGTTCGACCCTAAGGATGAAATCGGATAAGCACGAAGCTGATTCGTCTTCATCGAGAGAGATAACGGAGATTTGGGTTGATTGGGTTTCGAGAGATTGGAGATAACAGATGGGTTTTGCACGCCATTGCAGATTCTGCTAGCTTGCGCCATTGAAGCAAAATCGAAAAAATGGGAGATTGTGAAGCAAAACTGAGAAACTAATAGTTGCTGATAAAGCTTCGATATTTCAACTCACCTAACCCACTTTCTCTCTGCCTTGCTCGAAATTAGGCAAAGATCAGATTTTTCGTCTTACCAAATTACAAAAGATCAAAATTTATAAACTTTTGTGTCCTTCGTTGTAAATGGTGGCTTTACGGGTTTAGGAGTAAAGAGGGAGTTGGTGAGAGGAAGATATATATCAAATCCTTCACCAACCCAACTCTATGACTCACTCAGGGATGGTAATTAGCGCTTCTCACAGCCAATAAGAATACGACACGTTTCAATTATTTTTGTCCACGTTAGTAATTGTATAGACAATGTGGTAGGTAAGAGAGGCTTTGGTCAACTAGATCTCCACGAAGTCGTTGGGCTTTTGTAATAAAAGCCCATTAATAAGGGAATCATTTGTGCTAGGCCCCAAAAAGCCTAACTCATGAGTCATGACAGAGAATTTGGTGAAGAACATACAATTGCTTTACATTGATTTTTAAGTAATAAACAGGATAAAACTTACTCATATAGTGATGTGTTGTGTTGTGTTAAGAGTCTTTACATCATCTTGACTCGCTTGCTGCTTGAGGATGAGTTTCTTATACCTCTACTAGTTACAGTATATGCTGCAGAAGCTGATGGAAGTGAAGGTGATTTATCTATATACGCGTACCGTTCATCACCGTTCCAATACAGAATCACTCTGTTGGTGCATGAATGAGACCAGCTATCACCTGAAACAGCAGAAGCCATAACAACATTAAGAACCATAACAAAAGGAGATATGATGATAATGAAGATTTGAGTTTGGTCACCTAAAGCAAGAGCTAACTGAAACGAGCCTTCGGTGTATTTTGTGGTCACCTGGTTTAACAACACAATCTGGATTGGATTATACAAAGTTAATTAGGAGCTTTGCTTAAGCTAATCCGGTTTAAGTGAGGGAAGTAATATGAGTTTTAGATAAAATTGCTTACAGCAAGTGAGTATTTTTTGGCAAGCTTCATAAACTTTAAAGCCATTTCGCTAAGCACTCGCGTCCTCTGAGGTAAGTCATCAAAGTCTTGCCGAAAATGAAACGTTATACTGTCTACGATAACTACTTTAACCTGCAATTGCATAAAAGAAAGACTTAGGCAAGATCAACAAATTGCATAGATATGAACACAAGTTTTTGTTATACATACATCTTTGTTTTCAGAGATGAACTTGTCAAGATGATTAACCAACGCGATTTGCTCGGTGTAACTGCAGACACGGAAATAGAATATGTTCTCTAAGATATCTTTTGGCTTCATTTTTACTTGGTTTGCTTTAACATGTTTATGCATGTATCCTGTGTACTCTTCCATGTCCTCTACACAAGCTTCTGCTATCTGTAAAGCGCGCTCCACCATGAAGCTCCCTTCTGTATCTATACCACACAAATCATGGGAACTAACGGCAATCAACACACCAAAAAAGTGTCATTAGTCATCGTTACTAAAGAAACATACCGATATATACAGCTTTCCCTCCAAGACCACCAAACTCACGAGGAATCTGAACATTCACAGAGAGCTGGATCCTGAAACAAAACTAAAGTTAATCCAAGTGCAGCATAACCCAATGAGAAATATATAAAACCGAATGAAGAGGGATTTAACCCGATCTGAGTCTTGCCAATCCCAGGTACCCCACCTGCAGAACATAAGCCAAGATTAAACCGCTTGTTGTCAAGAAAATCGGACAAGAGAAAGACAAACATGAGGAGATTAGATATCAGACCAATCTCTGTAACATCTCTACAGCTTATTCCACCACCCAATATGTTATCAAGATCAGAACAAGATGTAGTAATGCGTGACAAAGATTCCTCCTCATGAAGCATATCCCAAGCATTCGTTGCTCCTTGTTTAGTTAAAAATCACCCAAAAAGAAAGTAGAATCCTTTACTGAATCAAATATGAAGAAGAAACCACACAAAGCTCCAAGGAGATACCATTTATGACAGAACTGGTTCCATTGCAAGAACTAGATCCAGAGATTTGATTAGCCATCTTCAAAACCTCAAAGGCTTCTGCTTCTGTGATATTTACGTCTGCTCACAAAAGGAAGAAGACAAAGATGAAAAATTGCTGCTCAAAAACAAAAGGGGATAAACCCTAAACAACAGTGAAGCGATTCAATAGCTACGACGATTCCAGTTTAACCTTAAAAGCCCAGATACTAACAACAGATACGAATCTTCTCCGTCCGTGAGATTAGGTTAACGAAGAAACTCTACCTCGAGCGAGATCAGTAGAAGAGACTGAAAAAATCGAAGATAGTGAAGTGTAACCGCCCGATATCAGCTTCCCTCTTACCGAAGAAGACAACGGTAAGCGCGAGATCTCCATTGATGAAAGTTTCTTCAATCGCCGGCGATTTTCGCCGCCGGAGGGTCTAAGTATTGGCGCCATTTATATAAGTAAAGTGAAACCAAACTCGGTTTAGAGTAAACCATTGGTTTAACAAAATTAATTTTAATATTTAACCGGAAAACCGTTGTTTGTTGAAAGGATACATTGATAAACAGAGCAAGAAGAGACAATCTTTATAGCTATGTTTGTGTTTGTGTTTGTTGTTGAATAGAATCTGCTCTTATGACTGAAGTAAGTGAAGGGTGAATCCGCGCAGTTTTCATAGAACGAGCTTCGCTTTTCCCTTGTGCGTACTCTTCTCCGAGAGGCCACCTCGGTCGCAGATCATACTATAAAACCAATCAGAAAGTTTGAATCTTTATCATCTTTTTTTAACAATAGATTCTTGAAAAATGTTGAGATTTGATTAAGGAATGTACCACGAAATCATCAGGATCGTTTGCAGGTGGTGGAGGATCGAATCTTCCTACACGAAAATGCTCGAGACCAGTCCAAGCCACCATTACTCCTACAAGTTACCGAATTGTTGTTTTTTAGTTCTATGTATATAGCTAATTTGAGAAGCATGAGGGTCTCTAACTTTATTTAGTATTTTACCATTGTCTGTGCAAAGGCTAGGAGGAGGGCAAACAAGTTTAAGATTTTTCTTTTCTGCAATGTTATTGAGTCGAAAGCGTACATACTGATTTGAAGCAACTCCACCAGAAACTACCTGAAGATAGGAGTTATTAAAAGCTGAGATTAGTCTAGAAAACATATTGTAAAGCTAAACAAAGATTTTCCTTATTTGAGCCTTACCATATTTTCTATAGAAGGCTCTAGTTTCAGTGCCCAGTCTATTGCTCGCTCGCACTTTTCCTCAAGATGTAAGACTGCTACTCGCTGGTTTCATATAAACCGAACACGCATAGATATCATCAGCATTTCAAAAGCACATTAAAACAATGGCCAAATTTCAACCTGGAAAGAAGCAGCAATATCAGCTCTGTATCTTCTGTCTTCGTCTGTTGCAGAAGAGACAGGGCATTTAGCATCACTGCACATCAACCAAAAGACCATTATATCTAAGCAGAGAGCTTCTTGATATGTGACATAACTCAGATAAACAGCCTCCAAGGCTAATTTAAAAATTACATTTCTTTGGCTTCGATGGCTAGTCTCACTTGTGTCTTCAAACCAGCATAAGAAAAGTTGCAATCTTTATGGTTTTTCATTGGAACCTGATCAGTAAGGTAACAACAGATCTTACACAAAAGACGGACAATGAATATAACCAGCGAGTAAACTAGCGTCACTTACATTAAACTTAACAGAGTTTGCATCACCTTCCAGAGCAAGTTCTTCAACAGCTGGTCCACCACTTCTTCGCATATCAAGGCCGAGCCATTTCGCTGTCTTGTCAAATGCCTCTCCTATAGCATCATCTACTGAAGTCCCAAGTTGTGTGTATTGACCAAGCTTATGCCCAAGAACTATGATATTGTGCCCTCCTATAAACACACAAACAAAAAACTAAATCCCATTTTGAAATTCATCATACTACTAAAACACATTTAAGCAATACCTGATATAAGCAGGGCCATGAAAGGAAAACTTAATTCCCTTTCCACTAATCTACAAAAACAATCAAAGATGATGAAAATGTCACATATATCAAATTTTAAGCAAAATACAAAGTGGGAGGACATTAAGCAATACCTCGCGACAAGAGCATGAGCCTCCATGTGATGCACACCGACGATTGGGAGATTAAAGTTACCAGCAACTCTTCGGGCCTTCTGCACACCAACTACATGTATGGAAAAGAAACACTTCTATCTTAGTGTTCTCTTATGAAACTAATTACATTTTTTTCACCAGCTTACCGCGTAGACAAAGGCCTAAACCAGGTCCAATGGTAACAGCAACAGCAGAGAGATCCTTACCGGTCAAATTAGCATTATCAAGTGCGTCTTGCACAACCTGAAACCAATGAATACAAAAAAAAAATTCTGCCATCAACATAAGAACCTATGACATATCAAGGTACAAGAAAGTAGCTTGCAATGCATTGTCATAACCTTATCGATAACGCGAGAGTGTGCTTCTTCAGCTTGTTTAGGAGCTACACCTCCATATTGAGCAAGCAGTTCTGCCTTAAAGAAAAGAGACCAAAACATGACTTTAAAGATCTCCCAAATAAGGAGAAACTGATAAACAAACACACACATACATACATTGCCTGAGGAAAATCAAAAGGGATGATCTTTTTTACCTGAGAAGAAATTACTTGACTTAGAATCTCACCATTCCCTCTTACCTAAAAAGCCAAAACATTCCAATAAGTTCCCACAAGTAAACAACAATGATAAAAACTTGAGCTTACGATAGCAGCGGCAGTGTCGTCGCAGCTAGTTTCAATGCCTAGAACAATCAGATTATCATCAAATTTCGAAGCTTCGCTTTTGGGTATAGAGAATATTCTAGTTCCTGAAGAATATAAACGCTTTCCCTGAAAACCGGACGAAGACGAAGGAGAGATTGGCGAGAAAGTCTGGGTTTTGATCGTATAGTGATTTCGTAATCTGAGAGAAGAAGAAGATGCTGAGAGGAAAGAAACTCCGGGGAAATTAATCAATCGTGAAATCGCCGGAGAAAGTGTAAGAGAAAGGCGAACCATTTCAACGACGGAGGGATAAGCACAGAAAGCTCAGGCTAGGCTGTGCGTGCGGAGGAAGAAGATGAATATACGGCCTGGGTTTAGAGAAGCTCCTAATCCGGTTTAATCTAAACCGGAAACTAGAACCGAACCGGAACGGTGATTTGAAACCTCTGTATCGTTTAGAGGGTTTGAGCAAGTGGAAATAATGACTTTACCAACGTAGAAGAAATCGTCTTCTTCTTCCTCCTTTTAGTTCACTTCTCACCAAAGCATTCCTTTTCTCCGGCGAAATCTCCGGCTGAGAGCTTTGATGTTTCCCTTTTACTTTACTTACTTGGCGTGAAAGCTGATTTCAAGTTAGTTAATACAACACAGACGCTACAAATCAAGGTGATCTCTTTCGTTTATTCGATCTTATTCTCTAGATGCAGATGAAATCAACACTGTAGAGAGAGAGAGAGAGGTCTTCACCGTTTGATATCTTCACATCTTGTATAGTTTCGTAGCTTACAGTGCCTAGATTCCAGATTTTATATCGGAATAGTGATTTACTTGTGAGATCTGTAAAGGGTCTTAAGAAAATCGTGAAATAGAAAGATTTGGAGGCGATTACTATAGCTTGTGTCGAGTAAGAGATTTTCTGCTAAACAAGTTTTGATTCTGAGACCAAAAGTCCATTTTTTTGCAGGAGAAATTTGGTGGGTTTTGTCTGAATTAGAGAGAATCCATTTTGTGTTGGTGGATTTAACTATGCTACCTAGTGGATTGAAAGAAACACAACTCCGCGAAAGCAACAATAGCCAGAAGATCCATCCTCAGCCAATGGAAGAATCTATCAATCAGAATCCTGAAGCTATGGAAGCACTCATCTCCAACTTGTTCGGTAACATCTCGTCTTTGAAATCAGCTTACATCGAGCTTCAGAGTGCTCATACGCCTTACGATCCCGAGAAGATTCAGGCAGCTGATAAAGTTGTCATCTCTGAGCTCAAGAACCTTTCGGAAATGAAGCATTTTTACAGAGAGAATAACCCCAAACCTGTGTGTATCTCTCCGAAAGACTCACGTTTAGCTGCTGAGATCCAAGAACAGCAGAGTCTATTGAAGACTTACGAAGTCATGGTGAAGAAATTTCAGTCTGAAATTCAGAACAAGGACTCTGAGATCACACAGATGCTTCAGAAGATCGAGGAAGCAAACCAGAAACGGCTTAAGCTTGAGAAGAATCTTAAGTTAAGAGGAATGTCTACGAACGAAACTTCTGTTGGTGATGGCGATTTGCAGTTTCCTGATTTGACCACCGAACTCTTTATATCGACTTACGAAGCTGCTTGTAAAGCCGTGCATGATTTCTCTAAGCCTCTTATCAACATGATGAAAGCTGCGGGATGGGATCTTGATTCTGCAGCCAATTCCATTGAGCCTGATGTTGTTTACGCAAAGAGGCCTCACAAGAAATATGCATTTGAATCATACATATGCCAACGGATGTTCAGTGGGTTTCAGCAGAAGGATTTCTCAGTTAACTCAGAGAGTGCAACGGTTGTTGATGACGACACAGAGACTTTCTTCCGCCAGTTTCTGGCCTTAGACATTGACCCGCTAGATGCTCTAGGGATGAACCCGGATTCCAATTTCGGTAAATTCTGCAGGAGCAAGTATCTCATCTTGATCCACCCAAAGATGGAAGCTTCCTTCTTTGGAAACTTAGACCAGCGTGACTACGTGACAGGAGGTGGACACCCGAGGACAGCGTTTTACCAGGCTTTCTTGAAACTAGCAAAGTCGATATGGATCTTACACAGGCTTGCGTACTCTTTTGATCCGGCTGCAAGAATCTTCCAAGTGAAAAAGGGAAGCGAGTTCTCGGATTCATACATGGAGAGTGTTGTGAAGAACATAGTTGTGGATGAGAAAGAAGAGAAGCCAAGAGTTGGTCTTATGGTCATGCCTGGATTTTGGATTGGTGGAAGTGTGATTCAAAGCCGAGTTTATGTTTCAGGTGTGAAGGTCATTGAGTGAAGAAGAGATTCTTGTGTTACCTTAAATCTCAGGAACTAACTTTAAAAGCTTCCACTTTGTTGCGCAACTTTTATTTTCATTTTGTTTTATGTATAAGCTCAGGACTCGTAAGCAACAAGATGATGTATTATCCATTAGAAGATCTTGTCCTTGTGATGAATGGACTATAAGCCCCATGTGTCCGAACAAATATTATTGATAAAATATGTTTCTTATATTTTAATAAATGACAAAAATAGCATAATGTTACACAAACAAAGACAATGAGGTAACGGCAAGAACAAATGTTCTTCGCTGGATATCAAAAAGAGAAAAAAGTTAAGGAAACAGAACCATACACTTAAATCACTTGCTGTTAAGCCAAGGGTATACGTCCGGTGAAGAAGGAAGCCTCGCCGTTAAAACCTCAACACCTGTCTCCGTTACCTGCAACATTAATAAACCTTTGATTAGTACCAAAACTGATTTCCTCAACAACTTATTAAGGGTTTTAGAAGATTTTTTACCAAGAGGGTATGCTCAAACTGAGCACTGCGTTTTCCATCAGCCGTTACAGCGGTCCATCCATCAGGCCATAATCGATCCCGCCACGACCCTAACATCGCAGACAATATCCTTATCGTTTTAGCTTTCAGAAATTTCATCAAAGAGTAAGGAAAATTAAAGTGAGAGGACTAACCTGCGTTGATCATTGGCTCGATTGTGAAAGTCTGACCTGCTTTCATCACTCCAACTGCTTTGTTTTCTGAGTCAGGGGTTAAGGACATTTACACTGTATACGACTAATAAGACAAGAACATGGTAGGTACTTGAATCTCAAAGAGCTAAGAACACACGAAAGGATACTTGCGTAGTGTGGAATGTTTGGGGCGCAATGAAAGAGATCCCCAATACCATGACCGCAATAGGATCTCACCTGTTTAATCACCACATAAGTTATTATCTAGACAGTAGACAAAGGGTAAGCAAACAGAGACTGTGATGATTTTTTATTAACAGAAAGAGAGAGTTTACCACTGACAACCCAGACATTGTAGCATGACGGTTAACTACGTCTCCAATTTCACGAAATCTAACTCCAGGTTTTACTGAAAGAGACAAATGACAGAAGAAAAGTTATGGCTTTCTTTGACATATATAATAGTTAAAACATCAAAAATCTAAAGAACACACGAAAACTTAGCACCTACCAATTGCTATGGCCTTCTCCAGGCACTCGTAAGTGCACTTTACCAGTTGACGAGATGCTTCATCAATGTTTCCGACAAAGTATGTTTCATTAAGGTCACCTAGGCATAAATCATTCCATGAGACATAATATCTCTCATATGTAGCACAAATAGAATACACTTTTCCAGGAAAAAACTTACCATGACAACCTTTATAATAAACTGTTACATCAACATTTACTATATCCCCATCTTCTAGTTTCCTGAAGTAAGTAAACCACAGCAAGTAATAAGAATAAATTTTCTGACTCTTTTCATCAACTTTGAAAGAAAGGATCCAAAAAATTCTACATAGTAAGCATACCTGGCATCAGGAACTCCATGACAAATAACTTCATTAACAGACCTGAAAAAGAAAAATTCAAAATTTGTACTTTAGAAAGCAAAGGAAAAACATGCTTAGAGGTAACAATGTAGCTGAAAAAGAAGTACCTACGTGCAGCAAGATTTGGGGAAAAAATAGTAGTTGAGGGGTGACGGATATCCTCCTGCAAGAGGATATGATCATACGATAAAAGTTATAACGCTGCTTTGATGAACTTAGTGATTAGCTTCCTAAAAGAAAGAAGAAAAACTATAAGATACAAACCAGCTGCAATAGTTGCTTCATGAACAACCCGATCAATCTCATCAGTTGTCACACCAGGGCGAATCATCCTTGCCGCTGCATCCAATACCTCCCTGCCAATCTGATAACAGAATCTATTCAAGTGAGAACCTCAAGTAAAGATTAATAATAATGATGTATTGGCATTAAAGGAAAGAAGGAAAATAACACTAACTTTACAGGTTTCTCGCATTCTCTGAATTTGTTCAGGCGTTTTTATCTACAATGCATGTTTAAAACCCTGTTAGTTGCAAGTGATAAATATGATTAACAAATGAAATATACATCAAATAAGATATAAGATACGCGTTCATGGCTCTGGATTCAAAACCTAAGGTATCAAGGGATAACTAACCTCAACAACACGTTGTAAGTCACTGTTTGGCTCAATTTTGGGAGTCCCCTGGATATCAAACATAGAAGAAAGTAAATTAGCCAGATATAACAGGGGGAAAAAATTAAACTATCAACTCAGTGCAAGAAAATTCAGCTCCGCATATACATAGCACAGAAAAACAGTTACACAACAACTCACACGCAAGTATTGAGACTAGCATATCTTAGGTAATTGATTATTCGACAATCAAAATCCAACTGAATCGAGTTCAACTTTACTAGTAAAGTACTAGTGCGGCAAGAAAATAAAGCTAAATAACTAAGTGAACATACTTACATCAATCGCCCAATCCGGTTTAACAATCTCAGCAGGCACGAAACGCTTGGTAGATATAGGATATTGCTTCAGGGGGCTACACAAACACAACACAAGAGTTATTAACATAAAACAATGTTAAAGCAACATACAAATAATCAACAATTCTCAACATAAAAGGATTTGAATCGTAATCTCTCGTGTTAACGAACCCTGTCCAGTCAAAGTGTGGAAGCTTAGGTGTTCTAGCCTGCCCTTTCTTCACACAATATAGCCAACCTTGAGAGACTAAATCAGAGTTCTGATCATTAGGCATTGAAGATAGCTGAGGTTTAACATGTACTGATTTGTGAGAGCTCCAAGCTGCTTTGAAACATTCTTGTGTGCTATTATCATACGAGAGAAGATAAAAATCAAAACTTTGACAATGAATAAGAACTAAGATTCTTCAATGAAAACAAAATTAGAGAGAGAGAGAGAGAGATATATACCAGAAAGAAGCTCCTTCACGAGGAAGCTTCAAATCCATACATTTAGGACACCTACAAAGCAAGATTGGACACAGTTTCAATAAGCAATAACACATGTTCGAATCAAAGTCAAATCCAAAGGAGAGAGGAAGAAGAAGACAAAGAGATTGATGAGTAATTACGTACTGAAGATGCGCTGGCTTGTCGCAGCGAGAGCACGATAGAGAAGCGATGATCGAAGCATCTGATTCACCGGCCATTTGAAAATTACTCAGAGTCTCGTCTCTACAGAATCAAAAGTGGAGAAGAGAGACAAGAATCTAGGGTTTTATTGAAAATTTCAGAATACTTGAAAACGGCGTCGGTTTAACTGGTTTGGGTTTATATTTATAGCCCATATTTATATCAAATATTTTTACGCGAATTTATAAGGGCCCACCAATCAGGTCCACTATAAGATTTTAAAACTGGTCTTTAATGGGCCCAAGTTAATAATTGTTATGGTCCGATACGAAAAGCCTTTTTATAATACAAAAGTTGCAACCATGAATTGTAAGAAAAAATAGTACTACAATTTGTTCTCATGCATGTATGCATCAATTTATTCTCATGCATGTATGCATCAATTTATTCTCATGCATGTATGCATCAATTTATTCTCATGCATGTATGTTGGACCGGAGAATCACTTTAAACAAATTGTAATATAACGACTAATTTTTTGATGGAAAAGACATCATATAAGAAAGTTTTTTTTTTTTTGATAAAAATCATATAAGAAAGTTTACATAATAGTAACTAGTTTATCTATAACCTAGTTACTAAAAATTATAATATAACGTTTTAACTTTTAAATCACTATGATCATGTTCCTGACAATAGTTTGTAACTGATCGATATATACGCCTACCGATTTTTTAGATTGATTTTTCTTGTAAGGATATTTTTCAGATTCATTTGCCAACCGCTAAATCAACTTATTATTAAAAGTTAAAACCCAATTTAATTAAGACATAATCCTGAAATGATTAAGATTGTGGACAAAAAACTAAGAGAGCCAAACAAAGTCTTTGCGGGGCTTAAACGAAAACTAGAGTTATAAGAAATAAGTACCTTATACTAAACCTTATGTGGAAAAGCAAATATTCCACTTTAATAACAAGTTGAATTTGAATTTAATAATAGTGATTCATTGTCCTTTCGATAACGAGGTTTTAACGATCTTTTAAGTCTATTATTGCTACAGCTATTTCTGTTCTTTTGCGTGACAATTTAAAAACCAACGTGTTCGCATACTTAAAGATATTATATAACTAGGGGCGAAGCCCCGCGCAAGCGCGGAAATGTATGTGTATTTTAAATAGGGTAACAAATATTTAACTAATGTTGAATCGATGAGAAAAATTATGAGCTGAAGTAGGAGTGTGTAGTGTTATGACGACGAAAAGGACTGATATCAAATGCTAACAGTTGATGTATTTTATATTTGCTTTCCATTTGTAAGATGCAGGTTTTAAATTGTGATAGTTCCTAATATTGTTGATGAACCGTACCCGACCCGAAAACCCGGTTTCGGGTCGGGTTAGGGTAATATCTATTTACCCTTTTGGGTATGAAACTCTTAGACCCGTGGGTAACGGGTCGGGTCGGGTATTACCCGATACCCGATCGAGTTACCCGCAAACCCGATCATATACATGTACATTAATATATAATAAATACATATACATGTAATATATAATATATCCATATATAAATTATAATTTTTTATACATGATTTATGAAATGTTTTTTTCTCTATATATTCACTTTTGTTTTAGTGGATTTATTGATTTAAATGTTAAATTTGGATGTTGGGCAATTTAGTTTAGAGACGTTAACTTTGTTTATTGTGAATTTATTTCATGATTATATGACATGTTTTATTTGTAGGTGTCGTGTAAATCAATACCATTTCGCGTATTAAAGTAATTCGGGTTTAAAATCCCCTTAACCCGACTCCGTAACCGTTTGTAACGGGTATTTATTTTAAAATCCGAACCGACCCGAACCGTTAGACCCGAACCGTATCCGAACCGATATACTAAATTTATCCTAATGGGTCCTAAGCCTCTATACCCGTGTACCCGAACCCGACCGGTCTTACCCGAACCCGATCGGGTTACTCGTTTGCCAACCCCTAATATGAATTGTAAGATGTTTCTAGTTTTCTTGTTTTTTTATTTATACCTTTTGTAAGAAAAATCTATCATTATTAGAAAAGCTAATAAAAAAAGAGTAGAGAATATTTTGACGAGTTTTGGTCAAGGGCCCTGACGTTGAAGATGACTTGAAGGGTTTTTCTATAAAAGTTCTTCCTAATTAATAATATAAATATACACAATTCACTTATATTTATTTTAATTTGTTTTTTTTAAATATTGATTGTGACCATATGAATTGTAAAATGTTTCTAGTTTTCTTGTTTTTTTGTTTATATCGTATGTAATATGTATTTATGATTAGTATTAATAAGAGAAATTCACAAAACTACACTCTTTCAACACTCTCTTCACAAAACTACACCTAATTCAATATCTTCACAAATTTACACCCTTTCAAAATTTTAAAAGCTTGATTTACCAATTTAAAAATTACCAAAATTTAAGTTTTTTCATTTGGGTTCGCTAATTAGTATTTAGGGTATAGTATTAGGGGGTAGGATTGTGTGGTTAGGGTTTATTTAGATTTTATTTTGAGTGTTTAGGTGTAGTTTTGTGAAGTAATTTTGAAATGGTGTAGTTTTGTGAAATGTAATTCAAATGGTGTAGTTTTGTGATTCTAACTATTTAAAATTGATATATGTATCTATATATATATATATATATTTTATAAATGTAAAAAATTACATTAAATATTTCTTTTTCGGATTTTATTAATGTTAATTAGTTTTATCAAAAATATTTTAGTGATGTTGTTTATATTTTTTTGGCGTTTTATTTGAATTTTATTAGTATTAAATTGTTGTATTAATATTGTAAAAAAAATAGTTGTGTAAGAAAAATTCATCATTATTAGAAAAGCTAATAAAAAAGAGAATAGAGAATACTTGACAGAGTTTTGGTCAGGCCGAAATTGTAGATGATTTTGAAGGGGGTTTCTCTATAAAAGTTCTTCCCAATTAATAGTATAGATATACACAATTCACTTAAATTTATTTTAATTTGCTTTTTAAAATATTGATTGTGACCTTATGAATTTTAATATGTTTCTAGTTTTCTTGTTTTTTTTGTTTATATCGTTTGTAAGATTTATTTATGATTAGTTTTAATAGGTATTTAAAATTGATATATGTATCTATATATATAGATATTTGAGAAATTCACAAAACTACACTATTCCAACCATCCATTCACAAAACTACACCTAATTCAATATTTTCACAAATTTACACCCTTTCAAAATTTTAAAAGCTTGATTTACCCTTTTAAAAATTACCAAAATTAAAAAAAATTCATTTGGGTTCGCTAATTAGTGTTTAGGGTATAGTATTTAAGGGGGTAGGATTGTTTGGGGGTAGGGTTTATTTGGATTTAATTTTGAGTGTTTAGGGTGTAGTTTTTGTGAAGTTTTTTTGAAATGGTGTGGTGTAGTTTTGTGAAATGTAATTCAAATGGTGTAGTTTTGTGATTCTCCCTAGATATTTTATAAATGTTAAAAATTACATTAAATATTTCTTTTTCGCATTTTATTAATGTTAATGAGTTTTATCAAAAATATTTCAGTGATGTTGTTTATATTTTTTTGGGGTTTTATTTGAATTTTATTAGTATTAAATGATTGTATTAATGTTGTCAAAAAAATAGTTGTGTAAGAAAAATCTATCATTATTAGAAAAGCTTATAAAAAAAGAGAGTAGAGAATATTTTGACTGAGTTTTGGTCAAGGGCTCTGAAGATGACTTGAAGGGTTTTTCTATAAAAGTTATTCCCAATTAATTGTATAGATATACACAATTCACTTAAATTTATTTTAATTTGCTTTTTAAAATATTGATTGTGACCATATGAATTGTAATATGTTTCTAGTTTTCTTGTTTTTTTGTTTATACCGTTTGTAAGATTTATTTATGATTAGTTTTAATAGCTATTTAAAATTGATATATGTATCTATATATATAGTTATTTTATAAATGTTGAAAATTACATTAAATATTTCTTTTTCGGATTTTATTAATGTTAATGAGTTTTATGAAAAATATTTCAGTGATGTTGTTTATATTTTTTGGGGGTTTTATTTGAATTTTATTAGTATTAAATGGTTGTATTAATGTTGCCAAAAAATAGTTGTGTAAGAAAAATCCATCATTATTAGAAAAGCTAATAAAAAGAGAGAGTAGAGAATACTTTTGACAGTAGGTCAAGGACCGAAGTTGAAGATGATTTGGGGGTTTCTCTATAAAAATTCTTCTCAATTAATAGTATATATATACACAATTCACTTATATTTATTTTAATTTGTTTTTTTAAATATTGATTGTGATCATATGAATTGTAAGATGTTTCTAGTTTTCTTGTTTTTTTGTTTATATCGTTTGTAAGATTTATTTATTATTAGTTTTAATAGCTATTTAAAATTGATATACGTATATATAGATATTTTATAAAATATTTTTTTCGGATTTTATTAATGTTAATGGGTTTTATCAAAAATATTTTAGTGATGTTATTTATATTTTTGGGATTTTATTTAAATTTTATTAGTATTAAATGGATGTATTAATGTTGTCATAAAAAATAGTTGTATTAAATTATTATTTTTTAATTTTATTTTATTAAAGATGATGATGTGGTTTCTTGTGGTGAAAGGCAAAAGTGTCTCATTATATATATGATTAATACAAATTAATATCTTTGTTATATGTATGGTACACATATCCATATAAAATAGATCTTGATTAGCAACAAAGACTGATGACCATCTACAAATTAGATAAAAATTACATAATTATTATTTACATTTTGTCGAAATGGTTTTTGTTCTGATACATGCTAATAAATTTATACATAGGGGGTAGAGTATATATAATAGTTTATTGATATGAGAAAAAAGTGTCTCTATCGACGTGTGAAATGTCGTCAATTAATACTATAGTTGTTTTTGAATATTTTGTAAGTATATTCATTGATGTCATTTTGTCAAAATTATAGATTGTGATAGTACTCAATTTGGTGATTACCTCTCCATGTATACACTGATTCTACTTTATTTATTTTTCTATAAGTAAGAAATCGTTATGGATAATACATAAAAGACTACTAATTAGCATCAATAGGTCAGGTCAAATCACGTCGTTATTTCATAATCAAATGATGAAAAAACTTGGTTACCAATAATATAAGTAAACATTGTTTTTAGAGCCGTACTTAAATGTCAACTTAGACCAAGATGATAATGTTTGTTAATCTACCCACAGATTAAGACATGTCTACGTTTTGTTTGCTAGTTTTTGAAACTTTGTTTATTTCCTCGACATTGCGTGTAACGCAGGCTTCTTTTGAACGGCGTCGTTTACGAGAATCCTTATCAAGATTATGAATACTAACAATTAACCATTTCAAACAAAGACTAATCTCGGTAGATCACAATTCTTATTTGGATTTTAATATAAACCACAAACCCACAAAAGCAAATAAAAGTCTAATTTGTTAGCCAAAAAGTATTTTCAATGCACAAAAACGTATAATACAATTTATCATTTTGTGCAAGAATTGAATTTATAATTTGTAAACCAAAAAAGGTTTTTACTCTGCTTTTTGGTTTCTCTATTCGAGCTTTTTTCTTTTGAATTTTAATAATAATAAGATGAAGTTTAAACTAATTATATATGCAAATAGTTATGATTAATTTTAACGTTGACGGAGAAAACTGAAAAGTATTATATTAGAAACGTATATAATGTGGACTGCATAATTTGCATCCAACCACTTAGTAATCATAATTTAGACGGATAAGATTACAAATATCTTTTGCTTTTTAATATTAGATGACCAACCAACTTTCATATAGTCTAACGTATTCTCCGTTAGACGGCTGAATGGAATATATTATTATATTTTTTTTGTTTCCTTAACAACTTAATTAGTTTATTCAAGGCTTTAAGCACAATAGGACAAACATCTAAAAGTCTTTCCTCCAACACGGAGATTTAATGTATATTGGTATACATCATGTATTCTTTTATTTTTTAACATATTTATTATTTTAGTAATTTCAACTAGAGTTATATTCTAAAGTATTCACATATATAAAATTTGTTCTATAGACACTTTCTTGGATATAAACGAACACAAAACTGGTCTAGCTAGACGCTTTAGCAGATATTAAAGTTTTGTTTTAGAGGCTTTAGTAGATTTAAAAAATGGTTCAAATAAATTTATCGTTTTTCTTTTATAAAATAAAAATAAATAAATTTGTATAGCAAAGATTGATGGTTGACCAAAACATATTATTAAAAAAAGTCCACGTACAACTTATATTAATTTGTAGCTTTCGTATGCTCCAGAAGAAACATTAGGAGAGAATCTTGTTTGTATGGTATTTGATTATGTATACAGAAACTACAAACATAATAATACAAGAAAAAAAAAGATGCGAACTTCAAAGTTCAAAAATTATATTCCACCGTGGAAAAATACGCATTAACAATAATATTAGAGAAAAATTGTGGAGTATCTCTTTATACATTTTCTATTTGACCGTTGTAGTCATACTTTATATACAAAAAAAAAATATTATATTCAAATAAATGAATAGTTTTCATATTTGGAAAGAATTATGCAATTGGCTAGTAGTCGTATACAGCAAACGCGTCGTATATATGTTTTTGAATGAAACTAGTACTGAAAAAAACATCGAAGTTGACTCTATACGTCGATGGTTTATTAGTTAGTCTTCGTGGATAGCGATTACACTGTCTCCTAACCTTACCTTCATATATTAATTGTTATGCTTGTTAAAACCATATAAATAAATATTAAAACAAGTTAAGCTTTAACAAAAAAAATATATATAAATAAATAAGTTTAATTATATAGAGGCATCATGCACGACTTTGAATTTTATATTCTTCTTCTTTTGTTTATTAGACGTGTATATGCCAATAATGGCATTGAAATACTAACAATAATTATGGTTATTGAAATTTAGAAACTAAAATTTGTTTAACTATTACATGAAAAAAACTATAACCTACGTACTAACGACTTATGCTTTTATTATTTCAATGTTAGCTACCTATTACATTATTTTGTCGCCTAATACTCAAATAACACCTTATTAATATACACGTCAACAAAAGATAGCCCCAAAAAAGAAAATAATTTTCAACATATAGAATATATATGACGGAATGATGTTTACCGATCCATTGGTTGGTATAGAAATATATATGCTTTTTTGCTTCAACTATTATGAAATTAATACATTTTAATTATTTATTTAATATATGCACAAGGCACCTAGAGACATCTATATAAACACATCGACTCAATACTCAATCTCATCATCAAACATCTTTAAAACACACAAACTTCTCGTTTCTCAAACATTTCAACTTGCAATGACTTTTCGAGTTTATATTCTTACATTTTTGTTTGTAAACATTTTCGTGGCATGGGCCGTTTCGGGTTACAACTCCAAAGACGCAAAAGCTTGGTGTAGCCAAACACCAAACCCTAAAACATGCGAGTATTTCTTAACACACAACTCAAACCAACAACCCATAAAATCTGAATCCGAGTTCCTCAAAATCTCAGCGAAACTCGCTTTAGACCGAGCCATCCTCGCCAAAACACACGCGTCCACGCTTGGACCAAAGTGCCGGGACGCACGTGAGAAAGCAGCTTGGGAAGATTGCATCAAACTCTACGACTTAACCGTCTCTAAACTCAACGAAACTATAGACCCAAACGTAAAGTGCTCGAAAACCGACGCACAAACATGGTTTAGCACGGCTCTAACCAACCTCGAGACATGTAGGGCCGGGTTCTTAGAGCTTGGTGTAACCGATATTGTCCTTCCTTTGATGTCAAACAACGTTTCGAAACTTATATGCAATACACTCGCCATTAACAAAGTACCTTTTAACTATACCCCACCCGAAAAAGACGGGTTTCCTTCATGGGTCAATCCCCGTGACCGCAAGCTTTTGCAAAGCTCGACTCCTAGAGATAACTCTGTGGTGGCTAAAGACGGTTCTGGTAACTTCAAAACGATAAAAGAAGCAATCGACGCCGCCTCCGGGAGCGGTAGATTCGTGATATATGTGAAGCAAGGGGTTTATAGTGAAAATCTTGAGATACGTAAAAAGAATATTATGTTAAGGGGAGATGGTAAAGGCAAGACTATTATTACCGGAAGCAGAAGTGTTGGAGGTGGAACAACAACGTTTAACTCTGCTACTGTCGGTACGTGTGGTTACAAAACAATATAAATAATTAAATTTATTTATATAGTAGTATATAGTTTGGTATGGCAATTATTATAGTAATACAATCATGCATACATACCCATTTTGTTAATATATTAGCTTATGTAATAATTTGGCAGCTGCTGTCGGAGACGCATTTATCGCACGTGGAATAACGTTTAGAAACACGGCGGGTGCCGTGAACGAGCAAGCGGTAGCTTTAAGATCCGGATCGGATCTATCCGTTTTCTACCAATGCAGTTTCGAAGGCTACCAAGACACGCTCTACGTCCACTCTAACCGTCAATTCTACCGCGATTGCGACGTCTACGGAACGGTCGATTTCATCTTCGGAAACGCAGCCGCCGTTTTACAAAACTGTAATATCTTTGCCCGTCGTCCGCGTAGCCGCACAAACACAATCACGGCACAAGGAAGATCCGACCCGAATCAAAACACGGGTATTATTATCCACAACTCTCGCGTAACGGCAGCTTCGGATCTTCGGCCCATATTAGGATCCACTAAGACTTATTTGGGCCGACCATGGAGACAATATTCCAGGACGGTTTTCATGAAAACGTCTCTGGACAGTCTAATTGATCCTAAAGGTTGGCTCGAGTGGAACGGTAATTTTGCTTTGAGTACTTTGTTTTACGCAGAGTTTCAGAACACGGGTCCGGGTGCTTCGACTTCGGGTCGGGTCACATGGCCTGGTTTTAGAGTTCTTAGTTCCGCAACAGAGGCTTCGAGATTTACCGTTGGTAGTTTCCTTGCCGGTAGCTCTTGGATTCCATCATACGTGCCTTTTACTTCTGGACTTTGAGAAATATTTTGAGTAATTCAATACTATATTAATTATATGATGCAAAAATGTTGTATATATACGACGCAATTGATTGGTCTATTTCAAAAATATGTTGTTTCCATATTGTTTCATGTATAATTATATTTTACTTTTGTCATCTGCTATGTAATTTCATTGTTCTTTGATAATACTGTATGCAATAAAATGATCATATATATGATTCTCGTTTTTATCCGTTATCGTATTTAGCAAAAACTTAACTATACATTGGGCCCTATGGACCCATAACTTTTATCTGTGGCCTTTAGGTCCTTTCGATAATGATAAATTTGGGCTTTAAAGCCCATTATATTTAATTATATGTATTGAGTGGCCCATAACAAGTCTCTCTACTGTTAGTTTCGGCCCAAAGAAGCAGAGGTGAGGACAGCGATCGCCTCGTCGTCGCTAGATCAGATCGTTCCTTGTAGTTACGGAGAGCGCCGGCGTTGATTTACGGCGGAGCTAGAGAGTTACTGATCTGGATTTGGGAAGAATTGGAGATGACGGAATCGAGTTTAGATATGCAGGAATCAGGTTGGGAGGAGCTTAGGAGGGAAGCTCGTAAAATCGAAGGCGATCTCGACGTTAAGCTCTCTTCTTACGCTAAACTCGGCGCCAGGTTTACTCAAGGCGGTTCGTTCTTCTCCGCTTGATCATGCCCTCTCTCTCTCTCTCTCTGTTTGTTTTTCTAGCTTTCCCTTGCTTGGTATGTTGTTGTGATATCTCACTCTAGGGTTTAGTAGTTTGTAATGTGATATATAGATCTAGGTGATAGTTTTCGATTTTTAATATCTTCACTGGATTGAATTGTGATCTATATCACTGTATATTTTGGTTCCACAATGCTTATTTTTGTGTGTTAATATTTACGTTTTGCATAAGCTATATAAGCTTTCAAGAATCACGTTGTTGTATCACATTATGTTATGGTTTGTACTTTTTGATGAACCCTTTCTTTACTAGTAGCTTTTTCTTTGTTGGTCTCAAGGGTATGTTGACACTGGCTCTCCGACTGTTGGATCGGGAAGATCATGGAAGTCTATGGAGATGGAGATCCAATCTCTGCTTGAGAAGTTGTTGGACATTAATGATTCCATGAGTAGATGTGCTGCGTCTGCTGCAGCCACAACATCGGTTACGCAAAAGCTTGCAAGACACAGGGATATACTTCATGAATATACCCAGGTTTACTTGCATATGTAGTAGTACAATGAAGTTATACGTGTTACAGGACCTATCTTTTTGTCTATTATGTAATTTCCATGAAAATTCATAGGAGTTTCGAAGGATAAAAGGAAATATAAACTCGATGAGAGAACATGCTGAGCTTCTAAGTTCTGTAAGGGATGACATAAGTGAATATAAGGTAAAGGAATCATATAGCCCTTTAGCTAAGAGAATTCGTCTTCTTAAGCTAGCGAATATACATTCTTCTAGGATCACCTTTTGAGTTCTGTCTTTGTTTCTGTAGGCTTCTGGTAGTATGTCACCGGGTGTGCAAGTCTTAAGGGAGAGAGCTTCAATCCATGGAAGTATATCCCATGTAAGTTACTTTTTTACAATCATGGCTTTAGGGCTCTGAATGTTATATTATGTTAATATACATTCTTATCTAGTCATGATGTTACTGATATCTCTAGATTCATTTGGCTGCAGATTGATGAAGTCATTGGTCAAGCGCAAGCGACAAGAGCTGTTCTTGGCTCTCAAAGATCTCTGTTTTCAGATGTTCAAGGGAAAGTAAAAAATCTCGGAGACAAATTCCCAGTGATTCGTGGCTTACTTGGTATCCTTATTCACCCTCTATATGATATTCTCAGCTAATCTCGTTAACCTTTGCTTATCCTTTAGTGACTGATCTTCTCAATTTATAGGCTCAATCAAAAGGAGACGGTCTCGGGACACACTTATCCTATCCGCTGTCATCGCTGCTTGTACTTTGTTTCTAATCATCTACTGGCTCTCTAAATAAACAGTATGTGCATACACCTAAACTATTATGCCTCAGCATCCTTATATCAATTTTTTCAAGTTTATTTGTATTTTTTCCATTTTGCTGAGTTATGTGTTTGTAGGATATCATATATTATTACAACATGAAACATAAAACAGCTTAATATTCAAAAGCACATTATTTCACAGCATCAAAGATCAAGCCATGTGACATCAACCAGGTACTTGTGTTTTTTTTTTCTTACCACGCTCAAATTCTTCAATGGTCACACGTACAATGTGGTCCAAATACACAATATTGCTCTGTTTTGTATTAGATATTTTTTGTTTTTTTTTGTCCTCTTGAACACAACACTTGTACGAAAAGGTAACCCAACTCATAAATAGATCATTTAGCTTACATTTACATCCCCTCAGGTTATAGTATCTAAAGGTCTCTCTCTTTAAATTTCGGTGGGGACACACTTCACTGATGATGATCCCAGTCCTTGTATTTATTTCATTGTCCTGCCTCTAGTTCAACAAGTGTAACTAAATATGTTCATACTCTGTTTATTGTGGTTAGACTTAGTCTAGCTTTGTCAAAACCAAACCGGTTTGATTTTTTTTTATGGTTTCTAACCCTAAAAAGAGAGTAATTTGGTAGATTTAGCTATGCTAGGATTATGTTGAATTTCAACCCTTCAAAAATTATGGTCAAAATTGTGGACCTATCAAAAAAGTAATTTCGAATGAATATGGTTATAGTTACACAAGATATACTAAGGTAGAAGATATAGTCTAAAGGAGGAAAGTGACTTGAGTTGCTTATACATAGGAATGCGTTTGTTAATACTAATTATAGTTTGAACATTGTTTTGTGGGGGGGGGGAGAGATTGTAATCTAGCTTTTGGCTGGACATGGGACTAAGATTCAGAAGCTTGTTTCAAAATTAAAGCTTGTTAGATACTACGTTTCCCAATGGGAGACCGTTTCTTACGAAATTAGGCCATTAAAACACTTAAAAAGATCAGAAGGGGTTCAGTTTCTCTTTTTGGTTAAAAGTGAACAAAATATCATAAAGTAGTAGTACTAATCAAAACATTGAACAATCACCTAAGAATATTCGACAACGCACGGATTAGGATGTGCAAACGAACCACACAAACTCATATAAAACAAATCAATTATGATTCAATGATTAAGTAATTATAACTAAAGCGCGAAGAACATAATTATAGTAATCGATTAGTGAAGTATTAAAAATAAAAAAATATATAGGGAATGATATATAAATTGGCATGTGGTTATGCCCTAAAGAAAGAAATGAGAGGAGAGAAAAGAGGGAACGTGGCAGAGAGAGAGAGAGAGAGAAAGCCTGCCTGGCGACATAAAGACAAAGAGACGGACCATAGGGTCGGAGCCGAGGATGCCCTGGACGGTCCATAAACATGCTATGCCTAATACTCTATATTTACATATAGACTCTAAACCCTATGTCCCTACCTACTCTTCCTACCTCTTCTTTTCTTTTTAACTTTTCTACTCGATTCAGTAATATTACTGTTTACATTTAAATCACATTTTTTATACATACACACACAAACTAGTGTAGCACAAAACTTATATACACACTCTTAGGTTCTATATATGTATAATAGGTCTTAGGGGTACGAACAATTTTAACCTTTTTCTTTTTGGTTTTAAGAACAATATTATTTTCTACTCAACTTTATAACTACTAAAATTCAAATATTACATAGGTATATATATATATATATAGTTCTCTTTTTATTTACTCACTTTAATTTTCAAGGTTAAATCCTATTGTAATTTTTGATTTTTCCAATATATAGTGTCGCTCTCTTTTTGATATCCGAGAATTCGTTACTTTTTAAATATACTGAGATTGCCAATTAATACAAGAGTAAAATAGAAAGTGGAATCTTACAAACCCTAATAAAAATAAACTAGATTTTATATCAGAATTTTTGTAGTTTAGCATAAAAAGAAGATAGAAAATAGAACTGGAGAAACCCTATAGTCTTCATATCTGATACCTTTTTGAAGCACAGAATAAGTAAATGCTTTATTCACACACATTTATGTATGTATATAGGAATGTGTGTATATAGTAAATTTTGTATATCTAATTTAAAATACTTCATTAATCTATATATCTTCATATTCTGCGCAATAGCCCATCCTAACTCGTCTCTGCCAAGTAGCAAGCATAGACACATTTTTTGTTTTAGTTTTATAATTAGTCAACTTCGATCCGTGCGGACATATCTAGAATAGTTCAAAATTTTAATGCAAGAAGTCTTTTCTCAAATTAAGTCTTTATTAAGCTTGTAATAAAAGTGAACTCTAGACATTAACCACACAAAATAAAAGAGCACACACATAATTAAAAAAATATCATTATAATTCAAAGACTTACATGTGTTATTAACATGCATTAGTATTTGACTATTAGTACATCGTGTGGTCATCTTGAGAATATATTTTTTAATTATTGTTGGTAATGTAGTTTATTATACATATATATATATATATACATGATGAGAAGGTGGGAGTGTGCATTATTGATGCAATTACTTTGTAATGTACTTTCTCATTAGATGCAATATAGCTTTTCTACGCCAATCAAAAGCAAAAGATAGGGAAATGTCAATGTCGCCTGTGAGATCAGTATACATATGCATGTTATTATAAGTACTATTTCTGCATTTTCATCGCCCAAATTGCGACAAAATTGTGGGCTAACCCTAAAAAAAATATATAACAAATTAACAACATTTCCCACTTTTTGTATTGTAGTATTTTTGCTATGAAATAATTTTTATACAAATTTGATAGTATATACAAAGTTATCGATTTTTTTTTAAAAAATAGTGATTATCATATACATTAATGTATTATCAAAATAACATTTCCAACTCTTATTTTTTGTCAACCAACAACATTTCCAACTCTTTGTATTAGTATATCTTCTTTGACATAATTTGGAAACAAGTTTGATAGTATATATATAGTTTATCAATATGAAAAATAGTGATTCTCGTATAAATTAATAGCTTTCTTGAATTTCAATGCTAAGAAAATACAATAATAATTAGATTATAGTAGAACTTATCGAAGCTAGTAGAAAGTTTTAACAACAAGTATAATTAATCTACTTTCGCTTTCACGGAAAGTCTAGACTTGGATGATTCCCAAATATTAAAATGAGAGGAGAAACCAATCATAGTATACTAATTGACTAAAAAAAAAGACTAATGATAACCAATCAACAAAATGGAGCATCGTGTTTCTCTCTACACACACATACAAACAAAAAAAACACTATAACATTGATTTAGAGACTAGACAGAACTCAAAATTACTATATTTAATAAATAAATTAAAAAAGAATTAAAAAAGAATTGTATAGAAAAACGAGAAATGTAAAGGCAGTGGTAATTAAGGAATGACAACAACTGATGAATGAAGCGACGCTTAATCACTCCCATGCACACGTCCCTTTCTTTCTTCTGCCGCCCTTTCTCTCTCTCTCTCTTGTTTCATTGGGAAGTGTGAATTCTATTACAAAAACCCCATTTTATTAATATTATTAATTATTTCACAAACTTACAAACACATTACACTACGTTACATGTGTACATACATTCACGTGCAAACCTAAAGTCTTTAAGCTAGTGCAGCTTCTTTAGGTTACGCCTGAGTCGTCCCTTGTTCATACTATACACTTTACTACTTGCGATTTTTGAATTGAGAATCTTGACGATTTGGTTTAATTTGTGGTTTATTGATCAAAGTCAAAAGCATTTTTCGAATAATGTGCAACAAATATTGTAGATGTTTTTGTCAAGTTATTAATTAGGTTCGTTTGTTTGTGTGTTGAGTTATTTTCTATTGAAAATTAGTATATGTTTCATCTTTTTGCATAATTATACAATTTTAAGCTTAGCGACTATACATTAACTATCTAAACCACCAAGTTAGCCTCCAACACATTCAATGAAGTGGGAGATAATCATTAGTTAGTCACTATATAAAAAAGTTATATTATATGGATATATAAATTTATATGGATATATAAATGAAAATTCGAATAATACTAGACCAAAAAATTAACATAGTGACATATTATTTTTTGTGATTACAAAATTCAACTTCATTTTAAAATTAGATTTGAACCTAATTAATTTGGAATAAAGTCTGTCTTTTTGCAATCACATCCTTAAACTGTTTTGTTATCAATCTTGTCTTCTCGCAAAACGATGATTTTCTAATTCTTCCAAGCTTGAGACCTTTATGGATAATCAACCAAATATTAAATATAGGATGTTCACAACTTTTGGATCAATAATAACTTTAATCACGCAATTAAGCGCTCTCACTAATAAAAAATCCCAGTTTAATTAGGGCACGGAAACAATTATTTTGCTCATTAAAAGGTATAAATGGTGGCGAAAAAAGTGTGATGCTATGTAATTCAACTACATTTTATCACCATTCACAAAACATTAAATTATTGCGGTGTAGATAAAATAAAATTGGTAGTTATGAAAGAGATATGCATCGGCGTCAACAATCATGTTTAGGGTTATACTTTTACCCCTAAAAAATGTGTAGTCGATTATGTATGTTTTTTTTTATAGCAACAATATGGTAAGAAAAAACTATGTCACTACTTCGTCGATGTTGATTGCCTCGATCGGCGGGAACTCACTCACAGTAGACGAGAATGCTCGTCCTGCCCTTGCCAACTTGTCCGCTTGTGTATTGTTGGCTCGTGGAATAGATTTGATTCTGAAGTCTGTGAAGAAATCCCGCTTGCACTCAAATTCTTCTAGCATTGTGGTGAATGCAGACCACTCTGTAGGGCTCTGCAATATTGCCAATAATGTCGTATTGTCCGTCTCGAACGTCTGACATGGAATATTTTGTGCTTGCATCACTTCCATATATCGTCCACGGTAGGGACTCAAACTCCGCATGTAATGGAGATAAATTCCTCCGACTACACCGCACTCCTAATAGATGACGTGACCCGTCTCCATTTAAACAAATTCATCTTATCCCTCCAAATGTTTCTGTGTTTTTCCAGGATCCATCAACCTTGCACACTAATCCCGAGCTAAAGTCATGCGTCTCCTCTGCGAGGCTAAAACTGAAATTTTCAGTTTGGAAAAAGTGAAATTTTCATAAGAAACTGTAACGGCTTTTATTTTTTAGAAAACTTAATGGCTGAAAATAATTTAGTCGTAAATAAATGTTTATTTCTTAAAGTAATGAAATTGCAACCTAAAATTGAATTTTACATAACATAGGACTTCTCAATATTAATATAAACCCCATCGGTGAGGTTTTTAATAGGGTACTTTGTATAGGTAATCTATACACTAAATAATAAATATCAAATAAATTATTAGGATACGACCTAAATGCTAGAGTTATAGAGCCTTTGTTGTTTTGTTTTTTACCTTCTATAACATTAATATCTCATTTCCCCTTCTCACTCCTCACACCTTTTTTTCTCTCTCTCTCTAAATCTGCCCTTTGTGGTATATAATAAACAACAAACCCAAGAATCAAGAAGATCAAATGATGGTGGGGTTATTTATTTTCTCCTTATCAAGAATCCTCTGATCAGTCAAAATACCCCATCAAGGCATCAATCATATCAAAATCAAATCAAATCAATTCCTCCCCAAAAAAAAAACAAGATCATCTTCACACTTTCAAATAAATAAAAAAAAAATTAAACATGTCTATGTCTTCTATGTCTTCACCTTCCTCAGCTGTTTTTTCACCAGAACACATCTCTCCTTCAGAACATCTCTGCTATGTTCAATGCGACTTTTGCAAAACTATTCTTGCGGTTATTTCATAATACATATATATACCCTAATCTCTTCTTGATATATATTTTCATAATATATATAATTTAAAGAGTATTTGTTTTTTCTCAGTATATATATTTATCTTGTATGTTGAATATAGGTAAGTGTTCCATACACAAGCTTGTTCAAGACAGTAACAGTGAGATGTGGTTGTTGTACAAATCTTCTCTCAGTGAACATGAGATCTCTTGTTCTTCCTCCTACTTCTAACCAGCTTCAGCTTGGTCCTCAATCTTACTTCAACCCTCAGAATATTCTGGTAAATTAATAATATTTCTTTAATTATATATATATATATATATATATATATAGGGTTTCTATATATATATATATAGTAGTTTTTTTATGCCTTAAATGATATATGTATGAAATGGTATTGAAGGAGGAGTTGAGAGATACACCATCAAACATGAACATGATGATGATGAATCAACATGCTAATATGAATGACATGCCATCTTTCATGGATCTTCATCAACAACATGACATTCCTAAAGCACCACCCGTTAATCGCCGTAAGTTACTATTTTTTTAGCTTATTCGTTAACCATATAACTATAAATTTGGTTTGTGATGATGATGAATACTAGTACTAATTAAGACATGCATAGCTAAACTTATATATATATATTTAACCTTAGCTAGATCTTGTCTGAATACGCAACAATACAAATAAAGGCATTAAATGAGACTTAAATAGATATTGTTATAGATTTTATACATTCATTGATTAATGATGACATTAGGTAAATATATTAGACATGGTTCATGGGATCCCCCGGAAATCTAGAGAGAAAAGAATATATGTAAGATTTGTTAGAAGATAGGTTTTTGTCATTCAAAAAAAAATGATGAAGTGATGATGATGATGATGGGGTTAGAGAGAGAGAGAGAGAAGACAATGTAAAAGTAGGTTTTAAATGAGAGGGTTTTGTCTCTTTCTGTCTGAGTATTTGTTTTTTAAAATCGGTTTTTGTCTTTGCCGTTGAATTTGGGCATTGCCAGCTCCAGAGAAAAGACAGAGAGTCCCATCCGCTTACAACCGATTCATCAAGTAAGTTTAATTTTGAGATCAATCTTTATTCATATATACAATATATACAATATATATATATATATATATATATGAACTATACTCAAATACGTATATATATAAACATTCTCTAGCTAGGGATAACATTAATTAATATATAATAATTGATTGTCACGTCTATCTTGTAGGGAGGAGATCCAACGTATCAAAGCTAGTAATCCTGATATTAGCCACAGAGAAGCCTTTAGTGCTGCTGCCAAGAATGTAAGAAACCCTTTTTTTTACATCCCAAAACTACAAACCTTTATTATCCAATGGTTAAATCCATACAAATATACACCAAGATATATCATAAATGCATATATATATATATAAATAATTAGGTAAGGCTAGTTTTCATTTCTAGGGTTTTTACTATTGTTTCATCTAGCTACTATAGACATTAAGCAATGGATATAATTAACATGATAAAAACTAGGGTTTAGTTTCTCAATGTCAACAAACTTGCATGTATATATCATGTGTGTATAGATATATATATGTAAGGTTTTTAGAGAGGAAAAAAAACATAAAGCTGAGATAAGGAGTAAAGAGTTTTTGTCCGTTTTATAACACAAGTTGATATATGTGTGTCTTTGTATGTATGCTGTTTATGGTGGTAATGGTAGTGGGCCCACTTCCCCCACATACATTTCGGGCTCGTGCCAGACAATCAACCCGTGAAGAAAACCAACATGCCTCAACAGGTTAACCCTAATCTGTCGTCATGCCTTACATCTTTTAATATATAAATAATAATATTTCAAAATATCTTTATAAATAATATCATTTGATTTTTTTTATCATATCTTAAAATGGTGTGCATATATATATATATATATATATAGGAGGGAGAGGATAACATGGTGATTAAAGAAGGGTTCTATGCTCCTGCGTCTAACGTTGGTTTAACGACTCCTTATTAGTGTTTTAAGAAATTTGAAATCGAGTTCTGTTAGCTTTTAATTATGATGTTTAAAACTTTGGGTTTTATTTTTGCTTTCTTGAACTTATTTATTATGTATGCATGTTTCTTTCTTCCGTTGTTGTTGTAATCAAAATCTTGCTAATGAATTGAGTTTATTATTATGTTAGTTTTTGATTTGTATTTGACTAACTTTTTCAAAAATGTTTAAAGTTAAACTGTAACGGCACACAATGACGGGGAGTTTTAACGTTAAAGTTGAACTAATATGTATGGTTTGACTTTGGCGATCCAATGGATTTCCATTTTTTTATTCAGTGGGTCTATTTTATAATTAGCCCATTAAGACTTATATGGGCCTGAATTTGTCAAATAGTGAACAAAGGTAAGACCTTCCCCGAGAGCCTCTAAATGAAAGAGAGACACTGAAGTAAGGGAAAGAGCACAAACACTATAGACTAGAGACTGTGACTCCAATTACTATGTCATTTTTTTCACAAATCATTTAATTTATTCTTTTTTTTTATTAACTAGATTGGTCGTCAAATTCTGAATAATATGATTTTTAAAGAACAGTTATATATATGAAGGGTCAAAATGTAGGAGAAACACTCACAAGATACATTAAAATATATATTTCATAAAAGTTCAAGCATATATATTACATCAAACCCACACAATATAAAAGAACAAACGTTGGAGATTTGTCTTTTTTCTCACAAAATAACAATAGACAACAATATTGACTAATATAACAAATCAAACCAAAAGAGGTTTATTTTCTTACAAATTTTTAAATATTCAAGCACATTGGTAACCATAAGGAAGTTTCTTGCCACAATAGTTCAACAGCAAGCTAAGATCATCAGGGACATTGAGATTAATCCCCAATACATTGGCTTTAAGAGCGGTGCAAAGACAAACCGCGGCTTCAAGATTAGCAAGACCCTTAATAAGTGCACAACAAGGAGTCTTTGGTGGTGAACCAACAACAACGTTGACTAAACCCAATAAGTTAGCACAAACACCTAGCTTAAGTGTGTTTATAGGACAAGTTGGTTTAACCGGCGGGTCCTTCTTTGGTGACTTTGGTGGTTTAGGAGTAGTTGGTGGACATTTTGTGGAAGTCACAAATGTGAAGAAAAGAAGATTAAGTGTGATAAGAAGAGTTGTTATTACAAGTGCCTTAGGAGCCATTAGGAATGTTTTTTTGGGATGAATGTTTTTTGGAATGAATGTTAAGGAGAGGTAGGATATGGTTTATATATATAGAATAAGTTTAAGTGACAATAGTAATAGAAATATACAAATATATAAAGTAATAAAAAAATGTGATGTGAATGATTGTGTAGAAACAGAATTATACAGCTAAGTTGATTTTGCAACTTGGGGAGAGTGGAATTGATTTAGATTGAATTTTATAAATTTTATTTCTATCATAAAAAAGGAAAAGACAAGGCTTTTGGTTTTGTTTGTTTGTTAATGTAATTATGAAAGGGTTCCACAAGCTTTGTTACGACATCGTTGTGCCAGAGTGTACCTCTATGTGTGGGTATGTATCAGTTTCAGCATCAACATGCCTTATTGATAAGATACATATTTATTATACATTGCATTACAAGTGTTACCAGAGGCATAAACCGGTTTAGCTTATCCGGTTCAGACACTTTGTAAACAGGCTTAGGTTCAAAAGCAATGTACCAATTCTTTTTACAAGCCTGTGACTCTACTTTCATCTTCCACAAGCCTTATACATCTTTCAAATCCCAACAACACTAAAACACATGACAATTTCTTATCCTAACCACACAAAAATGCTACCATGGAACAACTTGTAAGTTTTTCTTAAAGCTTTGGTATTTCTGCTAGATCATCAAACTCCATAAAGTCTTAAAGATGTTTTGATGAATGAGTAAGCTAACGCGCCGGTAAAAATGTAACTATCAACTCTGTCCAATATTCCACCTGCACCATTGTAAGATAGATTAGAATAAGAGCCATGAAGGACAAGACTCGGGTTAAGGGCGAATTACCGTGGCCAGGGATAAGCGAACCAGAGTCTTTGACACCGGCATCACGCTTGATCATTGATTCGGTAAGATCACCAAATACTGACCCGAAGAAGTTAAGAAACGCAAACGCTATTGTGCTGAACAAACAACAATTCAGAAACAGAGATAAACCGAGTTTCGATAGAACAATAATCTAAGTTACCTGAACAGTGATTGAGGCCAACTTAGAGATTTAGAGAGTAGAATAGTAATGGCTATACAACCAACAAGTCCTGCAATAGTGCCTTCCCATGTCTTTTTAGGACTAATGCTAGTAAGAGGTGTCCTACCGAAAGCCTACATTACACTTTCTTATTGTCAAAACCAACTTCAACAAGTACTTATAGTTATAAGCTTCTAAGTGAATCGGTTACCTTGCCACCGATAAAAGCAAATGTGTCTGTTGCAATTACACCGCTGAATGATATCAACGTAGCCACAAGCCCGACTGTCCATTGAGCTTGACCACCAAGAAGAACCGGCCATGTCCTGCCGATTCCTATAAATTAGAAAGAACAAAACAAAACTGGTCAAAGAGACATGTAAAGGAAGAAAAAGGCAAAAGCTTTCCTTTGAGATGTAAAGTTAGGAGAAGAGACAGAGGAGCTTGCCAGTGTTAAGAGCGGGAGCAGCTAAACCACAACGAAGCTTAACCCAAAAGCAAGGGAGATAACCACAGTAAAACAACCCAAACATTGTACTACTCAGCTGAGAAAAACGCGGGTTTCCTCTCTGCACTAACAATGCCATTGCGACAACAAATGCCGCGGATGTCACCGATATATCAATGTTACCATAGTACCTAGAATGATGGGTATGTATCCATTTTTGAATTCTGCTTCAAGGGTAATCAAGAAAATAGTGTACTACTTAACTTAAACTTACAATGTAAGTATGGGCATAAGGGCGCATATAACCGAGCAAACACGAGATACATATCGTGGAGGAGGTGTCATTCCTTTAGCTATGCCTCTACTTCTAACAAGCTCGAAATATTCGCGAGAGCCGATGAAAACAGAAGCTGCTAAGGCTAGAGTGAAAACCCATCCTCCAGCTAACACAACACATCCAACAGGTAAGCCAATGCCAATACCAAAGATGATTCTTTTCTTAAGCTGACTTGTCTTCTTCTTCTCATGCTTATCTTCTACACTCTGCAAATCATTGATTCTATCAACACCCTAGAAGAAGGAAAAGATGGCTAATTTGAGAAAACCAGTGAGAAGTGATTCTAACACAACGACCAATCCCTAAAACAGAATCAACAATTTATCAATTCGGCTTAAAAATTGAGTCTTTCTAAGCATAAAGTAGTGACCTTTGAGTAGTCATCATCACCAAGCTTGTCTGATTCAGCTCGAGCAACAATCCGACCAAAGCGAAAACGAAACAATGGTTTGGTTTTGGCATAGTGGAGGAGACGTAGGCTTGAATGGTCGGAGAAAGGTTTGAAATTTAGGGTTTTTCTAGTGGAAATAAGACAAGGGCATAGACAGGGAAGAGAGGTCGATAAAACAGGTACAGTCTTATTATTATTATCATACCTACATACTTGAACCAGAGACGACGCCATTGCTTTCTCCATAACACACACACATAAAAAAAAAAAAAGATAATCACCGAATAAAACTAAAAGTGGTATAAAAACAATTGTTATATTATTGTTATGAAAAAGAATAGTATGGGTGATTTTACTAACGTGTTATTATGTTTTTCAATCAAAGAAGGTGTTTTATAAGTCGGTTTCAATCGGGTAATGGGCTGGGCCTTTAGTGGATAATTACATATTATCATAACACTCCCCTAATTATCCATAACCGATAGATTATATATCGCCTCGTTAAAACCTTTATCACGGAAAACCCGATAGGGATAAAACCGTAATAAGGAAAAAGAGTACGAACATAATCTCCCCCCGAAAATTTCAACTATATCATTCATTTTAAAGATCTCGTAAATGACGCATTCCGATGCCGTGAATATGTTTTCTAAACATCGTAGTGGGAAGCGCCTTTGTAAACACGTCCGTCGCGTTTTCGCTTGAACGAATATATCGAATGTTGACTTCTTGGTTCTTCTCAAGTTCTCGAGTATAAGATATGAACCTCGCGGGATATGTTTAGTTCTGTCACTTTTGATATATCCTTCCTTGATTTGAGCAACACATGCAGCGTTGTCTTCAAAAAGTAGTGTTGGCTCTTTGTCAACGATTAACCCGCTTGCTTCTTGTATATGTTTAGACATGACTCGTAGCCATACACATTCTCTGCAAGCTTCATGAAGCGCGATGATCTCTGCATAATTTGACGAAGTGGCAACTAACGTCTGCTTTTGAGAACGCCATGAGATCGCAGTTCCACCCATTGTGAAAACATATCCGGTTTGCGATCGAGCTTTATGCGGATCTGATAAGTATCCGGCATCTGCGAAACCAACTAAACGAAAACCAGAGTTTTTAGGATAATATAGTCCTAAATCAATTGTACCTTTGGAGGTAACGGAATATATGTTTTATTCCGTTCCAGTGTCTGCGAGTAGGAGATGAGTTGTATCTTGCAAGCAGATTAGTAGCAAATGCTATATCTGGCCTTGTGCAATTCGCAAGATACATTAATGCGCCTATAGCACTCATATAAGGTACTTCAGGACCTAACACTTCATCGCTATCTTCACAAGGTCGAAATGGATCTTTATCAATATCAAGTGACCTTTTTTCCATTAGAGTACTCAAAGGAGTTGATTTATCCATGTTAAACCGATTTAAAACTCTTTGAGTATAATTTGATTGATGCACAAATATTCCATCTCGGAGATGCTCTATCTGGAGCCCAAGACAAAACTTGGTTTGTCCGAGATCTTTCATTTCAAACTCATTCTTCATATGAGTTCGTGCATCATCAATATCCTTTCGAGTCCCAATCATGTTTAGGTCATCAACATAAACAACAATGATCACAAATCCATTCTGGGATTTCTTAATAAAGACGCAAGGACATATTTCATTATTTGCATAACCCTTATTTAATAGAAAATCGTTTAAACGATTATACCACATGCGTCCGGATTGTTTTAATCCGTAAAGTGATCTTTGTAATTTGACCGAACATAATTCACTTGATATATCATTCATCTTTGATCCTTCAGGGATCTTTAATCCTTCTGGGATTTTCATATATATATATCATTTTCCGTGATCCATATAGATATGCAGTCACAACATCCATAAGGTACATCTCCAAATTCTTGGATGTCGTTAGGCTCATTAAGTACCTGAATGTGATTGCATCCATAACCGGGGAATAAGTTTCTTCATAATCAATTCCCGGTCTCTGAGAAAAACCTTGTGCCACAAGGCGAGCTTTATATCTCGTTATTTCATTTTTCTCATTTCTTTTCCGCACAAAGACCCATTTACATCCAACTGACACTACATCTTCTGGTGTAATGACAATGGGTCCGAAAACATCTCTTTTATTGAGAGATATCAACTCTGTTTTCATGGCAATTTGCCATTTTTCCCAATCATGCCTTTTCTGACATTCAGATACAGACTTTGGATCTAAGTCATCATTTTCATCATCTATTTCTTTGCATACGTAAAATGAGAATATCACATCATCATCGTCAATTTCATTTCTAAGCCACATTTTTCCATTATGGGCATAATTAATAGAAATCTCATAATTTTCTGTGTTACATTTGTCTTCAGGACATTCCTCATTTTCTTTCTGTTCCGGAACATTTTCATATATGTCTTCGGGACATTTTTCGTTGTTTGGTTCTTCTGGAACCTTTTCATATATTTCTACCTCTTTCTTTTTCTTTCGAGGATTTTTATCCTTAGATCCAATAGGCCTCCCCTTTTCAATTGAACCTTGGGTTCATTTATTTTACTCCCATCATTATTCTCTTTAGGAATATCTATTCTTGATGGGACATTTGCTGCGGGTATATATGATTTTGTTACTTTCCGCGTATCCGTAAACGCATCTGGAATTTGATTTGCCATATTTTGTAGATGAACTATTCTTTGAACTTCAAGTTCACGTTGTTTAGTAGGGGGATCCAAATGTAATAATGTAGATGTATACCATGTAACATCTTTCGGAATTTTCTCGAATTCCTCCCCCCAAAGCCGGAAATTCATCCTCATTAAAATGACAATCGGCAAACCGTGCCGTAAACATATCACCGGTTTTCGGTTCCAAATACCGAATTATACTTGGTGATGTATATCCCACATATATACCCAATCTTCTTTGTGGTCCCATCTTTGTTCTTTGCGGTGGGGCTATGGGTACATACACCGCACATCCGAATACACGGAGATGGGAAATATTCGGCTTCTGGCCAGATGTTAATTCCAACGGGGAAAATACATGATAGGCACTTGGTCGTATTTGTACCAGTCCGCCGCATGCAAGACAAAGATATCCCCAAACCGAGATTGGGAGTTGTGTTCTCAATATTAACGGTCTTGCAATCGATTGCAACCGTTTTATTAAAGACTCAACCATGCCATTTTGTGTATGAACGTGGGGAACCGGATGCTCAACATCGATCCCCAATGACATACAATACTCATTAAATACTTGTGAAGTAAATTCACCGCATTATCTAGCCTTACTTTCTTTATGGCATAATGCGGGAATCGAGCCCTTAACTTTATTATTTGGGCAATAAACTTTGCGAAAGCCGTATTTCGTGTTGTCAATAGACACACATGTGACCATCTACTGGATGCGTCAATTAATACCATGAAATATTGAAACGGCCCGCACGGTGGATGTATAGGTCCACATATATCACCATGTATTCTTTCCAAAAAATCAGGTGATTCATTCCCAACTTTTGTTACTGATGGCCGAGTTATCAATTTTCCTTGAGAACATGCAATACATGAAAACTCGTTCGATTGAAAAATCTTCTGGTTATTCAATGAATGGCCACTAGAGTTTTCTACAATCTTTCGCATCATCACTGAACCAGGATGACCGAGTCTTTCATGCCACACTTTAAATGTACTAGTAAACTTCGGGTTTACTATGACATATGTTTCAATTTTGTTTATTGTTGTGGCATATAAACCTGAGGATAACATTGGTAACTCTTCCAATATATATTTATCCTCTGATGTAATGCAAAGATATTCAGTGCCATTTTTACTCACTGTTTTTACATGATATCCGCTCTCTCGGATATCTCTGAAACTTAACAAGTTTCTTTTAGATTTAGGGGAATATAACACATTATTTAATTCAAATTGTGTCCCCTTTGGCATTGAAAAACTAGCTCTTCCAGAGCCTATAATTATCTTTGCATTTCCCGATATAGTACTCACGCTTCGGCGGAACTCGTTAACTTGAGATCGGAAAAATACTTTCTATCTTTGAGGATTGTATGCGTTGTCGCACTATCTGCTAAACAGATATCCCCATCTTTGATCTCAAGCTTAGACATTTTCTGAATAATCATAAAACATGTATTAACACATCAAAACGATTTTTATATTACAAAAATATGTTACAGAAGTTACTTTACTGCAAACTTTATTTTATATTACACAGAAAAACTATTTAGTATATTACAAAACATAGTTATTAAAACGAACTATCATGTCTTTTATTTCTTAGTCTATATCTTCCATTGATACTCCTGGATCAAGGAAATCTGCAACGTCCAGATGAGTATCTTCATCTAAGCCACGAAAACTAGGTTCGACTTCATCATGGACAAAATTCGTTTCAACTCCTTTCCCTTTTTGTTTCGAGATTCTTGAAACAGTATTGACTGTGTGCCTTGGCGTACGATGTGTACGCGACCAATGGCCTTTCCCACCACATCTGTAACAAGAATCTTCACCTTGTCTTTTCACCGTACGACCACCATTATCTTCTGGATAATTCTTAATTTGTTTCCCCGAATCACGATTATAATATCCTATGACTTGTCTTCCTCTTTGTCCTCTTCCTCGTCCATAACCACGACCACGGTCTCGACCGCGACCACGTCCTCGCAAATTGGTGTAACTGGATGATGCCACATTCACTTCAGGGAATGGAGCTGATCCAGTTGGACGAGTTTGATGGTTCACCATCATTAGCTCATTGTTTTGTTCAGCAACTAAGAGGACTTGCATCAACCGCGAATACTTCGTGTATCCGCTTGCTCGATATTGTTGTTGCGGGGGAGGACATTTACGGGATGAAATGTTTGGAGCGTTTTTTCGATCATATCGTAATCCCTTACCTTTTCTCCGCACAACTTCATTCTCGGAAGTTATTCCAAACAAGGCGAGTTATAATCTCCAACACTTTTATAATCTTGAAATCGGAGATTTAGCCATTCATGTTTGGCTTTTGGTAAGATCACATATTTCGGTGATCAAATCTATCCTTCGGTGATTCCCGAGATCTGCGGGATCTTCTTGGGTAATATATTCATTTTTTAGATCATCATGAATATGGTGGCGTAAAAACATCATGGCTTTAGCCTTTTTCTCATCAGGAGTTGTTTCTAACTTATCAATCGCACTGATAAGTTCTTTTCCTTTCAAATGTATTTTTGCATCTACAGCCCATGTCATATAATTTCTTCCGGAAACATCAAGGGCAGTAATTGCAAGTTTTTTCCAAATTTGACATGATGACTATAAAGAAAATAATAATCTGTTAGAAAAGATTATTTAAATTTTTCCATAATTTCTTTTATAATTTTATTAGCCTTTTGGCAAAAATCTTTAAGTTTAAAATTTGGCAGAGTTTCTCTTAGATTTATTTACTTTTAAATTTTGCCGAGTTTTATTTTTAAGATGCAAAATTCTCGCATAGTTTTTAAACATAATTTTTGGATTATATTAACGATTTAAGCATAATAATATATAATAAATTTCGTAGCCAGTTCGTTCGCAAGATAAGACGCCATAGTAGAATAAATAACGAAAGCATAATAAATTCAGGAGGCAGAGCCTTCCATGTTCAAAGCGGCATAACACGCCATAGAGAATAAATAACGAAAGCATAATAAATTTAGCCTTCCATGTTAGAATAACGCCATATGTAGAATAAATAACGAAACGAAAGATAATAAATTTAGAATATAGCGAAGATAAAGACGCCATAATAAATGAATAACAAAATATAATTATATAAAATAATTAATTTAGTATACTTTCAAATTATTAATTTACTATACCTTTTACTATACCTTCAAGTATAACCGGATGAACGGTAGAAAGTCTACGATAACGTGGTATAAAAACAATTGTTATATTATTGTTTGTGAGTGCGAGTTGTATGGGTGATTTTACTAATAGAGGAATAAGTAAAAGAGGAAATTTATAACGTGTTATTATGTTTTTCAATCAAAGAAGCGCGCTTTATATAGGGTACATATGTCGGTCATAAGTCGGTTTTAGCTTGGACTAATGGGCCTTGGGCCTTTAGTGGATAATTATATATTATCATAACAAAAAGTCTAAAATCAAATGAAACAAAAATAGATTCTTTATGAAACACACAATTTCTAAACATGATGATGTCGAAATCTGTGTGTGTGTGAGAGAGAGAGAGATTCTTTCGGCGAGATTTGTATTGTAGCAACTAGCAAGTTGTAGAGGTTGGCCTAACCTTCTGAATCAGCTAGAGTTTTTGGATTAATTACACTTTGTGAACAATAAATCCAGGTGATTAGACTTATGAAAAAAAAAAAATCCAAGTGATTAGACCATGATCAACGCAGTCTTTTAAGAGGGGTTTTAGTTGCTGGGGACCACAAAAATGATAAGAGTTGGCTTAACCAGATCCTAAATAAGGATCCATCCTTTGCACTGTTTGCGGCGGTGGCGGCCCGCGAATGGTTCATCTTTATTTTTTTTTTATTTTTTTTTAATAAAAAAGAAAAAGTAAATAAAAAATAAAAAAAAATGCCTAGGAAAACTATATAAAAGATTTTGCATTGCACATGCTCTTAGCCCAAACAAAAACAAAAACAAAAACAAAAACAAAAGAGTCATATTTTTTAACTTGTAAACACTAAACCCTAGTGATTAACCCCAAAATAAAAACAAAAGAGTCATATTTTAAAGCTTGTAACACACTAAATCATAGTGATTAGCCACCAAACTTTGTGTTAAGGCTAGTTGAACATTTTGTTGATAGTGGTGATTATGAACATTTTAGTCATTGGTTTTGATTTCCACTCATAAGTAATGAATAATTATAGATTGGTTGCATCTCTTAAACCCAAAGACCAAATTTGAATTCTAAAGTGAAAGTGATGTAGAAACTAAGAGTTGACTTTTTCTCTTTTATATTTGACTTTTTTTTTACTTCTAATAATAATCGAAAGAGATATAGATGAAGTGAGCACTCTTTAGTTTTACAGCTTTTAAAAGTATACCTAAATTTCCAAAGAAACCAAGAGTTGATATAAAATATAACATAATTGGATTACCTAAATAAAGTGAAAAACTTTATAAAAAAAATTGTCACAATTATTTGTATTCACTAATGAAAAATTCAATGCATTCTGATTTAGGCCAACACGACGTGAGGCTAGTAGTGAAAGACATGGCGTTAGAACATGTAAAAGTAGCCTCCTTTTGCATTTAAAAAATAATAAAAACATCAAATTTAATTACCGAGTTTGATGATATCAACCAAAAGAAAGAATAAATAACAAAAAGAACCGAAAACATTTTAAACTTTTTGAACAGCACTAATCACACGCAAAGTCTATTGTTACCTTTTTCACCAAACACCAAAGAGGTTTCATCATCATCTTCTTCTTCTTCTTCGTTTGTTGCAGGAAGCTGATTAAGATCTATCATCCTCTGTTTCACTCTTACTTCTTCTTCAATAATTTGATTTACAGAAAATCCTCTTCCGTGAGATCTCTTATGACCACCAAGTGCTTGTCCTGAACTAAAAACTCTATAACATATGGGACATTGATGAATTCTCTTCTCCTCCATGATGACTCCATTAACATACTCTGTTTTCATCTTCTTCGTCGTTGTTGTTGTGAAAGTCTTGTTCTTTTTGTGGCTTGATCTGTGCCCACCTAATGCTTGGTATGATTTAAACACTTTATCACAAGTCTCGCACTTGAATCTATCTCTTCTTCCTCCTCCTCCTCCTCCTCTGTTCTTACTCGATTTTTGTTCTTCTGTCTCATCTTCTTCTTCTTGCTTTGTCTTCTTCTTGCTGTTATGTTGCATCCATTTGTCTCTAGAGAGCATAATGAGACAAAAGGCGAGATCTTCCTCTGTCGTTGTATCAGAAGCTGAGCTATGATGCTCTGTTTCTGTCACTGTGTCACCGAGTTGACTCGTTTTTAGCTTCTTAACGTGTAAATCGAACGATCCTAGCTTACGAGTTCTCTTGGATCGTTTCCCGGTTGGGTTAATTCTCAGTGACTCTGTTTCGCTTTCACTATCAGATGATGAAGAAGAAGAAGAAGGATCTGACTCGTTGAGTTGACTCGGAAGCTTCTCTTCTTCTTCTTCAAGAGCTAATTCATAAGAGTCACGTTTTGAAGAAGAAGAAGAAGAAGAAAAATTAAGCATGTGAGATCTCATGTGACCATCTAAAGCTTTTCCATTGTTGAAGTTCTTTAAGCAAAATTTACACTTGTATCTCTCCATCTTCAAAAAACAGCTTACAGAAGAGAGAGAGAGAGAGAGAGTTTTTGTGGTGTTATCTCTCTAGAAAGAGTAGAAAAGAAGAAGAAGTAGAGAAGCTACAAAAGCAGAGTAGGTGACAAAATCATTCTTCTTCTTCATCCAACGAACTTAAGAAGAAGACAAAGAGAAAATAAAAATTAAACTTTAATTTATATTATTTTTTAACTTCCCCTTCTTCTTTCACTCCTAAATTTATAATTTTTTAATTAGACTTGATCTTGAAACTGAAACATAGGAAGAGTAAAAGTTTGTTATTTTTGAATAATCTAATTAAAGGCGTTTACCATAAAAGGGTGGAGAAAGGACAATGTAACAGGCGAGATTTGCCCGTTTCTGCTTACAATTTTTTTATAAATTATCCTTTGAACTTCCCAAAATACCCTTCTAAACTATTCGATTAAAAATAGTAAATTTTCTATTTTGGGCACACCTAAATACATTCAGAACACGGCTTAGTTATCTATTTTCGGCCTAACTTTAAGTTCAATGCGCCAAAAACAATTAATTAACTTTAGCGTCCAGTAAGGGTATATTCGGTATTTTCAGAGCCAGAACAAAGCGTTGTCCAAAAATGAAGGGAAGTGTGTGAACTTTATCTCTCTAATATACACATAAACATTAAATAAAAACAAAATTGAGAATCTGCTTGCCTTGTCCTTTTTATGAGTTTCGACAAATGTCAGTGACTATAGCTCTTAAGCAAGTTTAATTACCGACTTAATCTAGTAGAGCATAAACATAGTTTAATTCCATTAGTAACTAATAACCCGAATAAAAGTGATCACGAATGCCAAATATTGTGAAAATGTTAGGATTACTCTCCTTTGATTTTGGATCTTCCAAGTTAGGAAATAATGATTAAAAGTCAACAGTCCATAATTACCGTTTAACGATAACACTTCCACACGTTATTGTTCGACGAAAAATAAATACTAATAAACGAGATTTTACCCCATTAAATCTAATATCTTATTATAGTACTTAAGATGTCAAAACAAATTAGGAGCAAACAATGTATTTGAATTTATGTGAAACGAACTCAGTTTAAATGTAATCAAAAAGGTTGTTGTTAAGTGATTTTGTAACCGAATATTAAACAAAACGAAAACGCAAATTAAGAGTTTTAAAAGATTAATAAAAAGCTAAACAATCAGGTTAAGATGTTTTAAAGGGTGATTAAATTTTCAGATTTCAAATTGTCTTTTACAAAAATAACTTCAAGGTTTTGAAAACGATTTTAGATCAATCCACTCTCGTGGCAATGATTATTTTCTCAACAATTAAACTAAAACAATATCTTGGATAGTTTAATCGTCGAGAAACTTTAAGAACAAATCAATTTTAACCACTAAGCTTATTAACACAGATCTCTCGGTTAAGCTAGGCTTAGTTCTAAGGTAATTGTTCAGGAACCTTTATAATCTCTCGATTCATAAAGTTTTCTAAGATCAGTAATCGAATGGCCAACTCGATTAAGGCTTTAAGTTTGTTAACAAAGACAAAAGTTTTATGATCTATTAAGTTCTAGACAATTTTCAATCCTAGATTCAATCAACCCCTTTTTCCCTAACCCAATTGTCTATTTGAAACTACTCACTAAGCATGTTGAAATTCAAAGCAATTAGATTCAAACAAAACATAAACATAAACAAAGACAAGAGAATAAGGGTTCGAGAAAATCTTATTGATGATGAAGATTACAAAGGTGGCCAAGAAGCAAACACCAAGAAATCTCCTAAGTCAAAAGCAAAGAAAAACAAAACAACGAACAAAAAACTAAAAAGATAGAATGTCAAAAACAAAAAGCAAAAACCTAATATATGTTTAAACCAAATAAAATAAAGAAAAATCAATTTGGTTTAGGAATTAGTTTTCCTTTTTACAAACAAAACCGAATTTCCTTAATTTTTCGCAGCCTGTACCGGTCAAGTGAAACCGGTACAGACTGGTCGATATGCCCTGATCGGTAGCCTTGCTTCAGCTTCGTTTCTTCTGTATCGGCCAGGCCAAGCCGATACAACATACCGATATCGATCCTCAGGTCGATACCCATCAGTCAGTACAAGTGCTTTTTCTTCTTTTCCTCTGTACCGGCCACTCCAAACCGATACAGCATGTCGATATGATGTCTTCAGGTTCTCTTTTAGCTTGTATCGACCATGTGTGACCGGTACGACAGGTCGATACAAGTCTCGGCAAAGTGATTCTCCTATATCGGCCACAGCAAACCGCTGCAACAAGCCGGTACAACTGCTTCCGCTTCCTTTTTGCTTGAATTCTTCGTCTTTTGCCGTTTTAACGCCCTGAAACCTGAAATACACGAAACAACCCAAAATGCAACCTATATGATACTAAATGCAGCCTAAATGAGTTAATTCTAATGCATAAAATAAGGTAAAATATGTAAATATGCAAGTTATCAACTACTAACTAACTAAAGCCTATTTATATAAACTTAAATCAACGAATACAATAGATGTTAGCTTAATTGTTTCTTTTTGTCAAAGTATATGCGTACTACTAGTAAGTAACCTACAAATTAATACTATGAATGAAACAATATTGTTAAACCACAAAATGCATTTAACCTTGGACCCACTCAAATTTGATGCCTTTGGTTTAAATACGAAACCTAACCATCTAACTTTTCTTTCTCGTAACAATGTATTAAAAGTGATCAAACTTACACAACGATCATGTGATCCTTTTCAATTCACTGATCATATCATTCCTATATAAGTGCAAAAGTTTGTACATATAGGAGTTTATGTCTACTTTAACAACATGGATGCATGATGAATCACAAATCTTAAAACGAACTAATTAAAATGTTTAACATTTTGTAAATTACAAAAATAAATGAACTTAGATGCCATACATATCAAGATAAGTTAGCAAAACTAATTAGTATCATCCTAAGCTTAGAAATCTCTTATCGAGTTGTATTTGGAACGTGATTGTTGGATAAGCTTCTAGATGGTCAAGGAAGGTGGTGGTCAAAAATGGAGGTTGTCAAAAATGGGAGGTTGATTTTGTTGTCAACAATTTTGGCTCACTCATTCACACCTCACCAAACCCTTCGTGTCTCCCCTATAAATATAGTTTCTCATTGTAATTGAAAATTATCCCATAACCATCAAAAACATCAAGAAAGGACAAAAGCTTATGTTTAGTTTTGAGTTAAGTTTCTAAACATATATAAAGAGAATTATTCTTTAAAGAGAGTTTTGTTCTTTAGATACTTTATTTGGTATCAGAGCTTAGGTAAAGATCAAGGAGCTTCGGAGAAGCATCAAGAAGATCATTAAGATCTATTCATGTTGACCCCGAGCCATGGGAGACGACAACGCAACACGTCCAAAGGAGTTGGACAAAGCAATACCGATTCAAAGTCCCATGCTCACAACTACGAATTATACGGTTTGGGCCATGAGGATGCGAGTATTGTTACGGATTCACAAGGTGTGGGAATCCATAGAACCTGGATCTGATGACGCCACCAAGAACGACATCGCAATAGCGATGCTCTTCCAATCCATCCCGGAAGCTCTCATCTTACAAGTTGGAGATCATACTTCGCCAAAAGATATATGGGAAGCGATCAAGACTCGTAACCTAGGGGTTGATCGTTTCAAGGAGGCACGACTACAAACCCTAATGTCCGAATTTGAGAGAATCAAGATGGCGGATTCGGAAACAATTGATAACTTCGCGGGCAAGTTATCTGAGATAGCGACGAAGGCAACAGCTCTTGGAGAAACTATTGATGTTCCTAAACTCGTCAAGAAGTTTCTCAATAGCTTGCCAAGGAATAAATATATCCACATCATAGCCTCCCTTGAACAAGTTCTTGACCTAAAAACAACAAGCTTTGAAGACATCGTAGGGAGACTCAAGGCCTATGAGGAGCGGATCCTTGACGAATAAGGAGACACACAAGGGAAGTTGTTGTTCACTAGCTCAGAACCATCAGGTTTTACAACCTCACGAGGGAGAGGCCGTGGAAGAGGAGGCAGAGGATTCAGAGGACGTGGTAGAGGAAGAGTCAACTCGCAAGAAAGAACAACAAATTACAATGATAAAAATCAAGCAAAGGAAACGAAGGATATATCAAAGGTGATTTGTTATCGATGCGATAAACCTGGCCACTTTGCATCCTCATGCCCTGAGAGAATACAAAAGATCCAAGAAGCTAATAAAATGGAGACGGAAGTAGCCGATCAAGCCCTTTATATGCATGAGATCGTATTCTTGAACGAAGATAAACTCATACCAAAGAACTACAAGGGTGAAGATGGTATGTGGTATCTTGATAATGGAGCAAGTAATCATATGACTGGGAATAAGACTTACTTCTCCGAGCTTAACGAGAACATCAAAGGCAAGGTGAAGTTTGGAGATGGTTCGTGTGTAGAAATAGAAGGAAAGGGGTCGATTCTATTTCAAAGTAAAACGGATGAACAAATTCTTGTCTCCGATATTTACTACATTCCGGATCTTAAGAGCAATATTCTAAGCTTAGGACAAGCTACGGAGGTCGGGTGTGATGTGCGGATGAGGCAAGATTACTTAACGGTACATGATCGAAGTGAAAGACTCTTGGTGAAAGTCATAAGGTCACCAAATCGACTTTACAAGATTAACTTGAAGATTGGGAAACCGATATGCTTACACACAAGAATAGAAGATGACACTTGGAAGTGGCACGCAAGGTTGGGACATATCAGCTTTAATACATTAAAAGTTATGTCTCAGCAAAAGATGGTGCATGGAATACCGGAGATTCGTGGTGAAAATAGGCTGTGCGAATCATGCTTAGTCGGAAAGCAAACACGGCAGCCATTTCCAAAAGCATCTATGTACCGAGCCTCAAAGCCACTAGAGCTTCTACATGCTGACCTTTGTGGACCGATCACACCATCGACGCTTGCTCAGAACAAATACATATTTGTTATAATCGACGATTTTTCAAGATATATGTGGTCTATCTTGTTATAAGAGAAAGGGGAAGCATTCGGAAAATTCAAGGCATTCAAATCCCTTGTTGAGAAAGAACACGGGAAAGCGATTAAAACCCTCAGAACCGATCGTGGAGGTGAGTTCACCTCAAGAGAGTTTCTTGAATTCTGCGAGGCAAGTGGGATCAAGAGGAACCTCACAGCACCATATACGCCACAACAAAACGGTGTAGTGGAAGGGAGAAACATAACCTTTATGGAGATGTCAAGGAGTATTCTAAAAGCTATGAAGGTACCGAATTATTTATGGGGAGAGGCAGTTCGACATTCTACCTATGTTATAAACAGAGTACCGACAAGAGCTTTAGAAAATAAAACCCCTATAGAGTGCTTGCGAGAGAAGAAACCGAGCATAGAGCACTTAAGAGTTTTCGGTTGCTTGGCATACACGAAAATTGATTCTCCTCACCTCAAGAAACTGGACGATCGATCAAAAACACTTGTGCACCTTGGAATCGAGCCAGAACCAAGGCTTACTGTGTTGTATAATCCGGAAACACAAAAGATTGTTGTGAGCCGAAATGTTGTATTTGATGAAAAGTCAAGTTGGGCTTGGAATCAGACGCAAGATGGATCAAGTCGGGATCCCGGAATGTTCCAAATGAGATGGGGAACTATCATAGATACAGGGGAAGGACCGGCAGTGATCGAAGATGATCAAGAACATGATCATGAAGAAACAGAGAGCATTGCGTCCGCTGGAAGTAATCATGAGAACGAGGACCACGACGCAGACGAAGAACGGAACGATAACATTGCCGTACAACAAGAGGTACAACCACTAAGGAGAACAACACGGCAGATTGTCCAACCTAAGTATCTCGATGATTATGTTTTACAAGCAGAAGAAGAGTGCGAAAGACTCTTGCTTGCAATGAATGATGAACCGAGAAACTATAAAGAAGCAAAGGGCTCAGAAAATTGGACAAACGCGTGTGGAGAAGAGATCGGATCAATCGACAAGAACAAGACATGGTATCTTGTTGACAAACCAAGTGGGGTTAAGATCATTGGTCTAAAGTGGATATTCAAAATCAAGAAAAACGCAGATGGTACAATCAACAAGTACAAAGCGCGGCTGGTTGCAAAAGGATATCTACAAGAATCCGGAATTGACTTTGAAGAAGTATTCGCACCAGTAGCTCGACTTGAAACCATACGACTCCTAGTTGGGTTAGCTGCATCACTTGGATGGGAAATTCACCACCTAGACGTAAAAACTGCGTTTCTACATGGAGAGCTAAAGGAAGACGTCTATGTAGAACAACCCGAAGGTTTTGAAATAAAAGGCCAAGAACACAAGGTTTACAAGCTTTCAAAAGCCTTGTACGGGCTAAAACAAGCACCATGAGCTTGGAACACGAAGCTAGATCAGATTTTGAAAAGCATGAAGTTCCAAAAGTGCACAAAGGAGAGTGCCGTGTACCGCAAGAAAGATGGAGATTCTCTCCTAATAATTGCGATCTATGTGGATGACTTGTTTGTTACAGGAAATAGCCTCAAGATAATAAGTGAATTCAAGAAAGGAATGGCATCTAAGTTCGAGATGACGGACCTCGGAAAGCTTACTTACTATCTTGGAATAGAAGTTCATCAAGGAGATGATGGAATCGAGATCAAACAAGAATCATATGCAAGGAGGATTCTCAAAGAAGCTGGTTTAGATACATGTAATCCGACTAAAATTCCTATGGAGTTCGGACTATTGGTATCAAAAGCAGAGGAAGAAGAAGAAATACACCCAACAAGCTATAGAAGAAATGTTGGATGCTTAAGGTATTTACTCCATACGAGACCAGACCTAGCTTTTGCAGTTGGCGTTGCTAGTAGATACATGGTCAGTCCTCGGAAGTCACATGGAGAAATCATGAAGCAGATCCTACGATATCTAAAGGGAAGTGTCTCTTTTGGCTTGAAGTTTAAACGTGGAGGATCAAAGAAAATTGAAGGTTTCAGTGACAGTAGTCACAACATTGATCCAGATGATGGAAGAAGCACCACGGGTCACATCTTCTACTTTGGAGACTCGCCTATTACTTGGTGTTCTCAGAAGCATGATACGGTAGCACTCTCGTCATGTGAAGCAGAGTTCATGGCAGCAACGGAGGCAGCTAAACAAGCAATATGGCTTCAAGATTTGTTGATCGAAATCACCGGATGGAAGAACGAGCGAGGTTCTCATCAAGATTGATAACAAGTCGGCAATATCACTCACCGTAAATCCGGTGTTTCACGGGAAGAGCAAGCACATCCACAAGCGCTATCATTTCATACGAGAATGTATTGAAAATGAGCTAGTTGACGTGGAGCACGTACCGGGAACGGAGCAGAAGGCGGATATCTTAACAAAGGCATTGGCAAGAATCAAGTTCATCGAGATGAGAAACTTGATTGGTATGCAAGACATGTCCAAGATCAAGTCAACGAAGCTTACGAGGGAGAATGTTGGATAAGCTTCTAGATGGTCAAGGAAGGTGGTGGTCAAAAATGGAGGTTGTCAAAAATGGGAGGTTGATTTTGTTGTCAACAATTTTGGCTCACTCATTCACACCTCACCAAACCCTTCGTGTCTCCCCTATAAATATAGCTTCTCATTGTAATTGAAAATTATCCCATAACCATCAAAAACATCAAGAAAGGACAAAAGCTTATGTTTAGTTTTGAGTTAAGTTTCTAAACATATATAAAGAGAGTTATTCTTTAAAGAGAGTTTTGTTCTTTAGATACTTTAGTGATCATATATATATATATATATATATATGTTCTTATTCTAGATTAATCTGTGTGTGGATATATATTAGTCTCTACTATATAACATCTCCTATATTAAGATTTAAGAGTTACAAAAAGCACCCATAGACTATTGTTAACTAAATTTAGAATTCCTTAAAATCAAGTTTGATGAAGCAATTTGTCTACGCAAAGCGTAAAGTTTTCGATTCTTATTTTAATGACATGACTTAGGGCTCGACTGGTTTAAACGCAGCGGTTGCTGTTGCGGTTGAGGGAGATTGCAGAGGCTGGCGATGGCGGTTAATTATGGTATTTGGCGGTTTGTACGACTGGTATAGCGGTTAAAAGATTTTGCGTTTGCGGGATATTTTTGATGGTTGACAAACGCTGTAATAATTGTTAAAAATTATCAAAATTATTTGAAAATTACAAACATCACAACTATATTATGTATCGTCACAACTATGATATAAAATATATTTTTTTCGAAAATATATAAAAGGTAATATATTATGATATATTACAATAAATTAAACATAATAACAATGAAAACTAAAGAAAAACCTAAATAATTATTCAATTTTTTTTTTGTAGATACATTTTTAGTATTATTATTTGTAATATTATTATGGATAAAATAATTCTCTTTTCTAATTTTTTTTTAATATTATTGAAAAAAAATTATTTAAACCAATCGCAATCGCCCGCAACCGCAAAATCTAGCGGAAAAGAGCTTTTGAAATATAGCGATTTCAAGTGGTGCAAAACGATGTAAAACTATATAAAGCGATTTGAGTGATTTTTGCAAACGCAATAAATCGCAATCGCCCGCAAAAGCTGCGTTTGCGGGTGGTTGCGGGAGAACCAATCAACACCTTAATGGTGGTGCCAAACCACTTACGCCACTAACTCTTTTAAAGAAAAAACTCATCTCTCCTTTAATTTCACCATTGACTTATCTCATCACGCCTCCAAAAATATAAGTATTTTCATTATTAAAAAAGTATATATATATATAAGCAAATAAATATATGTCTTACTTTACTTTAGTGTCATCATAAAACATGATATTCGTAGATCGTAATGACATTTTTATAATTTATACAGATTAATAATCAAATATTCGCGCCTAAATCTCTTTCCCACAAATCTTGCAAAGAAAAAGCCCATTAAGATAAATAGGCCCATTAGAGATAGTGCACATTACAATTTTTTTAGCGCCTTAAACCCTAATTCCTCTTCCTTGTACCAAATTTTACACAGACTAAACCTTGTCTCCGATGGCGCCGATGAAGAAAGGCGAAGATAAAACGAGCGAAACCAAGAGACAAAGCTTGAAAGAGGAAGACTTGCTATTAGATTCAGGAACTGCTTCCGATTACGACGGAGATGTATTCTTCTTCTTTGCCCTTGCGCCGTCTCTTCTATTTGGTTTTCCATAGCTTACACTGTTTTCTTCTTCGTTCATTGTGCATTTAGTTTATTCGTTTTTATTTCTGGGTTTTGATTGTAGAGTTTGTCTGGGTCTTTGAATTCGGATGATTTCGACTCCGATGTATTTGATTCAGAGGATGATGATGTTTCTACGAGAGTTTCAGAAGATGGAGAAGGAGAGATCCATGGTAATTGCTTGTTTGTGCTTTTCCTTTGGCTTAGTTCTTCTTTGTTATGACATTGTAGTGTACATGCTCTTGATGGGTAGGAGTAAAATTGTTGATAATTTGATCATTGATAGGCTAATCTCTTTAGATTTTTTGTAGTTTGATCAAAATACTCTTTTTTTTTTTTAGTTTATAGTCACCAGCTATTCGTTTTGTAGCTTTAGTATGGTATTGTGCATTCAAGTAAGAGAGAGAGAGTAACTATCTTGGGATACGTTGATGCAGGTCATGAGGTCTCAGATAATAATGACGATGATGAAAGTGAGCAGGTAGATAGTGAAAATGATGAAGAAGAAGGGAGTGATGAAGGTTCTGAGCAAGATGAAGCCGTGGAAGAGAGCGATTCTTCAGAAGACGAGGTTGATGCTATCTCTATTCTGGTTTTGATACTTATCTTTCTCCATTTGCAAACAAAATCATATATATTGTTTTTAATCTGTAGGTTGCTCCTCGAAACACTGTTGGAGATGTACCCTTGAAGTGGTATAAAGATGAGAAACATATTGGTTATGACATCACTGGGACGAAGATTACCAAGAAAGAAAAACAAGACAAACTCGACTCTTTTCTTGCATCTACGGATGACTCCAACAATTGGTCAGTCTAGATACTTTTCTGTTTATTGATATATCAGTTCGTTAGTAACATTATGTTGATGCAATTTTGTGGGGGCTTTAGGCGCAAAATTTATGATGAATATAATGACGAGGAAGTGGAGCTGACTAAAGAAGAGAGCAAGCTTATTCGTCGAATGCTCAAAGGAGAAGCTCCACATGCTGACTTTGATCCATATGCGGTATGTATGTTGCTTATGTGTAGCTTTTTCTAGTAGTATAGTATCAATCACTTCAATATGTGACCTGTTGATTAATTCTCTTGGGGCAGCCTTATGTGGATTGGTTCAAATGGGATGATGCAATACATCCACTCTCAAGTGCGCCAGAGCCCAAGCGAAGATTCATCCCTTCAAAATGGGAAGCCAAAAAGGTTGTCAAGTATGTTAGAGCAATCCGGAAAGGGCTTATCAAGTTTGATAAGCCTGAGGAAGAGCCCAAAACATACCTTTTATGGGGTGATGATTCAACTTCAGATCAAAAGAGCAAGCACTTAACTTATATTCCTCCACCGAAACTAAAATTGCCAGGTTTGAACTGTTAAATTTTATTCAGTCTGAGAATTTACTTTTGATGGTTTATAATCTGTACACTTTGTCTTTCTAGGACACGAAGAATCCTACAATCCTTCTTTGGAATACATTCCAACAGAGGAAGAGAAAGCCTCTTATGAATTGATGTATGAGGAAGATCGTCCCAAATTCATTCCTAAAAGGTATGTAAAACAGTAAAAGTACCGCTTAATACACTCTGATATATTTTTCTTGGAATTTGTAAGCATAAGCCTTGTGGTAAATATATCTGTTGTGTTCATAGGTTTACATCTCTCAGAAGCATCCCAGCAAATGAGAATGCACTAAAAGATTTATTTGACCGTTGTTTGGATCTATACCTGTGCCCTAGAGTTCGAAAGAAGAGAGTGAGAACTTGTTTGAACTTCTCATTTTCTTGTTTTTTTTTAATCTGTATTAAGTCTCACAATGTGTTTCATTTCTCCAGATTAACATAGATCCTGAATCTTTGAAGCCTAAGTTACCTAGTAGGAAGGATCTTAGACCTTATCCAAACTCATGTTATCTTGAATATAAAGGCCATTTAGGAGCTGTTACTTCTATATCCATTGATTGTTCTGGCCAGTGGATAGCCTCAGGTATTTAAGTTATTGTTTTTTTCAATTTTTTACTGATCTCTCTTTTTGTTTTCAAGGACTCACTCTTTTGTTTATCTTCAAAGGTTCAACTGATGGATCTGTTCGTATATGGGAAGTGGAGACTGGTAGATGTCTTAAGGACTGGCAGTTTGGTGAAGCTGTTAAGTGTGTTGCTTGGAATCCTCTTTCTGACTTCCCAATTTTAGCCGTCGCCATGTGAGATTGGATCTTAAGAGTTTTGTTCTCTGATTTAACCTTTTTTTGAAATCATTACATCTTAAATTTGCAGGGGACGAGATTTGGTAATCATGAACACTGAACTTGGCACCGATGAAGAGCAAGAAATCATTACAAAGCTGCTTCACTTAGGAAACCTTCCAGAACCACATTCATCTGGTAAGTGTCTCAATGTAACTAGCAGACACTTTGTAAGAAACTCACAATGATAATCCAAATGATTATTCTCCGTTTTTGGTATATTTTGCACAATATTTCTTACAGTTGCAGCAATTGCAAGATGGATTCCAGATGAGATATGTGGAGGGATCAAGATAAGACATTTTCAGGTACACTTGCTAAATATCCTCTGTCACAGTTATCACATGAATGTTTCTTTTAACTTGTTTGGATTATAAATACTTTTTTCAGAATATATCGCATATTGATTGGCATCGTAAGGGAGACTATCTCTCAACAGTCATGGCCTCTGGCGCAACCCGGGGTGTTGTAGTTCATCAAATATCGAAAAAGATTACAACAAGGCCATTTAAGATCCGCGGTCTTCCTGTTTGTGCACTCTTTCATCCTAGCCGTTCATACTTCTTCATTGCGACAAAAAAGAACGTACGTGTTTACAATCTCTTAAAGGAAGACGAGCTGGTGAAAAAGCTTGAGACTGGAATGAGAGAAATCTCATCAATGGCGATTCATCAAGGTGGTGATAATCTTGTTGTAGGAAGCAAAGAAGGGAAGACATGTTGGTTTGACATGGATCTGTCTTCGAAACCGTACAAGACACTAAAGAATCATCCTAAAGACATTACGAATGTGGCCTTTCACCGCTCTTATCCGCTGTTTGCTTCGTGCTCAGAGGACTCGACAGCTTATGTGTTCCATGGAAAGGTGTATAATGATCTTAACGAGAATCCTCTGATTGTGCCATTGGAGATTTTAAGAGGCCATTCATCTTCATCTAATGGTGGAGGTGAGATTTCTTATGATGTTTTTGATAATAACATGTTTTGATTATATTTATAACATTGTTTTGTTAATGACAGGAGTTTTGGACTGCAAGTTTCATCCGAGACAACCATGGCTATTCACTGCAGGCGCTGATTCCATTATCAAACTCTATTGCCACTAATTTTGTATCACAACAAAAACCTTAATTTCTTTGGCATTTTTCATCTCGTTTTGTTGTTGTATTGCTATATTACCTCACACATTGTTATACTCTTTTCACTGGAAATTATTTTATAAATTATAGACCATTTAATTTCCACCCAATAGTATAAAACTATACAAACTATATTTCGAGACACTATTATTTTCCAAATAAAGACAATCTTCTGAACTAATTGTTTCTTCCTAAATAAAGACAAAAGGGTGATCTCATATTTGTACTCTAATAGTCTCTCTTGTTTCTCATCTTAGTCCATGAAAATTAATATAAAAAAACCAATGTCAATAATTCACATGTCTAAGAAACTATTAAAAACAAAAAAAAAAGCTAGTAGATGACAAAATAAGAGATTAACAAAGATTTTGCTAATGGAAAAACCATTTTCTAAAATCTCAACAGATACATAGAATCTACCTTGCAATACATAATAAGAGACATCACTCTCTACATTTCCTCTCTATTTACACTTGCACTTGAAACACATAAAAGTAAAACAAACCGACGATAGAATCAGAAAGTCAAAGACCCTCCTCACAAGTCACAAGCAAAACGACAAAAACAGAGTACTTTTCATCTTATTGACTCTACAACAAGATTCTTGAAAATTGATGGTGTTTAGGATCTTGAACTAATTTTCTTGATTTGATTTCCTCAGCACAACGCAGTGCCTTCTCTATTTGATAACATCCACCAATACTTACTTCTCTCTCTAAATGACAACAATAACTATCAAACACACTCACATTCACATGCAATTTAAAACCCATCAAGAACAAGAACTCTATCTCCAACTTGTTTAACTCTTCTGTCTCTAATCCTCCTACTTTCGCAAAATACGAATTCCTATAATTCCTACAAAAAATAATAAGTTAAAAAACACACAACATTTAATGTTCAAGATTTTAAGTAAAAATAAATAAATAACTTACAAGTCTTCGACGTATTTTGAAGCGATCATGATGGTTGTAATGAGTAAACGATGTACATTAGTGAGACTAATTCTAAAACCTTGATTGTTATGACAGAACCGGTCAATGTAGACATAAGCCACCACGTAAACCGATGGACCGGCTTTAGTATACCGGAAAATCCTCTCTAAATAGGATTGAATAGTCATATCAGGAATCTCTAAACAATCAAAGACACGTGTCTTACCAAAACCGACGTAGCTTCGGCTGATTCTCTCGTTGCGTGCTAATGTACGTTCGATGAGAGAAGAGAGAACAGTGATAACGAGTGGTGTTTTTGTATTGTCTTTGTAAGAATATGAATAAAGATCTGATCTGAGTTTTCTTGGAGAAATCGCTAGAGAACTCAACGAAGTCATTTATAAAATTGAAAAATCAAAAAATAGTTGGTCGAAATAAAATACAAAAATATTATATTCTTGGTGGTTTTAGAATATGAAATTGATATGAATTGTAAGGATTTTTGAGTAGCTATTTATATACATAGTAAGTACTTAAGACAGATTGTAGGGCAACTTCCTCTTCTCTTCTTTTTTTAGGTTTTTAAAAAATAATGAAACTTGTAGTGTACTAGCTATAGTGTGTGTACTATTTAATATTATTAAAACTTAGCTCGTGCAACTAGGAAAGTTCAGGTTTTATTTATTTATTTGAAGCGTAAAAATATAGTAGTATCAGATTTGAATCACTTTCGTCTAGCTACAGCAATATAGTTATCATTTACTATGAGAAAATAACGTTTTACACATTTAAGAGTAATATCATTTTTTTGACCAAACGATAGTAGAAGATGCAGTACATGGAGAAAAACATTATATTATTATCCAATTTTATTTTATTTTTGTTAAAGGATTTATTATCCAAATTTACAACTTGTTAAAAATATATAGTTGTTTAATTGTTTATCGATAATTATTTATATGACTAATTATTCATTTATATAAAGTGAGAAGGTACATTAAAATCTACAGGATTTTACGAAAATAGAATCGACATGGGGTTTTGGAGTCATATGGAAGCTGGAGAGAAGTTACTAAAATAAGTAATTATTTATTATCTACTATGCTGCAAGAGAAACAAATGTGTAAGTGCAACAGCTAATTAAGCTTTATTTGATAATGTTAACCATTTTTTATTCAACAAATATAAATCAATTAAACTTCAAAGTAAAAAACGAATCTAAATTAATATTAAAAACAAAGCAGAGTGAGTACTCCGCCGACAGTCTAAAGAGAAGACGGTGAAGAGAGAGAGAGATGTCAATTCAATCACTTGTGAGAAACTCTCTTTTCTTATGTGGGGCCCACTCATGTTAATCTTTAAGTTTTTAACAAGTGGTTTTTAGTTTGGGTGGGTGCGGATACCGCTAAAAATTTCAGTATTTGTGATTTGTTTTGGTATCTACGGATATCTAATTTTGTGATTTGTTTTGCTCCGGAAAAATACGGATATCCAAATGCTCGGATATCCGGAAATTTTACGAGTATTTGCGGATAATTGCGGATATTTGCGGATATTTGCGGATATTCGGATCACTCATTTCGATACTACATAAAGCAGAAAATACTAATAAATTTTATACAAAAATACTCTAGCTTTTGTTAAAATGATCAAACACATAAAAAATAAGTAAAATCAACTAATTTTAAACTAAAATAGAAGAAAAACGTTAAAATAAGGATAACCAAGATAAAAACTCATCCCCTTCTAATTTAAATTATTTTGTATGTATAAGTTTAACTTATTTTCCTTTACTTGAAAATATGAAAATATATAATAAGTATTATATATTTGTTACCTAATATACATATTTGTAATATATTATGTAATATACGAAGGTACGGAGCAGATCGGATATCCGACCTTCTAATAATTACTATTTGTTATTTGTTTTGTTCTCCGCGGATATTAAATTTTAGTATTTGCTTTGCTTTGAATTATCTCGGATATCCAGATTTTACGAATCGGATCGAAGCAAATATCGAATCGGATCGGATATAACGGATAATTTGTCCACTCCTACTTTTTAGAGCATCATTATAGGAGTTCTTAGGGGTTTTTTAATTCATGGACCCCACAAAAAAATTAAAAATCAACTCCAAAAACTCTTATCTAAGAGATATTTCTTAAATAAATCGCAGGTCCACTGACATGTGGCGGTCTGCGATTGGTCTGATTATTATTTGTTTTTTTTGTTTTTTTTTTAAAAGAAAAATTAAAAATTTTTGTTTTTTAAGAAACTTTTAAGGGCTTTAGGTATAATGATGATTTTAGTGTTTAACTCTTGTACTGTTTAAACACACGTGTGAGACGTTCGTCAACGTCTACGCCGCGAGCTTCCAAATACCGCAAGGAGAGTCACTACAACACGTGTAAAGATCCATCCAAAATAACCTCACTTACACATTATTTTAAGTACTATTTAACTAGCACACCAAATGTGCTAATCACCATAAATATTTAACCATTCAATGTACAAGTTTTTTTTTATCTAGCCGTCTAGGGTACAACATGGTTAAGAAAATAAATTTGATGATACTTTTTTTTTAATAAAATTGAATGTGGTTACAAATTAAATAAAGTAAAATAGATAAAAAAAGGAGGGGGCAAAACAAAGTACAAAAGTAATAAATAGAGATATAAATAAGACGAAGCTACTGCCACCGCAAGAATACGTTTGATAGTAAATACAAAAAGAAGAAGGGACCCGATTTGATTTTTTATGTTAAAACAAAAAATATGGTCCCTTCAAAAACTATTTACCACTATCGATCAATTCAATTATTTGTCTCTCCCCCACCTTATTTATTAGATTTAACATCATATTTTCTTCCTTTTTAATTCATTAAATTCATGTCTATACATAATGTCAATATCGATCAAGAAATGAATATACGCTCCTCTAATTAATCTACATGAGTACTTAATGTGTTTTCAACATTGTGGTCGAGTTAACACCATCACAAGCAGAGATAAAAAACCAGAGAAAAAGCTCTTTTCTCTCCCAAGTCTTGGGTTCCGTGTAATACCTAGATTTTAAACTCCCTCCTACCTCCTGCCTCCATGGCCGGAGAAATCTCACTCCGGCCGTCGCTCCATCCTCCCCTCCCCTTCGCATCCACTCTCTGGCTTTCCCCCTCTCCTCTCTTCCTCATTGTCTGTTAAGCATGACTTTATTCCTGATCCTCTTCTTCCGTCTGACTCTGTTTGGAAAGTTCCCCCATCAGTTCAAACTGTTGCAGACTACTCCGATACTAGTCATGTTCCCATGGACCAAGACTTCCCAACCATTTCCTCTTTTCAAAACACTAAACTTCCGACTACTTCTTGTGCTCTAAATGTTTCAAACCCTATTTTAAACTCTGTTCTTGACTCTACCTTAGTCTCCGCTGCCAGGTCGATTCCCCAACCAAGCTCTTCCCCTTCCCCTTCCCGCCCTCCTCTTCTACCTCCCTCCTCTTCTAAAGACCATGAAACCACCTCAAACTCTTCTGTCCCATCACATCCACCTAATACAAAGTCTGGTCCGAACATCCCTCCCCCTCCTGGTTCTTCAGCAAAACCCCTCAACTATCCTCCGAGCTCGGCTGATGAAAATGCAAAGTTCTGGTCCGGAAAGCAAGCTAGAGCCTCTGATAAATCACTCCTAAATCTCTCTTCTCCCTCCTTCACTGCAGATGGCACCCCAAGAATCTCAATCCCTGATTCAGTTTTCCAACAAGGGGCTGACCTCCACAATGACTTTATCCTTGGAATATTCACAGGCAAAACACCATCGTTTGGGTACATCCAAGCTGTGCTTACTAAGATATGGGGAAAGGGCAACAAATTACAAATCCACCTTAGGCCAGACTCAAGGTCAATGTTAGTCAGGGTCCCCAATGACTTTATCAGGAACAAGATTGTAGAACAAGAAATCTGGCACATAGGGAACTCAATGTTCTATGTTGCTCAATGGTCCTCCAAGCTCGCGGTTAACCCCCCAACATTCAAGTCTATACCTCTTTGGGCCCATGTGTCAGGCATTCCCTTTGACCTCTATCACAAAGTTGGCCTAAGTCATGTTGCTGGTCTTCTAGGCCTGCCTGTGGAAGTAGATGACTTCACAAGGAATTTGGCTAACCTAGACCTGGCGCATATCAAGATTAAAGCAGACTGCACCAAGCCCCTGCCTTTAACTGGTGAAATCTTAAGAGAGAATGGTGATATCATCCCCATTACTGTGCACTATCCATGGACTCCTCCTTCTTGCCCTTGCTGCAAACAGTTAGGACATCTTGAATCTCATTGTCCAGGAGCTGCTTGGGCACCTCGAAATGGTTCTAAGGTACATGTTGTTGCTCCCTCTAAAGTTGTTGATCAAACAACCTCAAGAGCTCAACAAGTCCATACTACTCCGACTAGTTCCCCTGTCTCTTTAAGTGTCCCTTCAGAGGCTGATCCTATTGTTGTTATTATACCAATTGTGGCGTCTGAGGTGCCATCAATGGTCACTACAGTTAGTGAGGTAATTGTCTCTGCTCCCTTGGAGGAAACAGTTGAATCCGCAGTTACTGTCCCCGTTGATGTGGGTCTCGTTGGTTTATCTGAGCCAAGAATGGGTGCAATGGACATTGATAAGGCCTCTCCGAAAACTGTCTCCTCTTCTACTGATTTAAACTCTCCTCCTAAGTCAACGATTACTTCTAGTCTGGTTGACTCTTCATTATTGGTTCAAACCTCCAACCCCCTTCTTCCTTTTAAACCCCCTTGTCTCTCCCCTCCCTCCCCTGCTGGGATCCTTTTTTCAGCCACTTCTATAGCCATTTCACCCAACCACAGCTTAACCCATCTTGTAGGCCTTCCTGCTCCCCCAAAACCTAGGGGTGAGTTTATAAGAGTCTCCAAAAGGATTAAGCCTCCAAAAGTTTCCTCTGCCCATCCCACACCTAAGCCTAGCCAGTTAACCTCAAATGCTTTTTCTTGTCTTGGATCCTTAGAGCCTGAGGAACTTGTTTCCTCTGTCTCCCCCAATCCTTCTTCCTCTTTTTTAGATCCAGCTTATCTCAAAAATTTCCTATTACCTGATCATAAAACAACATCTATTAAACCGTTTGTTAACCCTTCTTTCTCAGCATCTACACATCCTTTAACTACCATTTTGTCCACTTCGACTAATTCTACCCCTTTAGTGGGTTCTCCCCTCAATGGGGATAATCTTATATAACCTTTTATGTCGATAAACCTATTTTTTTGGAATGTCAGAGGTATAAATGAGACTACTAAACATCGAGACTTACTATCCTGGCTTGTAAATTCTAATGCTACTTTTGTAGCTCTTTTGGAAACACACATTAAGGAACAGAACCTTGATCATGTTATGAACCTCGCTTGCCCGAACTGGCATTTTGCATCCAACCACTCTGAAGATGAAGATGGGAGAATTGTTGTTATTTGGAAGAACCCTCTCGCTGTCGCACTGTTACACAAGTCAAGACAATCTGTTACTTGTAAGATTGATTGCCCGGGAATTGATTCATTCTACTATACTGCTGTCTATGCGTCTAACAGTGTTGATGAGAGATATGATCTTTGGATCACTCTTATCAATATTCAGAATAACTTACCTAATGGGAACCTGCCTTGGATTATAGGAGGAGACTTCAATGAGATCTTTCACCCCTATGAGCACTCTGTACCGCAATCTGCAAATTACACAACTCATATGATTGATTTCAAAGCAACAATAGACCAAATGGAGATGAGAGATTTGAGATACCATGGTGCCAGATATACTTGGTCTAATAGAAGACCAGAAGAACCTATAGCCAAAAAGCTCGACCGGGCCTTGATTAATGAACATTGGCTTTCCTCTTTCCCTAACAGCTTGGCAACCTTCTCTGCCCACAGAATATCCGACCACACTGCCTGCCTTATCTCTCTAGCTTGCTCCCTTCCTTCAGCTGGCACTAAACCATTTAAATTCTTCAACTTTCTTACTACCCACCCAGATTTCATATCCACAGTTACTAATTCTTGGAATTACACGGAACCCTTGTCATTCTCCCTTCATAACCTGAGTGTTAAACAAAAGGAGATTAAGAGAGCTTTGAAAACTCTAAACAGAGATAACTTTTCAGATATACAAAAGAGAGTTTGTGAGGCTAATAGTTTGTTAAATGTTGCGCAGGTACATGCACTAAACCAACCTTCTCAAGCATCATTTCAAGAAGAAAGGAATCTACTTATTCAAGTCAACAACCTAAAGGCTATTGAGGAATCATTCTTTAAGCAGAAATCGAGGATCAATTGGCTAAAGGCGGGAGACCAAAACACTACATACTTCCACAAAGTTACACAAACAAGAAATGCATTCAATACAATCCATACCTTAACAAGTTCAGCAGGAGTGGTGGTTTCTTCCCCTCAGGACATTGGAGCAATTGCAGTTCACCATTTCAAGAATATTTTGGGTCCTTCTGGCTCCCTAGATGCACTGCCACTTCTTCCTCTTGACAGATTCTCTTGCTCACCCTCCGAGTTGGCTGCTCTCTCCCTAAAACCCTCTGGACAATCTATATCAAGGGTCATCCACAAGCTGAACCCGAATAAGAGCCCTGGTCCGGATGGTCTAACCTCGAGTTTCTACACAGCAGCTTGGTCAGTGTTTGGAGAGGAAGTGGCCCTATCTATTAGGAAGTTCTTCATCATCCCCGTGCTTCCACCTGGAATAAATTCAACCATTATAACTCTTATCCCTAAATTTTTAGGCGCAACAATCATCAAAGACTACAGGCCTATTTCATGTTGTAATACCATCTACAAAGTGATCTCTAAACTCCTAGTGGCTAAACTAAAACCGTTGCTACCTAGAATAATCTTGCCAAACCAAACTGCATTCATCAAAGGTCGACTTCTGCTTGAGAACTGCCTCCTAGCTTCTGAACTAGTCAATGGTTACCATAGAAACAAAGGCCCCAAAAGAGTTACCCTAAAAGTTGACATTGCCAAAGCCTTTGATTCCATAAGATGGGACTTTGTGCTATCTTGCCTAAGGTCACTAAGCTTCCCTGAGGACTACATTGGTTGGGTCCATCAATGCATCTCAACCCCTTCCTACTCTCTCGGTATTAATGGCAGCATACATGGTTATTTTAAAGGGACAAGAGGACTAAGACAGGGTGACCCCCTCTCACCGTATCTATTTGGCCTAGCAATGAATGTGCTTTCCCAAAAGTTGAATGAAGCTGCTGCTAACAGAAGGTTTAAGTATCACCCGCAGTGTAGAGGCTCTAATCTTACGCACTTGTGTTTTGCAGATGATATCCTTATCTTCTCTGATGGGTCACCTGCATCAATTAGAGGAATTCTCTCAGTCTTAGATGAGTTTAGGATCCTGTCTGGCCTAGCTATAAGTATTGAAAAATCATCTTTCTTCTCAAGTGGCTTGAGTGAAGCTGCAGTCTCTAACCTAGTCAATGTCTCCGGCATTCAACATGGAGCTCTACCTATCAGGTATTTGGGTCTTCCCTTGTGCACCAAGAAGTTGACCATCCTCAATTGTGAGCCTCTTCTCCATTCAGTCAAGGCAAAGATAACCTCTTGGACGGCCAAATATCTGTCATTCGCAGGAAGGTTATTGCTCATTAAATCTGTTATAAGCGGAATCACAAATTTCTGGTGTAGTGCTTTCATTCTTCCCAAGAAATGCATTAATCAAATAAACTCTATGACTAGTGCTTACCTCTGGAAAGGTTCCTTGGAGGGTAGACATTCAGCAAGGGTAGCATGGGAAACCGTTTGCCTTCCTAAGGAGGAAGGGGGGTCTAGGCATCAAAAACCTTCTAACATACAACAAAACCTGCACAGTCAAGTTACTTTGGTTATTATTCTTCAACACTGAGTCGGTGTGGGTTAAATGGATTCATCAAAACGTAATTAAAGACAATTCGTACTGGAGCCTCAAGCCGAAGCAAGGACATACTTGGCTCTTCAAACAACTACTCAAACTTCAAGATCAGTCATTACATTGGATAAGGGTGAATCCGGGTTCCGCAGGACGGTGCAAGTTTTGGCTTGATCCATGGACACCTTTTGGCTCCTTGATCTCCTTCATTGGAGCTAGAGGACCTGCCCTAGCAGGCATTCCTTTGGACTCGACTGTGTCTTCCTTGTGGAGGCAACAATCTTGGACCCTTCCTTCAGCCAGAAGTGACCATTTCGAGGAACTGTTGTACTATCTCACAACATTACAACTTCCTGACACTCCGGACTCTGTTGATTGGGTCTTTAACACGGGAGAACCTACAACATTTAGCTCTACTTTAGTCTACGATCACCTCCGCGAAACAAAACCTAATGTTCCTTGGTTTAAAATCGTTTGGTATAAAAAGGGGATACCTAAGCATCAGTTCCTCACCTGGCTAATGGTTCTTAACCGGAGTCCTACCAGAGACAGGATAGCAAATTGGGGTCTTCAAACTCCTCTTGATTGCGTGCTCTGTGAAGAGGGCCACGAGTGTAGAGACCATTTGTTCTTCTCCTGTACTTTCTCAAGACTGGTTTGGAGCTTCGTAGGAGCAAAACTTAGACTCAATGAGTTGCCTTATCGCTGGGAGGATATCATCAACTTCCTTCAAGATCAGGTCCCTTCTTTTTTTTTTGTCAAACGTAATTAAAGACAATTCGTACTGGTCCCTTCTAAAACTCACAAATACATCTCTATACTAGCTTGGCAATCGACAATCTATGAAATTTGGGTGGAAAGAAACAATCGGATTCACAGAAGTGAGAGAAAGAGCTCCACCTTGATCTTCAAAAGGATTGATCTTATGGTAAGGAATAAAATCTCATCTTGGAGAGAATCAAATCCGATTTTCGCTTCCCAAGCCATGCAACTTTGGTTCACGGGGAACTAAATCGTCGTTGATTTCTCCTTCATCATCTCGTTCGCCGTTGTTAATTTATCTTCTCTCTTCTCGTCAGTTTAGAACTAGGTTTTAGTTATTTCATTAACTAGTCTTTCATGGGCTTTTGTTGGGTTGGTTTTGAATTAACCTAGGTTTTTAATTTGTCGATTTATTTTGATGGGCTTTTGTAACAAAGGCCTTCATGCCTCTTTTAATTTTAATGCAAAAATTTTAACAAAAAAAAAAAAAAAAACATTGTGGTCGAGTTTTGTTGTTGTAAACAATACTAGAAAATCAATAAATGTAGTATTAATTCAAGAAGAGTAGTGCAATAGTGGATATATAATAAGTTTTTTTTTGTCAAGCATATAATATGTTTATAAACCTAAAATAATAATATGAGGATATATATATATATATACACGCATATAAATGTACATTATAGTATTTGATTGATTGAAACACATTTATGAAGTTTATAGATTTTGGAGTCTATCTATGTGTACGAATAAGGTAAAAAAGAGAGAGAGAGTAAAAGTACATTATTTGTCGACACAATAACCGTACACAAGTTGTCAGGCTCCATAACTTATTGCCCAATACAGTGATAAAATATTGTATCATTACACTCTCTGTCTTTTTTTTTTAAGATTCGTGTGTGTGTGTTATAGATCTACAAATAAGTGCTTTTAATACCAAATATGTACTTAGAGCATGATTATTCATAGTACCAAAAAAAAAAATCGGACTAATCGCAGATCGCCACGTGTCAGTGGGACCCGCGAAAAGTCTAGGGATTGGTTCTTAAGTAAGCATTTTAAAGGGTGATCCTTAATTTTATTGTGGGGCCCAAGGCTTAAGGACCCCTTTAGGGCCCTATAATCATGGTCTTAGGTACGCACATAACTTCTTTCACCACCATGCGTTAGTTACTACTTACTAACGTAACAAATAAATCAGATCTTGATACAAAAAAACTCACATGATAATATTCTTTTATTATTATTTATTGAGAATATCATATAGTATAAAAAAAGAAAATGACTTGGGGAAAAATCTATACCAATCGATTATGGAGTTAAGAGTAGGGCTAATTCAACATATAATTGCAAGATATTTTGTTGATTTAGGGAATCAAAAGTCATAACAAAACATACATTAAATTGCATGTAAAATCAAACGTATTATCACTTAAAATATCATGTTACTCATATACCCTACAAAACAAATCAAATGATTACACAATCAATCTTTTAGATTCACATTCATTCGTAATTAAACTTTTTGTATGTTTTTCCCCTCTATGGCGCAAAATAGTGGATAAATATACACTTTGTTCGAATAATGGTGGATAGGCTTTAGTTTGGGCTTTTATTGGGCTTTAATAACACTATTTAAAAAAGCGCTAATATAAGGCTGAGCTGTCAAAATTTGATTGGTTTATATAATCAGATGTGCGTGGCGAGAATATCCCCTCTTATAAATTGTTTATTACTTTATTTAATTAGTCGGGTGAGACTACAAAAGCTCTGAAAACTCTCTTCGTCTTCGTATCGTCATCAGAATTTCCAAGGCAAATCTGGTAAAGCTTTGTTGATTTTGTTCTCTATACGATCTCATCTCCTTTATAGATTTGTGTTTTGAGGAATCTGTAGATCTATGGCTTGTTAGCTGATTGCGTAGATCTGATTATGAGATCTCGATGTTTTATTGAATCCGATCTGTTGCGATTTTTGCTCTTAAAAATGGTGATGTTGATAGGATTTTGCATGTTCATCGTTAGAAAGGTTCATGAAGTTTGTGCATGTTAATTTTGTCTTGAATCCCTTTATAGTCTCACAATTTGGTTACAGTTTTGATAGGCTTGACAATTGTCGCGTTTATCATTAGATTTGTTGAATGCTTATCTTTGCATACTGTGATTTTGCCTTGACGATTGAACAATGTATTCTAAGTTATGTTAATGCCAACGGCTTCATTACACTTTTTTTTTATGGTAGATTCATTGCATTATAAACCATGTAAAGCTAAACAAAACACCACTAATTGCTTGTAACTTTCAAAACCATGTCTTGTCTCATGTTAGTAAATTAGAAAGAAATGGTGGGAAGTGGAGCTCCACAGAGAGGAAGTGCAGCTGCAGCTGCAAGCATGCGTAGGAGGAAACCTAGCGGCGGCTCTAGCGGTGGAGGAGGAGCCTCTGGTGGTGCTGCAGGATCCATGCTTCAGTTCTACACGGACGACGCACCAGGTCTCAAGATCTCTCCTAACGTTGTCCTTGTCATGAGCATCGGTTTCATTGCTTTTGTAGCTGTCCTTCATGTCATGGGCAAGCTTTACTTTGTCAAGTGATAAGAAGAGAAAGATATGCTTGATAAAAAAAAACTATATAATTAGTTACGATTTCGATCACTCTTGGAGGAGAATCAATCACACAGACAATAATAATGTCTAAAAAACATGTTCGAACTATATATCCTTTTTGTTTTTTGGTGTCAAATGCTACAGATAATGTTAGGCATGTCAATTTGGGCTAAAACCCGCGGGCCGGCCCGACCCTGTAAAATATTGAGTTCGGGCTTTCATATCTAAACCAGAAAAAAGCGGGCTTTTCGGGCTTAGCATGTTCGGATAAAGGGTTTTTCGGGCTTAACCCGATCGGGTTTCGGGCTAACCCGAAAAGCCCGAAAAAAATAAGATAATATTTTTATATACTTAATGTAATTTGTAAACATAATCTTGCATAGTAATCGTCTTTTGCCTAGACATGTTGAAGCATTGATTTGCACTCGCACTTGGTTGAATGGTATTACATTTAGTGATCCATATTACAATATCATTCATATATATTTAATATGTTATAAATTATTATCTATCGAATTTTTAATTTTATATGATTTATTTAAGATAAATTTGATATTTATTTTTGTTTGTAACTCTTGATGGTGATGAAGATCTAGATGACGTCGAAGAAGATCCAAGTTTGCGCTCCACCAGTCTTACTATCTAGATTTAAAGTGTTTTGATTTTTAATTTTGCTTGTTACTATCTAGATTTCAAGTGTTTCTCTTTCAATCTTTTTCTTTGTTTTTTATCAATACTATGATAACAAAAACATATGCTCGATTTTATTTTCTGTTTTTATTTTTAAAGTAGTTTGGTATTATTTTTTATTCATATTTATCACAATGTTAATGCGTAAAAAATTAATTTTTATTGTTTAATATATAATTAAATTATGATAATATTGTTCATACGAAAATTTTAAAATATCTGAAAAAGCCCGCCGAAAAAGCCCGAAAAGCCCGAAGCGGGTCGGATCGGGCTTTGAAATATAAGCCCGAAAAATATTCGGGCCGGGTCGAATCGGACTGAAATATATACGGGTTTTGCGGGTTCGGATCGGACCGGATCGGGTTAGCCCGATTGACACCCCCTAGAAAATGTTAACTCATCATGTTATAGCCCGCCTATACAAGTTGTAAATATTTTTTTATTCAATGTTGTAAAATCTACGAGGCCTCAAATTTCTTTTGTTTGGGCTTTGAAAACATACAGATTATGTTGGGCTTTGGGCTTTTTCTAATTTTGTTTATAAGGGAAGTAAAACGTAACTTAATCAGGCTCCGGGGGTCGTGGGTCACGTAATCAAACCCTATAGAAACACGACACGTCATTATCACGTGACTTCCCACCAATAACCAAAACAAAACAAAACAAAAAAAAAGTGAAAAAGGACTAAAACGGCGGATGATGGTGGTGGTGGTGGTGGATAACCTCTTTCTGGCGTCGAAGTTCCATAACTTTCCGATGAGAATTGGAATGCTGAGTCAACACAAAAGTAGGACTCGAAGCCGGTCTGTATTCCGGTACAAGTCTACCGGATTTAAACCGGACACCACATGCGTTACATAGTGTCTTAGGCCCTAATGGTCCAGTCCTCCATTGAGGCGTCTTCTCCGATGCACAGTGTGTGCATCTCCTCATTATCCCTTCTTCCTCCGCCGAATGATTTCTTCCTCCGCCGGAGATTTCTCTATCTGGGTTGAAATTCTCCGCCAAGTGAATCTGTTGGTCGGATTCTGGCATCGGAGACCATGTTCCGGCGAAAGGAGATGGGATTCTAGATCGTTTGCTTCTGGGTTTTCCGGGAAAGGTGGTTTCGGTTCTAACGGAGGTCATAGTTCCTCCGATTGGATTCGCCGGAAAATCAGCCAAGGAATCGTCGACGAATCGAGAGAGCCATTCAAGGTGTGCAGCGTCGTCACTCTGTTTTTTTTAAAAAAAAAATCAAATTAAAAATTCAGTTACAAAATCGAATAGGGATTTGAGAGAAGAAGGAGAATAATATATAACATACGGGAATACAAATGTCGTGGAGGAAGGATTGATCGGCGGAGGAAGAGTGATGGTGGTTTAGATGAAGAGGAGGAGGAAGAGGGAAGGAGGAGGAGGAAGTTGCGGCGGGGGAAGAAGAAGAAGAAGAGGCGGAGACGAAGATGTCTTCGTTGGAGAAATCGAGAAGTTCATCGATACGAAACAATTCTGTTGAAGATAAACCATATACATCCATTCTTTAGGTTTCTCTCTCTCTCTAGACTGTGTAACTGTTTATATGTGTTTAATTAATAGAGAAGAAGAAGATGATATGATGAGAGAGAGAGAGAAAAGAAGAAGGCAAGAGAACGTGCAGAGAGAGTGAGTAACCGACTCTACTTATTCACTTCTCATATGTTTTCTTCCCCCTTTTTTCTTGATTACCGTTGTTAACTACATGCATGCTTCTCTTTTTTACCAATTTAATTTACACAATAAAATTAAATGTCTTATAAGTTTAATTTGAGAAAAAATAGGAATAAACAGGCCGTGCCGTGTGAGGTCTGACTCTTACTAAGGGGTTTTTTTTTTTTTTTTTTTTTACAGTAGTACATCATTTCTATCGTCTTCCGAAAACGTTACACGTATCTGAAAGCCAAATATGAAGCGATGGACCAATAAAATGAAAAATCCCTTTCTTGTCACGTGCATTTTGTGCAAGCAGATCCGCATTTTTGTTTCTCTCCCGCGCTGCAAACTAACTATTTAATTTGTTAAAATAATTACGTGAGACTAAATTATACAAGTCGTGAATTTGTTAAAATAATTAATACACAAGTCGAGAACCTATCTGATTTTTTTACTGTTTGTGTTTGTTTTAATTAATGTGGACGCACGACCGACAATATATTCACAGCTGGCACCTTCTACTTGGCTCAGAAGGTTCACTCTCATGTGTGTTTCACGTTGCATGCCATGCACTCGACTTGTTTTTTTGGGTTTTTTTAATCATAATTATTTGTTTTTTGGGTAATAATATGTAAAATAAAAATTGATTAACATTACAAAAGATTATTTAAATAATCTTCTCACTCTACATCAAAGTACATAAACGTACGGTGGCATTATTTTCTCGCGAGCCCTTCTCTTTCAATTAAATATGAATTTTGGTCTTATTTTAAATTAAATTGCTGCGTTCTCGTGAATCAAGTCGTGAAAGTAAGCAAGTGACCACTACGAACGCTCCTAAATTGCATATTCATTATTTTTTTAATTTTTTTTTAAAGTTTTCTGAACCACGTGACGTAAGAGAGGACGGTGATCCCAAAGTAAATAGAAAGAACACGTGCGCTCTCATGTGCCAATAATGACACCGAATATTACTATATGAGTTTTCCTTCAACAAAACTAAAAGTCTGTTTTAAAAGATAAAATGAGATATAAAGAAAAGAAGTCATTTTTTTTTGTTTAGATAATTAATAGGCGATATAATATATATCAAAAGATATGTTAAGATCCGTATCTTTACCGAATAAGGAAATAACTTTCGAATTAGGAAATAAATTATTGTATAAATACCTTGTAAAGTATCAATAATAATACACGACGTTTTAACCTTATTTCATGGTATCAGAGCTGAAGACCTTTGACCTAAACTAAACGAAAAACACGAGTCGCCGCCGCCGCTAAAACCTAGCCGCCGCCGCCGCCGCTACCGATGGCAACCAGATGGTTCTCGCCGATACAACTCCTCCTCACTACAAGCTCGCTACTGCGGACAACCCCGTAGCACTCATATCTTCCGTCACGTTGAAGGAAGATAACTACTCCGAGTGGTCTATCGAACTACGAAACTCTCTTCAAGCAAAACATAAACTAGGGTTCATAGATGACCTTATTCTCAAACCAGTCGTCGATCCGGAGTTATCCTTGTGGCTTGCTGCAAACTCCATGATCGTTGGATTAGGACATCCATTGACCCAAAGATAAGATCGACGGTTGCCTTTGTTCCTGAAGCGTTCGCGTTGTGGGAAAATCTCAAGGCTCGTTTCTCTGTGGGTAACGGCGTGAGGAAACAAGTCTTGAAAGATGAAATCTCCTCTTGTCGACAAGATGGACAAACAATATAAGAATATTATGGACGTTTGTCTGAATTGTGGGAAGAGTTGGAAAACTACAGAACTGGTTGTGTGTGTAGTTCTGAAGCGTCTACGAATATTGCAAAGGAGAGAAAGGAAGATAAAGTCCATCAGTTCATGTTCGGGCTCGATCAACCGAGGTTCGGTAACATCCGATCGACGATTACCGGAACTGATCCTCTACCGAGTTTAAATCAAGTGTATTCTCGCGTTGTTAGAGAAGAACAGAACTTGAACGTGATGAATTCGAAGGAAGGTACAAAAACAGATGTCGTCGGGTTCGCCGTGCGTTCGAACTCGTCACCGCAGATCGTCTCTGGGTCACGCTCACGAGATCGATCCTCCATGTCTTGTACTCACTGCAACCGTCAAGGACACGAGGCGTCGGAGTGCTTTCAAATCCATGGATACCCTGACTGGTGGTATGAAGAAAACAGGAAGAATGGAGCAACACGTGGAACAACTTCTGGATCAACATATGTATCAGAGAATATGTCAAACCAGAGAGGATCAACATCTGTATCAGAGACTAAGTCAAATCAGAGAGGTGGACGAGCAAGTAGAAGTATTGGACGAGGTCGTGGAAAGGTCGTGGCCAATGCTCGAGCAGCTGTTGGACAAGATCAGATTGCTCAACTAATTGATCTTCTTCAAGCTCAACGACCAAACACCTCCTCGGAACGACTGTCGGGTAAAACTAGTCTCGCTGATGTAATTATTGATACAGGGGCATCGCATCATATGAACAGAGATTGTTCTTTATTGATCGATGTTGTTGACATCGTCCCTTCTCCGGTAACGTTTCCCGATGGAAACGCCTCTAAGGCCATAAAACGTGGAACTTTGATGTTGACTTCTGAATATTCACTTCCTGACGTATTATTTGTTCCGGATTTTACGTGTACCTTGATCTCGGTTTCTAAGTTGTTGAAGCAAACGGGATGTATCGCGATATTCACTGATACGTTGTGCTTTTTACAGGACCGTTTTACGAGGACTTTGATTGGAGCGGGTGAAGAGCGTGAGGGAGTGTACTATTTTACGGGTGTTGTAGCTGCTCGGTCTAACAAAGTCACCAAATCGTCGACCGTGTCGGGACTCTTGTTGCATCGAAGACTAGGACATCCTTCTGCTAGTGTTTTGCATTCGTTTCCAGATTGTGATCGAACCTCAAATGCTTTAGGGGAGATGAAAAGTTGTGACATTTGTTTTCGTTCTAAACAAACACGTGAAATTTTTAATGATAGTATTAATAAAGCCGATGAGTGTTTCTCCCTTATTCACTGCGATGTATGGGGTCCGTATCGTACACCTTCCACGGGGGGAGCGAGTTATTTTTTGACAATCGTTGACGACCACTCTCGATCAGTGTGGACTTTACTTATGTCGGCTAAGTCGGAAGTGTCTCGCTTGATTCAAAATTTTGTTGCGATGGTCGAGCGACAATTTGGGAAATCTGTCAAAACAATTTGTTCCTACAACGGATCAGAATTTATGTGTCTCACTTCTTACTTCCAAGAACACGGGATACTCCATCAAACTTCGTGTGTCGATACTCCTCAACAAAATGGACGTGTCGAAAGAAAACATCGTCATATCTTAAACGTAGCTCGCGCGTGTCTATTCCAAAGTGGTCTACCGGTTAAGTTCTGGGGTGAGAGCATTCTCACGGCAACGCATCTCATCAATCGCACGCCTTCCTCGGTGTTAAAAGGCAAAACTCCGTACGAATTTCTTTTTGGAAAAACTCATTCGTATGCTATGTTGCGTGTCTTTGGATGTCTTTGTTACTCTCATCATAGGAACCGTAACAAAGATAAGTTTGGTATGCGTAGTCGTAAATGCGTCTTCGTTGGATATCCGTTTGGACAGAAAGGATGGAGACTTTATGACCTCGAGACCGGAAAATTCTTCGTGAGTAGAGACGTACGATTTCTAGAGGACAAGTTTCCGTTCTCGGAGAGCAAGGAATCGCTCCCAGATATGTCAAGATCCGTAGACCACGAGTCTGATCTTTTCGATGATGAGGAAGCACCATTAGATGTTAACTCTACACCGGTTACACCTTCAGGCACAATTGATGACATAGTTGTTGAGATAGTTGCTGACATAGTACCTGACACAGTTGCTGACGCAACTACAGAAGACAACCACGAAACGAACATATCCGAGACAGACCCTACACCTTCATCTCCTGGTTTACCTGAGTTGTTGGGTCGAGGACATCGAACTCACAAGCCGTCTGTTCTTCTCAAAGATTACGTTACACAACATATAGTACACTCTGACACTCCTCACACTGCTACACCTGGTCTCTCCGATCGTAGTCTTCCTTCGGTCTCAAGTAAGATCCTTGCACCCTTAACACATATGTTGAAAGTTTCAGGTTATACGTCGAATCATGTTGCTTACATGGTTGCGATTTTGGATAGTACCGAACCTTGTCATTTCAAGGATGCGGTTCTTATCAAAGAGTGGTGTGATGCAATGACGGCTGAGATAAGAGCATTGGAAGACAATCAAACTTGGGAACTCACCGATCTCCCACTTGGTAAAACGGCGATTGCAGGCAAATGGGTATATAAACTTAAATTCAACTCGGATGGCACGCTAGAGCGACACAAAGCTAGACTCGTCATCATGGGAAACCGCCAAAAAGCAGGGACAAATTTTGACGAGACATTTGCACCTGTAGCAAAGATGACGACGGTGAGATATCTTCTTAGTGTCGCTGCAGCTAAAGATTGGGAGGTGCACCAAATGGACGTACATAATGCGTTCCTCCATGGTGACCTTGAAGAAGAAGTCTACATGATGCTTCCACCAGGTTATCAATCGTCTGACCCAAACAAGGTTTGTCGCCTTCGGAAGTCGCTCTATGGTCTACGACAAGCTCCACGGTGTTGGTTTGCGAAACTCTCCACCGCGTTAAAACAGTTCGGATTTAAACAAAGCTACGAAGACTACTCACTTTTCTCGTTAATTGAGAATGGGAGCGTGTTACACATTCTCGTGGACGTTGATGATTTTGTTATAGCCGGCAACAACCTTGAAACAATCAACAAGTTTAAAGGTTATCTCAACGAATGCTTTCACATGAAAGATCTCGGAAAGTTGAAATATTTTTTGGGTATCGAGGTATCACGGGGTCCGGATGGTATATGTCTTTCTCGCCGTAAGTACGCTCTCGACATCATAGCCGAAGCGTGGCTCTCCGATTGCAAGCCCTCACCGTACCCGCCGAAATCAACCACAAGCTCGCATCGCCCGAAAGTTCGTTGTTCGCTTACCCGACAAGTATCGTCGTCTTGTAGGTCGGTTTGTTTATTTCACCATTACACGACCTCGATTTGTGTTATATTGTGCACATCCTATCACAATTTATGCAAAAGCCTCTACAAGCACATTGGGATGCGGCCTTGCGAGTTGTTCGGTATCTCAACAAAGCTCCCGCTCGCGGTGTCCTTCGCGATCGGATAGCGAGATCAAGATTACGGCGTATTGTGATTCGATTGGGCAAAGCATGTCCTATCTCGCGACGCTCTCTCTCCGCCTACGTAGTGTACTTGGGTGACTCTCCCATCTCTTGGAAAACAAAGAAGCAAAAGACGGTATCATGTTCTTCCGCCGAAGCCGAGTATCGGGCCATGGCCTACACTCTTCGAGAATTGAAATGGATTCATGCTTTGTTGGGAACATTCGGTGTTCCTAATTCGACCCGATGACGCTACATTGCGACGCCAAGCCGCTATTCATATAGCCAAGAATCCGTGTTTCACGAGCGTACAAAGCACATCGAAGCGGATTGTCACCAAGTTCAGGACGCGGTTCAATCCGGCCTCATTAAGACGGTTCATCTATCAACCAAAGAACAAGTCGCTGACATGTTCACCAAAGCGTTACCAAGACCAACATTCGAATATCTTTTGTCCAAGTTAGGTGTCCATGATCCTGGATCACCAACTTGAGGGGGGGTAATAGGCGATATAATATATGTCAAGAGATATGTCAAGATCCGTATCTTTACCGAATAAGGAAATAACTTTCGAATTATGAAATAGATTATTGTATAAATACCTTGTAAAGTATCAATAATAATACACGACGTTTTAACCTTATTTGAATAATAATCTCTTCCGACGAATAACATGCAAAATTGTTAAAACCATATGCTCTTCCTTTATCCCACTTGTCCCCTTCTTTATTTTATTTTTTCAAAAATAGTTTTGTTTAATTCAAACTATTTACGTACAATATAATCTAAACTATTTTCACATTCTCAAAGTGTTCACTCTTAATACGTAACGTACCTAATTATAACGCTAACGCTCCTCCTAGCGATGACATTATTGAAATAGTTTTCTGCTATTAGAAATATTAACGAATTTATATTTTGATTTTTAAGCAACGTACAAACCGAAAACGATAAGAGAAGATAGAGGAAAGTGATTTGACAAGGCCGTACAGTTAATATGAATATGGGCCGTGGAGCCTACTTTCTGTTGAACGCGACATCGACCATTGGGGATAATATATACTAGGAATTTACCCGGGCCAAGCGCGGAATAAAAATTTACGTAATAGAAAAAAATGTTTATTGGTAAAAATAATGTGTAGTATAAAATGAAACAAAAAGAATTTGTGTCTCATGTGATCCGCGTTAAACGCGGAGTTTAAATTTGAAATATATATAGAAAATATATTGTATTTTGGTTTTTATAATGTTTTATTTACAAAAATTTATTACTATTACTATTTTAATATTTATCATCGAAAAAGATTATCATTGTCATTTCGATGTTGAATATTTACCTTTACGTATAATTTACTATTTATCATTAAAAACAATAACTACATAGTGTTTTGAAACTTTGATATATGACTCGTTTAACAATGAAAAGTATGTCAATCCAATCTCTATTTGTCATAAAATCGGACTATTAAAACCTCGAATATATAAAACCACTGAATTTTCGGGGGCTAGAGTCAATTTTCTGCTCAAGTTTTGTCATTTGACATGAACTTTGATGTTTAATACAATTTTACAAAATAATATTGTTATTTATAAATGAACAATATGTTTTATCATTCTTTTGTGCGAGAATATAACCTACAAACATTAGAAAAATTGTGTTTTTCATTAGTTTTTTAAATATTTTAAACATATTTTATAGGAAAGTTTAATTACTCTTTCATGTCTAAACTAATCCGAAAATTTTTTGTTCAAAGTTTGGGAACTGGTGGTTCAACCGATGAGTCGGGTAAATTGTGTGTTCAAGTTTTTCATTTGACATGAATTTTGGTGTTAAATACAATTTTACAAAATAATATTGTTATTTGTAAATGAACAATATGTTTTATCATTATTTTGAACTCGATGTAATAAAATATAATATATAAATATTAAGAGATCTATTAGAAATTATAAAATTGTATTTTTTATGAATTTTTTAATATTATATTTTATGGGTTTTTCAACATTTTTTAATATTATTCATTTATTATGTCAATTTAAGTCATTTTGTGTTAAATTTGAGGTTTTGTTTTGGGCTTTTTGTTTTGGGCTTTTATGAATTTTTAATAATGTGGGACCAAAAATGCTCAGGTGATGACACATGTAATTTTAGAATGATTTTCTCTCTCCGTCTTCTGTATTAATAATATAAGATATCCAAAGAAATTGTGTCGGAGCTATTCAAATTATTTTCTAAAAGATAATATAATCTTATGAAAGAAACTAAGAGCATCTCCATGATGTTCTTAAAACAAACAAAATATTAATATTTAAAAGAAAATTAGATTTTATGATTAAATTTATTTATAAAAAATAAATTGAACAAATGAAAAAGTGACAAATTTAAGAACACCATAACATTATGTTCTTATCTAAGAACATTATGTTTACAAGTTTAAGAACACTTGTTTTAATTTTTAATTTATTTAATTATTAAGAACACAATCTAAGAACATCCATTGGAGATGGTCTAACAAAAAAAAATCAAATCAAACGATTTTTGGTTTTCTCACTTTCCTTGTATTTAGACGTTGTCTAACTAAATTGTACATAGTGAAAAACTATAAATGAAAGAAACTAAGACCATCTCCATCCGTTGGATACATTTTAAGTGTCTACTTAATTATTATTTATTTATTTTTACTTTTTTTAGTTTAAGATCCCACTAGTTTGAGGTTATCTCCATTGATAAACACCACCATGTCTTTAACAAGCAAGATTTATTTCTTACCCTTCATTTATCTGTGTTCTTAATCTCATGAAATCTTTTTTGCTTCTCCACTTTGATCGGATCTACATCAATCCCTTATCATCTACTTACATAACCGTGGTCTCTCTCCAATGCAATTGCATTACTTTTCTGATCGAAACTAGGAATCAAATGGATATGTGAAAACTAATGCTTATTTATACATATATATATGCTTATGTTCTTTGAAACATTTTTACAAACACCTTATGTGTGTTTTTGCAAAGTTTATGTTTACATTTGTTTAGAGATATTGGATTTAAAGAGGAAGAAGTATATATGATCATGGCCCAAAAAGCCAAAAATGATCTGATTGTTGAGACTGAAAAAAGAGAAAGTGGAAAATATTGTATTCTTTCATTTTCAGAAGGAGGAAAAAAGAAGAAAAAAAATTAAAAATACAAAAATATGTAAAAACGTGACACGTGGAGTTTGGACACTATGTCTTAATTGCCTTGAACAAGACCGGGTTCTGTCATTTATTTTATTTTTCTAATTTTTTTTCTTTATTTTTATTTTTAAGACATCTTCAAGACACATTGATGGAGGTGCTCTAATATAATAATACTACATCAATTTCTGTTCGAAATATAGTTTTGACAAAGCCGATTTGTCATTTTTATGATGAGTGATCTTTGATCCTTTGGTGTCTGAACCGTATATAATAATTATGTTGGAACATGTAGAAGACAAACAAAACCAATAATAATATTCAATAATTTTAACTTTTTAATTTAATCAGTAGCTTTGCTTGCGTTGTAGGTGTTGACTAGCTGAGTCTGTACTTCGTTAGACACAGCACAGTGTTCTTTGTATTCCATCGTAAATTCTCCTTTTCCCTGAATCCAAATTTTAAAATATATATATAATTAATGATATTCAACACTTTCTTCACTATGATTGTTCATGATTATTATAATGATGATGATGATGATGTTCATGACAATAATGATGATAACCTGTGTCATGGAGCGGAGAGAGGTGGAGTAGCCAAACATGTTATTCAAAGGCACCTGTTAAGAAAACAAACATATTTAGTATATATGTTAATCAATATTCAAAAGGATCATTACTTAATAATAACTATGTGTTTAACATAAGTGCTTCTCTTACATGAGCTTGGATTACTGAATCGTCACCCTCTTGATCGTTTCCTACGATTATACCTTTCCTCCTGAAACAAAATCAATTTTTTTTTTTTTGAGTTATTTTATTACCAAACATGTAGGACATGTGTTTTTGTTTAACGATTTAGAGTGTTTTGATTTACTTGTTGATGTCACCAGCAACAGTACCCTGAAACTCTGTTGGTACTTTTAACTCAACCAACATGACAGGCTCTAGAATCACCGGTCTAGCCGCTGTGTAACAAAGCCTGAACGCGTATATTGCAGCCATTTTAAACGCAAGCTCACTTGAATCTACGGCGTGCGAAGCTCCATCCGTCAATACTATTCTTAGATTCTCTACAGGGTGACCAATCAGTGAGCCCCTGCCAAATGACAAATTATAGATTACATACACAATCATTGGAGTCGAGAAACACAAAGGTCAAAGAGAAACACAACTCACGAATTTGCAGCTTCTTTGAAACCTTTCTCAATTGATGGGATAAAACCAGACGGGATCGCTTGTCCAACAATCATGTTTTCGAATTCAAACTTCTCTTTAGATCCTGGTGGTAGCGGTTCCACGTACCTAGCAATTATAAGCAGACATTGTTAGGAGTCTTAGGACTAATTTACAAGGAATCAAAACCACATCCATTTATGGTCTATAGGATACTCACCCGGTAACCCTACCGTACTGACCCGCTCCTCCACTTTGTTTCTTATGCAAATAATCGAACTCAGCACGCTGCGTAATAGTCTCCCTAAAATTTACACGGGGTTTACCGACAGTTGCATCAACCTGTTACAAATTGTTAGAAATAAGGGATTTTGTGGAGTAGCTATAGTGTGAGAACATTGTGAAGGCTTAAAGTCAGGAACCTTGTATTCTCTCCGGATGCGTTCAACATAGATATGCAAATGCAATTCCCCCATACCAGATATAATTGTCTGTCACATCCATGTTGAATATTAAAGGGCGAAATTGAAGAAAGATGCTGAGAAATAACAGAGTTATTTTGATGATACCTGGCCACTCTCGGGATCCAATCCCACACGGAAAGTGGGATCCTCTTTCTGGAATCTATTCAATGCTTTCGAAAACTAACACATGAGGAAATATTTCAATTTAAAATTTCTCAATGCCAGGAACTAAAGGAAACATATAATTAGTTTTAGGCTTTTAGCTACAAAGTTCAGAGAAGTTACCTGTCCGCCAGAATCTTTTGAAACCGGTTGAACAGCTAAGGACATAACAGGTTCAGGAACACTCATCGATGTCATTGTGTACTTGACTGATCCATCCGTAAATGTATCACCTGATAATATAGTGAGGTTAGCAATTGACCCCATAAGAAATACAGTATCAGAATATCATCCCTAAAGAAAGTCCCACACCCAAAGAAGAATTTATGTTAAATATGAACAAATACGGAAGATTTTTCTAATGTACCTGATGCACACTCAACACCAAAGACAGCTACGATTTCTCCAGCGTGTGCCTCTTGAATATCCTGAAAATAAAACGAACTTCTAGAATCAGACTAAAAGGGCACTAGAGTTGCCACCATGGAGCTACCATAATAAAATCGTGAGAAAAATAAACATGTCTAACCTCCATATCATTAGAATGCATACGGACCAAGCGAGGAACCTGCATTGAGAAACATCAAATAGCCTCCAGTAAACTCAAGCATCACAGGGTTACAAGAAGCAAACGAAAAAATGTATTAAGAAAGCTATACTTATCAAGTGTGATTTTGGTATAAATTTATGCAAGGGACATCATGACACAGAAAAATATCAAAGCTATACTAAGAACCATGGTCTAACCTTTATTCTCTTCCCAGTATTGACATTTATGATAAAATCACCCTTCTTAATCACACCTTCATATACTCTTCATTAACAAAAAGAACATGAGTTAGCATTTTGCTGTTAACAAGTTCATGCATGACAAATTAAGCATCTACCTTAGATATGTGAGCTGACCAAAACGTCCCTCCTCCAATTTAAAAGCAAGAGCAACAAGAGGTCCATCGGGAGACCCAGTCAAGGTTACCTGAAACACATTTCTTTAGAACCGGTATATTACTTCTCATGAAAATATATTGCAAGTAGAGTACCCTCTCTTCATTATTGTTCTGGTCAAGAGCATAGTTATTGACTTCAGTTGGACAAGGGAGATATCTAAGAACACCATCTAGTAGAGGTTGTACACCCTGCATACAGATAAAAATACAAAGCACGCCATATTTTGAAAATTCTTCAATAAATACAACAACAGGAACACAAGTAAAAAATCAAAATCCAATCCAAACTAGCACATACTGTATATCATCTTTATATCCAAAGACTCAATTACCTTGTTTTTGAATGCACTACCCATAAATACAGGAACAAACTTTTGTGCGATGGTAGCTCTGCGAATAGCGTCCTGCACATATATACAACATCCCAGGAAAAAAGTTACAGTGAAAAACTGCAGTCTGCAAGTAAAAGAGCAACAATATCTAAATGTGGCAACTCCTGGACGCTATAAATGGAACATAACACAATGTATTAAAATCTAAAGATAATGCCTAAGGAAGGTTGAAGAGCTAGGACCAACATGATTCAACAATATTTTCTTCTGTTTTATGCAAAAAATTGTTTTTGCCCTATTGAGTTAAAATAACAAACACCAGGGACAAATAACAAAACCTCAAGCTCAGAAGCAGATACTGGCTCGTCATTTAGAAATTTCTCAGCGAGTACATCATCAACTTCGGATACTGTCTCTATCAATTCTCGCCTCTTCTCTGCAACCAAATCTTCCATATCAGCAGGAATATCACCAGCCACAACATCCTCACTGCAATTTATAGACAATAAAAAATGTCAAAACATATACATGTGCCACACACTACAAAATAAGCAAATGTATTTAACACAAACCCGCTCGATCCATGGAAGAAATAAGCTTTCACGTGAACAAGATCAATAAGACCCTGGAAGTTTTCTTCTAAACCGATAGGTGCTTGCACAGCTGCGCTATGATGTCGGAGCTTAGCTCTTGCCTAGTAAAGTAAAAAAAAAGAAAGTCATTTTAAACAAGTAAAACCTAACTAAATCCATATAACAAAGGACCAAAGGTTATAATAATACACACTTGGTTCAAGACTTTCCATGGATCAGCACCCATTCTATCAAGCTTGTTGATAAACGCAACTCTCGGGACTTCGTATCTCCTCATCTGCCTATCGACTGTAATAGACTGACTCTGCACACCACCAACACTGCACAGGACTAATATCGCACCGTCTAGTACACGTAAAGCTCTCTCCACTTCAATGGTAAAGTCAACGTGACCAGGAGTATCAATAATATTAACCTAAAACATTAATCAAAAATCAAACACTACTGTGACTAATCAAGCTTAAATTGATTGGATTTTCAACAAAATCGATACGAATCTGAGAATAAGATCAAATGTGTTTGTACAATAACCTTGAAATCCTTCCAAGTACAGTATGTCGCGGCGGATTGTATGGTGATACCTTTCTCTCGCTCCAGATCCATTGAATCCATTTTGGCGCCTACGCCGTCTCTGCCTCTGACTTCGTGGATCTCATGGATCCGACCCGTGTAGAACAGAACACGCTCTGTAAGCGTGGTCTTACCCGAGTCTATATGAGCTGAGATCCCTATGTTACGAAGCTTGTCCATGGATTCCTTCCACCATGGATCCTTCTCATCTTTCGCCGCACGTGCGGCGTTTCCGGCGGAGAATTGACGGAGGTGAAAATCTCCGGTTAAAAGAGCGGCGGACGGAGAGGACGAGCGTTTGTTTGAGGAGAAGAGTCTCACGAGGAGGTTAGACGACGGAGATGGCGGAAACCTCGCCATAGCTTTTGAAGGTAGACGAGGGTTTTAGAGATCGACGACCATTGTCGCTAAATATCTTGAAGATTGTTTTTTATTTCTAAGAAAACCCTTCAATTTTGTAATATTGCTACAGTGAGCCTTTAACTTAGTTACATAGCCAACTAAACCCATAGAGTCAACGCAACATGAATAATTGTCAACAGTAACTCTTAGTGGATCAGCATAGTTCCATAATCTTGGCCCAGCCCAATAAATATAGTGACGTGTACAAAACGACGAATCATTTTGACTTGTTAAAAAGTCCACGTAAACGCACCAAATTGTTTAAGTACAATGACGTGTACAAAACTACTGTTATTAATCTTGGCACTATACAATTTGTTTTACATTTTTTCAAACTAAAAGTACAATAACTATGGTTTCTTCTGTGAACAAATGCAACATCGTTTTAACAGAGCAAATACTATAAAAATAACTAATATCTACAAGTAAAATGCAAATGAATCATATTAACAAAAATTAAGCATCGCTAGCCCATAAACCATGAAAACCCATAGGAAACGTCAAATTCCTTGGAACCGCTAATCTTGTAACGAGCACATCAGATTCACCGATCTTCTTAGCATCCAATATCACAAGGTAACATCTTTCCACCGAAACGGCATACTATATATATAAATTGTATTAGTATCATATATAATATATTCATAAAAATGCATCTTAAATAAACAAATAAATCTAATATATACGTACCTCAACGACGATAATGTAACCATCATCTTCATCTACTTTGTTGGAGTTTCTAGGAACAAACATGGGCTCGCCAACGAATCTTCGAGCTCCGGTAGACCAAGTACGAACAATATTCGAGTCTAGGTCCAATTTTACGACCATGTCGAAAGGGAAATGAGGAAGTTCACCTCGTGTTCCCGAAGAGGAAGCACAGTACATGTACTTGTTCTTTTTACCGGACCGTGTTGAGTTTATAACCGGAAAATCTGACGGTTTGTTCCAACCGTTTATTGGCTCCACGTCACAGTTTTTGCAGTGTCCGATAGCGTCCAAGGTCATAGATACCTGCGTTTTGGTTACTTCTTTTAGTTTATGTTCATCTATGTTTTTGTTTTAAAACATTTAATTCCTCATAATATCATAATATGAACAAAATTTAATTTAATTAGGCGAAAAATGGATTGTTGTAATTTTTACCTTAACTAGATGAGGAAGTAATTTGTCGTCTTCGCGATTTAGATTCATAACAGAAGGATCTAGCTTGTTGCTTTGCCAATCATATCCTGTAAAAATCAAAAGAAACTGTTCAACGGCTATATATATTGCATTCTTGGAAACCCCTAACGTGTGGAAGAAGTTATTTGGAAATATTTTGATAGCTATATTGAACTAGTGAATATACCATGAGAGGGTTTTTAGGTCACTTACCAAACATCTTCTTGAAATCAAACCAATGGTATGAGCAAGCAGAAGCTTGTAACTGAATGTTTAAATCGCCGTTATCATCTCTAGTCTCATAAGCGTTTCCGGAATGTATTAGCCATAACTGGGAAGATACTTCTACAGGTACTCTCCAATCTCTACCTCCTATTGATTTCTCTGAAAATCTTGGGAGGATATAAATTGGGGAGCTCTCATTGCTTGGATTCAACGATAAGGCTGAAACCATAGGTGACATCCCACACATGGCTGCCATGGAACCTATATGATATATTATTACACATATCAGATTTCTTGCAACGCAAGTATATGAATATTTGTCTGGATGAAACATGTACTAAGTTAATTTATTACCTAATGGATTAAGCTTGACTCTGTTGGCAAATAGTATGTAGTGAGTATCTGTCACGGCCCAATCATGAATCATCATATGATCATCAATCTTGAATTCTCTCGTTTGTATTAACTTGAATTTGGAATCATACTCTGTAAATAATCATTAATCGCCATTTAAAATTCATTAATTGATAAGCTGTTTTCAATAAAATAATAATAATAATAATAAATCAACAAATAGCATATACACAAGCGTTTGTGAGTGAATCCGCTCCAGATTGAAGACGCGGGTTAATTTTTGTTCACACTCTTGATGTAATAAAAAAAATAATAATAATAATAAATCAACAAATTAATTACCACAGAATGTGAAGTTGCTACGAGGTATAAGCATATCTTCGGCGTTGCAAGTCACCGTTAAAAGCCTATTTCTTGAATCGTCTATTTTGTAATGTGACAAGAACCTTTTCGGTGGCATTTTAAATACACCTACATAAAATAATTTTAATTATAATTAATTAAATTTATTACGCCGCTGTCTGAATAATGGACTACATACTTTACTATTAATCAACTTTAACATAAAAACAGTACCTTGAAGTATGGGTTTCAACAAATCTGCGGCTGTGTCCCATATATCATGACCAACAAAATCTCTGTCGGAAGATTCATAATTATCATCATGGCCGTTAATCTCGACGTTAAATTTCCCAACGGTATCCAACGATCCAGATTCAATCTCGTAAGGTTCACCACCTTCCCATAAACAAAGCAACCGCCCCGCCCATTTCAAAACGCTAGTATTAGCCACGTTTTTCATCACTTTCGTGTTTCCGAATTTCTTCCCGCCTTTTAAAACCGAGAAAGGTCCTCTATGTGTGAACCGCCACGTGTCGGTCACTGGATCGTGCTCTTCTTCTTTAGCTTCCGTTTTAACGTACTTTGCCGTGAACGTTGCTTCCCGTTTGTTTCCGTCTATGCGAAACGCACGGAGATAACCGTGACCGTCAAGTGGATGAACCGTTGACCCGTGGTCGTCGGTAAATAGACCTGGACCGGCTAAGTAATATGTACCGGAAGGGAAATCAATTGGTATTGAGCCTTCTATTGGTTTAATCACGACCGGTTCGATTGTCTCTGACCGTTGCGATACGAATAAAGATTGGTAGTCACGAAAAGCTGATGACGTGGACTCTTCATGGACGGTTCCGGTACGTCCTAAACCGATTTCCGGTATAGATATTGATATGGCGGCGCGTGGAGGTGGAAGCGGTGGTGGAGTTTGAGGATGATGAATCGGTGGAGAGTTTGACGGTGGGAGAAATATTTTCGGCGGGAGAGGGAAAGACATTTTGGTCAACATTATTTGTTTTTGTAATATGCAAAATTTTAGTATATAGTTTTCTTTCGTACATGCAAAGCATATGTTATATATAGAGCTTATAAACAAGAAAAACATTTTTGTATTTGGAGTGAATAAAATGTATACGTGGTTGTGTGCATGTTGAGCAAGTATGGTGGGGTAGAGAATGTTTGGTGATTTTGTGGAAGACATTAACAAAATTTGGAGATGAATAAAAGTTCGAAAATGGCAGACATAATACTAGCTAAATCATTACTTTATTAATTAATATACAATTTAAAGTGGTTAGTTGTAATTAGAACTTGGAAGTGAGTATTATTGCGTCACACGACACATGTACCGTAACTTAATTAAAATTAATTTTAGTTGTTGGTCATGAAACTTACAGAATTATTGCTAATATTGAAGTATAAATTATGAGAAATACGTGTAGTAACAATATAGAAGAGTGAAGGAGACAGCAAGAACCGAGAAGTGATCGCCGGCACTACACAACTTGATCCTAATGATAGTTTTAGACATTTTATGTTGTATGCTTATGTCTTGCGGATAATTATGTTGTAATCAAATAATAAACTAATCAAGAGCTCTCTTTTGGTTGACAATTAACAATCAATACTTGTATAAAATCTCCACTAACATATACTGATTTAGTCTCATCGGCTAAAACCAATTATAGTATTTGTTTAATGAAGCTTCAAATCGACCCACTTTGGATTATAATAAAATACTTTTTAGAGAGTGAAACATTAATTAAATTAATATAAAAACTCATTAATGGTTCCAGATTTCAACGTTAACATCATTTAACTCTCATTCATATGTCTTCGACTTGGAGAACATTTAGAGACAAGTCTTCGGAACAATGATCTTCAATATATAAACCATGTCAAACCATAGGGCGCCCATATTTATAAATTATAGGCATATGCAAATTACATGTTTTATGTTTGATTTTATGAAATCAATGACTTGATATTCATATGGTACATATATATTATTTCATTTAAATTTATATTCGTTATACACCACAAAAAGATTAACGAAGTAAGTGCGAAAGCACTTGGAGAGTGAATGGTGGGAGATTATTTAGTGCTACCATAAAAAAATATTTAAAAATAGAAACAATAACTATACTAGTCTTGGAAAGTATAGTATTTACTTAACTAGTCTCTTACCAAGTAAAGTTTACTATAATAGTCTTGGAAAGTTTAGAAATGTAAAATTAACCTTAGTTTTGTTTTTAATAACGAAAATGCCATTTATTTTTTTTTTGTTAAAAAAATACTCTTTAATTTTTTTTTTCTTTCTCTCTTTCTCTCCACTTTTCTTTCTTCTCTCTTTCATCTCGTTATTTCTCCATTTTTCTTATTTCTCTCCAATTTGTTCTCGTTCTCTCTCTGTAACAAGTGGGGACGGCGGCGACTTTGTAGATCTGTTCTCGACTTTGAAGATGGTTGCAAACAATGGGAACGGCGGAGACGACGGCGACGGGAACGGCGGCGACAACCTTCCTCGAACGGCGGCGGAGACGGTGGCGAACGAAGGTTTTTCATGTTTTTTTTCTTCGAAAAGCTTCTATTTAACTGATGATTCACATTATTTCTATGTTGTATGAACAAAACAAAAGTCTATTTGTGTTGTTTTACTCGTTTTAAGAGATGTTTTTTTAGGGTTTTGAAATATTAGTTTTAGATCTATTCATTTTTGTTCTTCATTTGGTTATATTCTTTGTTCTTCATTGTTTTCTCGCGGTTTAGGATGTTTATTGTGGTATAAGATTTGTTGATATTTGATTAGGTTATTTTTTTCGGTTATTATGTTTTACGGCATGTTTGTTTTAGTGGATACATGTTGTGGTAGACTTAATATATTAACTTTGTTTTATGTGTCACTATTTGTGGTAGATTTTTATAAGTTTCCTTTGTGCTTTGTGCTTTATTGATGTGGTAAACTTGTTTTAATAATTTTATTGATGTGGTAGACTTGTTTTAATAATTTTATTGATGTGGTAGACTTGTTTTAATAATTTTAATAATGTGGTAGACTTGTTTTAATTATTGAAATTTATTTTGTTAGGTTATGTTTTTAAAAGTTTCCTTTGTGCTTTGGTAGATATATTTTGTTAACTTTGTTTTGTGCGTTACTATGTTGTGGTAGACTTACTTTAATAAATTGATGTGTTAATAGTTTTGATAGATAATCTGTTATGGTAGACTTTTTTTAATAATTTTAATAACGTGGTAGACTTGTTTTAATAATTTATTGAAATGACATGTTTGTTTTAGTGGAGTCAAGTTGTGGTAATTGTGTTTTGTGCATTACCAGTTGTGGCAGACTTGTTTTGTTAATTTTGTTTTGTGCATTACTTGTTGTGGTAGATTTATTTAGTTAACATTATTTGGTAGACTTGTTATATTAAGCTGTTGTGGTAGACTTGTTTTTTTTATTTGATTAATGTGGTAGACTTGTTTTAATAATTTTAATAATGTGGTAGACTTGTTTTAATTATTGAAATTTATTTTGTTAGGTTATGTTTTTAAAAGTTTCCTTTGTGCTTTGGTAGATATATTTTGTTAACTTTGTTTTGTGCGTTACTATGTTGTGGTAGACTTACTTTAATAAATTGATGCGTTAATAATTTTGATAGATAATCTGTTATGGTAGACTTGTTTTAATAATTTTAATAACGTGGTAGACTTGTTTAATAATTTATTGAAATGACATGTTCGTTTTAGTGGAGTCAAGTTGTGGTAATTGTGTTTTGTGCATTACCAGTTGTGGCAGACTTGTTTTGTTAATTTTGTTTTGTGCATTACTTGTTGTGGTAGATTTATTTAGTTAACTTTATTTGGTAGACTTGTTATATTAAGCTGTTGTGGTAGACTTGTTTTTCTTATTTTATTAATGTGGTAGTCTTGTTTTAATAATATATTAGTGCGTATTGGTAGATTTTTTTTCTATTGTATTTTGCTCATAACTATATGTGGTAGACTTGTTTATACATTATGGTAGACTTTTAATTCACAATGTGGTAGACTTTGTAACATTACTAGTGGTAGACTTGTTTGATAAATTGTAACATATAGTTTGTTTGATATTGTTATTTTGTTTTATTGTTGTAGATATGGACCGTGATGGTGCGGTGAGACCTTATCCACCAAGATTGTATCCTCTTGGGAAATCTCCAATGCAAAAAAGGAGTTTAAACAATAATAGCAAGTTGAGTGATTTTACCAAGTTGATCGATGGAGTGGGTGAAGACGTGTATAATGATATCATGAACACATCTCAAGTTGGAGTTTTTTTGAAGCTTGCCGATTCTAGTTTTGTTTGGGCTGCGAAGACGGTTCACACGATCCTCACACAACAATTAGCTATTGAAAGATGCAATGAGTTGTGGTCGCTTATTGATAATCGTCCGATTCGCTTTTCGCTTTACGAGTTTGCGGAGATCACCCGATTGAATTGTGATCCTTTCGATGGAGAAGATAATTTTGAAGTTAGTCAAGACGTGTACAAGTCTTTTTGGGAGGAGATGGACGTGAAGTCAAAAGTAGAAGGACCATCATGGAATGAGTTGGTAAGTGTGTTGGAACGATGTAGGAATTGGGATTATGCAAAAAGGAAGATGGTTGCCTTGTTGTATATTTTGTCGGTTGGTATTTTTGGTGTTCACCGAAACACTCGTCTACCATTAGCGTGTGCTAAGAGGGTTTTCGATCTTGATGCTTTCGAGAGGTATCCTTGGGGTAGAATCGCTTTTAAGAGCTTAATAGGAACCGCGAGAGCGAGCCGTTTTGGAAAAGGACAGCTATTTGTTGAATGGGTTTGTACCCGCGTTGCTTGTGTGGGTATATGAGGCCGTGCCATTTGTAGGAGAAGCCGGTGGTAGAAGACGGGGACAATGACATTCCTCTACTTCGTTGGGGGTCATCTAGAAAACGACTTCAATTCTCCGAACTTATTGAAGCGGAGAAGGCCAAGACCGACGATAAGAAGGTATATATCTATCATCCATTGTCAATACTTGTGATGGTAGATTTTATTTTGTCTTGGTATAAGGGTGATTTGAATTTACGATCGCGTGATTGTAGATTTAATAAGTTTTTCGTTGTGGTATTATTATGCTTATGTTATGGAAGATTTATTAATTGATTGGTTTATGATTACATGTTGGTAGATATATTATTACTTGATGGTAGATATATTATTACTTGATGGTAGAGATATATTAATACCGGATGGTAGATTATTAAAAACTGGATGGTATTACTTGATGGTAGATTTATTATTATTTGATGGTAGATTTATTATTACTTGATGGTAGATTTATTATTACTTGATGGTAGATTTATTATTACTTGATGGTAGATTTATTATTACTTGATGGTAGATTTATTAATACTTGTTTGTAGATATAATATTACTTGATGGTAGATTTATTATTACTTGATGGTAGATTTATTATTACTTGTTTGTAGATTTACTTGATGGTAGAATTATTATTATTTGACGGTAGATTTATAAATACTGGACGGTAGATTTATTAATACTTGTTTGTAGATATAATATTACTTAATGGTAGATTTATTATTACTTGATGGTAGATTTATTATTACTTGATGGTAGATTTATAAATACTTGTTTGTAGATTTACTTGTTTGTAGATTTATTAATACTTGTCGTATGATTTATCTAACGATGTTTGTTTAATTTTTTTTTTTAGGTCCGTGTTGTTCATTTTGTGCCAAAACCAATTACCGAAATTTACCCGGCTTGGGAAGATGAGTCAACGGACCCAAGCGTCGATAGGAAGCTTCATAACATGATCGAGGATTTGGTTGGAGGTCGTTTGGATGAGAATAGATGGAATGTTGATGAAGGTGGTGAAGAGAATGGAAAAAAGAAAAAGGAACGTGGAATCAAAAGTTCTATTAGCAAAGAGTCAAAGAAGAAGAATTCCGTTGAAAAGTCTCAAAAAGAGTGAAGAAAATCAAGAAGATAAAAAAGAAGGTGATAGAGGAAGAGGATAGCGAACCCGTTTTGAAGAAGGAAAAGAAGAGGAAAAGGAAGACGGATGAAAAAGAGGAAGACTATGATATTTCACTAGAGGAGTTTATAAAGAAAAACAAGATGATAAAAAGAAGAGAAAAAAACAATGAAACATTGGAAAAAAAGAAGAAGAAGAAGAGGAAAGAAAAAAAAAGAGTCGCGAGAGAAGTTGGAAGAGAAGTAGAAAAGGAGGCTTTCGAAATAGCGGAAGAGAGTAAAGAGAAAAAGAAAGGGCCGTTGAATGAGGAAAATGGCCACAATAAGGCTGAAGATAGAGTTGAGGCTAATGCAAATCAACTCATTGATTTGCTTACATCGTTGAACACCAAAATTTCGGACATGGATACGAAAATTGATTTGCGTTTAAACGCTATGGAGAGTCGTGTGGGCAACCTCGAAGGTTCGGCTAAAAAAGGAAAAAAGGCGACGGAGGTGAACGTAGCGGATGCTCAATCACAAGCCAAGGGAGGTGAAGATGGTTCGAAGGATAAAGATTCGGTACGTAAGTGTTTATTTTAGTAACTAGGAAGAGTTACTTATTGCCGAAAATCATAAACAACTCAATGGCAGACTTGTTTGAATTGTTTTTCTAATATTCAAATGACTGTAATATTGTGGTAGATTTAATTTTGAGTCTTTTCGTTTTTGTATTATCAACTTCCAAATTTTCATTTATTTTTATTTGCAATTAAACTTCTGATATTATCATAATTTGTATTTCTCCGGGTCGTGGATGTTAGAGGCGCATGCAACCTCGGTGCAACAATTGAGACAATCTCGTGATTCCAAGAAAGGTAAAGCAAAAAAACTCGATACCCCGGTTTCGAAAGTAAAATTGGAGCCACAAGATCCGATCACACCTTCGTTTCCACAAAAACCTTCAAAAGGTGTTGATATTGATGAGTGCATAGATCTCGAGGAGTATGTTACACCTTTACGAACAAGAAACCCCGATTCGCACGATAGTCTAGAAGAGGCACAAAAAACAAGACTTAGTAGTGCTTTCGACCAACTCCAAAGGTTTAAGAAGATAGAGGAGGATGTTGTTCTTGGACGTAGGATTAGAATTCTCGCTCATACTCAACTTGATCCATATGTTGGAAGTTCTTTGGTGAAACGAATAGGAGATGGTAGTTATGATCCATTTGAGATGGTTGAGGACACGAAAAGGAAGAAGTTGCTAGCTTTTGTGGAGACCGAATTGTAAGTCTCACGTACAAGTTATTTATTTGTACTTACGTATATATTTAAATTTGTATGTGTAATTTAAAATATAGGGATAATCCGACGGGAGACAACCATCGCTAGGGTGGAATTCTTCCTAATCTTGATGACGGCAAAAGACATGTGGCCGATTGAAAAATATGGGTGGTTATCAGATACGGTATGATATTTTACTATGATGGTAGATTTATTATTACATGATGGTAGATTTATTAATATGGTAGTTGATGGTAGTTTTTTGTTTATATAATGGTAGATTTATTATTACGTTATGGTAGATTATGGAATTATTTTGTTTACATGATGGTAGATTTATTATTACATGATGGTAGATTTATTAATATGGTAGTTGATGGTAGTTTTTTGTTTATATAATGGTAGATTTATTATTACGTTATGGTAGATTATGGAATTATTTTGTTTACATGAAGGTAGATTTATTATTACATGATGGTAGATTTATTAATATGGTAGTTGATGGTAGTTTTTTGTTTATATAATGGTAGATTTACTATAACGTTATGGTAGATTATGGAATTATTTTGTTTACGTGATGGTAGATTTATTTGTACATGATGGTAGATTTATTTTTACAAGATGGTAGATTTATTAATATGGTAGTTGATGGTAGTTTTTTGTTTATAATGGTAGATTTATTATTACATGATGGTAGATTATGGAATTTTCATGATGGTAAGTCCTTGTTGCCAACACTTATTTTGCGGCATATGGTAGGAGGGATGCATCTATTTCGGCAACGTTCATTGCGCAAGCCTACTCCGTACCGAAGCGAGAGGATTGCATTCCTAGACCCCGATTTCACTAATATGTGGTGTCACGAGTATTTTAACACATTTATAAAAGACGAGAAAGCTTGGGTGTTTCCCGGTGGGTATGAGGTCTGTGTTTAAAGGTGTGTCACCTGATTTTGCGAAGACAAAGAAGAAATGGGTGGAAGATGTTGACATGCTCTACATTTGTCATAATGTTCGTGGGGATCACCGGGTAGCTGTTGAGGTAGACATTCCCAAAAAAAGGTTAAAGTGTATGATTGCATACATAGGGAAAACGATGACAACTACGTCTCCGAAAGTATCAAGCCGTATGCAAAGATGATTCCATGCCTCATCAAACACTTAGCTCCTCCGACAAGAAGAAGAAGATGAGCGAGGCTGCGTACACTTTCTACCGAGTGAAAACCGTTCCGCAAAATCACCAAGTCGGCGACTGTGGTGTATACACGCTCAAATATATTGAGTGTTTGGCGTTGGGTCATCCTATGGTAGGGCTTTGCGACAAAAACATGGCCGAGATTCGCATGAAATTAGCGGCGAGAGATCTTTGGACGAGGTACCCGAGAGGAAACCATTGTTTTCTCCGATCCTAACCCTCGCGGTGTGTGGGATGGCGACAAGGTGCCACTTCGACTTATTCGAGGTGATGTTGGTAGATTTTTCTAGGGACGTTATGGCGGGTTTATTGTGGGGACGTAGTGGCGGTTTTTGTGGATACGTAGTGGCGTACTTTTGCAAGAACGTATTGGTAGACTTTCGTAACCACGCGGTTTTGTGGTAGGTTTGTTTTTGTGTTTAAACCATGACGGTAGACTTGCACATCAAGAGGTTTTTTATTTTTTGTAACCTCTTGTGTAGTATATGTGCGTTGATTGTAACAGGTTTACGTGGCATGTTTGGACGAATT